>CM071633.1:0-1221049 GCA_036419045.1 Scirpophaga incertulas
ATATCTAGCCTAAATTGTGAGTAAAAGACTTAAATAACAATTAAAAATATGAATCACTGATTTTGGCAGTTAGTTATTTGAAAACAAAATAATTGCTATAGAAAAATAAAGCTTATATGTCGGCAATAGAGAATAAACTCGCAAATGCTTATATGTCATCTGATGAACATACAAAATATTTCGCATGCTTAATTATTTGACACAAAACAGCTACGATTAATTTCTAAAAGAAAGGACAGCTGGCTGGTCAGAGAACTCACTGACTTGTGCACGGTACTATAAGTAACCATTACAAGAGACTAATAATAATAATGAATTTGTAACATCAGTGTTTAATCTTGATTAGCAAGTGCAAAATAATTGCTATAGAAAAATAAAGCTTATATGTCGCAATAGAGAATAAACTCGCAAATGCTTATATGTCATCTGATGAACATACAAAATATTTCGCATGCTTAATTATTTGACACAAAACAGCTACGATTAATTTCTAAAAGAAAGACAGCTGGCTGGTCAGAGAACTCACTGACTTGTGCACGGTACTATAAGTAACCATTACAAGAGACTAATAATAATAATGAATTTGTAACATCAGTGTTTAATCTTGATTAGCAAGTGCAAAATAATTGCTATAGAAAAATAAAGCTTATATGTCGGCAATAGAGAATAAACTCGCAAATGCTTATATGTCATCTGATGAACATACAAAATATTTTCGCATGCTTAATTATTTGACACAAAACAGCTACGATTAATTTCTAAAAGAAAGACAGCTGGCTGGTCAGAGAACTCACTGACTGTGCACGGTACTATAAGTAACCATTACAAGAGACTAATAATTAATAATGAATTTGTAACATCAGTGTTAACTTGATTAGCAAGTGCAAAGGAGAATCATATACAACAGTAATTCTTTTTTTTGATTGATTTTTCTCTTTTCTTTCAAAAATGTATAATTATTGATTAACATACTATTGTTACGCCGGTGGCTTAGTAAAACTTCAAAAGTGATTTTCTGTGACTTAGAAACGTTTTCAGCAGGCTGAAACGTCGTTTCAGGCCGTTTCAGAAGTAGCTCTTTCACATACTAAAAAATCTAAATTACACCCAAGTTACAGTAGTTTTCAGGCGCCTGAAACATGTTTTCAGTACGTTTCAGGCTACCCTCTATCCAACGCCGCAATAACCTGAAAACCCGTTTTCAGGCGTTTTCAGGACCCCTTATGAGCCATTAAGCCTACTTCAGTAAAAGGACATAAATTTCAATAGGAGTGAAAGAGATAGCAATAGTAGAAAGAGACAGAGATAGTTAGAACATTCGAGAAGTATTAGAATGAGAAAACATCATTAGAAAGAGATAGACAAACACAGAATATTCGAGAAAGATAGTACGGGAATATTCGAGTATTGTGTATCGAGAATATTCGAGTATCGAGACAGTTATATTCGAAACGTCTCGAACGCGCGACGTATTGGACTACACATTCGAGTGTGTCCGCGAATGTTCTGGCAAGAGTGGCAAGTATCTTAGGGGACTATATAAGGCTGTGTCCGGCCGCCGGAAAGCATTATTGTTTTGCGATACAGTGCGAAAACATCTTAAGTGATATTGGAGAACTAAGAAGCGACTTTCAGTGCTTTCAGTGAAGTGATTAGTGACTCTTAGTGTACTAATTAATAAAAGTTTAGTGTTTTGGTAGACCGCCTTTTAATTTACTGACCCCAGCTCGTAACATTTGGTGTCAGAAGTGGGATCAGTATGCCGGTTCTACCAAAGGAAGACACGGAAGGAAGAATCCGGACAAGAAGCCAGCGACAACAGGAAGCCGACCAGAGACGCTTCGGAGCTACTCAGCCGCCAACTGACGAGGACCAGCAGTCAGTTATGGAAGCCACTCCCTCAACGTCGGCTGCCGCACCAGATTGGGCGGCTTTCATGGCGATGATGCAGGAGCAGGCCCGCCGTCAGGAGGAGCAGGCCCGCGTCAGGAGGAGCAAGCACGCCGTCTGGAAGAGCAGTTGCAGCGTGATAAGAGGAGCAGGCCCGCCGTCAGGAGGAGCAGGCCCGCCGTCAAGAGGAGCAGGCACGCCGTCTGGAAGAGCAGTTGCAGCGCGATAAGGAGGAGCAGGCCCGCCGTCAGGAGGAGCAGACTCGCCTTTTGAGGGAACAACTGCAGCTCGGCCAAGATGAACAAATGGTCCTGATCAAAGATCTCCAAGCGACTTTCGGCAATAAGGTCAAAGTGATAGAAGATAAGGTTCTGCAACACGAGAACCGTCTCACCGAAGCTGAATCTGAGATTGCCGATGTCAAGAAGGCTTTGGGTAATCTGAAGGTCGGAGATGGGACAGCCACTATCGTCAGTGCCGCTCCTTCGGTGCGAGGATTCAAAGTGCCACCTTTTGATGGGAGTTCCTCGTGGTCAGCCTATAAAATACAGTTTGAGGCTGTAATGGAGGCAAATGGGTGGACTAAAGCCCAGGCCATGACCGCACTCAAGCTAGGCCTCCGAGATCAAGCCTTGACAGTCCTCGAAGCTCTTGACAGAAGGTGAGCTACGAGGAACTATTGGAAGCGCTTGAGGCAAGATACGGCGACGCACACCTTGAACATGTGTTTCGGGCCCAGCTAAAAGATCGGGTTCAGCGTGTTGGTGAAAACCTGCAACAATGGGCCCTAGAGGTAGAAAAACTGGTACGTAAAGCGTACCAGTCCGCACCGACGTTAATTGTGGGCAACCTTGTACAGGCTTTTGTCGACGGCATTCGGGACCTCGAAGTGAGAGCTGCTGTGAGACTCGGGCACCACGAAACCCTTAAAGACGCCCTGGCCCATGCTCTAGAAGTGGAAGCTGTGAGGCAAGACCATCGGTCTCACCGTGTCAGGGAGGTAGTTGCAACACCTGTGCGTGACCGCTTCAAGGGATACAGCCCTAGATGCTACACTTGTGGCGAAAAGGACACCTCCGATCAAGTTGTCCTAAGCGTAGCTCAGGGATTGATAAAGATGGGCCTCAGGAGAACAGGGCAGCTAATAGCGCTGTCCAACAACAGCAGGGAAACGAGTAAACGCCAGGACTGCGGGGCGAGTGCTGGCTGGTGTTCGCAGAGCCCCAAGGATTTCGATCTCACAAGCCCACGATGGGAACAGCCTGATCATCAATGGCGAGGTTAACGGAAGGCCATGTAAGCTGACAATCGATACCGGAGCTTCTCGCACGGTTGTCAGTTCCCAACTTGCGAATCGGTTTCTGAGGGACTTCAGAAACAACAGCCTGGAGCGATTAAATTTAGTAACCGCCACCGGTCAGCACATACCCGTCCGAGGCGAACAGAAGGTGGAGTTGAAGTTGGGTAATCAAGTTTACCTGCACAACGTCATTGTGGCTGATATTGTCGATGACTGCATTCTCGGACTAGACTTTATGAGGAAGAATGGTTGTGAGATCGACGTCAAGCAAGGAATTATGAGTTGTGGACGAGAAGAATTGTTCATGGAAGGAGCCACACCGGGGAAAGTGTATAGCTTAAAGAAAACCGCTCTACCCCCAAAATCAGAAACCATTGTGCCGGTTAGTCTCCCTTACAATTCTGGAAGATACATCGATGTGTACTCATTGAAAGATTAGATCATGACCAGCCATGGAAGATGGCACGAACTCTGGTAAGAACCACTGGCTTTGCAGCAGTTCGTGTACTGAATCTTGACGATAAAGAACACGTGATCGAAAAGGGAATGTTACTTGGTACGAGTGAGGAGGTAGACTGGTTGCGTCGTTGTCAAGACACGACTCATACAAATGTCAACAAAAATGAAGGAATCAGCGTGTCAAAACTTTTGGAAGACTGTCGAGACGTTTTGTCTAAGGAACAGATAGACAAGGCTAAGAAGATGTTACTCAAGTACGCTGATGTTTTCTCTACTAACGACGAGGACATTGGGAAGACGAGTTTAGTTCAACACAGAATTAACACTGGGAACGAATTGCCTATCCGCCAGCGACCAAGAAGACTACCGATAGCACGGGAAAAGGAAGTGGAGACCATGATTGAAGGAATGGTGAAGGAAGGTGTTATAGAGCCTTCGTCCAGCCCATGGTCTTCACCCGTGGTGCTTGTTAGGAAAAAGGATGGCAGCATGCGTTTTTGTGTTGACTACCGCCGCCTGAACGACATCACAAAGAAGGACAGCTATCCATTACCCAGGATTGATGACACGCTGGATATGCTTACCGGAGTGAAGTGGTTCAGCACGTTAGATTTAAAAAGTGGCTACTGGCAAGTAGAAATTGACCCTAAGGACAAGGAGAAGACTGCATTTTCTACTGGAAAGGGACTATGGCAGTTCAAAGTGATGCCGTTCGGGCTGTGTAATGCGCCGGCGACTTTCGAAAGGCTGATGGAGCTGGTACTCAGCGGATTGATTGGAGAAGCCTGTCTGGTCTATTTGGATGACATCATCATCGTGGGCCGTACGTTTGAAGAACACCTTCAGAATCTAGAACGGGTGCTATCAAAAATTCGAAGCGCCAACCTGAAGTTAAGCCCTAAAAAGTGTTCCTTCTTCAAACGACAAGTAAGCTTCCTAGGATACGTGGTTTCGGAAGCGGGTGTCCAGACAGATCCGCAGAAGATCATCGCCGTAAAGGATTGGCCAGTTCCGAGAGACAAGACACAAGTAAGAGCATTTTTGGGTTTGTGTTCCTACTACCGGCGATTTGTGAAGAACTTTGCCGACATTGCCAAGCCTCTTCATAAACTCACGGAAGAAAAGAGAAGTTTTTGCTGGGATGAAAACTGTGACGTCGCATTTCAAGAACTGAAACGACATCTGTGTAACACACCTATTCTAGGGTATCCCGATAATGAAAATGAATTCATAGTGGATACAGACGCAAGTGATACTGGGCTAGGTGGTGTATTGTCGCAACGGAAAGGAGATCGCGAAGTTGTTATAGCATACTTCAGCAAATCTTTGTCCAAACCTGAGAGAAATTACTGTGTCACGAGAAGAGAATTACTGGCAGTGGTGAAAACATTGCAGCATTTCAACAAATATTTGCTTGGTCGAAAATTCCATCTGCGTACTGACCATGCTGCATTGAAGTGGCTATTACAATTCAAGAATCCCGAAGGACAAGTTGCGAGATGGATCGAGTTACTTCAAGAATATGACTTCGTGATTGAACATCGCAGTGGAAGATCTCATGGTAATGCAGATGCTTTGTCAAGAAGACCTTGCTCTGAAGACTGCAAGCACTGCGTAAAACAAGAGGCAAAAGCAGACCTACCTGTGAGAATGCTAAACACGGATCTTAGCAATGAATGGAAAGAAACCTTTCAGCACGCTCAGCAGTATGATGTAGACATCAAACCAATTCTCGAATGGATCAAAGCCGGTACTCCTAAACCTGCCTGGAGTGATATTGCGTCGATGAGTTCCATCACGAAGAGCTATTGGGCTCAATGGGACAGCCTGGTTATCCAAGATGAAGTCTTGTGCCGCAAATGGGAAAACGCTCGAGGAGACCGTTGTCATCTACAAATGGTTGTACCCAAAGCCAAGATACCGGATGTTCTACAGCTGTACCATAACGGATGTTCGGGAGGTCATATGGGAGTGACGAGAACTCTGTTGAAAATAAGAGAACGATTTTACTGGATAAATTGCCGTGACGATGTTGAAGATTGGTGCCGCAAGTGTACTAGTTGTGCTGCAGTAAAGGGACCTCATACACGCAGCAGAGGTGCATTGAAACTGTATAACGTTGGTGCACCATGGGAAAGGATTGCCATAGACGTTGCGGGACCATTTCCGGAAAGTGAATGCGGAAACAAGTACTTCATGGTTGTGATGGATTATTTCACTAAGTGGCCGGAAGTCTTCGCTATTCCTAACCAAGAGGCTTCAACAGTTGCGGATAAATTAGTCCATGAAGTCTTCTGCCGTTTTGGAGTACCCTTGGAAATTCATAGTGATCAGGGAAGAAATTTTGAGTCTCAAATATTTCAAGAGATGTGTCGAGTTATGGGTACCCATAAAACGAGGACCACTTCTTACCATCCGCAATCTGATGGAATGGTGGAACGATTTAACCAAACATTGGAGAGGTATCTTGCAAAGGTTGTGTCAAACAGGCAAAAGGATTGGGACAAGCACATCCAACCATTCCTGATGTCATATCGAAGCGCAGTGCATGAAAGTACTTCGGTGACACCAGCATTTGCAAACTTTGGTAGAGAACTACGGTTGCCTGCGGATCTACTTACTGGAATTCCACCTGATGCCCCGCGGAATATAACCGAGTACGCGAATGATTTGCGCAACAAGTTGAACGACGTACACGAGCAAGTCAGACAATCAAGCCAACAGATGTCTGAGAAGATGAAAACCCGCTACGACCGAAATGTAAACAACAAGGGCTTTGAAGAGGGTTCGTTGGTGTGGCTACATAATCCAGTCCGCAGTAAAGGGAAATCTCCGAAGCTTCAAGCCAAATGGGAAGGACCCTATCGAGTTTTGAAGAGGATCAACGACGTCACGTACCGGATACAGCGAAATGCACGTAGTCCCTGTAAGATTGTTCACGTTGACCGACTGGCGAAATACCACGGAAATAATGATGCTCGGACGAGCATGTCTTAGGAGGGGGTAGTGTTACGCCGGTGGCTTAGTAAAACTTCAAAAGTGATTTTCTGTGACTTAGAAACGTTTTCAGCAGGCTGAAACGTCGTTTCAGGCCGTTTCAGAAGTAGCTCTTTCACATACTAAAAAATCTAAATTACACCCAAGTTACAGTAGTTTTCAGGCGCCTGAAACATGTTTTCAGTACGTTTCAGGCTACCCTCTATCCAATGCCGCAATAACCTGAAAACCCGTTTTCAGGCGTTTTCAGGACCCCTTATGAGCCATTAAGCCTACTTCAGTAAAAGGACATAAATTTCAATAGGAGTGAAAGAGATAGCAATAGTAGAAAGAGACAGAGATAGTTAGAACATTCGAGAAGTATTAGAATGAGAAAACATCATTAGAAAGAGATAGACAAACACAGAATATTCGAGAAAGATAGTACGGGAATATTCGAGTATTGTGTATCGAGAATATTCGAGTATCGAGACAGTTATACTCGAAACGTCTCGAACGCGCGACGTATTGGACTACACATTCGAGTGTGTCCGCGAATGTTCTGGCAAGAGTGGCAAGTATCTTAGGGGACTATATAAGGCTGTGTCCGGCCGCCGGAAAGCATTATTGTTTTGCGATACAGTGCGAAAACATCTAAGTGATATTGGAGAACTAAGAAGCGACTTTCAGTGCTTTCAGTGAAGTGTTAGTGACTCTTAGTGTACTAATTAATAAAAGTTCAGTGTTTTGGTAGACCGCCTTTTAATTTACTGACCCCAGCTCGTAACAATATATATTTCTAGTTACAATTATAATTGTATTTTAAATATCAACTTTAGTTCTAATAACTAAAAGAAACCCTTTGAAAATTTACTACTTATTTATGTTTAAAATACTTCAAGGTTAAAGTATTCATATTCTCATAAGACTGATTAATATTTTATTAATTTGTTAATAAATTATTTTTTAATCCTTTAATAATTTTACTGAATCACTTAGTAACTATTTAAAAAACAATGTAGACCAGTGATTAAATAAATCAACTCTGTTCTTAGTTCTGTATGTTTATTATTAACAAAATCATCCTATTACCTAGCTTACAATGCATAGCTAATAGTACCCACTATGCTTAATACTCTGAACATCTACACTGTTAAACAATTATATTTCAGATCAACGTGAAATAAAATTGTAAATTGGACGAACTTACCTAAGTGAAGACCAATTGTAATTTTGTGAATGTTGATCTGAAATATGATTACCCTCCCAGCCCTGCATCAACTGCAAATTATCCCAGGCATAGTGGGATCAATACCGGCATTAGCTCTAAAACAGTGAATTTGCCATTTGGAGTTGCCACAGCTTAAAAATTCATTTACTCTATAACTGCGATGCCAATGAATACCGAATAAAAATACTAGACTGTTAAACAATTATATTTCAGATTAACGTTCGTAAAATTGCAATTGGACTTCACTTAGGTAAGTTCATCCAATTTACAATTAGTTGTTTAGTAACTGACAAAATTGACAGCGCGCTACAAAGATTTGTTATAAGTTGACAGTGTTCAGTGTTCAGAGTCGCTAATACAATGCTAATTAAATAACAGACAGTTGTGTGTCTCTAGTTGTGTATGTGTGCGTCTGTGCATATCGGTAAGTAAGAGTGGGCGTTCATATGTATGTTGCTATTCTCTCCATATCTCTTCTGACATACTGGTCTTTGTCACGTTACCAGATAAAAATCGGGACTGTAATATCCGCAGCATTGTATTAATATTCACGTTCTTTACACCAATTCCTCAATTTTCTATGAAACGTTATCTCTATGAATATTACCGCTTTTTAATTAGTTATTATAGGTAATTATTTGTGTATAATCTATAATTTATTTTACTGAAAGTAACATGGTGAACATGGAGTACGCGAGTCTGCACATCTGTAATGTTTAGAAAGAGCAGGATTAGGTATTCACGTCTTATCAGTAAAACTTAATTAACTGAAAAATAATAATTTTCATTGATGAATGACGTCCGGGATCTTACAATCTCCTGTAATCCCGTGAGGCTATAAGATAGTAGCTTCATGGAATGGTTGGCCAGCCTCATTGCCTCGTTGGCAACGTTCCACAAGTTTCGATGATCTGTCCGATTCTGATTACTGTGCACCTCAATGAAATGTTGTCCATGAACAAAATACATTTCCATGGTAACGAGGATGCTGTTGTATAATGTCCACCAGATGGTCCATTGGATTTCATTGCAAAGAACATAGTCATGTAGACATATTGTGTCTAGAGTGGCAGCCGTGTGCTGGACACCGCTGCGTTGGTGGGCGGTGGGCGTTCCACTAGACGCAGGGCAGACGGCTTAGTGACACGCTGGACATTAACAGCACAGGACTGGTGTGCACATCCTTGGGGAAGCCTATGTCAAATCCTTATAAGCCTATTTCGTAAATTATGACGATAAATGAATGAATACTTTATTTAGATAGATTTAAATATGGCTAACCGTACCGAGACGAATGTATTGAGTGACAACGGAAGCAAGCCGCAGAGCTTCACAGTGATCGGAGTCTGCCAGTTGCAGATGGTGATCACGATCATGCGGCGGAACTTGGGCGACACTTCTGTCCAGTTGCTGGAGTACACGGACGTGCTCAGTGTGTCGCTCTGGCGAACAAACAACATGACTGTATTGCGCGGTTAGATTGCTTCAGATAATAATACAACATCGTTTGGTTTATGTGGTTAGCAGTCAAACTAAAGGCAAATGAAAGACGAGCAGAACATTCTGGATGGAGTCTGCATCAGAGCCGTAATTTAGATTGCAGAATATCTTTATAGCATATTAATATAAAAAAAAATGTTGTGCATTCATATTTTTAATAAATTATCTGAATACATCCAGTTTCTCCCATATGAAGCATTTAAAAGGAATTGCGCCTCCTAGATTTTACTCTGTAGACTTTTTAAATATAAATCATAAGTATAAATAATTACATGAACATTGTTCAATGTATAATATTGTATGTATACCTTTTATTTGACAATAATGCAAACATTGCAACGCCCTTGTAGGGTGTCACGTTTCTAAGATATGTTTTAATTATCATCTAATAATACGAATGTGTCATGCAATAAACAAGCAAACAAATACTCGTATATGTATTTAAATTGCACAATCAAAAATGCCATTCGTCTTCCGATTTCGAGATTACATTATATATTTTTACAGTTATTTACGGTCTGGTTCAACTTGCACAGCAATATAGTAGTTTAAACAAACATATGCTTCTGTTTGTGTGTATCAATTAATAAAAAACATATTGTTTAGCGCATGGAACTTATGTGGGGTAGGTACGTTAGCAACCGATATAATAAACGGACGAGTAGCGCTTTGTTGTTGTTATATTAAACACCACACAGTAAAAACCCTAAACTTGGCCCTTTCTTGTGGAAATGTGGTATTCGCTGGGGTGGCGACGCATTTGATAAAGGCTTTTCGTTTTCAGCCACGGTGGCGGGCTTCTGTGTTTTTTCGAGCCAGGACCTGAGCTCGTTCGCTTCTGATTCGCTGTATTCGACTGGCCTCTCCTGCTACTCTTCCTCGGCTTCTATGCGGGCTAGACGTGCGGCGGCGAGGTCCACACGTAGCCTTAGTAATTCTTCATGTTCATCTTCGATAACGCTACAAGGAACAGACATCGCGTATAACGTTAAGGCAAGAACGCTTCGAAACCTCAAGCTGTCGCCGCAGCACGTCCGCAGCAGCGACCTGAGAAACTGCCGACATCTGGAGGACATCAAGGAGCAGCTGACAACGGAGACCGCAGTTCCGAAGATACTCATCGGGCAAGACAACTGGCACCTGCTGATGACTGAGGAAGTACGCAGAGGACGATGAAACCAGGTGGTGGCATCGCGAACGCTGCTCGGATGGGTCGTGCAAGGAGCACACGCACGATCGCTAGGAAGAAAGATCAACTACGTGAACCACATCATCGAGGAGAACCTAGAAGACATGATGAAGGCGCATTTCGAGCTAGACAGCATGCTGATTGAACCACTAAGGCCAAGAAACGACCCGGAGGAAAAGGCAGTGAAAATACTACGGCAGCACATAGTACATAAGGAGGATGGACATTACGAAACAGCGTTGCTATGGAATAATAAATAAATAAATAAATCCATTTATTTGCGTAAACATGGTATACAAGCTGTCTTATGGTTATATTATTGATCAAACATGTTTAGCTAATCTCATAGCATGCAAATGTTTTACTATTACATAGATGTGTTTAGGTTCAAAAATTCTTGGGCGCTATAAATATTAAATTTACAGAATTTTCCTAATACATAGACGTATTTAGATTTAGAAATTCTTGGACGCTATAAAAATTAAATTTACACAGCCATTTATATAATTCCTTTTTAAACGATCTGATATTATAGTTTTTTATGTCTTTTGGGAATCACGAAGATGGCCCGAACATGCCGAATAATCGAAAAGTCGCGCTGCGTCGTCTATATCAACTAAAACAGAAGCTCAAACGAGATGACAGCATGCGCGTGAAATATTATGAACAGATGCAACAGCTGACCTCAAAGGTATACGCGGAGCCTGCACCATCAGAATCAACGCCCGGGAGAACATGGTACCTGCCTCACTTCGCCGTCATCACCCCATGAAGCCAGGGAAGCTACGAGTCGTCCACGACGCAGCTTCGAAGACGGGGCAGACACCACTTAACGACCAGCTGCTCACCGGGCCAGACCTGCTGCAGAGCCTACCAGGGGTGCTGATGCGTTTCCGTCGCAACAAGATAGCAATCTCAGCGGACATAGCCGAAATGTTCATACAGATTAAGATCAGGCCTGAAGACAGAAACATGCTGAGATATTTTTGGCGGGAAGATCAAAATGAAGAGCCGAGAGAATACAGAATGACTTCACTGATATTCGGAGCGATGTGTTTACCATCGATAGCGATATACATAACACCTTCCGTGAGCACGTTGACCGGGTAACCAAAAACGCCAAATTTTACATGAGCCGCCTTCACTCCATGTTGGGGCGGCACAGTAAAATGTCCCTACGAAACAAGCGAACGCTCTACAAAGTTTGCATACGTCCAGTGATGTCATACGCGTGTCCCGTCTTTGCTCACGCTGATCCCAATATTATAAATAAAATACAAGTAGTTCAAAATAAATTCTGCCGCGCCGCAACTAACTCTCCATATTATGTTCGAAATTCCGATCTCCATAAGGACCTCGAGATAACGACCATACAACAACATTTCCGAACTTGCTCCGAACGCTTCTTCAAACCCGCAGAGCAACACGCGAATCCGCTCATTAGGAAGGCAGTGGACTACACCCCTGCGCCTCCATCTCGTCACCGATTCCGTAGACCCCGTCACGCTCTCGTCGACCATGACAACCCTTTGACGCGGGACCTTCTGTCCTTGCAGGCAGCATCTGCGCTGCCGGCGGCATCTGCGCCGCCACCCCCTCCATGATCCCTTAGTTCGGCAGCCTTCAGCATCGCCAAGACTAAGTTCCCTCATGATAAGGCCGGCGTCACTTTGACTTCCCGCGCCTCTTCCAGCTCTTTTGGGCCCCCTTTATAGGCCTGCGCTGCATCGCCCCTCTCCTGAGGGGCGGTCGCCCTCACGATTTGCCTATATGGTTTTAGAACCTGGGCCAGGCTGAGTTTAGTCGGTAGGTCACGTGGCTGGACCGTTCCGGTCGCGTGGAGTCCGACATAACCTCCGTGACACTTGCCGTTGCGGGGGTATCATAGGTACGTTTCGTGCTCCTTGTGAGGATTCTCAGCCTTCCTCTCCTGAGGAAAAAAAATTCGCGTTTATATTTTTTATGTATATAAAAAATATAAACGCGGAGCGGTATGAAGAAACAAACAAGGATGTTGGCTATCATGAAAAATCATTACGTCGACGACTATATAGATAGCTACGAAGATATACAACAGGCGATCACAATCGCGAAGCGAGTCCGGGACATACATAAAGAAGCTAAGTTCGAGCTGCGAAAATGGGCATCAAACTCGAAATAGAAGTATAACAAGAGCTCACCGGTGAAGACAACATAGAATCGAAGACGCTTAGCGACGTCGTGAATACCGAACGCGTGCTGGGCCTGGTGTGGAAGACAAAAACCGACGAGCTAACCTTCAACCTCGACTTAGCAAGAATACCGCAAGAAATACTACACAGGGGCAGGCCTACGAAGAAGGAAGCCCTGCGAGTGGTTATGTCACTGTATGACCCGCTTGGATTAGCATCGCCCGTCACAGTAAGGGCGAAACAACTACTGCAAGAAGTCTGAAAAGGAACGCCGTGGGACACGCAGCTGGACGGGGACATCGCCGAAGATGAATCGCTGAAGAGAAGATGGCTGGGGCACCTGCAGAACCTGAAGAATATCAAGATACACAGATGCTACCTGCAATACAGTGGCGCCGCAACCCTGGAGTTACACACATTTGTGGACGCGAGCGAAGCAGCGTACAGCGCGGCCCTGTACTGGAGGGTAGTATCAACGGAAGGGGAAGCCCACATCAGCCTCGTAGCAGCCAAGGCGAAGGTACCACTGAAGATTACCACGATACCACGCCTCGAGCTCCAAGCAGCAGTAATGGGAAGCAGAATGGCCGCAAACATCATCGAAGAACACAGCCGAAAACCTAGTATTCCATTGCTTTAAATAATTAAGTCGTTATTTCTAGAAGGTGTTGATATTGTTGCCAACACATGGTATTCGCAAGTTAATATTTTAGTTAGTACCTCACTTTCAAGCAGGCTTCCGAAATAGCAGAAGAAACAGGTTTGCCCCAAATGGAATAACAATATTATGCCCCAATAAGCCGCGGCAGGGTCGTAAATACCAGCCTGGAATCACAACAGAAATTCAGTATGTACTGTTATGTTATCTACATATAATGTATTATATAACATATTTAAGGATCTTAATATGATTTTAAATTTTTTGTAATGCTTACCGCCGATGCATCGTAAATGGCGAAACATATACCAAATGTCATAAAAAATATGTGAGTCGCTATTCCGAACCCAAAAATGTCATTAACGTTATTTATGAGCCTGAAATAATTCAAAGTTTTATTTAAGTGAATATTACGGAGCAAAAGATATATAATAATAATATAGTAAACTTTAAATCATCTTATTAATAAGAAATGTTGTCTGAAGAAAAAGAAACAGGTCGGAACCAGAGTGAGTATCTTGTGTTCTTATCACTTTTTGGTAGGAGCAGTGGCAGTTCAACCCGCAGTCTATATTCCGTGTTACCCCGTGACCCGGGCCAGCCTGCCATCTGGCTGCCACGATATCATAATCTATGGCGCGCAAAAGCCTAAAGATGTCCATCGCTCGTGTCAGTAACAGGAAACTCGAAACGTATAGTTTTGGTTTCCTTTCGATTACAAAAACTACAATGCATACATAAATTATCTAAATCATGATTTAGATTTGTCAGGACCATAAAGTGCCTGGCGACTTGCACAGGTGTATTAACCAGCGTATGTCATTCGACGAATTAAAATAATTATTTTGTTACACACCCTACTATATTTTGATGTCTACGAATGTAATAGACGAAACGTGTCTTTATATCTGCACACGTCTCGTCCAAATATTGAAAACGTCCGCTGTATCGTCGCTGCCTCGTTGTATTGTCGCTGTCAAATAAATGTTTCATGTTGTGTTTGATCAGCCGCAGCTGATGGACGGCTTGCAAGTAGTACGAGATTATCAGAAGATCTAGAGTTATGTGGGCTAAGGCCGTCCAAATGCCTCTCATACTTTGCAACGCTATCGCTTTAGCTAAACTGTAACAAAATGTGTCGTTTAATTTAATGTACAACACAACGTTTCACGTTCGCAGTTTTTATTCGTTTCGTGGTATATATGTAGGTCAACACCTTAATTTTGAGTCGAAGTTGATTGAAAAATATAATTCTGGGATTGCGTGCAGCCTTCCTGTCCATGCCTGAAAGTTTCTGTAGAAAAACCACCCGACGACACTAAATATCATACAAATATTAATTATTTTGAATATTTTGCGGCAAGTAATATAATTTTCCATAATGAATTTTTCATCTTGTCTCGTATTGGCATCGAACATTGGACCTGTGAACGCAAAAACTGTATTTATTAGCTGCCACCACATAATGTAAATATTGGTCTATAGTAAAACATTGTTTATAAAAAGAATAATGCTCAAATATTTTTATTGTTTGTACAATTTTTTCTTTTGTAATATGATATAATGTGTTTTGTGGCGATGGCTGGATTTACGATTAATAATAAATTGTGAATTAGTGTGAATTGGGAATGTGCGGAGTGATGAGAGATATCGTGGCACACATCGGGAAGGGGAACGCTTAGATGTTTTGGATACGTAGAAAGATTGGTACGAAAGACGACTGAAGAAATAAATTTATAGAACAAATATGAACGGGACAGTCAGTAAGGGACGTAGACTACCATATTTGGATCAAATGGTGCTATGTAGAAGGAAGGTCAGGTCAAGCGTACACGTAACCGACGGCCGTGCAAGAAAGTATTAATAAGAATCGATAAAGCTAGGCCGCTAATGAAGCCATTAATAGTCCTAGGGAAGTAGACCGCTAATGAAGTCATTAACAGTCCTAGGGAAGTAGGCCGCTAATGAAGCCATTAACAGTCCTAGGGAAGTAGGCCGCTAATGAAGCCATTAACAGTCCTAGGGAAGTAGGCCGCTAATGAAGTCATTAACAGTCCTAGGGAAGTAGGCCGCTAATGAAGCCATTAATAGTCCTAGGCGCTTAGTAGGAGTACAATTGGAAGGAACGACGGAAGTTTGGATGATGGACAGATTTATATCTACGACTAAAATTGTTATCTTTGAGACGCCGGAGCATTTGAAACCATTCGAGTCGCATGGCGGCGCTATAGATTTGACAGTAAATACAGTATAGTCTACGCTAAGTTAAGTTGCCTTCATAATAAACAAAAATATTGTAAAGGGGAATGGCAGATCCCCATAGTAACTTTGGCCCAGAACGCACACCTAAAGAATCTCGTAAAAGTAACAGTGAATAATACCAATATTTGATTGGTAAAAAGAAAAATTCAAAAGAACTTGGCATATTTAAATATTTACTATCTAAACATCATATAAACAAAGTCGCTATCCGCCGTCTGTTCCTATGTATGCTTAGATCTTTAAAAATACGCAACGGATTTTGATGCAGTTTTTTTCAATATATAAAGTGATTCAAGTTGGAGGTTTATATGTATAATACATTAAAAAAACATTCTGTAGTCAATTTGTATCAGCACTGGACCACTGTGAAGCTGGGGCAGGCTGCTAGTTATTCTATGAAATCTATAAGGTTGAATGAATTCAGGCTGGGGTCATCGAGCAAGGATGAATCGTCGGAGTCAATATTCGTAGCCATTTCGTAAATATTTGGTATACACAGAACACGGAAGAACAATAACAGTCAACGGAGAAATCGGGAATGCCAAAGAGCACAGATTACTATAATAGAGAGATGAATGGATGTCGTCGTTTTGGTGTTGCCATTATAAACAAAAATCAATAAGATCAATATAATAATCGATATTCAACGATTAATTTTATTAAAACCATATCCTCTGTTCACGTTAAACAGAACTTTATTTAACTTTAACAGTTAATATTGATATTAAAAATAACACGATTAGAATTCATGATTTCATAAAAACATCGAATTCACGAATACACGATTAGTTATTCGTATAACGGAACGGGTAACGATCGCGTAAATAATTTGTTTTTAGTTACGTCTACATTTCAGCTAGGTGACAGCATGGTTGCAATGAGACAGCGTGGTCAGCTTGACAACACAAATATTTCATTTTTATCTACTATCTATCAACTGCATTTATTTAAATAAAATACTGTCATACTTAAGTCATATAGCGTCAGCGGTGCTGTGGTTACGGCACTGATTTGTTGTCTAATTAGAATTGGAGGCCTACGCTGATTACATTTATTTGATGCGCCTACAAATGAAGAAAAGCATTTTCATGTAATAAGTTTCCTAAAGGTTATCGATTCTGCATCGATTATAACAGTTATGTAACGATTTTAATATTCATTACGGGCAACTCAGTTTTTAATAACAAAAATTTCTGATGACAAAAAGAAATGTAACTCAAAAATTTGTCTATAAAATTTAGCAAATTAGTCCAAGAACTCAATGACTATAAAAGCGTGGGGTGTTCAAAATTAAACATTACTCATTTAATGGTCTTAACATTTACACCCCACGCTTTTATAGTCATTGAGTTCTTGGACTAATTTGCTAAATTTTATAGACAAATTTTTGAGTTACATTTCTTTTTGTCATCAGAAATTTTTCTTGATATGTACCCAAATTTTCTAAAAGCGTGACTTTATTTTTATTTTCAAGTTTTTAGATCGGTTTTTAGTCTTTTTAATAAAAGCGTGTTTTTTTAAAAAGTTTTTTTTAATTTTTTTTTTATTTACTACTTTTTAGATCAAATGTTTTTTAGTCTTTATAACAAACAAAAGTTTTTTCAAACGTTTTTTAGTCTTTGCGTAAAAAGCGTGTTTTTTTAAAAAGTTTTTTTTAATTTTTTTTTTATTTACTACTTTTTAGTCTCGTGATTATTATAACAAACATAAAGAAATGTACATAATTGTTCAGAAAATGTAGTATTAGAATTAAACATATGCATTATATCAAATTCTATCTGTTTGCTTCATTGAACCAATTCTCATATTAAAAAGTTTTTAATTTATTACAACATAATTATGTATTTTTATGATTCGAAAATGATTGAATATTGTATTGTCATCTAGAATACACATGTAAAAAAATTTGAGCTCGATTGGAGCAGTAGAAGTGGTCGAAAAATCGATTACAAGATTTGATCATGACAAACAAACAAACAAACAAACGGACAGAGTAAGTCAATAAAAAGCGTGTAAAAAAAGCGTGTAATAAAAAAATGCAATCTTATAGCGATATCTAAATAGGATGAAAAAATTAATATGAATATTTAATAATTTTCTATCGTTTTCAATTTGTTGTGCATTCTGGGCCAAAAATCGCCATTCCCCTTTTATTAAAAATGCTGCGTGTATTTTTGCGACTATACGCCATTATGTCAAGGCACAATACAGGACAGTGAATTATTGTAAATGATATGAGGAAGAAAAACAGCAACGTGCGAACAACAGTATTAGCTGCATACCTTTTATCTGGTCATTAATTGCTTTTATTTTTTTCGTATTTATCATGAAACACGATAACTTTATGACGAAAGCGAGGTCAGTAAGCACCAAGTCGACTCCTGGCCACTGTACGCTTTTATCAACATCAACAATGCTCTGGAACAAAAACTCTTTAGGAGCACAACTTTTTAAAATTACCTATATATATATATAATATATATATATATATATATATATATATATATATATATATATAATATTATTGTATGTATATATTCGTATATATATAGGACATAAATATATAATATATTATTTATTATAGTCAGAGAACACACCGTAACAGCATTATAGATTTGTACAGTGTTGTACCATATCACATACGAAAGAATGAATACTCTGTAAATTGCATGAACATATTTCGCACGGCGGCTCTCCGATTGCAGCTCCCAGTAGCCGTACCACGCCAGCGTCGTGTAAACCATTTTGTGAGAATCGAATGCTTTTGTTTTGCTCGAACCCAGCGCCATCTTGTTCTATGAGAAGTCGCCGCTTGTATGAATGCTCAGCCAGGAACACGATGCGACGGGTTGCTACGTGCTACGTGCTACGTGAGTCACTAGTTTGGAATCATTATCTTCACAGAGTGCTCAAGTTTTGGCACGCGTAGCGTGACTGGTTTTTGTGTGTTGTGTGTTATGACTAGTGTTGCCAGGTCCATTTGTTTTAAATCGGTACATGAGGTCGAAAAAATCTGGATTTAGGGTTGTAGATCGGGACAGTAAACAAAAAACACGGTGTTTTTAAATCGGGGTTTAATTTAATTATATAACTCTTTATTGCACATTAAAGAAAAACATAAGGTAAATACCATTTGAAAATAGTGTATAAATGTGGACTTATCTCTATAAGAGATCTGTAAGAGATATAATTTATTGCGTTGTCTCAGTTTATACAGGTACCTACTATTAATGACTTTGTAACATAATCAAAAGATTATGAAACTTTTGTCCATTTTCTATCAATATTTTACTAAGTTTAAAGTCTAAATATGAAAAATCCAAACCGTATATCGCATTGTCTGTCTCACATTGTATACGCTAGCAGCAGATCTATATCTACCTCGAAGGAAACAAGAACGGAGTAGCCTTTGCCTGCATTTCCCCTCTGCCAAATGCACAAGCATCGGATGCTTGTAACGTGGCGATCAGAGCTCCCACAAAAATGCCTTCCTGTGCTGTTTTTACATGTAAAAAATAATCTAAAGACTATTAATATTGCAATCAATATTTAGTGTGGCGATCACAATAGGCTATTCTACAATTTTGTCAAATATTTTTTAAATTGTTCGTTTACATGGTAGTCAAGTGTTATTTTTATTTTCACAAAATATTTATCCTGCAAGCAGAAAAAAAATATCAAAATATTATTGTAAAATAAAGGCGCCAAAATTCCGACCGCCATGTCTGTGACGTCAATTGTACTAAAATAAAGAAATGTCACAGTTGTCAAACGCCGAAGATGTGCCAACACGGAAAAAGAAAACTCGATTTAACGCGAGGTAAAATTAACATAACTCGGGTTGAACTCGAGTTAACAAGATATAAGAGTTTATATTTTTTTTTTAATTTTTGCCAATTTATTCTCCACCTTCGCATTAATAGTAAAAAAAATGAACAGAAAAGTGATATTTTTATCTGTTTCATTTCTTTCATTTTTTATATTATTTGTTTATAATGTATTGGAAGTTATACTAACTAAAGTAAAAAGGAAATTATTTCGTTGAAATCGAATCATTTATTTATGTATTTTTGGTCTGTATTAAAATTTTTAATATTATTCATATTTATTATTAATAAAACTATGTAGTTATACAGCAGTCTTTTCAAAATAAAATCAAATTAACATTATGGTGCATTATGTACATAACATAGGCTCATGATTGTATTTTGATTATAAATTAATTTATAATCACAATATTTTCAAGAACAAGAAAATTAACTAATTACTATCATGAAGAATATTCTTGCAGTAGTTAAATTATATATTGATATTTTAATTGTATTGTATTTAACTATTTATATAAAGGAAAACAAAACGAAAAATATTTTCCTGTCAATTAACTACCAATTAGTGATTAACAAAAATATATAAAAATCTTATGTAAGTAACTAAAACAAACTTCTTGTAAGTTTTGACAAAATCAATATTCTTATCTCAAAAACAATATTCTTCTATAAGATTTTCTTTTAGAACCCGGCATTTTTCAAAAACAGAATTTAAAACACGAATAACTATAACAATAACCGGCACACCAAGTTAATCTCAAATCTACATAAATGTGACATTTGTTTGTTATAAATGAGTCCCCCCATAGAGGGAATAGACATTAAGCAAATCGATTCGATTGTCGATTTAGGCACAAAATCACTCCACATATAATAATCGATTGATTTCTATAATTTGTCCCAACCCTATAAACATGGCAGAATTTTATTACTGATTTATTTCAGAAAGTTATTCCCGAAAGGAATGTTAAATAAGCAGAAAGACAAAATACTTAAAATATTATTGTTTTATTTTTGGTAAGAAAATCATTGAGACACAATGTTTCTACAAAAAGTACTGGAATGGGCAATCTCCTTTCAACTTGACGCTTTGCTTACAAACATACTTTGTTTTAGTACTAATGACGTCATACCGAGAAAATCATGGCGGTCGGTGTTTTCGGTCACGTGATATATAGATAATAAAACTTCAATTTTAAATTATAAATATAAAATTAATCATACATTTTTATGAAAATATAATATAATTTTTGCATTGCTCAATACAAAAACTATATAAATAAAATTATTTCACATTTTTATGTTATAACATGAAAATAGCCTATTACTCCTACGATCTTGAAAATATTCGCGTCTTAAAAATAGTCTTGCTCTGTCTTAATGGCATCATTTAAATAATTATTATGTCATGTAGATCTTTGTAAATAGTGCAGAAAATAAAATGGATGCTAAATATATTTTTACAGAAACGCGTAGAGGCACGCTGTATAAAATGAATTCAATTAAGGGAAATAACACATCATGTGATTCAAACAAACAGTGGTCTTTCAAAGGAAAATATTGTTGCAGAATAAATAACTGTGTGAATTTACACACATTTTGCATCGTTAAATAATAATCATCTATGACCGCAATGCACAAAGAATATAACAGATTTATTTAATCTAAATAATGAAATACCTTTATTCCTCGCATAATAAAAATCTTCGTTCTGCCTCAAATGGCCTTCTAAAATGTCCTTCCCACCACTCTAATATAATTCATTCCTCCTTTTTCGTCAAATGTATTCTTTTATGGAATTCACTCCCTCAAGAAGTGAGAAACTGTCCGAGCAAACTTAATTTTAAGAATAAGTTGCGTAAGCTTTTCTTCCAGGAAAGTTTTGGGTAATGAAACTTAGGTTATTTAGAAAGTAGGCTGTGCATATCTTCGTTAGAAATTTTCGCAAATAAGATTTAGGCAATTATATATTAGTGTATTATAATATGTTTTTATTTATTTATTAGGATTATAAATCGATTATTTATTAGTATCAATATTGACTCGTTTTCTGTCTTTTTGGTACATCTACCACATTGTATCTTTGCTCCACCCGAAGATTGACTGGCAGAAAATGCCCCGCATTAAGTCCGCCTTTGTACACTTTTTTTTAATTGTACATGAAGTATAAATAAATAAAATAAATAAATAAATGAATGACGTGTAACTTGTTATTGATGTGAAATATCATTTTATTAGAGAGAAAGTTAATGATAAAAGTATCGTATTAAAATATTTAAGAACTGATATGTTACCTGCAGACATATTGACTAAACCTTTAAGGAAAGATAAAACATTTGAATTGTTTAAAAGGTATGGGCTTAACTTAGTATTTATTTGATTTAATTATTTATAGTTGTAGGTTAATTTATAGATTTTAGATTAAGGGGGTGTGTTGTAATACTCTTTGCTATGTTATCATATTATTACTCCTTTTATTTTGTAATCTAAACTCTATATAATATTGTCAATTTTTCAAATAGTATTTCACTTGTAATTCTTTTTCTTCTGTCAAAATATATAATTTTCTTATTCTTTTACACTTTATTTTAAACTTTTATTTAAAACAATTTTATTTACAACATGGCCGCACCTAGGGACGAAGCAAAACCGTTGAGGTATCGATACTGTTACCCGATACCGTATCGCTCGTCAAGCATCGATACTTACTCGGTATCAATTAAGAAGTATCGGATACCTATATCTGGATATTCTATTGACAGCTAGGTGTGATAGACGTATTCATTGATTTACGTATAGAAATTAATTTATTTCTTTGGCAAAAGGTAACAGTTTCAATCTGGAATTGCTACAAATGTGTGTATTGATTTACAGTTAATATAGTGAATATTGTACTTTGAATTTGTGACAAGTGGTTTTCAAGTAATTATCAAATTAAAACTAAGTGTGATTTAATATACCGACACACGAGTCATCGGCGAAGTGTGTCGCACAAAAACGCGTAACCGACGTTGATTTCACGGCGCTTACGACTTTTTTCTCGCCGAGTCAAGTGCTTCGCTCTTCTTATTATACCTGCGCTAGACATTAATACGGTAATATTACCGTGATATTAATACTTTTTGTTTACCAACTGGTGCATTATGAGTTCCTGTTTTGGTTGTGAACAACTAATCAGTGTTACTGACAAACTTTCTTGTGTGGAATGTAAGAAAAATTTTCATTATAGCTGCGTTGGGTACACAAAGCCCATTTTAGTAAACTATCTACTAGGAGCAAGGCGAACTGGAAATGTCACGCATGTAAAGCACCCTCTAAAACTGATGATAGTACACCAGTAAAATCAATGCTTGATGGCTCTCCGCAACGCATGCCTATTCAAACCGATAATCTGGAGGAATATTTTAATAAATTAGAATCTTCTCTTTGCTGAATCTAAAGCTTGAGATTGCTTTACTGATAGATAATAAATTAGAATCTGCGTTAGCACCTTTAAAACAGGAAATTTATAAAATTCCCGATCTGTTAAAATGTGTTGAATTTATGAACGAAAAATTTGATGAAATGCACAAGAGGTCTGCGAATTGCGTACTAAAACAAGTGAGATACAATTAGAAAATATCAAACTACGGGAGGAGGTGAAGGCATTAGGCTTCCGAGTTTCACAAATTGAACAACAAGCACGGGAGTGCAACATGGATGTACAGTGTGTTCCTGAACATTCCAACGAGAATCTTGTTTCGGTCGTCGTCCAGCTTAGCAAAGTAGTATCCTATCCTCTGGATGAAAAGAACATACTGATGTGCTCCAGGGTTTCTAAGGCAAGCCGTGATTCTACTAGACCTTGATCTGTTATTGTGAAACTGTCCTCGCCCCGTATACGTGATTCCTTTATTGCCGCTTGTTATAAATTTAATAAAGCGAATCCGTTAAATAGATTGAGCAGCGCACATCTAGGGATGGGTGGCGACAAAAAACAAATATATGTGTCGGAGCACCTGTCACCAACAAATCGTTCTCTTCATGCCCAAGCACGAATCTTTAAAAAAGACCACAATTTTAAATATTTATGGGTTCGTAACGGTAGGATACTGATACGCAAGGATGATTCATCGCCAGCTATTTGGATTAAGAACACCGAAACATTGCAAACATTAATCAAAAGCTAGTCACTTTAATTTGCTTAAGTTTATTGTTTTTCTCCTTTATAATTGTTATTGCTATAATATATATAATTGTATATGCAATTTTGTATAAAAATGGACAGCTTAAGTATATATTATCAGAATGCTAGAAGCATTCGTGGTAAATTAAAAAATATCTATTTATCTAGTTTGAATTGTGATTACGATATAATTGTGATTACTGAAACGTGGGAGGGGTGGGAGGTTCACAATCTTCAACAATTTAATTTAGTTCCTAATTGTGATAATAAAATGTTGGACTTAGTTTTGTCTAGTGTAAAGAGCGTAAAAGTCAACATAGCTTCTCCGCTTAGCAAAGTCGACATTTTACACCCACCGTTGGACATTCTATTGGATTTTGCCATGGACAGGTTTTTAAGTAAAGAGAAGATAAACAAATTCAATTTTTTCAAAGCTGATTATGCCAAAATAAATGCTGCCTTATCTGAAGTAAAATGGGACGAAATATTGCCATCTTCATCTCACATAGACGATGTTATAAACGTTTTTTATAAAACCTTGTGGTTAATAATTGAAAAATATACTCCACTTATTAAATACACTAAATGTCGTTACCCTATTTGGTACACACCGAGTCTTATAAAAATTATAAAAGAGAAAGATAAATACCGGCGTCGTTACAAAATTGTACAAAAATCCTATCGATGAAATTGACTTTAAAAACGCTAGAACCCGATGTCATAATTTGATAGAATCGTGTTTTAAAAATCCCTACAATATGGGTATCAAATGAAAGGGTTTTGAGTGTCTAATACAGCCACGTTAGAGACATTGAAAAAAATTTAAAAATGGCCGCCGCTCTCAAAATGGCGGACCGCATTTGTTTTCCAACCCATACTTCATGGGTATCAAATGAAGGACTTGACGAGTAGAACACGACGCCATTAGTGACATTTCGAAAATTTCAATATGGCCGCCAATCCATCTTGGCGACTGAAATTTTTTCGAGACTTTTACAATATGGGTATCAAATGAAAGGGTTTTGCAAGTCTAATACAGCCGCGTTAGAGACAATGAAAAAAAATCAAAATGGCCGCCGCTCTCAAAATGGCGGACCGCTTTTGTTTTCCAAACCATGCTTCATGGGTATCAAATGAAAGAGTTTTAAGTGTTTAATACAACCACGTTAGAGACAATGAAAAAAAATTCAAAATGGCCGCCGCCCCCAATGGCGGACCGCTTTTGTTTTGCAACCCATGCTTCATGGGTATCAAATAAAAGATCCTGACGAGTAAAACACAACACCGTGAGTGACGTTTAGAAAATTTCAATATGGCCGCCGATCCAACATGGCGACTGACATTTTTTTGCGATTTTCGCTATATGGGTATCAAATGAAAGGATTTTAAGAGTAGAACGGATCCAAATGTGATTTATAGTAAAATGACAATTTCTTTTTTTTTTTACTTACCTCGATATGCTTTTGTGCCGCTTTGCAACTGTACAAGATTTTATTTTGAAAATCGCAATAGTGAGCAGCGCCACCGCGAGGTGCGCGCACCTCGCGGCACTCACGCGACCACAAACGCCGTGAGCTTATTAGTGTATTTACAACCGCACAAACTTTTTTATTTTCTTCTGACACAAATGGAGACAATTTTGTACCAATTTTTGACCGACCGCCAATTTTTTTTATCAGTAGTGGGATAGACCACACCACCGCGAGGTGCGCGCACCTCGCGGCACTCACGCGACCAGACTCACCGTGAGCTTCTTAGTGTTCTTGCAACCGTACACAGTTTTGTAGTTTCTTTTGACACAAATGGAGACAATTTTTACCAATTTTCGACCGACCGCAAATTTTTTTAACAGAAGTGGGATAGACCACTCCACCGCGGGGTGCTTGCACCCCGCGGCAAGCAAGCGACGTCTACGTATTTTTTCAGTGCTATCGAAACCTATTAGTGGCAACGTAAAAAACCAATATGGCCGCCGGTCCAAAACGGCCAAGTATCATTTGTATTGTAATCCCTACAATATTGGTATCAAATGAAAGGGTTTCGCAAGTTTAATACAGCCACGTTAGAGACATTGAAAAAAATTCAAAATGGCCGCCGCTCTCAAAATGGCGGACCGCTTTTGTTTTCCAACCCAGGCTTCATGGGTATCAAATGAAAGGTCCTGACGAGTAGAACACAACACCGTGAGTGACGTTTCGAAAATTTCAATATGGCCGCCGATCCAACATGGCGACTGACATTTTTTTGCGATTTTCGCTATATGGGTATCAAATAAAAGGATTTTAAGAGTAGAACGGACCCAAATGTGCGGTATAGTAAAATGAAAATTTCCTTTTTTTTTTTTTTACTTACCTCGATATGCTTTTGTGCCGCTTTGCAACTGTACAAGATTTTATTTGATAAACGCAATAGTGAGCCGCGCCACCGCGAGGTGCGCGCACCTCGCGGCACTCACGCGATGACCAGCGCCTTAAGCGTCTTAGTGTGTTTTCAACTGCACAAGGTATTTCATTTTGTTTTGACTTAAATGGAGACAAATTTTCACTAATTTACGATCGACCGCCATTTTTTTTTTTCAGTAGTGTGATAGACCACACCACCGCGAGGTGCGCGCACCTCGCGGCACTCAAGTGACCAGACTCACAGTGAGCTTCTTAGTGTTTTTGCAAGCGTACACGGTTCGTAGTTTCTTTTGACACAAATGGAGACAATTTTTCATCAATTTTTCCCGACGGCCAAATTTTTTTCAGTAATGGGATAGACCACACCACCGCGAGGTGCGCGCACCTCGCGGCACTCAAGCGACCAGACTCACCGTGAGCTTCTTAGTGTATTTTAACGCACACAATGCCTTTTTTCAGTTTGTTTTAACTTAAATGGAGACAATTTTTCACCATTTTCGACCGACCGCCAATTTTTTTTTTTTCAGAGGGGGGATAGATCACTCCACCGCGAGGTGCGTGCACCTCGCGGCACACACGCTGTAATGTAATTTTATTTATTTCATTAAATAATTGGATTTTTACAAATAAATCACTAAGAGTTTGAGTACAAGATCTTTATTCCACAGGGAATTCAAACAGAATTCAATTCACTAATGTTTACTTTGCAACAATATTTTATACAAATAAATCACTAGAAATAGAAGTACAAAATCTTCATTTCACTTGGAATTTAAACAAAATTCAATTCACTAATGTTTACTGTGCAACAATATTTTATACAAATAAATCACTAGAAATAGAAGTACAAAATCTTCATTTCACATGGAATTTAAACAAAATTCAATTAACAAATGTTTACTATGCAACAATATTTTATACCAATAAATCACTAGAAGTATGAGTACAAAATCTTTATTTCAAATGGAGTTTAAACAAAATTCAATTCACTAATGTTTACTAGGCAACAATATTACTGTCAATTCTATCAATTCATATACATAGAATGACTTAAAAATATAAAAGAACTTAAATTAATATAGATACAGGCAGGGTTTATAGGTCCGTTTGATCGATATTGGTTTTAAGTTGAAATTTATAATGTAAAAGATTAAAAGACAGTATTCCGAGGATAAAAAGAAATCAGTATTCCGGTAGTCCTTCAGGAGTCCTTCAGGAACTGGTCCAGGCAACTGGTAACCGTGGTTAGATGGCCGTGTTTGGGTTAGTTTACTCTCTGTCCTTGGCTTACCAAGTCGCCGTCTTCAATTAGGATTTAAGGTAGATCAGCGGTCTATTTAATGCAGCTGGGTCACTTGAAAGTCCCTGGGTGACGAGGGTTAATGTTCAGCCAAATATAGTTCCCTGAAGATGACATGAATCATTTCAAATAACAACTCTCTTGGCATTTACTTTACTATTTATTAACTTTCAAAAGCGAAGAGTGTGATGTAGAAAATGAAAACAAACATGAAGATACAATTGATTCTAGAATATTACAAGATTTGATCTGGTTAAAATATTAATTTGTTTTATTTAAATCCCCATGTATGTAACGGTTATGAGAGGTAGTTAATGGATTTAATTGCATAAATATTGGTTTCCCACCAGGCATACTATGATGATTAATCAATATTTTATTGTAAAAGACCAAATTTGTTATATCAATTTACCACAGTTATTTTCTCTACCCACACTCCACGGATATTCAGGAAATGTTCTAGAACGATATTTTAGGTATATATGAATCTCAGTTAAAAACTCTAAATATATAATAAAAGAAAGAATTATGAAAATTAGGTACCTTTCTTTCGGGATGATTGTCTTTTTTGTTCAAATTTTTATTCGGTGAAAGCAGATCTATTTCGTCAGTCTATATATAGACTCCTTCTCTTTTGTAGTAGAGCTCGGTCTCAACAGCCGAATACAGTATTTTCAATTATTTAAATTAGAACAGTGAATAGCTTAAAAGTTGTTACTTATTGATCGCAGCTATTGATCCAAAACCAAATATCGCTAATCACTGCCACAGACTAGTGTGTATCTTTTTTTTTTTATTAAGTTTTTAATTTTTTAGTTAGGCAAAGGACACAATCTATGCTAGCCCGAGCAATCTAGCCTGACTATGTTAATCTGTAGAAGGATTAATATTTCTTTATTAGTCCTCACAGCTAGGTCTAGTTTACAGACTCAATTGCCACAGACAAACATTTGCCTGAGGAATAATAAAAATAAGGTTAAACGACTACACTTATGATGATCAATTGCGATTTAACTTTTCATTGACATAAGACTATTCTTTTAAACTACTAATTGTGACATTATAATATTTTAATATTTTTTTAGGGGGAGTGTGTGGGATTACTGATTAAAATACTATCTTTGTAGACGACGCCTGGCTAGACTTGGTTGCTCAATTTGCGCCATAGATAATGGTGTTAGGATCATGATTAGCGGTCCACCCTATGGAACTGTCCATGTCATCTATTAAAATTGTCAATGTCAAAGTAACAATTCGACGTAAACATAACCAATGCGAGATACAATTGTAAAAGTGATTTTAATCAATATGAATAAAAAAATGTCTTTAATAGTACTTAAAATCAGTGAGAAAAACAGTGTTACAGTATCCCCCGAACCGCGATAGAATTCACGCAGGGAATTCGTATGACGTCCTCGTCAGCCTCTACCAAAGAAAGTAAGCCAAGAGAATCGTTAAGGAAATAAATTCAAGAATCGAGCTTGTATTAAGTTAAAAAGAATAAATATAACAACGGTAATATCCTCGTTACTATATTTTAAATTAGCAAATTAAAAGAAAATAGGTTTAGTTTTGTTTGGTGCACCAAAGTAACTACTAAAAAAAATATAAAATTATGTTAACAATAAAATTAAGTTCTCGGTAATAAAAAAAAATAAAATAACGGTTTATGCAAATTCATTGGTAATTAGGTTAAAAAAATGGCAACATTTCGGAACAAACAGTTTACTTTAATCATTGTCAGTGTTCACCTACCGCACTGAGCCTAGCAATAAGGCTTTTGGTACCAGTTACTAAATCCGCTGGGGTGATATGGCTTATTTAAATGTAAAGTACACTGGAATGAACCCTAAAATATGACATCTAAACACCTATATAAAAAAAAAAAACTAATGAATTTGTATGGTAAAAACAGGAACCGTGCCCTATTAGTCGGCTTCTACGACACGCCAGGAAGAACAGCGGAGTGGGTATTCTTTTTTAATTTCCCCGCCACACACACAGGGAACATTGCTCTGATGTCTTTACAAGGCGTTAGTGCTAGGACATTCAGGCGTTTGCAATAGCAATGGCACCGAAAGATGAATTTGATGGTGCCAATCCTACACTCGAGTTCTACGAGACGCCAGGAAGACAGGCGGGGTGGGTATTCGTCGGCCGCTCGCACCCGCAGCGAAATACAGAAAATTTAGTCATTATCATTAGTTGCTAATGTCTTAAAGTCTTTAATATGCCATTTGCCTATGAATTTGCCGTTCTCGTCTTCGAGCTCGTAAACAAGCGGGGACAGCTTGCGAATAACCTTACAACGTTCATATTTAGGAGCAAGTTTCGCTGAAAAATACTTATGTGCCGCGCTTTGTCGGTATGTGCGTTTCCATACGTGATCTCCGACGTTAAATGAAATATTTCTACGTTTCGCATTGTAATATTTGACGTTTCGTTGATGAGCGCTTCGTAACGACGCTTGAACTTTTTTAAATATGTCTTTAAGATGACCTAGGTTATTAATGTAACTATCGCGAGGTGTCACAGTGATCTCGTTCACGTCTTGGAAGTCTTTATAAAATGTTTCCGTTTGCGACAGCTTCCCTACCATAGACTAACAAAAATGGGGTATAAGACGTAGATTCATTTACTGACGTATTTATAGCAAATTGGATCTTATTTATATTTACGTCCCAAGTCCTGTGATCATCCTCCACAAACGACGAAACAGCCGTAATTACAGTACGATTATAACGCTCAACAGTGTTAACCTGTGGACAATACACTGGTCCCAAATGCACTTGAGGAATATTATATTTTTCATATAACGACAAGACTTCATGGCCTACAAACTGGGAACCGTTATCGGAAAGTACAGTTTGTGGTATACCATGAACTAAAAATATATGATCTTCGAGCCTCTGAGCAATAACTTTACCGGTGGCACGACGTAAAGGCAATAATACACAGTATTTAGTAAAACAACATACTACCACAAGAAGATAACTATTTTTTTGTCTAGACATCGGCAGTGGACCAACTAAATCTATGCTGATGCACTGAAATGGCCGACAACAAACTTTAGGCTCTCCCATAAAACCGGGAGTTGCCAGTGTGCTATGCTTATATGCGTTACACGTAGAACAACTTTTTATAAAATTTACTGTATCCTTATACATACCGGGCCAGAAATATCTTAATTGTAATCGCTTATAGGTTTTCGCTACTCCAAGATGTGCCGCTATTGGTTTAGAATGATTTTCTTTTATAATATTTTCCCTGTGCTCTAGGGGTACAACCTCTTTCCACTGAAAATCGCCACTTAATTTGTTACAATGTTTAGTAAATCGATAAAGTCTACCATCGATTAGTTGAAAATTTGGACACCGCTCGCGGTCTATCAGTGCAACGCTTTAAAATATTTAAATACCAAGTGTCAGCGGTGTTAGATATATCTATAGACGCAATAGGGACTGAACGTGACAATGCATCCGGCACAATATTTTGCGATCCGCTACGATGTTCAATACTAAAATTATAAGGCGATAATCTACAACCCCATCGCGCTAAGCGACCGGTAGGATTCTTGAGGTTTAAAAACCATTTTAAACTGGCGTGGTCAGTGATAATGCGAAAAGGTTTACTGCCCTCAAGAAAGGGACGAAAATGCTCTACAACATGTACTACAGCCAAGGCTTCTCGCTCTGTAGCCGAATAATTACGCTCAGCGGGAGAAAGAGAACGACTATAATATGCTACTGGGTGTTCGTGTCCGTCTATGGTTTGCGTAAGAGTACCACCTATGCCAAAATCGGATGCGTCACAGTGAACAGCAAAATCTTTGGTAAAATCTGGACAAGCCATGACTGGAGCGCTGGCAAGAGCAGTCTTTAGGTCAGTGAAAGAATTCTCAGCTTCAGCAGACCACTGAAAAGCTGGAGCACCTTTACGAGTAGAAGTAAGAGCATTTAAAGGACCCGCTCGGTGGCTAAAGTTTTTAATAAATCTCCTATAATATGAGGCGGTTCCTAAGAATCGTTTCACATCTTTTTTACATGTAGGAGTAGGGAAATCGACAATCGCTTTGACTTTATCTGGGTCTGTGCGTAAGCCATGTTCATCAATCACATGTCCTAAATACTTTAATTGTTTTCGAAAAAATTGGCACTTTCCCATATTAATTGTAAGATTGGCCTCGCGCAATTTATTCCTTACCTTACTTAATAACTCTAAATGACTTTGGAAGGTGGGAGAAATCGCTATAATATCATCTAAGTAAATAAATAGCTTATCATCGGTAAACTCGGGACCAAACAACCTATCCATCAAACGTTGTTGTGTAGCTGGTGCCGAAGTCAAACCAAAACACATGACCTTAAAATGATATAGTCCACGTGAAGGGACAGTAAAAGCGGTCTTTTCTCGAGATTCCATATCGAGGGGGACCTGAAAGTAAGCGGATTTTAGGTCGATTGAGGACAAATATTTCGCATTTCTAAGTTGATCCAAAATGTGGCTAATATATGGAAGAGGGTAGGCATCATGTTTCGAGATTTCATTAAGTTTCCTGCTATCTAAACAAAACCGGAGAGAACCGTCCGCTTTAGGCGCTAAAGTGACAGGGTTATTCCACGCGCTATTACTTGGCTCCACCACATCTTCTTCCAACATCTGATCTAATTGTTTATTCATTTCGACTAACTTTTCTGGGGAAATCACATAATAACGCTGTTTGATCGGCGGATGATCACCGGTGTCGATTTTGTGGGTAACTAGATGAGTTCTGCCGAGCCCCTTCTTTTCCGCAGATATATCTTCGAATTTCTGTATCACTTTCTCAGCAAGGTGTCGTTCGCGCTCAGTTAGAGTATCAAAATCATGCAAACTCCTATCGTGAGGAACGATAGCGTTTACACGATTATCGATCGATAAATACTCGCATCCGTTCAATAACGATAGTACGTCAGGTGCTATATTAAATGCTTTCCAAAAATTCATACCAAAAATCAGCTCACTGGCAACACCGGGAACTAAATAAAATTTAATAATTGAGGTTTTCTCTTCTACTGTGACCGGTAAATATATGTAACCAGTAACAGGGGAGGAAGAACCGTTAGCAGTTTTAATAAAATGTAAATCTGGCGACTTATACACCGTAACAAGATTTCCAAAAGCATTGACAGCATTTTTACCAATAATCGATATTTCGGAACCAGAATCCAATAAACCTCTGTATTCCAAGTCGTAAATAAAACTTTTAAAAATGGACGGGCAACACCATCAATTCCATGAACCGGCGAAGATTGTATATTGACGTAATCATGTAGATTATAACATTTGTTATTGTTTGAAAAATAATTTTTAATAAATTGTAACCACGATTTCCACTCATCGGGGTTAAAATTATAATGAGATCGGCGCCGGTTCAATTTTTCCCGTTTTTTGGAACCGCAGACGAACACTTACAAGTTCTGGCAGTCACCCCCTTTTCACCACAACGATAGCAGACCAAGAAGAATGCAGCTTTACAGTTCTTCAGACTGTGTCCATTGACTCGACAACGAACACAAAAATTACTATTAACAGGCTGAATTTCGGCTACCTTGGTTACCACTGGCTTTATGTTATTCTTGTAGCCAAGATCAGGAGCTAAAGAAGCTGAGGTGATCTTGGGAGGTTCGATAAAGTGCTGTGAACGTTCCTTGGCATTCTCCAGAAGTCTACATTTAAGTTTTAATTCCGCCCAAGATTCAACAGGATTCAAGGCCAATTGAGCAGTGTAGAATGGCCTAATGTTAAACAAAACAATATTAAGTTTTTCCACCTCCATTATTGGTTTGGATAAGCGACTAAAATAGTTTTGCATAATACTGAGATAATTAACTATGGTCTCATCTGAACCTTGAGTACGAGCCCTAATCTCTTGCATTAACCGATGATCATAGTCAGGTGGTAAATATTCATCGAGGAGCAACTTCTTCAACTCCAACCAACTATGAACCTCAGTACGCACACCTCGGTACCAACAAAGAGCTTCATCAGTAAATAATTCAGCCGCAGAGAGAAAAAGTCTGGAATCTGACAATCCACGCGATGAACACAATTCCTCCAGCCTTTGCAAGAAAGCCTTAACGCAGGTTTTTCCATTAAAACGCAGATTAAGTTTATGAACCGACGCATTAGAGTCACTACAGATATTTTGTACATTATTCTGGCCGCTAACGGGTTGTGATTCAATAGCTGGTTGTGACAAACTACTCTTAAAATTGTGCATAATATGGTCCAATTTCAAAAGTATGCCATTCAAATGTTGCTGTAAGTTGTCAATGCCTGTGGAAACATTATCATCGTCGGCAGAGTACAAACGACTAAGTCTGTGAAATAAGTGATGGGCTAAAGTTTGAATTCTGTTAAGAGCTTTAAGTGTATGTGATGTACCAGTTGTTTTACCAATTAAAGTATCCAAACTGTCCATTTTCTGTTTTATTACCTCCAACTCCCCCCGAACATCAAAATCACAAGTTATTATTTCATCTGATGGTAACTCTTTGTTAAGCGAACGCACCTGAGCCTTTAAAGCAACCACAGTGTCAGCTGGTTTTGCACCTCTAATTTTGACTTCATATTCAAGCTCATCCTTGTGTAATAAATTAAAAGCAATTGGCCTCTCCTCCATTTTGTAAAATAGGTAAAAATAAAGGGAAACACAAAAGAGTTCAAAGTAATTCAAATAAAATTGTTTAAAAATTAGGAATTTTAAGTATGTAAAATAGGGGTTTTTTTTTTAAATTCACCAATATCGATCAGGCGTTACAATTTCAATTGGTGAAATCATACAGTATCACGAAAGTTTTATGTTTATCTAAACACACTTACATACACAAACTTCAACAATAATTCAACTTACCAATATCGATCAACTTTGTCCGAGCTAATATGACCAGACCAAAGGGCAAAAATGTATATAAAAAATGCCACAGAACCTTTTGCCTAAATGTTCGGGCGCCAAATGTAATGTATTTTTATTTATTTCATTAAATAATTGGATTTTTACAAATAAATCACTAAGAGTTTGAGTACAAGATCTTTATTCCACAGGGAATTCAAACAGAATTCAATTCACTAATGTTTACTTTGCAACAATACTTTATACAAATAAATCACTAGAAATAGAAGTACAAAATCTTCATTTCACATGGAGTTTAAACAAAATTCAATTAACAAATGTTTACTATGCAACAATATTTTATACCAATAAATCACTAGAAGTATGAGTACAAAATCTTTATTTCAAATGGAGTTTAAACAAAATTCAATTCACTAATGTTTACTAGGCAACAATATTACTGTCAATTCTATCAATTCATATACATAGAATGACTTAAAAATATAAAAGAACTTAAATTAATATAGATACAGGCAGGGTTTATAGGTCCGTTTGATCGATATTGGTTTTAAGTTGAAATTTATAATGTAAAAGATTAAAAGACGGTATTCCGAGGATAAAAAGAAATCAGTATTCCGGTAGTCCTTCAGGAGTCCTTCAGGAACTGGTCCAGGCAACTGGTAACCGTGGTTAGATGGCCGTGTTTGGGTTAGTTTACTCTCTGTCCTTGGCTTACCAAGTCGCCGTCTTCAATTAGGATTTAAGGTAGATCAGCGGTCTATTTAATGCAGCTGGGTCACTTGAAAGTCCCTGGGTGACGAGGGTTAATGTTCAGCCCAAATATAGTTCCCTGAAGATGACATGAATCATTTCAAATAACAACTCTCTTGGCATTTACTTTACTATTTATTAACTTTCAAAAGCGAAGAGTGTGATGTAGAAAATGAAAACAAACATGAAGATACAATTGATTCTAGAATATTACAAGATTTGATCTGGTTAAAATATTAATTTGTTTTATTTAAATCCCCATGTATGTAACGGTTATGAGAGGTAGTTAATGGATTTAATTGCATAAATATTGGTTTCCCACCAGGCATACTATGATGATTAATCAATATTTTATTGTAAAAGACCAAATTTGTTATATCAATTTACCACAGTTATTTTCTCTACCCACACTCCACGGATATTCAGGAAATGTTCTAGAACGATATTTTAGGTATATATGAATCTCAGTTAAAAACTCTAAATATATAATAAAAGAAAGAATTATGAAAATTAGGTACCTTTCTTTCGGGATGATTGTCTTTTTTGTTCAAATTTTTATTCGGTGAAAGCAGATCTATTTCGTCAGTCTATATATAGACTCCTTCTCTTTTGTAGTAGAGCTCGGTCTCAACAGCCGAATACAGTATTTTCAATTATTTAAATTAGAACAGTGAATAGCTTAAAAGTTGTTACTTATTGATCGCAGCTATTGATCCAAAACCAAATATCGCTAATCACTGCCACAGACTAGTGTGTATCTTTTTTTTTTTATTAAGTTTTTAATTTTTTAGTTAGGCAAAGGACACAATCTATGCTAGCCCGAGCAATCTAGCCTGACTATGTTAATCTGTAGAAGGATTAATATTTCTTTATTAGTCCTCACAGCTAGGTCTAGTTTACAGACTCAATTGCCACAGACAAACATTTGCCTGAGGAATAATAAAAATAAGGTTAAACGACTACACTTATGATGATCAATTGCGATTTAACTTTTCATTGACATAACACTATTCTTTTAAACTACTAATTGTGACATTATAATATTTTAATATTTTTTTAGGGGGAGTGTGTGGGATTACTGATTAAAATACTATCTTTGTAGACGACGCTTGGCTAGACTTGGTTGCTTAATTTGCGCCATAGACAATGGTGTCAGGATCATGATTAGCGGTCCACCCTATGGAACTGTCCATGTCATCTATTAAAATTGTCAATGTCAAAGTAACAATTCGACGTAAACATAACCAATGCGAGATACAATTGTAAAAGTGATTTTAATCAATATGAATAAAAAAATGTCTTTAATAGTACTTAAAATCAGTGAGAAAAACAGTGTTACAACGCGACCCAAAAATCCATAACTCCTTTAGTGTATTTTCAAACGTAGACAATTTTGTATACAAGTTACTTCTTTTTGACAAAAGAGAAGACTTTTTTCACCATTTTCGACAGACCACCCTTTTTTGAAAAACAATCAGGATGGACCACCATCCGCGGGGTGCTTGCACCCCGCGGCAAGCAAGCGACGTCTAGTCTATCTATCTATCTATCTATCTATCTCCTATATATATAAAGCTCGATTACCTCACTCACTCACTGACTCACTGATCAGGGGTGTTTTTAGGGTGTTTAGAGGTTGTTTAGGGTGTTTTGATGTTTAGGTGGAATTTTTTAGATTTTTTTTCCAATCTACCCCGATAAAGCCCGATTTTGAAATCCAAGATGGCGGCCGGCGCGAAATGTCAACTTTTCCAAATCGACTCCGTTTTTGACGGCGTTTGGTGGGGGTGTTCACTACTGTAGCGGGGATGCGGTGCGGCTGTCAAACTGCGAAAAAACAAAATGGCGCCGCCGCCATCTTGGACTGAAAAACCCGTTTCGACCCGTGTTTGCGACCGTCGACCGGCGCGGTTTTTGTTTTTTTCTGGGATTTTCCTTTTTCGCGTGTTCGGGACTGTCCTCGACTCTCGAAAAATTTGCGGCGCGCGGCGAAAAACAACATGGCGGCGGCGCCGGCGGCCATCTTGGATCGCCAATTTTGACGCGATTTTCGGACCGGATTTTCGCCAAGATGGCGGCCTTCGACCGGGGTGAAATGTTCCGGGCGGGGGTGGAGCTCGGCGAGCAGTGTTGCCAGGTGGGAGAAAATTTCTACCGTTTTTGGTAGTTTTTCCCCTAGGGGCCCCGAAAGGCGAAAATCGAAATAACGACTTTTGGAATTTTTCAACACCACACGCCTATAGGCCGGCGGGGCCTCTATGACTTTCTGGTATTTTTATTTTTCTACACTGGCAACACTGGCCTCCACGGAGGTTGGAAACTTTTCGCAGACCGACTTTGACCCGAATTGATCTCCCAGATCGGGGTGAGCTGGAGACGCGGGACAAACGTCATCCCACCCCGTATACGGTGCAGATATTGGGAAAAATCCGAAACTCCCACATTTCAAGATGGCGGCGGCGCCGGCGGCCATTTTGTAAAAAGTTGCAATTTCGAAAAAATTAAATCGCGGTTTTCGCGGGGTTGCCGGCGTTTTTCGACTGACAACCCCGGGTGACCTTTTGTAGTGCTCGGTGGGGAGAATCGATCGGTGGGGTAATTTACCCCGATTTTGGGGTATTTTCCCCGATTTTGGGGAGAACGTAAATTGCGTGTTTTTCGATTTTTTTTCACATGGCCGGGTCGGTCGGGCCTCGCTGATCATTTCTACCACCATTTTGGGCCAGATATATGGCAACACTGGGCGCTGTGGCAGATTTCGGTTTCGGCGACTTTGCGAATTTTTTGACGCGAACCGATGACAGTTGCGCGCCTGCAGTTACCGCCAATCGGTGAGCGGTTTTGTCTACTACACTGGAAAAATTTGACATTTGACATTTTCAAGATGGCGGCGGCGCTGGCGGCCATTTTGTAATGGTTAATATCCTCTTTTTGCTTTATTCTCGCGGGTTTCAATCCCGATACGGTGATATGGGTATCGAATGAAATGATTTTTTTAGCGCTATCGAAACTAATTGGTGGCAACGTTAAAAAACCAATATGGCCGCCGGTCCAAAAAGGCCAAGTATCATTTGTATTGTAATCCCTACAATATGGGTATCAAATGAAAGGGTTTTGCAAGTCTAATACAGCCGCGTTAGAGACATTAAAAAAATTTCAAATGGCCGCCGCTTTTAAATGGCGGACCGGTTTTGTTTTTTAACCCATGCTTCATGGGTATCAAATGAAAGGGTTTTTTAGTGTCAAATACAGCCACGATAAAGACATTGAAAAAAAGTCAAAATGGCCGCCGCTCTCAAAATGGCGGACCGCTTTTGTTTTCCAACCCATGCGACATGGGTATCAAATGAAAGGACTTGACGAGTAGAACACGACGCCATTAGTGACATTTCGAAAATTTCAATATGGCCGCCAATCCATCTTGGCGACTGAAATTTTTTCGAGACTTTCACAATATGGGTATCAATGAAAGGATTTTAAGAGTAGAACGGATCCAAATGTAATTTATAGTAAAATGACAATTTCTTTTTTTTTTTTTTTTACTTACCTCGATATGCTTTTGTGCCGCTTTGCAACTGTACAAGATTTTATTTGAAAATCGCAATAGTGAGCAGTGCCACCGCGAGGTGCGTGCACCTCGCGGCACTTACGCGACCACACTCACCGTGAGCTTCTTAGTGTATTCACAACCTCACACAGTTTTTTATTTTCTTGCGATATAAATGGTCACAAATTTTCACCTATTTTTGACCGACGGTCAAATGAAAGGATTTTAAGAGTAGAACTCCAAATGTGATTTATAGTGTAATGACAATTTCTTTTTTTTTTTACTTACCTCGATATGCTTTTGCACCGCTTCGCAACTGTACAAGATTTTATTTGAAAATCTCAATAGTAGCAACGCCACCGCCGCACTCACACTACCAACAGCGCCGCGAGTTTCTTTAAGTATTTACACCTCAAACTTTTTAATTTTCTTGTGACACAAATGAAGACAATTTTTTACCAATTTCGACCGACCGCCAATTTTATTTTTTCAGTAGTGGGATAGACCACACCACTCACGCGACTACAATCGATGTGAGCTTCTTCTTATTGTATTTTAAACTGCACACGCTTTTTCAGTTTGTTTTGACTTAAATGGAGACAATTTTTCACCAATTTTCGACCGACCGCCAATTTTTTTTTTCATTAGCGGGATAAACCACACCACCGCGAGGTGCGCGCACCTCGCGGCACTCACGCGACTACAATCGACGTGAGCTTCTTAGTGTATTTTAAACTGCACACGCTTTTTCAGTTGTTTTTGACATAAATGGAGACAATTTTTCACCAATTTTCGACCGACCGCCAATTTTTTTTTTTCATTAGCGGGATAAACCACACCACCGCGAGGTGCGTGCACCTCGCGGCACTCATGCGACCACACTTACCGTTAACTTTTTAGTGTGCTTACAACCGCACGCAGTTTTTCAGTTTCATATGACTTACATGGATACAATTTTAAACCAATTTCCAACCGACCGCCAATTTTTATTTTTCAGCAGTGGGATAGACCACACCACCGCGAGGTGCGCGCACCTCGCGGCACTCAGGCGACCACGTTCACCGTGAGCTTCTTAGTGTATTTTCAAACGTAGACAATTTTGTATACAAGTTACTTCTTTTGACAAAAACGAAGACTTTTTTCACCAATTTTCGACAGACCACAATTTTTTTTTTTCATTAGCGGGATAAACCACACCACCGCGAGGTGCGCGCACCTCGCGGCACTCAAGCGAACAGACTCACCGTGAGCTTCTTATTGTTTTTGCAACCGTTCACGGTTTTGTAGTTTCATTTGACACAAATAGAGACAATTTTTCACCAATTTTCGATTGACCGCCAATTTTTTTTTTTCATTATTGGCATAGACCACACCACCGCGAGGTGCGCGCACCTCGCGGCACTCAAGCGAACAGACTCACCGTGAGCTTCTTAGTGTTTTTGCAACCGTACACGGTTTTGTAGTTTCTTTTGACACAAATGGAGACAATTTTCACCAATTTTTCCCGACGGCCAAATTTTTTTTCAGTAGTGGGATAGACCACACCACCGCGAGGTGCGCGCACCTCGCGGCACTCACGCGACCTGACTCACCGTGAGCTTCTTAGTGTTCTTGCAACCGTACACAGTTTTGTAGTTTCTTTTGACACAAATGGAGACAATTTATTATTAATTTTCGACCGACCGCCATTTTTTTTTTCAGTAGTGGAATAGACCACACCAGGGTTTTAAGTGTCTAATACAGCCACGTAAGAGATATTGAAAAAAATACAAAATGGCCGCCGCTCTCAAAATGGCGGACCGCTTTTGTTATCCAACCCATGCTTCATAGGTATCAAATGAAAGGCCTTGACGAGTAGAACACGACGACGTAATTGACTTTTCTAAAATTTCAATATGGCCGCTGATCCAACATGGCGACTGACATTTTTTTGCGATTTTCACTATATGGGTATCAAATGAAAGCACTTTAAGAGTAGAACGGATCCAAATGTGCGGTATAGTAAAATGACAATTTCTTTTTTTTTTTTTTACTTACCTCGATATGCTTTTGTGCCGCTTAGCAACTGTACAAAATATTATTTGAAAATCGCAATAGTGAGCAGCGCCACCGCGAGGTGCGTGCACCTCGCGGCACTCACGCGATGACCAGCGCCTTAAGCGTCATAGTGTGTTTTCAACTGCACAAGGTATTTCATTTTGTTTTGACTTAAATGGAGACAAATTTTCACTAATTTACGATCGACCGCCAATTTTTTTTTTTCAGTAATGGGATAGACCACACCACCGCGAGGTGCGCGCACCTCGCGGCACTCAAGCGACCAGACTCACCGTGAGCTTCTTAGTGTATTTTAAACTGCACACGCTTTTTCAGTTTGTTTTGACTTAAATGGAGACAATTTTTCACCAATTTTCGACCGATCGCCAATTTTTTTTTTCAGAGGTGGGATAGATCACTCCACCGCGAGGTGCGTGCACCTCGCGGCACACACGCGACCACAAAATCCATAACTCCTTTAGTGTATTTTCAAACGTAGACAATTTTGTATACAAGTTACTTCTTTTGACAAAAATATGACTTTTTTCACCAATTTTCGACTGACCACAATTTTTGTCAAACACAGCCGGGATGGACCACCCCACCGCGGGGTGCTTGCACCCCGCGGCAAGCAAGCGACGTCTAGTCTATCTATTATATATAAAGCTCGATTACCACTCACTCACTGACTGACTGACTCACTGATCAGGGGTGTTTTTAGGGTGTTTAGAGGGTGTTTTGTGTGTTTTGATGTTAAGGTGGAATTTTTTAGATTTTTTTTCCGATCTATCCGGATATAGCTCGATTTTAAAATCCAAGATGGCGGCCGGCGCGAGATGTCAACTTTTCCAATTCGCCTCCGTTTTTGACGGCGTTTGGTGGGGGTGTTCACTACTGTGGCGGGGATTCGGTGCAGCTGTCAAACTGAGAAAAAACAAAATGGCGCCGCCGCCATCTTGGACTGAAAAACCCGTTTCGACCCGTGTTTGCGACCGTCGACCGGAGCGGCGCTTGCTTTTTCCCGGGATTTTCTTTTTTCCTGCGGTCGGGACTGTCCTCGACTCTCGAGAAACTTGCGGCGCGCGCCGAAAAACAACATGGCGGCGGCGCCGGCGGCCATCTTGGATCGCCAATTTTGACGCGATTTTCGGAGCGGATTTTCGCCAAGATGGCGGCCTCCGACCGGGGTGAAATGTTCCGGGCGGGGGTGGAGCTCGGCGAGCAGTGTTGCCAGGTGGGAGAAAATTTCTACCGTTTTTGGTAGTTTTTCCCCTAGGGGCCCCGAAAGGCGAAAATCGAAATAGCGACTTTTGGAATTTTTCCACACCACGAGCCTATAGGCCGGCGGGGCCTCTATGACTTTCTGGTATTTTCATTTTTCTCCACTGGCAACACTGGCCTCCACGGAGGTTGGAAACTTTTCGCAGACCGACTTTGACCCGAATTGATCTCCCAGATCGGGGTGAGCTGCAGACGCGGGACAAACGTCATCCCACCCCGAATATGGTGCAGATATTGGGAAAAATCCGAAACTCGGACATTTCAAGATGGCGGCGCGCGGCCGGCCATTTTGTAAAAAGTTGCAAGTTGGAAAAAATTAAATCGCGGTTTTCGCGCGGTTGCCGCCGTTTTTCGACTGACAACCCCGGTGACCTTTTGTAGTGCTCGGTGAGCCGCATCGAACGGTGGGGTAATTTACCCCGATTTTGGGGTATTTTCCCCGATTTTGGGGAGAACGTAAATCGCGTGTTTTTCGATTTTTTTTCACATGGCCGGGTCGGTCGAGCCTCGCTGATCATTTCTACCACCATTTTTTGGCTAGATATATGGCAACACTGGGCGCTATGGCAGATTTCGGTTTCGGCGAATTTACGAATTTTTTGACGCGAACCGATGACAGTTGCGCGCCTGTAGTTACCGCCAATCGGTGAGCGATTTTGTCTACTACACTGGAAAAATTTGACATTTGACATTTTCAAGATGGCGCCGGCGCTGGCGGCCATTTTGTAATGGTAAATATACTCTTTTTGCTATATTCTCGCGGTTTTCAATCCCGATACGGTGATATGGGTATCGGATGAAAGGATTTTTTCAGCGCTATCGAAGCCTATTAGTGGTAACGTTAAAAAAACCAATATGGCCGCCGGTCCAAAAAGGCCGAGTATCATTTGTTTTGCAATCCCTACAATATGGGTATCAAATGAAAGGGTTTTAAGTGTCTAATACAGCCACGATACAGACATTGAAAAAAATCCAAAATGGCCGCCGCTCTCAAAATGGCGGGCCGCTTTTGTTTTCCAACCCATACTTCATGGTATCAAATGAAAGGACTTCACGAGTAGAACACGACGCCATTAGTGACATTTCGAAAATTTCAATATGGCCGCCAATCCATCTTGGCGACTGACATTTTTTCGAGACTTTCACAATATGGGTATCAAATGAAAGGATTTTCAGAGTAGAACGGATCCAAATGTGAGTTATAGTAAACTGACAACTTATTTTTTTTTTTACTTACCTCGATATGCTTTTGCACCGCTTCGCAACTGTACAAGATTTTATATGAAAATCTCAATAGTAGCAACGCCACCGCCGCACTCACGCGACCAACAGCGCCGTGAGTTTCTTAAAGTATTTACACCCTCAAACTTTTTTATTTTCTTGTGAGACAAATAAAGACAATTTTTTGCCAATTTCGACCGACCGCCAATTTTTTTTTTCAGTAGTGGCGGCACTCACGCGACTACAATCGACGTGAGCTTATCTTAATGTATTTTAAACTGCACACGCTTTTTCAGTTTGTTTTGACTTAAATGGAGACAATTTTTCACCAATTTTCGACCGACCGCCAATTTTTTTTTTTCATTAGCGGGATAAACCACACCACCGCGAGGTGCGCGCACCTCGCGGCACTCAAGCGACCAGACTCACCGTGAGCTTCTTAGTGTTTTTGCAACCGTATACGGTTTTGTAGTTTCATGTGAAATAAGTGAAGACAAGTTTTCCCCAGTTGACATTGATAGAGACATTGAAAAAAAATCAAAATGGCCGCCGCTCTCAAAATGGCGGACCGCTTTTGTTTTCCGACCCAAGCTTTATGGGTATCAAATGAAAGGTATTGAAGAGTAGAACACCACGCTATAAGTGACGTTTCGAAAATTTCAATATGGCCGCCGATCCAACATGGCGACTGACATTTTTTTTGCGATTTTCACTATATGGGTATCAAATGAAAGCACTTTAAGAGTAGAACGGAACCAAATGTGAGTTATAGTAAAATGACATCTATCTATCTATCTATCTATCTATTCTCCTATATATATAAAGCTCGATTACCACTGACTGACTCACTCACTGACTGATCAGGGTTGTTTTTAGGGTGTTTAGAGGGTGTTTTGAGTGTTTTGATGTTGGGGTGGAATTTTTTAGATTTTTTAGTTCACAGAATGGGATAAAGGGATTTTTGCCAAACCAACATGGCGGCCCGCGCGAAATGTCAACTTTTTCAAATCGCCTCCGTTTTTAACGGCGTTTGGTGGGGGTGTTCACTACTGTAGCTGAGATGCGGTGCCGCTGTCAAACTGCAAAAAAACAAAATGGCGCCGCCGCCATCTTGGACTGAAAAACCCGTTTCGACCCGTGTTTGCGACCGTCGACCGGTGCGGTTTTTGTTTTTTTCCGGAATTTTCCTTCTTCGTGTGGTCGGGACTGTCCTCGACTCTCGAGAAACTTGCGGCGCGCGGCGAAAAACAATATGGCGGCGGCGCCGGCGGCCATCTTGGATCGCCAATTTTGACGCGATTTTCGGACCGGATTTTCGCCAAGATGGCGGCCTCCGACCGGGGTGAAATGTTCCGGGCGGGGGTGGAGCTCGGCGGGCAGTGTTGCCACGTGGGAGAAAATTTCTACCGTTTTTGGTAGTTTTTCCCCTAGGGGCCCCGAAAGGCGAAAATCGAAATAACGACTTTTGGAATTTTTCAACACCACGAGCCTATAGGCCGGCGGGGCCTCTATGACTTTCTGGTATTTTCATTTTTCTCCACTGGCAACACTGGCCTCCACGGAGGTTGGAAACTTTTCGCAGACCGAATTTGACCCGAATTGATCTCCCAGATCGGGGTGAGCTGGAGACGCGGGACAAACGTCATCCCACTCCGTATACGGTGCAGATATTGGGAAAAATCCGAAACTCCGACATTTCAAGATGGCGGCGCCGCCGGCGGCCATTTTGTAAAAAGTTGCAATTTCGAAAAAATTAAATCGCGGTTTTCGCGGGGTTGCCGCCGTTTTTCGACTGACAACCCCGGGTGACCTTTTGTAGTGCTCGGTGAGCCGCATCGAACGGTGGGGTAATTTACCCCGATTTTGGGGTACTTTCCCCGATTTTGGGGAGAACGTAAATCGCGTGTTTTTCGATTTTTTTTTCACATGGCCGGGTCGATCGGGCCTCGCTGATCATTTTTACCACCATTTTGGGCCAGATATATGGCAACACTGGGCGCTGTGGCAGATTTCGGTTTCGGCGACTTTGCGAATTTTTTGACGCGAACCGATGACAGTTGCGCGCCTGCAGTTACCGCCAATCGGTGAGCGGCTTAGTCTACTACACTGGAAAAATTTGTCATTCGACATTTTCAAGATGACGGCGGCGCTGGCGGCCATTTTGTAATGGTAAATATCCTCTTTTTGCTTTATTCTCGCGGTTTTCAATCCCGATACGGTGACATGGGTATCGAATGATAGGATTTTCTCAGCGCTATCAAAGCTAATTGGTGGCAATGTTAAAAAACCAATATGGCCGCCGGTCCAAAAATGACAAATAACATTTGTACAGTAATCCCTACAATATGGGTATCAAATGAAAGGGTTTTGCATGTCTAATACAGCCGCGTTAGAGACAATGAAAAAAATTCAAAATGGCCGCCGTTCTCAAAATGGCGGACCGCTTTTGTTTTCCAACCCGTGCTTCATGGGTATCAAATGAAAGGTCTTGACGAGTAGAATACGACGCCATTAGTGACGTTTCTAAAATTTCAATATGGCCGCCGATCCAACATGGCGACTGACATTTTTTTGCGATTTTCACTATATGGGTATCAAATGAAAGGATTTTAAGAGTAGAACGGAACCAAATGTGAGTCATAGTAAACTGACAACTTTTTTTTTTTTTTTTTTATCTACCTCGATATGCTTTTGTGCCGCTTTGCAACTGTACAAGATTTTATTTGAAAATCGCAATAGTGAGCAGTGCCACCGCGAGGTGCGTGCACCTCGCGGCACTCATGCGACCACACTCGCCGTTAACTTTTTAGTGTGCTTACAACCGCACGCAGTTTTTCAGTTTCATATGACATACATGGATACAATTTTAAACCAACTTTCAACCGACCGCCAATTTTTATTTTTCAGCAGTGGGATAGACCACACCACCGCGAGGTGCGCGCACCTCGCGGCACTCACGCGACTACAATCGACGTGAGCTTCTTAGTGTATTTTAAACTGCACACGCTTTTTCAGTTTGTTTTGACTTAAATGGAGACAATATTTCGCCATTTTTGTTTTTCAGTAGTGGGATAGACCACACCACCGCGTGGTGCGCGCACCTCGCGGCACTGAAGCGACCAGACTCACCGTGAGCTTCTTAGAGTTTTTGCAACCGTACACGGTTTTGTAGTTTCTTTTGACACAAATGGAGACAATTTTTCATCAATATTCGACCGACCGCCAATGGCGGCCCTTTTGTAATGGTTAATATTTTTTTTTTTTTGTTATATTATCGCGGTTTTCAATCCCGATACGGTGATATGGGTATCGAATGAAATGATTTTTTCAACACTATCGAAGCCAATTGGTGGCAACGTTAAAAAACCAATATGGCCGCCGGTCCAAAACGGCCAAGTATCATTTGTATTGTAATCCCTACAATATGGGTATCAAATGAAAGGGTTCTACACGTCTAATACAGCCACGTTAGAGACATTAATGAAAATTCAAAATGGCCGCCGCTTTCAAAATGGCGGACCGCTTTTGTTTTCCAACCCAAGCTTAATGTGTATCAAATGAAAGGCCTTGACGAGTAGAACACGACGCTATAAGTGACGTTTCGTAAATTTCATTATGGCCGCCGATCCAACATGGCGACTGAAATTTTTTTGCGATTTTCACTATATGGGTATCAAATGAAAGCACTTTAAGAGTAGAACGGACCCAAATGTGTGTTATAGTAAAATGACAACTTTTTTTTTTTCTTACCTCGATATGCTTTTGTGCCGCTTTGCAACTGTACAAGATTTTATTTAAAATATCTCAATAGTAACAACGCCACCGCCGCACTTACGCGACCAACAGCGCCGTGAGTTTCTCAAAGTATTTACACCCTCAAACTTTTTTATTTTCTTGTGACACAAATGAAGACAACTTTTTACCAATTTCGACCGACCGCCAATTTTTTTTATCAGTAGTGGGATAGACCACACTACCGCGAGGTGCGTGCAACTCGCGGCATTCACGCGCCCACGCTCGCCGTGAGCTTCTTAGTGTGTTTACAACCTCACACAGTTTTTTAGTTTCTTGCAACATAAATATAGACAATTTTTCCCCAATTCTTAACTGACAGCCATGTAGGGCAAACCACACCACCGCGAGGTGCGTGCACCTCGCGGCACTCACGCGACCACACTCGCCGTGAGATTTTTATTGTATTCACAACCGCTCAAACTTTTTTAGTTTCTTCTGACACAAATGGCGACAATTTTTTACCAATTTTCAACCGACCGCCAATTTTTTTTATCAGTAGTGGGATAGACCACACCACCGCGAGTGCGCGCACCTCGCGGCACTCACGCGACCACACTCGCCGTGAGCTTCTTAGTGTTCTTGCAACCGTACACGGTTTTGTAGTTTCTTTTGACACAAATGGAGACAACTTTTTCCAGTTTTGACCGACCGCCAATTTTTTAAAAGAAGTTGGATAGACCACAACCAACGCGAGGTGCGCGCACCTCGCGCCACTCAGGCGACCATGCTCACCGTTAGCTTCTTAGTGTACTTACAACTGCACAGAGTTTTTTAGTTTGTTTTGACTTAAATGAAAACAATTTTTTACCAATTTTCGACCGACCGCCAATTTTTTTTTTTCAGTAGTGGGATAGACCACACCACCGCGAGGTGCGCGCACCTCGCGGCACTCAAACGACCACACTCACCGTGAGCTTCTTAGTGTACTTACAACCGCACAAACTGTTTTATTTTCTTCTGACACAAATGGGGACAATTTTTTACCAATTTTCGACCGACCGCCAATTTTTTTTTCAGTAGTGGGATAGACCACACCACCGCGAGGTGCGCGCACCTCGCGGCACTCAAGCGGCTACAGTTGCCGTGAGCTTCTTAGTGTGTTTACATCTGCACAGAGTTTTTTAGTTTTTTGCGACATAACTGGAGACAATTTTTTACTTTTTATTTTGACCGACTGCCAATTTTTTTCAAGGCAGGGCAGACCACCTCACCGCGAGGTGCGTGCACCTCGCGGCACTCAAGCGGCTACAGTCCGCCGTGATCTTCTTAGTGGTGTTTACAACTGCACACGGTTTTTAGATTCTTGTGACATAAACGGAAACAATTTTTTACCCATTTTCGACCGGCCGTCAATTTTTTTTTTCAGCAGTGGGATAGACCGCACCACGCGAGGTGCGCGCACCTCGCGGCACTCACATCGACGTGAGCTTCTTAGTGTATTTACGACTGCACACGGTTTTGTAGTTTCTTCTGACACAAGTAGAGACAATTTTTCGTCAATTTTCGACCGACCGCCAATTTTTTTTATCAGAGGTGGGATAGACTACTCCACCGCGAGGTGCGTGCACCTCGCGGCACTCATGCGACTACAATCGACGTGAGCTTCATACTGTATTGTGCAGTGCACACGCTTTTTCAGTTTGTTTTGATTTTAGTGGAGACAATTTTTCACTAATTTTCGACCTACCGCCAATTTTTTTTTTCAGTAGTGGGATAGACAGCACCACCGCGAGGTGCGCGCACCTCGCGGCACTCACGCGACCACATTCACCGTGAGCTTCTTAGTGTATTTTCAACCGTACACTGTTTTGTAATTTATTTGATTTTTATGGCAAATAACGAGACATTTTCCCACTAACTCTTGACAGACCACCCCTTTTTTGAAAGTCGGCAAATATAAAGCACACCACCGCGAGGTGCGTGCACCTCGCGGCACTCACGCCACCACGTTTTCAGTGAGCTTCTTAATGTGTTTACATCTGCACAGAGTTTTTTAGTTTTTTGCGACATAACTGGAGACATTTTTTTACTTTTTATTATTGACCCACGGCCAATTTTTTTTTCAAGTTGGAGCAGATCACTTCACTGCGAGGTGCGTGCACCTCGCAGCACTCACGCGACTACACTTGACGTGAGCTTCTTAGTGTATTTTAAACTGCACACGCTTTTACAGTTTGTTTTGACTTAAATGGAGACAATTTTTCACCAATTTTCGACCGACCGTCAATTTTATTTTTTCATTAGCGGCATAAACCACACCACCGCGAGGTGCGTGCACCTCGCGGCACTCATGCGACCACACTTACCGTTAACTTTTTAGTGTGCTTACAACCGCACGCAGTTTTTCAGTTTCATATGACTTACATGGATACAATTTTAAACCAATTTCCAACCGACCGCCAATTTTTATTTTTCAGCAGTGGGATAGACCACACCACCGCGAGGTGCGCGCACCTCGCGGCACTCAGGCGACCACGTTCACCGTGAGCTTCTTAGTGTATTTTCAAACGTAGACAATTTTGTATACAAGTTACTTCTTTTGACAAAAACGAAGACATTTTTCACCATTTTTCGACAGACCACCCTTTTTTGAAACACAATCAGGATGGACCACCCCACCGCGGGGTGCTTGCACCCCGCGGCAAGCAAGCGACGTCTAGTTATTTATATAAAATTGAAGAGTCTATTTGCAACAATAATATGAAATCTTTCTGGTCATATATTTTTCTAATAAGCGCAAGTCTGATTCTACCATTCCTAACGAAATTAAATAAATGATAAAGTGTTCTCCACTAATGTCTCAATTTGCGATGCGTTTGCAGATCATTTCGCTTCTGTCTATGTTGATATCAACAGTGGCTCCTTAGCTTCCACCGCTTTTGGACCACCTGAGGCTACAGACCATCAGACTCTTGGATCTTTATCAATTGAGCTTGTGACAGTTCAGAAAGTTTTGAAAGGACTTAAAAGAACTCTCGGTGCTGGGCCCGATCTGATTCCGGCTGTCTTTATTGTTAACTGTGCGGCTAATCTGGCAATTCCACTGACTACCATTTTCAACATGTCTTTGTCTTGTGGCATTTTCCCACGAGTGTGGAAATCGGCAAATATTATTCCGATTCTGAAAAATAGAGATGCCAATAATATAAGGAATTATCGTCCTATATCTTTACTATCAATTTTTGGGAAAGTTTTTGAATTTTTAATATGTCCGATATTAAATTACCACCTGAAACAAATTTTGATTCCAGAGCAGCATGGTTTTAGAAATAAAATGTCCACAAATACCAATTTAGTTAATTATCTTTCCGATTTAAGCGAATCTGTTGATATGGGGTTCCAAATTGATTCTGTATACACCGATATAAGTAAAGCCTTCGATAGAGTTCCTCATCATTTATTACTTAGAAAATTGGCTTTTGTGGTGTGCATGGGTCTTTATTGAGATGGTTTGAGTCTTATTTGCGAAATCGTTCGCAAAGGGTCGCAGTGTGCAATAGCTTCTCTAGAAACATAGATATTACTTCTGGCGTACCGCAGGGATCGCACTTGGATCCGGTCCTCTTCTTGGTATTCATAAACGATTTAGGAAATGTAATACAACATTCTGCGTTTTCATTTTTTGCTGATGATCTTAAAGTTTATAAAGTTATCAAAAATTTTGAGGACTCACTTCTTTTACAAAAAGATCTCGATAACATCAATAAGTGGACTAAATCTAACGGTCTACCTCTTAATATTGAAAAATGCAAATATATTTCTTTCACTAAAAAGAAGAAACCTTTTAATTCTATTTACCATATTAACAACAATGTGTTGGAACAAGTTGATAAAATAAGAGACCTCGGAGTTATATTTGATAGTCGTCTATCTTTTGTTGATCATTTTGATAATATTATTTCGAAAATAATATAAATTTTCATCACTCGAGGACCGTCGATGGATAGCCGATCAATTATTGTTATACAGGATCTTAAAGGATCACTTTGACTGCCCTCAACTTCTTGAGCGAATACGTTTCACTGTTCCAGTTCGTCCTTCCAGGCACGGAAATTTTAGGCCATTTGTAATTAATATATTCAGGACTAATGTGAGGCGTCACAGTGTGATTCCGAGATTGTGTAGGGAACATAATGCCTTTTATAATACCAGTAAGGTTGACTTGTTGTGTACTTCTTTGCAATCGTTTAAAATTGAACTTTTATTATTTTTAACGCTTAGAAATAAATAATAATGTAAAACGTTTATTATGAAATTAAAAATATAACTGTTACATACTGTTAGGGACAAATGAAAATAGTTTTGATTTTGTTATCTTGCTCTATCTGTTACACTTATTTTTGTATCAGTAATTCCTAGTGATTAATTAGTAATTAGCTAAATAAAAAATTAATTTAAATTAATATTAAGAAACACCTGGTTAATGCTTTATGAATGTTGAGCTTACCTGTAATTGGGTTTGCACTCTAATAATGTATTAATGCATGCTAATATGATTTCATGTCAATAAGTGTAAAATCTGTTGGTAAACCTTAAATAAATAAATAAATACCTAATATAATTTGTATCGATTTAACCAACGGCTGGCACACGGCTGGCAGTGTGGCCGCACCTAGGGACGAAGCGATAACGTTGACGTATCGATACCGTTACCCGATACAGTATCGCTCGTCAAGCATCGATACTTACTCGGTATCGATTAAGAAGTATCGGATACCTAATATAATTTGTATCGATTTAACCAACGGCTGGCACACGGCCGGCAGTGTGGCCGCACCTAGGGACGAAGCAAAACCGTTGAGGTATCGATACCGTTACCCGATACAGTATCGCTCGTCAAGCATCGATACTTACTCGGTATCGATTAAGAAGTATCGGATACCTAATATAATTTGTATCGATTTAACCAACGGCTGGCACACGGCCGGCAGTGTGGCCGCACCTAGGGACGAAGCAAAACCGTTGAGGTATCGATACCGTTACCCGATACAGTATCGCTCGTCAAGCATCGATACTTACTCGGTATCGATTAAGAAGTATCGGATACCTAATATAATTTGTATCGATTTAACCTACGGCTGGCACACGGCCGGCAGTGTGGCCGCACCTAGGGACGAAGCGATACCGTTGAGGTATCGATACCGTTACCTGGTACAGTATCGCTCGTCAAGCATCGATACTTACTCGGTATTGAATAAGAAGTATCGGATACATAATATTATTTAGACACATGTGACACCCTATAAGGGCATTGCAATGTTTGTATTATTGTCAAATAAAAATTATACGTACAGTATTAACACATATAAACAATGTAATACACTACTTATCAGATCTTCATTTAATTATACCTATGAATTATATTTTAAGCATAGTTAAAAAATATGTATTTATTACAATTAAAACTGTAATGATTTGCCTACTTGTTTACAAAACTGTAATGATTTGCCTACTTGTTTACAAAACTGTAATGATTTGCCTACTTGTTTACAAAACCAAACAATCGCATGTTGAGTAATAAAGAGTCACCACTAAAGTTATACCCACTAATTTGTTAGTAAATGTTTGCGACTTTTAGCAAATTTTCTACCAAAATCAGAAAATCGAGAAACAAGTATAAATGTGCTAGGCTAAAGGCATTCTAGTTCAGTAATTGCCCTGACATGAAAAATATAACTTTTAATATTTAATAAAATTTATTACTTATTTAATAAACATTTTTTATTTTCCTCTAATTTTAAGAGAAAAACACTGTATGTGTCTCAGCAGAAATAGCAGTATAATTTCAGTTCTCACCTTAGCAATAAATATACTATTATCATCAGCTATTGAATTTTTTACTCGCAAGGCATTCTTGGCTACTCACAAATATTAGTAATGTTGAGCAATTAAACAGCCGCTTTCTTAAGTGTATTTTTCTAGTGCTATCCTATGCGATATTCACATACTTTTGTAGACACAGAGGTGCTAGAAATATTAAGATTTATTTTGTATACTTGTTTTTCTACGAAAATAAGAGGCTTCGCGGCAGGGAGCATGCGCGGCGGGCGGCGAGGGCGGGCGGCGGGCGCGGGAGGCTGCGCGGCGGCGGCGGCGGCGGCGGCGGCAGCTCTCCGCCGCGACCGCGACTGGCCGCGCGCTTCGTCCGCGTCACACCGTCTTCCTTCACCGCTTTGCACGCGTTAAACTCGCCGCTAATGTTTGTTTTCATTCGTAAAATCTGCCAACCTTTACCATCAGCTCGATGTCGACCCGTGCGTGTCGCCTTATGCTCAGTCGACTGACCTACACGTGCCTCTCGGGAAATCTTTCCGATTCTTGAATATTTAAGCGGTGCTCTATTTGCTGTCGCATCCGACCACTATCAGTGGAGCCTCGGAGATCGTGAGTTTCGCCTGGATATAGGTTAATCCGTCTGGGGAAATATGACCTTTACTCGAGCGTGTCAGGGTCGAGGAGGGGACTCTTCCCAGTTGTTTATGCGCTGTTATTGTGGCTCACCGCTGTTGTTGTAAATCAAAGAGATCTATTTGCGTTTATTTGTTATGTTCGTGCAAATAAATTACGTCGAAGTAATTAAAACCAATTAGAATTGGTTTTACTCAAATTTAAGGATTTACACTAAGTGAGTTTCTAGGAGGTAGACTCTGTACCAGGGTCGTCTGCATGGGTACCTCCGTCTTAACCTATTTCCGCCGCCAAACAGCAGGGTTCGCTTTGCTGTGTTCCGGCGTGAAGGGTAAGATAGGCAGTGAAATTACTGGGTACTGTGACTTTACATCTTATGTCACAAGTTGGCAACGTGCACTGTGGTTCTTATGAGGTTTGCAGATTTGCTGCGAATCTCGTGGGAACCACATGTACTATAGGCGACTGTTACCACTTACCATCAGGTGGGCAGCCTGCTTGTTTGTCAACTTTAGCAATAAAAAAAAAAAAAAAAAAAAAAAAAAAAGTGATATGATGTATTAGCAAACTTCTGGTGACGCCCGTCAGCGACTCGAAAACCAAATCTCAGTCTTTGCGGCGATTTAATACGGTACGCATTAAGTCATTAAGAGGAAAGGCTGCAAAATATTAGCAAGAGATTTGTTGCAGTGACGGAGTCTGCTGACGAAGCTAGACAACAATAGACTTTTCCAACCACTTGTTAATCAGCTTAGATTCTAAAGATTAAATAATGACTAAGCCCAAAAATGCAGCAAATTAGTTAGTCCTGAGTGAGGGCACTTCGGAAATTACTCAACTCTGGCAAATTGTCTAAAGAAATGTCAAGGCTCCGATGCTATAGAGGCGTGGTGCTTACTAGCTGCTCACTAAAGTAATTATGAATTATCTCCCGTGCAGGTTTGTTGACTTCCAGCCTCATAAACAAGCCGGATTCTGAAAACGCAACAGTACCATAAACTATTTCGTCCAAGTGTCTGCTATGGCAGATTGTACGCTTGGTGTTTGTGTACTTTAAGAAGGTATTTAATTTCGTCGAGACCTGGCCCGTTTTTCAATCTTTCAAGGTGCCATATAGACGATCGACATATCAAAGTGTAGCAGTCATTATACGAAAACTGTACAATATTATTCCGCCTTCAACACCAAAACTGAAGCCAATACGGCTTTACGGGGTGTGAGAAAGGCGATTTTATATCGCCCTGTATAACTCGTTTATAGCTGCGCTGGGGCATGTAGTTAAGCTTTTGGTGATGAGTCATATCTGAGAGTAAAACTTAGGTACAAAGTTTGAAGAGCTTAGTAGATCCAATAAGTAGGTGTTAACATTAGCACAGTATGTTTAACTAGGACAAATAGTCTAACTAGGTAGGTAAAGAAAGAGACACCGCCTTAAAGAATTAGTATTGACCAACTCTTTGAGGCGGTAGAGCAGCCTGTTAATTGGATGGCTCAACGCAACGACGCGACGTCCTGTGCCACAGAATTGTATTATTTTTCAATCCACCCTAGTTGTATTTATAGCAAAGAAGTGCCCTTTAAGTGGGCGATAATATTAATAGAGCGTGTTAAAAAGTGTGTAATGAATATCTTGTATCGATCGTCGGTCGCGTTTGGAGTGCGGGCTTAATCCGGTGGCGCGGGCCGCCGGGCGGGTATGGCGGAGGTGACCTGAGGCGGCGGCGACGCCATGCGGGCGCTGGCGGCCGCGTGCCTGCTGGCGGCGGTGGCGGCCACGGTCAGCACGAGTGCCAGCACGGCGGCCAGCCAGGCGGCCAGCCAGGCGGACAGCCATACGGCGGCGGACCGCCCGGCGGTGCTGGCGCTGCGCGGCGCGTGCGGGGCGCGGGAGCCGGCCGCGTTCTCCGAGCGGCGGTTCCGCGCGCACGCCGTTGCCACCGGCCGGGCCGCGCTGCTGCGCCGCCCTTTCCGTGTGCTTGGCTATGCAGGTGAGACGACTGATAATAACATAGGGAAAACTTTTCAAAGCTCACTCACAAATTGTAGTAAAATAAACATTAAAAGTGAATAAATTGGTGGAAAATTAGAGCGACAGAGCTTTCGCAGAACCGAGATTGCACAAACTTGGCAAGGCACCAGAATGTCTTACATCCTCAATATTAGAGTCATTACGACTACACGGTATAATGCAACCCTAAATATTTATTAAATGCGTGTCTTCTGACACAAGTCACTATTTATGAGGGGTTCGCTCAGTAGCTTCTGCTGTAGCTTAGATTTATTATTATTCATCATCATCACAGTCCATAACATCCCCACCAAAGGAGCACGAGCCTACCCTAACTACTCGTATATTAGGGCGATTAGGTCTTAGTCAACCACGCTGGCCGGGTGCGGATTCGTTGACCATTTGCACCTTTGAACCCCAGGTTGCTTCAACATATTGCCTTCACAGTCCAACGGCCTAAGATAAATGTACGACGTCTGTGCCAGAGATGTGGGTGCCAGACGGAGTGCTTCCGATGTGTGTGATTGAAGTGTGCGTTGTGGCATGACGCGTGTGCCAGAGACGTGCGGCGCGGGTTGGCGGGCGGCGTGCGGCGCGGCGTGCGCGCTGGACGCGGCGCGCGCGGCGGCGGCGGCGCGCGTGCTGGCCGCGCTGCGCTGGCGCCGCGTGCGGCTGCCGGCGCGCGCGCCGCCCGCGCTGCGCCCGCTGCGCGCCGCGTTGCTGTCCGCGCTGCTCGCCGCGGGCATCACCGCGGGCATTGCGCCCGCCGCCGACGGCGACGACGACGGCGACGGCGACGGCGACGACGCCGCGCCGCGCCCGCAAGGTATTCCTTATCTTATCAAGTACACTACACGCTTGAAAGGTATGTACCCTCCGTTAAACACAAATATCAAGCAAAGGAACTGCAAGTCACTGCTAATAGTGTTAAAATAGAAAGTGTTAAAAAAGAAAGAGTTTTAATCTTCGATCATATATTATATGATCGAAGGTTTTAATGTTCCCTCTTCATATGCCTTAAGACACCATAGCTTGGAAAGGAGTTATGTAGCTCGGGACCTAGGGGTTGTACATGATTCGAAGCTTCTCTTTGGCGATCACGTTGAGAGTATAGTAAAAAAGGCGTTCAAAGCTTTGGGGTTTCTGATGCGAAGCAGCAGCAGTTTCAAAGAAATTAAAACTATTAAAATTTTATATTGCACGTTTGTGAGAAGCATCCTGGAATATTGCTCTGAAATCTGGAATCCGCGATATATAAAGTACATCCAGCGCATTGAACGACTTCAAATGAAATTTGTAAAGTTTTTATGTTATCGTCTTGGAATCGGCTATGACTCCGAAAATTACCTAAATTTGTGCTCTCGCTTTCACCTGCTTTCTTTAGTCAAAAGACGGGAAGTAGCAGATGTAATATATCTTTTGAAAATTCTACAAGGAAAAATTGACTCTCCTGAATTGTTATCAAAATTGAAATTCAACGTACCAACTAGGTCTACCAGGCACTATACCCCCCTTTACATCTCAGTGGCCGCGTCGAACTATCGGCAAAACTCTTTCTTGTTGCGAGCTAGTAAGACTTTAAATGATTTGTGTAAATGTAAAAACATTGATATATATAATTGTAGCTTGGCGACAGTGAGGCGTGTACTTAGTGAGGATTTTTAAGATGATTAGTTCGGATCTTAAATATTTAATAGTAATTGTTCACACCTAATCTTAGTTCAATGTATGTTTCCATACGTGAAGACCCATTATTGGCCAACTGTTATATAAAAAAAAAAATCTCTTATGTTTTATGTGCTGTCGGTCTTCCATAACAATAATAAATAAATAAATAAAAATAGTACAAAAGATCCATCTTTATTCATGTTATGGCTGAAGAAAGATTTTTTATAAGAGATTCTGTATCGCCTGCATAGAAGTGATGTAGGAAAAAAAAAGTGAAGCGTAATTGGATTGGGCTCCGTAGGCTATGGACGCTTGCAGCAGCAAGGGCATCACAAGTTTGCTCCAAAAGCTCTTCTGCTTAGCTCAGCTGCCTTTTTCAGCCAGGAACACAAAATATCAATATAAATACCCAAACTCTTGACCTGGCCCTGATTAAAATATTCACATTATAGTAGAAAAAATGAACACCAGTTCTATCAATAAACTAGAACAATTATTGGTGGGTATAATTGGGTTAACTTGAGCACGACGCTTACTCCAATCAGAAATTGGCAAATATCCAAGTTCATTTGTGCTATAGCTAACGGTAAATCACTGTAAGTAGCCTACGTGTATAATTTGTATTAATTTCGTAATTGAATTGATTGCGTAATTGAATTACCGAAAAAAGGAGCGCACAACGCAACTGCCAGAGTACGGCGGCAAATTCGTATTCGGCGGCGTATTCTTTGCTTGCGATTCTACGCTTGCAAGTGCATCACTGTTACTGCTCGTCCAGCGCACGGCGTATAAATATGTTGTTTGCTTCCAATAAAATAAGTAATAAACTAGGTCCATTTTTATACCAAGAAACTTCTAAAAAGTAAGTGAAAAGTAGGTCACACAAATAAGCACGTCTATCGAGATTAGACTATACTTCAGAACTAATACTGATGATCTAACAGAGAATTATCTTCATTGTGTCGTTACAATAATGAAGTTCCAAGTCGCTGTCAGCCATCCCTTTTATTACTTTATTTTCTTTCTCTTTGTCTTCTTTATCGTTTCCTTCTCAGTATATTGAAGCGAATAATAAAAAAGGGGAATGCGAAAAGATATAGACGAAAAACATTGTTATTGGGGCGCTGCCTATTGTGGTTCGTAACTTATTACACGTATCGTTGGCGACTTATTCACGTTCCTTTTATGTCTCATTTCGTTTGAAATATTTAGGTAATGTTCGCTACCTATTCAGATCGCTGTTTTCATTAACCGCAATAAATGAATAAGTAGCGTGTGGTTGCAGCGGCGGTGTGGTGGGCGGCGGCGGGCGCGACGCCGCCCGCGGGTGGGCTGCTGCTGCTGGCGGCTGACTCGCTCTCCTCAAACTTATCGTTATTTCATCCGGAAGCGTCCAAGAGAAGTTTCTCGTCGCCGTCAGCCGCCGAGACAGTAAACAACTTGACCCGTCTCACAGACAGGCCTCGGATTGGTGCCGAGCGGGCGGACGCGTCGACCTCGGGGCTAGATTTTCGCGACGCCGATTACGTAAACGCGACGAAAACAAACAAGGATCGCGAATCGATAATGAGCGAATCTCCGCCGCCGTCCAGGGCCGGGGCTTCGAGAGGGCGACGGCGGCGGGCGTCCTCCGAGGCAGCGACCAGCTCGATGGCCGATATTGAGAGTTTCATCTCGGGGTTAGACACCTCGACGGAGCCCGTCCTGGTGCTCTGCGATCGGGACGTCGCCGCCGCGTCCGCGGCAATAGCCGCTTACGATGAGGCGCTCGCCGCGCTCGCATCGGGACCCGGTGAGACTGAGGTCGGCCGGCACCGCTTCCACTTGTACCAGAGCGTCGAGGACGAGGTCGGCGGGCGGCGGCTGGAGCGGGCGGCGGTGATCGCGACGACGACGCGCGCGGCCGCAGGCGGCTGGGAGGAGTGGTCGGTGACGGCGGAGGTGCGGAACGCGAGCGCGCGCTTCAAGCGGCTGACGCGGCGGCACTCGGTGGCGGGTGGCCCTGACGACGGTGGTGGCGAGCCCTTGTGGGCGGTGTGGGGCAGCGCGCTGGGCGCGGCGCTGGCGCTGGCGGGCGCGGCGGGCGCGGCGCGCACGGCGGCGGCGCGGCGGCGACGTGTGCGGCGGCGCGCCGGCGTGGCGCTGGCGCCGGGGGAATTCTCGTTCCCGGCGGACGGGTCGGAGGAGCGGCGCCGCGTGGGCGAGGGCATGGAGCCGATGCTGTCGTGGCTGCGGCAGCTGCACGGCTGCGAGGGCGCGGCGGCGGGCCCGCCCGACCTGCTGCAGCGCCCGTCCGCGCCTTCCTCCACCTGCAGTATCAACCGCCTCAGCCCAGACCGCCTCACCAGATATAAGGTTTCCACTTTCGATTGTTAAGTTTATTTTGTAGCAGGTTATTTTACAGCACTTACTTTTAGAGAACTTCGTTAATGAAACAGTTAAAGCTAACGAAGTCGTTAGGTCAAAGTATTCGTGTTCCTTTCACCGATAGATGCGATGCGAGTGATAATATACAGATCTACACATCTCGTTTTTTTTTAAATATTAGTTCACCAATAAAACAAGTCAAAATCTTTGGTGTTAGATCTTGAGCCGATTCTCGGAACTGACAAGACTGGTCTGATTGCGACCGGTTCAAAAATTTCAAAATTCAAAATCATTTATTCAGTCTAGGCTGTTACAAGCACTTGTGAAAGTCTAAAAGCTACGCCATTGTACGGGAACCTTGAAAATCCAAAAATTTGACTTAAATAACGGACATGACATTATCATGGATATCTTATATAATGTTGCCCTATGTACTTTGTTTAGCACTTTGTCAAGCAATATTTGGAACTGATAACAAGTTCTGATAATTATTAACATGGTACAAATTTATTAAAAATGTTTGCCGCTGTTACTTTCTTGTAAACCCTTCTGAGGTTCGGTCGCCACATATAAATTGGTTTTCACGTTGCAGGGAGATGCAGTATTCATGAAGTACCTGCCGACCAGCAGCCTGGAGCTGAAACGCAAGGCCACAGACGTGTTGCTCGTCATGCAAAGTCTGCGCCATGAAAACATCAACCCATTTATCGGTAGTTATATTCTATTTTATGGACAGGTGGGTTCCTTCGTCGTCCCAAGTACCCATCCATATTGATTCATTAATTTTATGTATGATTAGCAATTGGTATGATATCTTACGTCTTGCCATCTTGAAAATTTATGTATGAGGAAGAGTTGTTAGACTGAATTGACAGAGTCAGTCATATAGCGGATGTGCGTATGTGTGCGCAGGCTGCCTGTGCACGGTGCGGCCGGCGCTCGTGTGGGAGCACTGCAGCCGCGGCTCGCTGGAGGACGTCCTGGTGGCGGACGAGATCCGGCTGGACTGGACGTTCCGGCTGTCGCTGCTCACCGACCTGGTGAGGGCATGCGCTACCTGCACGCGTCGCCGCTGCGCGCGCACGGCCGCCTCACGTCGCGCTGCTGCGTGGTGGACGCGCGCTGGGTGCTGCGCGTGGCCGACTGCGGCGCGGCCGCCTTCCGCCGCGGTCAGTGGCCGCTCTGTAACTGTACGTAGTGGATGGACGCGCGCTGGGTGCGGTTTTGGAAGCATGTATTGAACTGGAAAATGTGTTCACACGTTGCTTCCACTTAGTCGTCCATGCACCCAGCACCCAGCACCCAGCACGCAGCACACAGCACACAGTACGTTCCGCCCGCAGACCTGCTGTGGACGGCGCCGGAGCTGCTGCGCGAAGCGCGTGCGGACGGGCGCGGCACGCAGCCCGGGGACGTTTTCTCTTTCGCCATCATCATGCAGGAGGTCATAGTCCGCGGAGAGCCCTACTGCATGCTGTCGCTAACCCCGGAAGGTAAGGACGTGTCAGAACTATCATTGTGGATGACTTTGAGCTGGCTTTGCCTATACCCTTATTCTATCAGAATAGTCGTATTTTGTCTGTTGTACGGAGCAGCCGTACAATAATCGTTTCACATCGTCAGCATTTACTTTACTTAGAATAATTTGTATTGTTGTATTGTTTCGCAATCATCCAGTGCACGTCATTCCGCCGCGCATCGCGACCGTGTGCTCATTAATATCATCAGCAATTAGTTATTATATCTTATAGCAGCAAACTTCTATCTTTTATTCTTATCATCATCAGCATCTCAGGTGTACCGCAAGTACATCTGTTATGATTTTCATTTCAATTGTTTGATTTTTTTACATAATATGCTCTCTGATAAATATAACTAAAATAAAATAGATCATGAGGCTTCTCAATAACGGAAGAGTCGATCTTAGGTAAGACAATGATTAATATGGTCAGCGACCTACCCAGCACAACAGTATGTCCCCCCTCCCTGCCCCGGTCGCCTAGAGCGGCAGGGGCAGGGCTAGGTGAGGGCAGGGCGGAGGACGCGTACAGCCAAATGCAGCGTGGCCGCAGAGATAGTGGAGAAGCTGGTGCGGCCGCCGCCGCTGGTGCGGCCGTCGGTGTCGCTGGGCGCGGCGCCGCCCGAGGCGGTGGGCGTGATGCGCCAGTGCTGGGCCGAGGCGCCCGACCTGCGCCCCGACTTCTCGCGCCTGTTCGACATCTTCCGCCTGCTGCACCGCGGCCGGTGAGACGCTAACGTTCCCTCCTTATTTGCCCTAAGTACCTAAATATTTACACAATCCCCCGTTCCCATTCTTAAAAGGTGGGCAATGCGTTTGCGACGGCTACATGACTTACAGACGTTCGTAGACTACGATGACTGCTTACAATCAGGTAGTCCATTAGCCATAGTCCATAGCAGTATAAAAAAATCTTAGCCAATTATAGCATCCAGCGGGTTAGTAATAGTCATCTTGATGCCGGATGGCGCCGCGCATGTCATTCGCACATTATTATGTGGCAGTATTCACTTCACTTAACCATACTCATATGTGGCGACTTTCCTCATGCACACTATTAATGATTTCACTGTAAATGTTTCCTCACCCTCCATTATCACGGCCAGTATTGGGATACTTGGTATTCACATTTCAAGCGAAGTGCAGTTCCGCGGAAGTGTAAGGCTGAGGCTAAATTAGTCTCATTGAAGCTCGGTATGTAACAAACCGAGGCGGTATTTTACACCGGCCCACCGTCTACTTTCACCAAGTTACGACTGTTAGGCACGTCCAGTCACGCTGTTTGGTCATTTTTATTACACGTTTGAATGTCTCTGAAGATGTACGCAGGTTGCCACACGATCTCGATGGTTTCATTCAACGTAATAGTTTACTGTACATATGACATTTGAGAAAAGAAATAATCAAGGCAGGATCGACCTTGAAGTGTACAAAGTACAGTGCAAATTACGATTATAAGATTTTATATTTTTGTCAATTAGGCGCGTCAATTGTGCACTTTGATCGCGACCTACAAATATCAGTGCAATGAACTGCGATCTGTTGCCGTAATGGTTAAATTGTACATAGTTTTTATTGAGAGTTCAATTAGAAATCGTGACAACAACTCTCGCCTTGCATTTTAATTTATTCTTTTTGGCACTCATTGACATTTGACATTAGTTTAAGTTGACATTTAGATTTAATTGACATCAACCCCCAAACATTGGTCCTTCGAGCCGGATTAAAAGGTCTTAATCATCACATCACATTATAGAAACATTGACTTAAGATTAATAAGAGTAATGTATTAAACTATGTATTCCAGAAAAATCAATATCGTCGACTCCATGTTTGAGATGCTCGAGAAATATAGCAATAATTTAGAGGAGTTGATAAGAGAGCGCACGGAGCAGCTTGATTTGGAAAAGAAGAAGACGGAGCAGTTACTGAACAGGATGTTGCCCAGGTGATCTTGGAAATTAAAATCGTACTTTGTAAGGCTCCTACAGTCATCCCAAAGCTTGTACCGATTGTACCGATTAATTTTGTGTCAAAAATGACAATTTAAAAGCAAATTCATTTTTGAGATGCATTTATTGCTAAGTTTAAATAAGTAATTGAAAACCGAAATTGTGAGTAATGAAAAGGACACAAAGTAGTCTGCGCTTGATTTTGATGAAAACTAAACTGTGTTATTGGAATTTTGGAAAATGAATATTCCTAGCCAGGTATCAATTCTTTTGACAAAGAACCCACATTCTGTATTATTACTTGATTCAATTCGATAGTATCACTAATAAGGAACAAATTCTGGAAAGTAATGACACACGGCAAACATAAACAATATGTATGATTTTAATAAATTACTTTATATTTTTATGATGGAACGTTGACCAAATCATTGTCAAATTATTGAGGCTTTAAATGAACTGATAAATGAGCTGAACAACCTCTATTCAAAATTAAAATTAACTTTATTCAAATATGACTTTATAGAAAGCTCTTTTGAATCGTTGAAAATATTTTTTCCTACCACCCATTCAGGAAGTATATTTTAGAAGAAGAATGGGCGCAAGAAACTTATCAGCTTTATCAAGCCGTAGGGCCCTTATGGCCAGGATGAGTTTAGTCGGTTGGTCATTCCGGTCGAGTCGCCTCGAAAGCTTTGGAGTGCGACATATTCACCGCGGTACTTGGTTGCGGTGATTATGAGGATTCTCAGCCTCTCTTCTCCAAAGGCTATTAAAAAGTGTTTAATAATTTGACTTTGGAGATTTAGGGCAAATGATACATTGAAATTAATTTCAAATGAAAAAGTATGGTTTGACGCGGAAGTCGTGCGTCGGCAGGTCGGTGGCGGAGCGGCTGCTGCTGGGCATGCGCGTGGAGCCGGAGGAGTTCTCGGACGTGACCATCTACTTCAGCGACATCGTGGGCTTCACGGAGCTGGCGGCGCGCTCCACGCCCGTGCAGGTGGTGGACCTGCTCAACGACCTCTACACCACCTTCGACGCGGCCATCGAGCAGTACGACGTGTACAAGGTGCGACGCGGCAATTCCATACAGCTTGAGAGACAGCAGATTGCAAGTCCCTCGATGGGCGCCATGTCTGTTAACTTTTTTTAAATAATAAATTCACAAAGATTTAAAGATGTATGCACTACTACTTGTATTGTTGAATGGGTTATCACTTATACGAATATCACATCGTGAAGGATATAGGTGTCTCTATCACGTATTGTATCGTCACGTAGTGTTCGTTAGTGAACAAGTAGATGTCGGGCAGGTGGAGACGATCGGCGACGCGTACATGGTGGTGGGCGGGCTGCCGCGGCGGTCGGCGGGGCACGCGGCGGCGGTGGGCACGATGGCGCTGCACCTGCTGCACCTGGCGGGCCGCTTCCGCGTGCGGCACCTGCCCGCCACGCCGCTGCACCTGCGCTCCGGCCTGCACTCGGGGCCCGTGTGCGCCGCCGTCGTGGGGCTCACCATGCCGCGCTACTGCCTCTTCGGCGACACCGTCAACACCGCCTCGCGCATGGAGTCCACCGGTCGGGACTTACCTACCTACCTCCTCCCACTCGACCTCGACCAATTTTAGATAAACATATCATATATATGTCTATTCGTAATAATAAACGCGAAATTGATTATGATCTAAGAGATGTTTATCGATTTAAAACGTGGCGATCTCAAGATGGCGTAACCACACGCGTTCACTCGACACGTCCGGTCCGTTTAGGAACTCTGACAATAATGTCTCCACCTTTTGCAACATCTGTCCAACTCTCCACTACCTAAAATGTCAATGTCAGGTGGGCAGCCTGCTTGTTTGTCAACTTTAGCAATAAAAAAAAAAAAATGTCGACAAAACTTTCTCTAGTTACGCCATCTATGATTTCACCCAGAACATATTTTCCTGACGTTTTGAAATGAAACCAGAAAATAATCATATGGCTGTGACAGCCATAGTCTATTGCAATGCTGCGACATATATATTTTAACCAAAAATCCGATAACAGCTGAACGGATTTTGATGTAGTTTGGATTTTTCCGGTGAAAAGCAATATAATGCGGAGAAAGGTATTTGAAGGATACCTAATCTATAGTAAATATTTTAGTCAGTTCATTCATTTCATAGTGAGTCCCAATTCTCGTTGTAAGTTGCCAAGGGATCTTACTAATTTCTAAATGTGATCCGAATGATTGTTTCAACTAATAAAAGTGTGAAGTCCTGTTCGGCAAGTGACGGAAGTGACGGAAGTGATGCAAGTGACGCAAGTGACGGAAGGGTGTGACTGTGTGCGGCAGGCGCGGCGTGGCGCGTGCAGGCGTCGGCGGCGGCGGCGGCGCGGCTGGCGGCGGCGCGCGGCTTCCGGCTGCGCTCGCGCGGCCTCACGCCCGTCAAGGGCAAGGGCGCCATGCACACCTACTGGCTGCTCGGCAAGGACGGCTTCGACAAGCCGCTGCCCACGCCGCCGCCGCTCCCGTCAGTACCGCACATCTCGCCCACTCCACCCCCTGCACTACCCCCCACCTACTTGTACCTATACATTGTACATATATTTGCCTGAATTGGTTAACAAAGGAAGATATTCGATTTTTAAATTAATAATTTACATCGATTATTAAATTAATTTATTGAAATTCCTCATTTCATTTTCATACGTAAATAAAAGTCGCGGTTTTAATTTACAATCGTTAGGTACACATGAATGACCACATAATATTTAATGGGCACATAAGTTACACGTAGTCCTTGATAACTTCAAAATGAAAAGCATAACCCTGGTCATTGTATCAAGAATCAGTTATATTAGAACCGAGTCATTTCTAGCGTCTATTGACATTTATTAGTTTATTGACTTGAGCCGACAATTGCGGTATTTATTGCAGATCAGAGGAAGTGTTATTGGAAGCGGAAGCGGAGGCGGAGGGCGAGATGCCGTGGAGCTCCGGCGACGCAGCCGACGTGCTGGCGGACCCTACGCCAGCGCTCGCACCCGCGCCCATCTGCGCTCCCGCCTCCGTCCCCGCCTCCGCTTCTGTCACCGCTAGCATCACCACCGCGCAAGACAAATATGGTGACTATTCACCCAGCAGCAAGTTTATTGACTATTGACTTATGTAGTATTCAATAATTGAAAATCTCCTTAAATAATAGCATAGTACGTCATTAATTAACACGCATACACACACACAAAATTCACATTTACACAATAAATATATTTATACACCTACACGAAACTACAGATATATTATAGGTACAGTTTTAACTAGCCTCGAAGTCAGAGGTCCACTATCACTGCTTCAAATATGTGAACAATGAAATAAATTAAAAAAATATTTCGTTACGATTCTACATAATTTTGAAACATTCTAGAACAAAAGAGTCATATACAATCTGTTTCAAGGCCGGTGAAATAATATTTTGGGGTGTGTATCCATCAGAAATTAAGATACTGTAGAAAAAATAGTAGCACTCGAAACATTTTGCTTTCATTATAAATCAGTTAATTCGGAAAGTCTTACTTCTTTAGGTCTAAGACTAGCACCTAGAATCCATCAAATATAATAATTTATTTATTATTAACATTGGTCATGTACATATACAAAGATCTTTGATATAAATAAAAATATAGTAAATATTAAAATACCTGAACTAGGTTAAACCTGTGTTTCAGGCGAATAAATGCTTACTCACTATAAATCACTTTGTGAACTCACTATAAATGTTAATTGTAGCTACGTAATAGACATAGCAGCAGAAGTATGCAATTTCATGTTAAATAATAACAGAAATAACAAAATTTATAACAGATTTGTTTTGCAAGATATTTGCTGCGTTTGTAAATTGTAGTAAAAGGAGATGTCCGCGTTAACTAACAAACACCAAACTACATTAAATTGAAAGCCGAAAAAATATGAAGTATGAAACAAATGAAATAAATATTTTTACCACCCCCAATTATATTTAAATAAATAAAACATGTTTTTAGGAAATATTTCATTATGGCAACACCTTAATAATGTTTTTATTATCTGTGACTATGACTACCGCTATCTTACTCTATGTTTGATATTTTCCGTTGAGTTATGACATTGACAGCAGGTGCGTGACTTGTCAGTTGATTTTTTATTAATATTTTTTTCTGGCTCTAGATAACATACATGAAGTAACATAGCAGTCCCTATATTTTGTTAGTTAAAAACTTCTCAAAATTAGAAATATTCGGTTCATTAAAGCAATTATGTATGTATTTAGATTTTTAAAGGGCTTGTTGATAATTTTTTTAAGCAATGTGTAATTATTGCATTAAAGATATTTCATTTTTTATTATACTAGAATACGAATTATTAAAAATCGGTGGGTCTTGAAAATAACATGACTTACGGCGATTACTTTCTATTAGAGCCTTCTATCCAAATATATCAAATTTACCCGAGTTAGTTACTATAAACCAATATGGGACATCTCCTTTGTGCGCAGTGACACGATTCCACCGATCCTCAATACTTCATTAATTACCCGTAATGATATTACATGTATTATCAAATCGTTAAGTGGTATAAAAGTAACGAATAATACCTTGCCTTACCTGTACACGACGTCACCGGGAACGGGCGAGGTGGGGTGCGAGTGGCAGAGAGCCGACGCTGAGCCGGTGGGTGCGGTCGTGTTGCAGCGTGGCAGCGGTCGGGCGCGGCGTCGGCGGACGGCAGCCCGCCGCCGCCACGGCCGCCCGCGCGCGCTCCGCACGACTACTCGCGCTACAGGTGCGCGCCGCCGCCGCCGCCTCCAGGGCTTACTAAATTAATTGCAGTATTTGCTCTACACTTCAATTCTATCGATCGCCTGTTCTTAACAATGTCTTAGGTATATCAAAAGATCACCAGTCGCTCGATCTCTACGAAAAACCGTACCGTTGGTCACCAGCATAGGGGGAGTTCCATCGAGTCGAGTCAACTTGTCCGGGGAAAATGTGCTGAACGCGTTGAGCGTTAGTGGACTAGCTTATAATAACTTTTTACATGTATCTTACAATATTAGTAAGTTTAATGCATACTAGGATAGGTGTATATTAATAATTATCAAATTTGGAGTGGACAGTCGATGGTTATGGGTTTACTGTTGCGGTTCGCCGGGACAGCCTTATAGAATAAAAATTGAGGAGTTGTATTCGTTTGCCAGGTGCCTGGGCGGGGCCGGCGCGAGCGGTGCGGGCGGCGCGCGCGTGCTGCGGCGGCAGTGGTCGCTGGAGCGCGGCGACGCGCTGGCCGCGGCCGCCGCGCTGGCTCCGCCCGCGCCGGTGCTGCCCCAGCCCGCCGCCGCATTGAGCCAGCCTGCCGCCGCCGCCGCCGCCGCCGCCGCTCCGAGCCAGCCCGCCGCCTCCGGCCGCTACCGCACGCGACCCGACCTGCCCTCCGTTCCACCTCCGCCGGCCCCCGATGAAGCACCTTGACGCGCCGCTGCTGATTTGACACCATGCCACAAATAGAATAAATGCATAGGCCCGGCTTCTTATATAACACGGAATGTCTGGTCCGTCTGGTCTACTGCTGCCGTAAAAGACAGTTAAACTTCTGAGTACAGTGCACTGTTATGAGATTGCAGATTTGGTGCGAATCTCACATGAATCACATATACTATGTATATAGAATTGCATCGGATTGATAGCCTCTTTATTCATGAATATATTCCTCCAACCCAACTTTTGTTATCTCCGCCCATATTTCTCTAACTGACCTGTATGTCTATCAAGTAGAGTGCAAAAAAGACGATGATGTATCGATTTTTTATTTTTGATTGCAAGTAGTGTGTCGGCGCGTTTTTTTTCACGATACATTATAAAAATCAACAGCATTACTAACAGCTAAAGCCGGGCTTATGTATTTATTTATAGTGCATCGACAGCCCTAACATAACAAACATTCAGCGACCAAACTACCTGACAACAGTTGTACAACTAAAGCATTTATAAACTTTGCAGCTAACGCAATATGAACTGAAGACGCTTTCTGTAATACAGGAATATGAAATTACTCTTTTAAATACGGTTGCTACGTAAGAAATCTGTCCAACATAAAAATTAAATAAAAACAGATTTTATCCAAGTCTTAGATACCAGAAACACGCTTTATCATGGAATATTACCACCATTTTGAAGTGGATTTATTGTATGTGACAGTTAAACTTACAAATCACGCTGTTACATCGTGTATGACTAAGGCCATGCTACTGGGGCAGGACTTATTGCATGAGCAAGGTCATGTTACTGCGCCAGGACTATTGTTTAAGCAAGGTCATGCTACTGGAGCAGGACTATTGTGAGACCAAGGTCATGCTACTGGGGCAAGACTATTGTGAGACCAAGGTCATGCTACTGGAGCAGGATTATTGTGAGAACAAGGTCATGATACTGGGGCAAAACTATTGTGAGACCAAAGTCATGCTACTGGGGCAGGACTATTGTATGGCCAAGGTCATACTTCTGGGGTAGGACTATCATATGAGCAAGGTTGTGTTACTGTCATGCTACTGGAGCAGGACTATTGTGAGACAATGGCCATGCTACTGGGGCAGGACTATTGTTTGAGCAAGGCCATGCTACTGGGGCAGGACTATTGTTTCAGCAAGGTCATGCTAATGGGGCAGGACTATTGTATGACTAAGGTCATGCCACTGGGGCACGACTATTTGATCTCGTCTGACCGGGAGGCTGCGAGATAGTTCTTCCCCGCGACCCGTACTCCTTCGACAATAATTTTTGTAGAGCGACCCCCCTTGGGTCGCGTGCTATTCCTAACGCCTTTGTCTCTGTTCGATGTTCAGTTGTGAAGGTTAAATGTCAACAAAGCCGTGATATTATGAAGTTTGATGAAGTTACTTAAGTTAGGCCTTACACTTTCGAATTACCAAACTATATTGCCTGCTCTATTATTATTAGGTAGGTATTCTTAGTGCGTACATTAAGATCTTAGTAAATAGAACATTCTTTACTATACTAACTAAGATGTCACAATGTTTCTTTAGTATTTCAATGTTAGTATGTACTTGTTCGGTTTTTAGGTTTACCTCGAGAAACACGACTTGTTCTGTAGCACAAAGATATTGATGTATCCGTAGTTTAGGTGTAAATATTTATATTATACACTGGACTACAGTCTATTTTTCTAAAATCAACTTTTGTAGGAACTTGTGCATTGTTAATTGATAGTGTCTATTGAACTTATTGTAAGATTAGACTTTTGAGCCCCGTCCTAGTGTCGGGTGCGCACTTCGCAATAATTACTGTTAGGTCCGCCGTAGTCGTTGCCGACACGACGTCGTGCGCCGCGCGGCTCCATAAGCTCTATATTCTCTCAATCTCAATCAGACGTTATATGAAATTTTAACTTTATTAATTATGTATTTATTAAACGAGTTTCCATTCTTTATTAAACCATAGAATACAAGGAGTTCGCTATCTTTCTTTTCTTTATTTATTCATTGCTTCGGAGACTCTGGGTACTTGTATCGTTAATCTCCGAATTGCGTTTTAGTCATAAGATTGTTTATCCTTCTTTTTGATCTTTTAAATCAGAGGTTCCTCTACTCTTATGTTTAATAGACTACCTCCAAAATTTACTATTACATATTATTTACATTACTACCAATTTCTATATCTAGAAAGTAGTGAAGATAGATATATTTGCAAGGTCGACAAGTCTCGCCACGTTGTGCTGAATGTGCAAGTTTTACAAGTAACAGTCGCCGACTTTCATAAAATATTATTAGAGAAGTCAAGCCAAAATTTTAGTTCTTCGTTATCGAAAACAAATTAATTTCTATGTATCTTCACAGAACCTTCATATTTTTTCACGCCCATTATAGACCCTATCAAGGCCCCGTGGACATTGGGAATTACAGCTTTAAATTCATGTTAAATATTAAAAAAAAAAATCATTTTTAACACTTATATGTTTGATTTATTATAATGTTAAATTATACAATTCATAGATTATTAAATATATTGTAACATATATTTTTACATTATACAGAATATTAATATGTTACGAGAAGGAAAGTAAATAAATATACTTGTTGATACACTTGTTACCGCAAATTGTAAATTTTACATAATTAATGAATCTCATTCATAAATGTTCTTGACTCAAATATATTGTATAATGTGATAATGATTATTTATATTATATTTAATTATATACAGGATTACTGGTATGTCGATCCACATCCGTCGTGAGGTGATAGTTTTGGTCAAAACAAACAATTTTCAGCCCATATTGCCTTATCCAAAAGTTACCCGTTTTCAAGATATTTGATATTTTAGGTTTTTTTTACTAAAGGTCACTGATGCTTAGGTTATGGCTATTTTTTTATTTCCAGCCTTTAGACTAGAATTTTTTACTGATTTTATATTAAAGACATTCAGAATAAACTATTAATAAAATAAAACTATCAAAGTTTTACATGACAACGGTTGGTACGACCCCAGAACTAAAATTTACATTGCTTTTTTCCTAAAACCTCTAACTTCAGCTCCAGCCTTTAGGCTAGAATTTTTTATTGATTTTATATTAAAGACATTCAGAATAAACTATTAATAAAATAAAACTATCAAAGTTTTACATGACAACGGTTGGTACGACCCCAGAACTAAAATTTACATTGCTTTTTTCCTAAAACCTCTAACTTCAGCTCTATCTCTCTTAAAAAAAATACAAGTAGCTATTCCTGCAAGTTGTACGACTCACGACGGATGTGGGTCGACTTACCAGTAATCCTGTATATATGATGATGATTTTTTTGACATTGTTAATTTAATATATCTATATGAGTAATAAATGTGGATGCTGTAGGTATAATTAATATTTTTATGCTGTCTTTCTTAGATAAATGTGAATTGTTCTGTAAAAACACACAAGACCTATGTAATGTGGCACATGTAAGATGAAGTTATCCAAATGTGATGCAACGTGGTGATGAGTTGCGAGCGAGAGCGCGCCGGCGTCTCGGCGGAGCACAATGTGATGTACCTCGGGTGATGTGTGTATTTTTAAAGTTTTTCATCGAAATAAAGTAACACTCACAAGTATAGCGTTTTATTTAAACTCTGTGTATTGCTTTCATAAAATAAGTACTGTAACACTTTTACAAATATAAACACTATTGACCAGTTACATAACAAAGCGTTATAAATAATGCAAATTGGAATACATTACTAAATCTAATAAGATTTAGTAATGTATTACTAAATCTTATTAGATTTAGGCATACATTTCTAAATCTAATAAGATTTAGTAATGTATTACTAAATCTTAATAGATTTAGTAATGTATTCCAAATGGTTTTCTTACATAAATATTTTATGGATTTAAGATTAAATATATCATTTATTAATACAGTAAGTGTATAATAAACGCATAAAAAATAAAGTTATTAGTATATTACTTTCTGTCCAAATTAATAATTTACTGTTAATTTTACAATATTTTTTAACCAACATAATTAGAAGTAAATACATATTTAAGGTTCGTGAATACTGCCTGGAATCACTTAAATATAGTGTTATTGTATATGTATGTATTTTTATGACAATATGTATTTTAAATAGTATAATTTAAATATTTTTTTATAATCTTTGCCTGCGACAAACACAATTCTTTATTACCAGCCACTCGTTTGACTGATAGAGAATGCTTTTGATGCATAAGTCCGCCGTTTGTACTTTATTCATATTGTGCAATAAATATGGACGTACAATATATTTACAATTAACAATATTGTCCGCTACCCTAATGTAATACAACTGCAATGTAGAAATCGTCAAGTTTGGTTTATCAACCAAAGAGACTGCCGGAGTGACAGACCTGCCGGATGATAGTTAGCCGTCTGCATCAAATATAGAAAAAACAGTATTTTTTTTTATTGCTTAAGTTGACAAACAAGCAGGCTGCCCACCTGATGGTAAGTGGTAACAGTCGCCTATAGTACATGTGGTCCCACGAGATTCGCAGCAAATCTGCAAACCTCATAAGAACCACAGTGTACGTTGCCAACTTGTGACATAAGATGTAAAGTCACAGTACCCAGTAATTTCACTGCCTATCTTACCCTTCACGCCGGAACACAGCAAAGCGAACCCTGCTGTTTGTCGGCGGAAATAAGTAAGATGGAGGTACCCATGCAGACGACCCTGGTACAGAGTCTACCTCCTAGAGTCTATTTTTCTACATTTGATGCATTTTAATATACTTTGCTAAATAAAAAAACCTGTAACTCAGACCGAGAATTATACGATCAAAATAAACGTGCGAATTAAATGGAAACTATTTCGCATTCGAAATCGTGAGATTCGTATACGAATTACCGAATTCACTAGCTATTTCTGAACTTTAATTTCGTGCGTTGTGCAACGAGTGAAGTGACGTTGACAGTGATAAATTTACTCTGGTTAATGTAAAGCTTGTAAAAAGGTACATAATAATATGTAAATATTGTTTGAGTACATATATAGAGTCTAATTAAGAATTTGTTTTTAATGACAACACTGAATTCGAGTGATTAAAAATCTATAAAACTGTAAGCAGTAGAAATTAATTTCGTGCACGATTTGTATTCGTATTGGAATTCCAAATTCACGTCTAATGATCAAAAAACGTCAAAAATACGTCTCCTGCAGCGATGCAGCGGGCGAACTACTGGTATATACAGGGCGGTATACAGGGTCAATGGCCCGCGGCCGCCCGCTCGATGTCGGGCCGGTACAGGCGCAGCGGCGCGCGGTGCTCCGTGCGCGACAAGTCGCTTGCGCCGAGCTGCTCGTAGAACGCCTGCGCCGACGCGTTGCCCAGCAGCACGTGCCAGTCGATGCGGTGCACGCCCTCCGACACCGCCATCTGGCGTTCAGTGTGCCCAACTTTGCGTGTAACCCATCATTATCACTTCAGCTCGTAGACGCCGATTGCTGGACATAGGCCTTCCCCAACAACCTCGACACTTGTCGCAGACGCTGCTACCGCCCAATGCCCTCTGCGATCCTCATTAAATCGCTGCCCATCTTGTGGGACCGACGCAAAAGTATCCGGCGTATGCCAGCCACTCTTTCAAGATTGGAGGTTCCACATTGGAAATTGTTGACCAATACGAGTATGCTTATCTACAAACAGTCCAACTAGGTAGGTTCAAGTTCTAGAAAATCGAGATGCCCAGCCGAATCAGATCCATTCGTAATCCAGAGATTTGTGATTATCGACGGATCTGCCTCGGCTGGATAGCGTTCGAAAAATTACGCGGAATATTCTGGGCCCATCTATCGCAGTGCCTCAAGACTAAAGCCAGCGATGACAGGTGGAACCGAAACCTGACCAAGGCTTAATGTGCCTCAGAGGGTTATGAAAGGGCTATGTTCAGAGTTTCTGAGAAATGTTTGTGAATGCACCCACAACACAGGATAAAAATGAAATAGTATGAGGTAACTTACAAAACAAAGAACCAGAGTTACTGATGTAGCCCAAAGAATTGTGAACTGTATGGGGTAGTGTATAAGGCACAATGCTCGCGGGTCGGGATAATCAGACGCAATACTCGATCCTGAGGGTCCCTACAATCCCTGAGGACGGCCATTGCTTTTTTAGTAGGTTTTTAGTGGGCAGACCTCCCCCTTCGGTGGACGAAAGCCCCACATAACCATATATAAAGTTTTGGTGAGGATCCGCAGGAAAGCTCTGGACGCTAGCAGCGCGGATGCGATTGGGGTAGATTGGATGTTTAGGGAAGGTTTATATACAGCAGTTGGTGTCTATTAGCTAAAATATTGATGATAATGACGAACCACATATGTTTTCATTACCAGATGAAATAAATCTCAGATCAATAGACATGTCTCAATATCTTAAAATATGATGACTCACAGTGACTCTCTCCTCTAGATTTTTTTTTGAATTCATTTTAATATTAAAATTGCAAATATCTTTGTACAAAGTACATTGCTTAGCATTGTATCGCGTCCGCGTTTTGAGCGCGAGTCGTTAGCGCTTAATTACCCTTTACGTAATTAATTCAGTTCTAAACCGACTCTGTTTGTGTGCACACTATACATAAATTAAATCAAGTAAATCAATATCAAGATTCTTTATGTACGAACACTGTACATAAAAGTGGTCCTTCGAGCCGGATTTGAACCAGCGACCTATGGATTTCCTTTTCATTATTCCTTTCCAAATAGTACATTGTACTAGTAATGTTAAAACAAACAATTAAAGAAATTTTTAATGGTTAATCGAGCTATCTGTGTTTGAGTTGCAGATGTTCCATGTGCTAACTACTGAATACATATTTACTCAAATGATAGCTGTAATAATTAATTACAGAAAGTCAAACATCATGTCGTATGGAATACAATTGTGGGGAGCTGCCGCCATTCGCTATAATTTAATTTAAAACTTCATATACTATTTAAGAAGAAACATTAACACATTTCCCATTGTGGGATCTAACTAGGATCTAATGGGTAATCATACATATATTAAACATATACAAATATTTTTTATAGAAATATATATTAACAACCATGACTAAGGTGCAAATGCTCGTATTCATCACACAAACATCTGCCCCCACCAGGATCATGCTGGTCTTTCCAGTAGAAGGTCTTCCGACGTAGATTTGTGACCAATGACGTAGCATCTCCAATGTGCAAAAGTGATTGTGAATATCCTATTTGAAGAATATATTTTCGGAGGTCGTCAAATTGTCAATTTAGAAGATTGCAACCATTAGTCTAGCCATTTTATAATATGGGTCAATTAGTATTACTTGATAGCAAGTACTTGAGCACAGGAATTACCATAATTATGTACTGAATTTGAGCGCAGTTTTCTCCGTTTTTGCGGTGATCGCGCAGACTGGTTTTTGTATTTGAAAATTGTTGAATTGGCACAGTGGCCTCGTACCAGCGGAGTGCCCCCGTACCTGGCATAGTGACCTTGTAACAGCACAGTGCCTACGTTCCAGCAGAGTGCCCCCGTACCAGCACAGTGCCCTCGTACCTGCCCCAGTGCCCCCGTACCAGCAGAGTGCCCCCGTACCAGCACAGTGCCCTCGTACCTGCTCCAGTGCCCCCGTACCAGCACAGTGCCCCCTACCTGGTACAGTGCCCCCGTACCTGGCAGAGCGCCCGCAGCAGCGCGGTGGCCACGCCGGCGCGGCGGTGCGCGGGCGCCACGTACAGGTCCTCCAGGTACATGGCGCGCCGCGTCCAGCTCGAGTACACCATCAGAGTGCCCCCGCACCAGCACAGTGCCCCCGTACCTGGCAGAGCGCCCGCAGCAGCGCGGTGGCCACGCCGGCGCGGCGGTGCGCGGGCGCCACGTACAGGTCCTCCAGGTACATGGCGCGCCGCGTCCAGCTCGAGTACACCATCAGAGTGCCCCCGCACCAGCACAGTGCCCCCGTACCTGGCAGAGCGCCCGCAGCAGCGCGGTGGCCACGCCGGCGCGGCGGTGCGCGGGCGCCACGTACAGGTCCTCCAGGTACATGGCGCGCCGCGTCCAGCTCGAGTACGCGCGGTTGCACAGCGCGTACCCCACTATCTGATAACACGCGAACACCTTTATTTGTTGGGTTCTCCGGAGAATAATCTTGTATTTTCGGATATTTTAAGATATGTTTATTTATAACTTACTTCTCCGTTGATCTCGGCCACCAAGCAGAAGAACCAGGGCGGGCTCGTGTTAAACCCGTCCTCTATCAGATCTGCAACACGACGTTATTTGCAGAACTAGTTGATGTCTGTACAATTTGTAATATAACCTTATTCGTGTACATTGCTGTTGTATTATGTTTGTTTATATACGTACATATGTTCACGCCTCCTTCCTATAGGGGTAGGCAGACAGTTTACCACTTGCTACGATCCAAACAGGTTACTTGAACTTCCTCTTGACTCTTGACCTGACCCTTCTTCAATCCCCTATTTGGTCCAAGTTTGTTCGTTTAACTCGTCCCTGCTAACTGCCTTATTTATATGTGCCTTATGTTATATTATTCAGCTCATTAATAAGACACGGTCCTTTAAAAGGCATAGATTCAACGCATAGATACCATTTAAGCGAATTAATTGAAAGTGTGCATTACCAACTAGGTCTAATCTCTATCAATAGACAAACAATGCACAATGAGTGATACAGCTAAAGACTACACCCAGAAACTATTGTCATTAGAGGTCAAAACGGTTATGGACTATAGCATTTCGATTTTGGTAGTCATGAGAACCGGACTGTAGAAGAGACTCCGGTCACCTGCCTTCACAACGTCTATTAATTTGTTTCAGTATGGCAGGTGGTGACTCGACGCTCACTAAATGTACCCCTCATAAAAGCAGACTAATATTGGTGCGAAAAGAGGGTGTAGAGAGATATGTCTGCGGCAGCGATCGAGACGCCATCGGGTTATGACATTGTTACATTTCCACCCTTCTTTTGCGACTCCTGAAGCATATCGCAACTCACCGACAGCTCGCCACAATCTGCCCTGAGGCAGACTGGCTGCACTGATGCAGTGCTCTGATCATTCTATTACACTTTTAGTTTCAAATTACAACACTCAAAATTGCATTTTTTTTATATTGGTTCAAATAAACTCCGTTTATTCGTTCAAAAATAAGAAATTCTTCATTGAAGGAGTACTTTATGTCATAATTTGGTAACATAAGCTGTGGTTTTGGTGGGCAGTCTGCTTATTTGATTACTATTGTTATCAAGATACTATTGTGTTATACCTATCATCTCCATATCATCCTATGTTGTGGGTATCAAATACCCACAACATAGGATAATTTGAAAGAGACATAGACATGGTTTTTATTACGAGAAGTCCTTTTGGAAAATCAGAAATAGCGCGAGCGGAAAGCTAGTAAAACAATAAATCTGTTTCATAGTAGATATTATACAATCATATGTCCGAATTCCGTAACAAAAGAGATGTCCTCTTATTACAAGGAGGTTGGTTTTTTGTGATCAGCCTTAACTAACAAACACCAAACTACATTAAATTGAAAGCCGAAAAAATATGAAGTATGAAACAAATAAAATAAATATTTTTACCACCCCCAATTATTTTTAAATAAATAAAACATGTTTTTAAGAAATATTTCATTATGGCAACACCTTAATGATGTTTTTATTATCTGTGACTACCGGTATCTAACTCTATGTTTGATATTTTCCTATATTTTCCGTTGAGTTATGACATTGACAGCAGGTGCCTGACTTGTCAGTTGATTTTTTATTAATATTTTTTTCTGGCTCTAGATAACATACATTAAGTAACATAGCAGTCCCTATATTTTGTTGGTTAAAAACTTCTCAAAATTAGAAATATTCGGTTCATTAAAGCAATTATGTATGTATTTAGATTTTTAAAAGGCTTGTTGATAATTTTATTTTAAGCAATGTGTAATTATTGCATTAAAGATATTTCATTTTTTATTATACTAGAATACGAATTATTAAAAATCGGGGGTCTTGAAAATTACATGACTTACGGCGATTACTTTCTTTTAGAGCCTTCTATCCAAATATATCAAATTTACCCGAGTTAGTTACTATAAACCAATATGGGACATCTCCTTTAATAGCATGTTTCCCATCTTAAAATTATATCCGGCTGCCATACACAACCATACACGTTTAGCGCCTATACAAATAGACAAACTATTATCTATTACAGCATTCATTTTAATGATTACGCACCTACAGGGGACAGCTTCGGTCCATCCGGCACCCCTTCGTGCGTCGCAAGATCCTAAAACAAGATAAAAAGTTGTTTCGACTTGTTTGTCAATCGCCTCTATGTTGCAAGAACATTTTAACTTTATAATTGAGTTGGAGCAGGTAGCGAACGAGGTTGATTCGTTAATGCAATCGAAAGACGTCCAATGGACATAGGCATGCCTCCTCACAATACATCAAATCTTTCCTGACATGAACCCGACACCCGAGGACCTTTCCTTAAACGCAGTCCTGCAAACAATGAGTCCTGAAAATAGCAGCAGGTTTATTATTTTTGGGTTGTGTCAGTGACCCTGTTTCATTGCAGATTTCATCTTATCTGATTCGATCACGCATACTCCAAGCGTAGTTCTCTCTATTGCCTCTTAGGGACACTTTGAGCCTTATAAGCCTATGTCAGTAGCTAGGTTTCAGAGCCATGTGTCGTCACTGGCAACTGGCACGAATCAAAGACTTGTCCCAAGGCACTGTGCACGGTAGATGGGAATAGATACATTTTTGGTCTATCTTAATTTATTATTTTGAAGACGCACGAACGGACGGATTATAAAACACTAGATTGTGCTCGAAAGAAAGACAAAAGGAGATAATTTTTTTTAGGCCCACTAGAAAACGGCAACGTTTATTGATATTACTGAACTCTAAAATATCAATTTATTATTAAAGCAATTGCATGATATTATGAGTAAAAATAAAACGGGAATAATAAAATCATTAATTAAACTTAGTAATGACTTTTGACATTTGAGCTAAAGGAACTTTTTTAAATCAAAATGAAAGATGATTTAATATATATACAAATAATATATAAATATAATAATAGATAAAGGATAGTGTATTATTTCTTTTTTATTTTATTTAAAAGTATTGAACTCTCTATAATTATTTTAATACTAGTTTAGATTATTTTAACTATTAGTTTGTCAGTCCAGTATCGTTGTGAAACGGAACGCGTCATCATTTTTGACAGCGACAGAATGGTACCTACACTGACATCCAATTGACGTCGATTTGTTTTCACCCGAATTCTGTGTTTACGTTTCCAACGGCTTGATTTCGTTTTCTTTCCCGTATCCAGTATTTAGAATGCAAAAAAAATACGATTTCGGGCGTTTGGTAGTGGCCAAAGAAGATTGTTTTTTTCAATAATAAAAAAGTGTTAAATAGCATTTACGTAAAAAACAATTTGAATACAAATCAAAATAAAGCTACTAGCTACTAAGAATTTTAGATTATTTAATCATCATGTTTTAATTGATTTCTCAATATTCCCGTTAGATAAAAACAAGCCAATGTTCCTTATAATATCTAGGGTTAATAAGAAATGGGTATAATTTAGACGGTCACCAAAAATTTTTAAGACTCTAAGCCTAGGCACCAAATAAAATAAACAACTCCAAAAAAAATCAATTGACTTTATTAAAAGGCCCTAAAGTATATAATATTATGATCCAAAATAAATGAAATAATATCAGAAAAATCGCAAACTTTGCACAAATATTATTTTTGGTTCCTAAAATGGATCAACGGTCACCAAATTCTATCCAACTCAAAGATTAATATTACTACCAAAAATCTTACTCCAAAATAGTAAGACGTCATCCAAAATACATTATTTGATCCAAACTACTTTAATGTAAGACTAAAATTACAATTGCTTCCCTTTATTTCTTAACCCCACACTCCACACCCCGACCCCTGCAGAATTGCCACCGGTGCGTGAGGCACAGGCCGCGCGCTCCTCTCTCAGTCGTCGCTGTAGCGGCTTAAAAGCTTGTTGTGTATTGTCTATGCTCGCAGCGCACGCGCTTTGTTTACGATGTCTGACGAAGCTTTGGCGGGGCCAAGTACTGTTGAAGCTCCGCTGCTTAATAATTCTGAGACTGATTCAGACCAAGAAAATAATCAGTTACAAATGAAACGAAGACGCAAACAAGGAAGATCTTGGGTTATAGTACAAAAATTTTCAAATATTCGTGATGCCGAAGTTCTCATTAAGAATGAAGGAGTGTGGTCAGTTCAAAAAGTACACAACACTGAAGAAGGTGTTAAGAGATATTATCGTTGCAATAAAGTAAAACGACGCGGGTTGCAGTGTTCGGCGGCAGTTTACTTGTTGTTTGATTCTACGTCAGATGAAGTGATACGATAATCACGACCATGATTCGTTAGGATCACTTTCGGCACGCGGTATCTCTGCGGAAACCTGCAGTGAAATAGATAAACTATTTGAACTCAAACTGAAACCAAAGGAATAATGAGTGCCTTGGCAAAAAAAAAAGGTATACAGTTACCGTCTAACACACAACTGAAAAATTACCTGGCTCAAATTCGTCAACAAAAGTACGGGCCGTCTACTATTAGCCTGGGAGAATTGAAGGCGTGGCTTATATCTCACTCACAAATTCCTGAAGATTGTCACTGTGTCTTTGTGGTTTCATTCGAAGTTTCTGACGATGACAAAGACCCCTACTTTCGTTTTATGTTATCAACAAAATACTTACTGAGCCTTGCAATCGATTGTAAAATTGTTCACGCTGATGCAACTTATAAATTAATCTGGCAGGGTTTTCCGGTACTTCATCGTTGGAACAACTGATCGTGACAGAAGTTTTCATCCATTTGCTCTACGAGCGTAACAATCCACGGAAGAAACTGCTGACTTAACATTTTGTATTTAAGGCTCTCAAGAATAGTGTTTCTTCTATACAACAAAAAAGACTTGACTCCAGAGGTTATTGATCTCTGTTGCGTTTTCCCGAACGCCCGTTATTTGCTTATATATTTAATTATATAATAATATTGCTTACCGGTCCGTAGTTCTGGCTTGGCTTGAAAGTGTGTTTTGTGTGTACTAATGTGCCCTACCGTATGTGGTTATAAATATATATCATATACTACAATACTTGTAGTGTATAAAAATAGGAGAACGCGTGGCCGACCACTTTTCCTGTAATCCCGTCGAAACCGTAATATGCAAATATTAATCCGCCGTAAATAAACTCAATATAAAAAAATGCCGTGAAAAAATCCGAAGTGACAGTCAAGTACCGAAACCGTAATGTCAAAATCTTTTTTTTTATTACTTTTTTTAAATTTCCTTTTCCGCGGTCCGAAACTCATAAGTCCTAAACAATCCCCCACCCCGAGATGAGCAACCCTCATCTCGCTAGTCTACCGGTAGACGGGACAGGGTGTCCACCGCACGGCGCATCACAGAGTCGCCGATCGAGACCTCTGCGAACCGAGGTACACCGTCAGAGCCTGGATAAAGCTTCAAAATGCGTCCTCTACGCCAACGTAGAGGAGAAAGATTTGAATCCTTAATCAGGACAAGATCCCCTACCCGTGCAGGAGCCGTTTTATCTGTCCATTTCAGCCGCTGCTGCAACATGTGCAAATACTCCGAATAAAACCGTTTATTAAAATTTTGTGACATCTGTTGCAGCATTTGAAAGCGAGAAAGTCGACTCAGTGGTACATTCTCAAAGGGATACTCAGGGAGAGCTGCAAGGGGCTGGCCGATGAGGAAATGACCCGGTGTCAAAACCTCCATATCGTTGGGATCCGAAGAGAGTGGGCATAAAGGCCGTGAATTTAAAGTTGCTTCCACTCTGTAAAAGACCGTAGTAAGTTCCTCGAACGTAAGAACCGTTTCCCCAATAACACGTCTCAAATGTGTCTTAGCCACCTTCACGACAGCCTCAAAGATGCCTCCCCAATGAGGACATCCAGGAGGATCAAACTTCCACGTAATGCCCTGAGTAGCCATTGCTTGTCCCAAGTCCGTACTATGTTTCGTTAAAAAATCATGGACCTCCTTAAGATACCTGTCAGCACCCTGATAATTTGTGCCGCAGTCCGACCGTACCAAACTCGGTAACCCCCTCCGTGAAACAAAACGTCCGAACGCCGCGATAAACGCTTCCGTACTAAGCGAAGATACTATTTCTAAATGTACTGCCTTCGTTGACAGACAAACAAATACACATAAATAAACTTTGTAAGTCTTAGAGGTCCGCAAGTGAGAAGCCCTGACAATAAAAGGACCAGCGAAATCCGTACCGACACCGTGAAAAGGTCTGGTGACACTAACCCGATCGCTAGGTAGGTCACCCATCATAGGCTGCATGGTGTTAGCCTTTAACCGATAGCAAGGTATACACTTAAATATAACCGATCGGACGCACCGTCGCGCCGATAGTATCCAAAATTCCCGCTGAAGAATAGCAAGCAGTGCCGTACAACCTGCATGCGAGTTAGTAATGTGCCGATCACTTACTATCAACTGCGTCAAGGGTCCGTCCTTGGGCAGCAAAAGGGGATGCCTAGCCGAATACGGCAGCTTCGAGTTGCGCAGCCGTCCGCCAACACGAAGTAATCCCTCGCCATCAATGAATAAGTTAAGTTTCTGTACGGCACCCTTTAACCGACCCGTCGTCCGTAACGATTTAAGCTCGTCAGAAAACCGTTCCGATTGTACCCGTCGTACCCAAAACATGAGAGCAGCACGCCGTTCGCCTGCCGTCAGAAACAAAGATGTATTTCTTACAACCGGTTTGCGAGTATTCGTTATAAACCGACGCATCCATCCCGTAACGGCCAGTAATTTATTAAGAGAGCTAAACCGCAGTAAAAGAGGGTTTGTGACGATTTCTTTCTCCACAGCCATGACACGCACACAGGGCAGCGGATCCGATCCGATTAAAACCGTAGGGGGCCATGACGACTCCGGTGCCGTCAACCAAGCAGGTCCCCACCAAAGGTTATGACTCACCAACGAGGAGGCATAACAGCCGCGAGAGGCCACGTCGGCGGGGTTCAACTCGCCGGGTACGTGCCGCCAATTCAGATTCACTGACGAGTTTTGAATTTGCGAAACCCGATTCGCAACAAATGTTTCCAGCCTATGTACCGAGGTCTGGAGCCACGCCAAAACAATTTGGCTGTCAGTCCACGCATAAACGTTGCCTATGTTAATGTGCTTCCCGAGTGTATCACAAACATGATTCAATAACCGAGTAAGTAACGCAGCTCCCGAGAGCTCCAATTTGGGTATGGTTTGGCGGTTGCGTATAGGAGCCACCTTGCTCTTCACCGTGATTAGATGTAACGCTACTGAACCATCTGGCTGTATCGTCCGAAGATATACGACTGCCGCGAAACCCGATTCCGAGGCGTCACAGAAACCGTGAAGTGACGCATGATACTTCCCCGGTGGAAGTATTTTACGAGGTATAACAACCCTTCCGATAGTGGGTAACTGATCAATAAATGCGAGCCAGTCCGTTAAGAGTTCAGTAGGTAGGGTCTCATCCCACTTAAGCTCAGCCAACCATAACCGTTGTAGAAAACATTTAGCCCAAAATATTATAGGAGCGATCCACCCGTTAGGATCATAGATACGAGCAACCGTAGACAGGACTAGCCGCTTAGTCCATATCTTTTCCGTTATTGTTAAAACCCGAAAGGAAAAGATGTCAGGAACCGGTAAATACTGAACACCTAAAACCGATGTTGAACGAGGAGAGTCCGGATTCTCAAATAACAATGGATCTTGAACGTGATCCGCTGGTAGTCCTTCTAAGAGACGTGGACTGTTCGAAATCCATTTCCGTAGTTCATAGCCAGCCGTTGCCAATAACGCTATGAGCTCGTTACGTAAAATTAAAGCCTCCTGTTCCGAAGATCCACCCGTGATAACGTCATCGACAAAAATTTCCGACTCTAAGACGTCCGCCGCACGAGGGAATCGAACGCGTTCCCGTTGAGCGAGTTCCAACAAGCACCGCATAGCCATCCAGGGGCTAGATTTCAAACCGTACGTGTTTGTGTTCAGTTCGTAGACGCGTAATGGGTGAGACGGGTCCTCGCGAAAAGAATCAGCTGATACCGTCTATCAGCCTCATCAATCACCGTTTGCCGGAACATCATGCGTATATCCGTCGCGAAGACCACCTGGTGTCTACGAAAGGCCGAAATAAGATCCGAAATATCTTTATGTAGTTTAGCACCCGAGTGCAGGATTTGGTTCAATGAAACACCGTTAGAGGAAGGGGCCGACCCGTCAAACACGACCCGTATCTTACCGCTATCCGATTTAAAAACCGCGTGATGTGGTATGAAATAGTGTTCTTCCGATGAGTAGTCCCTCCGTGCCAGGGACATGTGACCTAATTGTTCATATTCCCGCATGAACTCAATGTATTTGTCGCGAAACTCTGTATCTCGCTTCATGCGACGTTCCATAGAAAGCAGGCGTTTCTCAGCAGTGAGGTAGGACTGCCCCAGCGGTTTGCGAATGCTCACAAAGGGCAACCGAGTAACGAAACGACCGTTCGGTAACCGATAAACATTTTCGATAAAATGGCGCTCGCATTCTTCGTCGAGCGGGTGAAACCGTGGGTACCTCTTCTGTCTCCCAAAAACGCTGTACTAAATCCGAAAGAGAAACGCCCGTAAAAACCGTATCAGAAACCGTATCATATGCTGGGCCCATAATCATATATCCGTAGTGCGATGGTATAGCAACCAAGCCATTATTATTTAAATTTATAGTGCGTCCGGTGCACAATAATTGACCAAGCACATCAGTACCAAGCAACAAATCAATTTTTCCAATATTTAAAAATTTTCTGTCAGCCAAAGACAGGTGAGAAGCCGAGTTCAAAATTTCCGAAGGTAATTCCACCTGTGGATGTTCTCCTAAAATATCATGCAACACTAGTGCTGTAACTGTAATAACAGGTTGAGAGACCGATTCTCCAACAATGTTAAAGGTACATTGACCATAAACATGTGACACGAGCACATCACCTATGCCACGAACCGAAATATTATTATTAAATATGTATAGGCCTAACCGTCTCGCCAAATTAACTGTTATCATGCAACCTTGCGAACCCGTGTCCGCTAGAGCCCGTGCTCTAACATAAAAACCGTTAATATCACAAATCCTTACCGCAACGGTAGGCAATAAAATAGTATTTAAAAAGGTTGCATTTGGCGAGGCGGCGGCGACTACCTATTCTTGAACGTCACTATGAAATGAAGCATTCACCCGATTAAAAACCTGGGCTGCCGACAGCGCCAGAGGGTTATATGTAGGGGGTCTCGAGCGCCCCAATGGTGCCCGAGTCAGGTGCCAACTGGCATCCGGTGTCCGGTAACCAACCGGATGACCGAAAGATGGCGGCGTGTTCCTCAATCGCGGCCGTTCCGCGAGTGGTGGTGAGAAACCCCTCGCTCTCGCTGCATACGAGGCCGCAGACGCATACTGTTCCGCAGTGACGTCACGAGATTCGTCCGCTTGAATATGCCCTATGCCCGCTGCATAGGGTGCTTGTACCATAGGCCCGGTGCCTCCCCCACCCGTATGTGGAGATGCCTGTGAAGTAGGCCTAAAGCCACCCCCACCCGTATATGGAGGTGTCGCGCGCACGTCCACCCGTCGAGGCGACGCTCGTCCAGAATGAGGAGGTGAAGTCCGTACTTGTCCGCTTTGACCCCCTCCTGAAGGAGAACCAATCCGTCCCGCTGCAGGCCTAACTCCACCATTCCTATTCAGGCATAACATCCCGTGATGTTTGCCGTTACAATGAATACATGGCCGTGCCACTGCACAACTATTAACAAGATGATCCCCTAAACAAAAATAACATAACTTGTGATTTTGCACAAAACGCCTCCGCTGTTGAGGGGAACAATTTATAAAATGTTGGCATTTAGATATAAAATGGCCTATGATGCCACAAAAGGTGCAACCAACCCGCTTGGATTGCAACCTATTATTAATAGTATGGTCCGATGTAGCCATACCTACCCTAGTCCCCCGAGTGGGTGGCCTAATCCTACCCTGACTGAATACAGGTCTTCCCTGACTGGACACAGGCCTCCCAGATGGCCCTGAGGTAGCCGTTGCAGGAGGTGAGCCTACATTGTCAACAATCCGTGCTTCTTCCTCCAAGAAGGTCAAAAGGTCAATAAATTTAGGCAACGGGCTTGCCTCATCTCCGCTTCCATATTTTTGTTCAAATCTTAATTTTAAATCAGAGGGTAACTTATTCAATACAATATGGAGCAACAAGAATGACCACTCCGTTACTGGTAAATTTAATTTCTCCAAACAATTATAGGCCACCTTTAATGGATTTAAAAAATCATCCCTTATAAACATGATATTCCTTAAATAAGGCAAATTTAATATCTTTGCCACATGGGCATCCGCAATTAACCTAATATTTTGATATCTGCCCATCAATAGCGCCCTTGCAGTCTCATAATTGTTATCTGTTATGGTTAAATGTGAAATAACCTGGTGAGCGTCTCCCGATAGACAACTCAACAGATAACTTAATTTTTGTGAGTTGATATATCCATCCGACAATGTACCAAAGAATCAAAAATGTTAATAAATGACATCCAAGTTTCATACCCACCAGAATACTTGGGCAAATTTAAATCCGGCAATCTAGTATAAATTGAGGCATTACTACTTGACTGACCCTTAACCGTGGGACTACTGGCCAGATCCAGTGTCCTTACCGCCTGAATAATGCTGTCATAATATTCTAAGCATTGCTTGTAGTCTGCCTGAGCTTGAATCAACCTTGCCTGCAAAGTTTCATTGTCTGGATTCATGTCAGCCCTATCATAACACATTTGTAAAGCTTGATCCAGGTCCGCCATGTATCTGCTCGCATTTGAAGCCCGCTCTTTCAAGGCCTCAACCCTGTCTGGTCTACTCACCAGAGAAAATGCGCTTACCAACCATTGTAATATGCGACGAATTTCGTTGTAACCGTCCGACATTTTAATAATTAAAGTAAATACAAAACAAACAGAAAAAAAAAACACACTAATATAACCCCAAATTAAATTTAATGTAACCCGTTTAACACCGATGTCAAATATATTTGTTACGCATATAAGTACAAATCAAAGATTTACAAAATAACAGGTCCGTAACCGAAAAGAAAGCCACGCTCTGCTACAAAAAATGTTGCGTTTTCCCGAACGCCGTTATTTGCTTATATTATTTAAATATATAATAATATTGCTTACCGGTCCGTAGTTCTGGCTTGGCTTGAAAGTGTGTTTTGTGTGTACTAATGTGCCCTACCGTATGTGGTTATAATATTATATCATATTACTACAATACTTGTAGTGTATAAAAATAGGAGAACGCGTGGCCGACCACTTTTCCTGTAATCCCGTCGAAACCGTAATATGCAAATATTAATCCGCCGTAAATAAACTCAATAAAAATGCCGTGAAAAAATCCGAAGTGACAGTCAAGTACCGAAACCGTAATGTCAAAATCTTTTTTTTTATTACTTTTTTTAAATTTCCTTTTCCGCGGTCCGAAACTCATAAGTCCTAAACAATCTCTGATGCAGCAAAAAGCATACAAAATGCATTCTTAAAAGTTTTTGGACCTAATGCCAAAATAAGAATGTGTTGGGCACATGCAAAAAAAATATCCAAAACAAGTTGAAAAGTCAGTGGACAAATCACAGCGCAAGAAAATATTATCTGATATAGATGCTTTGCAGTGTTCATCGTCTTCCGATGTCTTCGACCGTGCTTGTGAAAGTTTTTTGGCGAAGTGGAAAGATCAACAAGAATTTATAAAATACTTTGAAGAAGAATGGCTGATTATGAATCGCAATTGGTATTTAGGAGTCCTTCCAGGTACTCCAGTAACTAACAACGCACTGGAAGCATTTAATCGAACTATAAAAGACGACCATACCTTACGTGAGCGTCACTCACTGTCGCGATTCCTGGTGGTCGCAAAAGATATGGTGACCGAATGGTCTAACATTTATAAAAATAATAAGTCCGTTTCTCAACAACCCACCATTACTCTCAAACAATGGACTGAAGCGTATCAATGGGCTAAACTTCCTAAAAGACTACCCGTCAAACAGACAACTGATTCAGCGAAATACTACCGCATACCAGCCGGTGATAACATGGAATGCAAAACTTTCAATGAACACTGGGGAAGCTTCGATGATTTTAAAGATCAGTTTTTCAGTGAATGGGAAGTAATGTTACCCATCAACAGCGAAGATTGGTTAACCGGTAGGTGTAACTGTCCTACATTCTTAAAACAGTATACCTGTAAACATCTATTGGGTTTAACAATCAGGCTGAAGTACGTGGAACCACCTCATGAAGCCAGAAATATCCCTATTGGCGAGAAGAGAAAAAGAGGGCGGCCAGCTAAATCCAAAAAAGCTTTGTTGATCCAATGATTATGATTTTTCTTATTTTAAATTATAAGAACAAATTAATGTATACTTATAAGTGCCGACGACTCTAATAAAACATATTTTGATTTGCCTTTGTTGTTTTTTTAAGTAATATTTAATTAACTTCATACAACAATAAGGGTGGGCATGTGCTGAGAGGCAGGCGACGCAGACCGCACAGCGCAGAGCATGGCAGTTACGGTACACATGAGCCGCACGTGCCTGCGCTGCAGCATACTCCTACGTAGCTCAATGACGTTCCATGCTTTACAAAATCTGCTCTGCTCTGCGCTGCGCGGCCTGCGTCGCCTGCCTCTCAGCATACGCCAAGCCTTTTAGTGAATTTCATATAACAATAAATAAGCGACGTACGTTTGGGAACCCCAGTACATTAATTGGTATTTGGGAAATATTCTAGTGATCGTTAGCTTTTTTAGCCTAGCAAAAATTATCAAATTAGAACTCATGGTATTACATAATTGGTAACATCTAAGTAGTGACAATATATAATAGTTAGTCTAAAGTGTATTTTAAAGGCGTCCATATATTTTTATGGCAGTCAATAATACAAAAAATGGATTTATTTCATAATATTTTAGGAAACGTTATTTGGTGACCATTTATCCATTTTGGTAACCGTTTAGATTTTTTTTGGTAGTAAAGTAGGTACTTTTTTGGGCGGTGTTTAAACACAAGCCATAAGAAATTATTTAACGTATGTCTCATTAATAAACGTTACATTTTGTAGTGGGCCTATTCTCCATAAAAAAGAAAAAATTATCTCCTTTCCAGAATATAGTAAACACATTCTTACATTTTTAAGGTGACCACATATTCTTTTGCACTACTCGTACAAATTCATATGTGATACATGATTAAGGCACAAATACTCGCATTCATCACACAAACATTTGTCCCTATCAGGACTCGAACCCGGGACCGCAGAGATGATGTTACCTTGAAACTGATGTCGTAACTACTTAGCTACGGAAGTCGTCGGACGATATAAATAAGTATTGAAAAAAGATAATGGGCACTAAAAACCGGTAAATGGGAATTCGGACTTCAACTCGATGGGACCCGTTATTTATAAAAAGGGCAAAAAATGTTATCTGTTATATATAAATAGAATATATGGGAATACATAAATAAAATATCGTCGTCGTCTGTCCAGGATTAGTACCTATTTATGTGATAATTTTAATGTCATATTGTTAGTTCTTAGTAATAACGCCAATAAATATACATCATCTGTGAAAATTTCAACTGTCTATCACGGTTATGAGATACAGCGAAAGACAACAGTCTTAGAAATAGGGACCCGTTTTATGTTAATTCTTGACGCGGAATGCTGCACCAGCTGTTGACTATCACCTTGTCTTATCAAATTATCGCCATATATATCAGTAATGAGAACTCTATCACATGATATATCTCGCTAAGCTCGGGCATTGTATACCTTATCTAATAATAAATCCGTGTGAATGATCATTTATGCAGTGTTCACAATATAAAGCATATATTTTAAGCTAAGAATTTATAATACTTCAACTTACGAAATATACAATCTTCGTTTTTTTTGTTTATAAATGGAACTGAAAATAGATATAGAACTTCTCAAGTTGTAAACTATTTAGGGTGCTCATAGAAGCTATTATTTCATTAACGGCAAGACACGAGCAGTCTTGGGGATTTGTATGATGAATATTATCAACTGTCAATTTTATATGCGTAAATTCAAATAATTATACTATAAAAGACACGAATCCACTTTGAAGTTACTAACTACAATGATTCCATAAGAATAAATAAAAAAAAACAGACGTGTCGCTCTCAATCTCTTACCTACTATTCGATTCGAAGTTGTGTTGAGTTCATGAAAAGATTTTAAATAAACGTTTTAATAAGGCAGACAGAAGTTTATGTTGCATTTGTTAGAGGTTGGAAATAGAACACAACAATAAATTACATATAAATAAACGATTATTATCCGACAATGAAGAATAGTCCTCATTTGTTGATGATTCCACATGTAACTTGCTTCCACCTTCACGTACCATAGTTAATAGGAAAGCCAATAGATTTCAACAATAATGATTGATTGACGATTCAAAATAAAGAGGTAACAGCGATACTAGCACAATAAAATAATACCAACTCACAATTATCAATTGATGAACAGTGGGCATGTCATCCGGGCGCGCCGGCCGCACGCTCACCTGCTGAGCCATTCTGATGTCTAGTAAGTTTGACGCCTTGACTGTCTCAAGACCGTAGCACCGATGACTATATAGATATACGTATACAGACTGACTATACAGAAGATATATGTATTTGTTACTGTCAAATATGTATGTATTGTAGTTAACACGTGCGTCACCAACGCAAATAACCTAACATCTGTCCTGGTTGTAGCAATTAATGTTAATGCTTGAAGTACGTAGTTAGCCTATTGTCCGCTAGATGGCGCTAAATGATTTTTATACAATATTGCATACACAATTTTACGCGTTTGTACTCGTGTCATATATTTTTAAGTTATAACTATTGTGCGTATATATTGTGCTCTTTTTTGCTTCGGTTTTGTACAGGATCAACTAAGATTTCATTATATCTAGGGCCGTACGAACTAAATAATATAATATCTAAAGTTAAATAAACTTTGATCTGTAATGTTAATGTATCTGTGTACAATAAATTGTAATTATTTTTTATTACATTGCTTGTATTTAGGATTACAAATAAACTGTCAAACACAACAAATATTTTATTATAAGCAAGCAGCTTTTTGATCAATTCTTAATTTCTTAGTACGCTACTGATTATTATGCGATATGAATATCAAAAGACGCTGATCTATCTATACAAATAAATAAAATTGGAGTTTCTTGCTGCATATGAATGTATATACGGTACACATACCAAAATACATATTTAAAAAATGTTTGTCTGTCTGTTTGTTCCGGCTAATCTCTGGAACAGCTGGACCGATTTGGACGGGACTTCCACTGGCAAATAGCTTATGTAATAAGGAGTAACTTAGGCTACTAAAAAAAAACTATTTTTTTTTATTACATTCCACGCGGACGAAGTCGCGGGCACAGCTAGTTATCAATAAAGTTAATGTTTCTTATTTCTGGGCTGTCAAAGCTACATCTAGCGGAATATAGTTGCACTATTAAAATAATTATAATATTATCCTTGCCGCGAAGTAAGTAACCGTGAAAAAATGTAGAGCATGCATTACAGGTAGTGCCGCAGCGGAGGACTAGATGTCGCTAGGGTACAGTTCCATACCACACGCTTTAAACGTGCCTATTAATGAACAAAAATGGCCATGCTTAAATGACCTTGGTTTACAAGTACGCGAGCACGAAAAACTATTTTCGTTAGGTTTCAATAATTTTAGGTAAGAATGTAATTGACGATAAATCAAATGTTTAGGATTAGAATCTAGTAAAAAGGATTTACTAGATTCTGACAAAGCATACATTACTTTTGTTATCCTGTAAGTACACAGCTTCTCAAAACCTAGCACATTAAAATTACAAAATGTAATTGCTTTATTTTCACATTTCAAGTAAGTACATAACTAATGTTTTCTTATTTAATTAATTGCTTAATTATAAGCTCATGTGTAAATTTTATAAAACTTGTGATTTTCTAAAAATTCCGCGTGACTGTTATTTAAATCAAAATGTAATCGAACTGAATATTTTTCATTTCATCTCATTATCCTAAACTTGATTTTGAGCAGTGGAGATTGTTAAGAGTGTTTTCTTTTTCCAAAGCAACATAATCGGAGGGAGAACTTTGTATTTTCAGAGAAACAATTCATGGTTTATTTTTAAACTCCTCAATAATATATCTGATACATATATTCCTTCTGATATTGAGATATTTGTGTAAGTTTTGCGCCTTGCCTGATAATGGACCCGATGCAGCTAGATGGCCGTGTCGTGGGGGATGGGGTGGGAACCGACCCGGTACATGACGGGATCAGCGAAAACGTTCTTTCTGGTCGATGTGACCTACTGGACTTTTCAGCATTCTTTGCCAGTGTTATGTAATGTACTTCTGATTTCCCTCTTCATTGGATAACTTTGTAGTTTTTACAGTCACTTAAAAAAATATGTTTTAATGAAAAGCTATTACCAATTTCCTATTGTTCTAATGATACACCAAAACCTTTCGTTAATTGTATTAAGTGCGGGCTTTGTAAGTTGAGACCGTTGTTTATCTTAATTATGATGCGTCGACTCGCAATTATAAACTCTGTAATCAGCTGGTGATGCGCCGACGTACCGCGCATCACGCGTCATCATCGAACACTCCAATGTCACCGGCTGATGAATATTGCTAATCAGCAGTTCGGAGATCGCGGCGAGGCGTCAGCAGAAAAAATAAATGTCAAGGAGAAACATTTCATCTGATAAGTGCTGTGAATGAATGGACTATAGTTTATGGACAGGTCCACGATTTACTTCCTTCATCGCAGAGAGTTTGATAAGATTCGATTACGCTTAGTAATAGTTGAAATTCAGTTTTTACTGCATTAGGGATCTCTTGTGTTGAAAGCTGAATAACCGAATTGTACCTCTCAGATTTGTTTCAAATTTAAAAATGGCGGTCAATTATATACCGTGGCACCACGCTGGCAAGGCGCGGCTGTGTGTGGAGAATTTCGGTCTAAGAAGACCGCCCTGTTTTTTTTTTTTGTTCCCCTGAGGAAAATGCATTAAATTGCATACCCCGGCTGTGGCAAGCCGGTGGTTATGTGGGGCTCTCCTCCCCAGAAGGGGGAGGCCTACCCACTAAAAACTTCAGGGATGGCCTTCCTCAGGCATGTAGGGAGCCTCCGGGGACATCAAGCCACTTCCGGGAACCCCCAGCCTCCGCTCCACTTCCTAGAGGGGAGCCCTCCTCGGGGGAGGCTACACTACCTCCCCCGGTTTCCTCCACCGACGACACCCCCCGGCCACGGAAGGGGCGTGGTCCATCCCGGGTCGCCGTAGCGGTCGCGACTTCTTCGCGCCCGCCGGCGACTCTAAGCCTATATGAGGGCGCATGGCGGGGTGCGCTTTCACGATTCTACCGCCACACGCTCACGTCTTCGGAAGACCAGCGTAGGGGGGTCTGTGACCCCTCGACATCGTGCTGAGTAGATATCCATTTCCATGGCACATATTTATGTTATACTAGCTGTTGCCCGCGACTTCGTCTACGCAGGATAAGTATTTCGAATAGCATATCTTTACAAATTGAAAGAGTAACAAACATCCATACTTATAAACTTTCGCGCTTATAACATTAGAGGGATAACTTTAACATTATAACATTACAGGGATAACTTTAACATTATAACATTAGAGGGATAACTTTAACATTATAACATTACAGGGATAACTTTAACATTATAACATTACAGGGATAACTTTAACATTATAACATTAGAGGGATAACTTTAACATTATAACATTACAGGGATAACTTTAACATTATAACCTTACAGGGATAACTTTAACATTATAACATTACAGGGATAACTTTAACATTATAACATTACAGGGATAACTTTAACATTAGAGGGATAACTTTCCTTAGTGTGAGGGAATTGATGAAGGTCCTTGAGAGCTGGTCATCGCCAGGCCGATGGTTGATGGACTTCATATACACCTTTGAGTTCACCTTCACTTTCTGATCATCGAATGATAATCGAAGCTGACATTGGTACACGGCGGGAAGGAACCCCCTCGCTTAAACGGCCGGTACCGAGGTTATCAAGGCAACAATTCCAAGGTGGTGTAGCAAAAATGCAGAAACGTAACTGAAGAAGGCTTTTTTTTCCTCAGGTGAGGAAGGCTGGGAATCCATCACACGGAGCACGGAGGTGATGTCGGACTCCGCGCGGCCAGAGCGCTCTGACCACGTGACCTGCCGAGCCTGTGCCTAAGTTCTATAGTAGGGGAGGCCAGGATGCTAAATGTGTATTTACTCGAGCGTCGTAGAGACCTATTGAAATTGAAAGGTTATATTTAGGAAGAAAAAAAGATTATGACATGTGTATATTTTTAGCGGTGGGTATAGCAGCTACAGGTTTTCAAAAATTTTGAAGCCTAAAAAAAGTCACATAGAATTCTCGATCGTGTCAGATATTGATAGCATCAATTTTACAAGACTACTCGAATGTGACACAAGCTTATTTGCCACATTTAATTAATTCCAAAACAAATTATGACTATTTTAAATTTTATTTTTCGAATTGCCATTTTTTGGATTTCACTGCACGTAATTGAAAAATTTAAGAATCAACAGATTCACGTCATCAAACTAAACCATATATGTGCTAATCTGACGTGCACGGTTAAATTCATATAACAATTTTTTTTTAAACTAGTTCGTCATTAGATGGCGCTCTGAAATTTTTATACCCATCAACACTGCCTTCAGCGGATCCATTCCGGGATATCAGTCTATATTGGCAGAGGACACGTAGACCACGACATGTCCTAAGCGACCCCCTCAATCAATTAACGCAGGACCTTCTAGACCTGCAAGCGGCGGCGTCTGAGCCGTCGCCTCCTTTGTCTCCCCTTATTCGGCAGCCTGTTCCCGTCAATGCTGGGAGTGGTTCCCGTCAATACTGGCCGGTCCCACTTTGGTGAACCGTGCCTACTTCTAGCGCTTATGCCCTCTACATGGGGCAGTGCTAACCGTACCTCTCCTGAGGTGCGGCCCTCGTCAATAAAGCCAGTAGGGTCATTAGGACCAAAGGCTTAGGCTGAGTTTAGTCGGTAGGTCTGGTGGGTCGAGCCGCCTCGATTCACCAGGAGTCCGACATAATCAACGCATCCCTGCTTGCCTGTTGCGTTGGTATCCATGATGGATTCTCAGCCTCCTCTCCTGAGGAAAAGAAAAAAAATCTGAAATTTTGTAGGGTTATTGAACAAGACGAGAGGTAGCTCCCATATCTTAATCTGACACGCCGGAGTAACTGCAAAAATCCCCTCTTGGCCCTACTATAAGAACCGTATAGGCAAATCGTGAGGGCGAAGAAGAAGGCCTGAAGTAAACAATGTACGGAGTCCGCCGGTGCGGTGCGGTGTGGCGAGGCGAGCGAGTACGTGCGCCCGCTGCGGGCGGCGGCCACGTGGGCGGCGTGCCCTCACGTAGCGTGCACGAGGCGCGAGGCCGGGCAGCATTCGCCATTCATTATTGACATAATACTATTGCGGAGAATGTTTATTGAGTTACAAACACAACAGTTTTATTAATAATACTTTCTTCTTTCTCCTGCCCTGTTCCCAATTCTATTTGGGGTCGGCGCAACATGTCATCTGCTTCCATTCTCTCCTATCGCTCGCTAATTCTCTACACACTCCTTTCCTCAACATATCATCATTTACACAATCCATCCACCTTTTCTTCGGCCTTCCTCTCCCCACACGCCCATCCACTTTCATGTCCATGACTCTTCTGGTAACATGGTCATTCTCTCTCCTTACCACATGACCGTACCAGGATAGTCTCCTTTCTCTCAGTTTCTCCACAATAGGGGCAACTTTCAAACTTCCCCTAATATATTCATTCTTCACTCTATCCTTTCTTGTCACTCCACACATCCATCTCAACATACGCATCTCCGTGACATGCAATCTTTGTTCATCCATTCGTTTAACAGGCCAACATTCCGATCCATACATGACGACAGGCCTAATTAGAGATTTATAAATTTTCCCCTTCAGTTTGAGGGAAATACGGGGATCACATGTAGTTCCCGTAACCTGCCGCCATTTCATCCATCCTGAGCTAATCCTTCGCTTAACATCCTTGTCGACATCTCCATCCTCCTGCAATACTGATCCCAGGTATTTAAATTCTGAACAGATCGGAAGTACCGCTCCATCGAGTGCAATACGGCAAGGATTGGAGAGACCGCCGAAATCGCAGTACATGTATTCGGTTTTGGTTCTGCTGATTTTCAAGCCAACGTTCTCCAATCTCCGCCGCCAACATTCCAATCTGTCCTGAATCCGGGATCCGTCCTCATCGACGAGCACGATGTCGTCCGCAAAAAGCATGCACCAGGGTGCCTCCTCCTGTATGACCGAAGTCAAAGCATCCATTATTAGGAGAAAGAGGTAGGGGCTCAACGCTGATCCCTGGTGCAGTCCAACGGCAACAGCAAACTCTCCGGTGGTTCCAGCGGCTGACCGGACATGCGTACTGGTTTTAAAATACATTGCTCGGATTAGCTCCACATACTTACCGGGCACTCCTTTTCTTTTCAAACTCCACCACAAAACCTCTCGGGGGACACGATCGTATGCCTTCTCTAGGTCCACGAATACCATATGCAGGCTCCTACGTGCACGTTTGTAAGACTCGCACACTTGCCTTAGTGCAAATATGGCATCCGTAGTTCCACGACCTGGCATAAACCCAAATTGGTTTTGTGTTATCTCACATTCGTCTCGCAGTCGTTTCTCTATCACTTTCTCCCATATCTTCAGACTGTGTGACATGAGCTTTATTCCTCGATAGTTGTTGCACTCTTGGACATCACCCTTATTTTTGTAGATGGGTACAAGGGTACTTGCACACCATTCAGTGGGGATTATTAATAATACTTTAATTTGTAAAAATAGCACGTACATTTAAAATCTTTCATGTCGTTATGGTACCATTGACATGACGAAATACATATGTAATTTCACACACACACGCACTCACACATATACATACTTTAATACTATTTTATATTTTTGAGATCTTGTTACAATTGCCTTTATTTGTATTTTTCAAAACTCCCGGAAGAGGGCGCTTATAACTGCAACACAGGTACTAAACTAAAGCAGTTTTATCGTACATAATTTATGTAATAAGCATTTGAAATTTAAATGAAAATAAAATAAAATTTAAAGATTTTTGAACTTAAAAAAAATTCAGTGCCATTGCAACAAACGACATGTAATTTTATGTCCTTACGCTCTTCTCCGGGTCACAAACTATTCCAGTTTCACCCTCATCGAAATTGGTTCAGTATGTGAGTCTATTCAAATAGAAACTTTTATAAATCATTTTTCCCTGTTTAGGGTAAAAATTTTAAAAACTAATGTCGTAATTATTTATATTTGATCAAAATTTCAAGCTTTAAATCGTGCTTTCAATATAAACTATTATCCTTTATTTCAACAGCTCTGTTACCGCAATTAAATGTAGCCTGTGTCTTTTCTCAGGTACTGGGAAAGTTGTAATTATCGTTGACTAAGCTTCCTGTATATTTGTAAATATTACAGTAAAGACCACATATTGTAGCTGAATTGCCTCTTCATAAGTTCAAGGTACATGTCAAAAAGACGCTAATGAGTAAGGGCTATTACAAAGTCAATGAATATTTAAATGATGCCAATGCGTGGTGTTAATTTGAGGATACATTCTAAAGTGTAAATATTTGTTTTCCCGTATAAATTGTAAACACATATGTATACTGTATGATAACGACATAATTTATTGTAAATGTTGTTATTACTTTTGATAATGCTGATAAGTTTCTTGCGCCCATTCTTCTTATCAGCTAAAAAATACGTCCTGAATGGGTGGTAGGAAAAAAAATTTGGACGATTCAAAAGAGCTTTCTATAAACTCATATTTGAATAAAGTTAATTTTGATTTGATTTTTGAATCATTCGCTAAATTGCATCTCGGTTTCATTCGATACGCGACGCTTACACGATTGACTCAGAGTCACTGATACAAATGAATCAATATCAACATTTCTATCAGTGTATTTGTATCATATACTACTGACTTTGAACCGATTTGATCGGTTCAGAGTCACTGATACAATCGATAATTCGAATCTTTGTACTGATCTGGATACAAATGACCCAATCTCAACAAAGATACGTTTTTTCCATCATTTTTTTTTATTCTTTATTTAATGGCCATACACCTTAAGGTTAAGCCGGCCAGACATTAGATAACAATCTACATACAATTTAACAAAAGATATAAAAATAAACGCAATATTATGTTAATTAATTACAATTTAAAAAAAAATCTAAAGTACCTTAAACTATATGGGATATCAAAAATTATTCTAAATAATATCAGCATAGCATATATGTTAGCCACTCATTTGTCCGGGCAGGTAAGTATGTACCTATCCGGACAAACAGGCGGCTAAGAGTCAATTCTACCCGGTCTTAGTTTTAGCGAGTGATAGACAAAACTTAAGAATCTGTAGCTGTGTTCTGTGGAAAAGTTGGAACTAATGCAGTTATGCATATAGAAAAACAGGTTTTGCCTAGATGTACCCGTATCCCTCATAAGTTCCTCTCTCAAGGACTCATTCCTACCACATTCGAGAAGTAAGTGTAAAAGATCTTCCTCGCGACCACACTCGTCGCAGTTAGGGCTGTCTATCTTTTTCATAAGATACGCAAATTTATTCAAGGGAATGTGGTACGAGCGTATCCTAAAGCTAAGAATTAGTTCGCTTCTATTGAATTTCTTATGGCAATACCATGGGATTCTAGGAGGTTGACTTACAGCTGTCTTGTACCATATTCCTTTGAAAGAAGATTCTCTATCAAAATACGATGCCCATCTCTTATAACATCTTTTCTTTGAAATATAGAGTAAATCTGAATAGATATTATTAACTTTAAGGGGTTTTTCCATCATTACTTTCTGCAAAATATCACCTATTTGGTCCCAGTATATTCGTTACATTCCTTTCTCGATTAATATCACTAGATTCTTCACACCGCACATTTCCTTTATCATATTATTTCGTAATTTATCTTTACAAATTAACCTAACCTAACCAATTCATGGGCGAGTTGTATATACTTTTCGCCTGAAAGATATAATCTAGATTTTTAAACCTATATTGAAAGAAACATTTTTGTACAATTTAACACGAACGTACTGTAAGCAAATAACTAACAAGTCTACAAAATATGTGTGATCAATACATAGTATAAAACAAAGTCGCTTTCGCTGTATGTCCGTATGTATGCTTAGATCTTTAAAACTACCCAACGGATTTTGACGCGGTTTTTTTTAATGGATAGAGTGATTCTTAAGGAAGGTTTGTATGTATAATAAATGCATAATATAGTAGAGAAACACTGATAAATTTAAAGGTTTCTAATGTGATGTCGTAAATAAGCACGTTTTTTTTGCGCTTATATTGCAAACGCTGGCTGAACCCTACGAGATAGACCAAAATAATGTACTACAGTATTGTACAACTTACAAAAATCCACAAAAAAGTCCGCGATGGTATATGTCTATCTCTTAGGGATAACCCACCATAACCATTTTTTTCACTGCACCCGTGCGAAGTCGGGGCGGGTCGCTAGTATAAAATAAAATATTGCATTACGCAATAAGTGATGTGTAAAAGTCAGTATTGGAATATTGTGAAACATAATTTTGCATTCGTCGCCATTGCATCGTTATCATAAAAATACAAGTGCGTTAATCGCCATCTACGGGCTATTTTTTACAAAATTAATTGCAATAGGACCGCAGCACTCTGTATAGTGCCGACAGAATACAATTTGTCAGTTTCCAATTGCACTAATATGCGCATAAACTGGTGGTTCTAAGATGGTTTCAGAAATTTAAATGGATTCCAAAGATTAATATGTGCGTTTCCCTCATCCTGCAGAGCGAGTTTAGTATGTAAAACGAATAAAAATTACATTAATCAGTTAGTGTTCAGTTGTATTGTTTCTAGTATGTATGGCTTTCTATTTTTTTTCAATATAAACATAACACCACCAAGGCAAAGAGAAGTCATTTTAGTTACACTTAGGTAACTACAATGTAGGAAGGACATTTTCATGTTGTAGTGTTTACAGCGTATCGTTTGTTGCTTACGATTCAAATTTCACAATATTAATATTATTTTATTTATTTTTTATTTATTTATTATTATTTTTTCAACACACTTCCTCATAATGTGGCTCTAATCCCATGGCAATTAGGCACATAATGACACCTATAATCAAACTGTGACTTTTTCATTACTATTATTCACGAGTGAGTAATAGTTTTTTTTTAAATATTATTGGTTGAGTTACGCTTACATTTGCGCTAAAAAGCTTTCCGGGGAAAGCCCAAAAAAGAAGAAACCTCATTTTTTAGTCTATGGCCGATGCGCGCGCATAGGAAACCTAATTAATTTTTCCCGCCATTACGAAATTTATTAGTCTATGGCCGATGCGCGCGCATAGGAAAACACTTCACTCTTGCCTTTTCAAGGCAAGAGTGAATAGGCACTATCTGGACAGGCATGGACCATCTTCGGCCTGATCGTCACTTACTATCAGGTGAGATCGAGGCCAAATGCCTGTCCATAATACATAAAAAAATACGTCTCGTAACGGGTAACAGTACGCAGCAAAATGGCCTTCAAATTGGCGGGGCTCCCCCTCCACCGCGCGCGATGTGTTACAGTCTTTACTGGGCGTAATAAATTCTTTGATCCTTTAGCTATCCAGTGGTGTAATTGGAATTTGGATGGGGATGATGATGTAGCTACAACACTAAACTGTATCCCCCGATTTTGTTATCATTCGATTTTTTGATTTGCGTCCCTATGGAAGCAGTTTTAAAGACTTATTCACGTCAAAAAAATCGTAACATATCGCACTAATACAATAGTGTATCAACTCAAAATCGAACATTTTTCAGAATCAACAAAAAACTTATTACTCACTTCATGTAATAGTTGCAAATTGAATAACTGTCACATAACTTTTTTAATTTATCCTTATTCTGTTTTTGCACTAATCGAACGACGGTCTTGATCACGCGTGAGGAATCAAATTTTGCGTGTGTTTATAGTATTATGTCAAGTACGACGTTTTGAGTTAATACACTATTGTATTATTAGTGCGATATGTAACAATGTATAGTATGTCAGAGGTGTTGGCTGTGGTGGTGTAATCCCCTTGAAGCCGGTGGTGGTCGTGTGGCCGTGGAGTGCAGTGCCGTGGCGAGGGGCGCACGCAGCACAGGGTGCGCCGGCGGCGGCGCCGCGGCCGGTCGCGGGGTCAGGGCAGCGGCGCTGCGGCGACGGCGCGGCGGCGGCGGCTACTCGCGCGCCACACTCCGCCGCGCGCGCGCGCCTGCCGCTGCCGCCGCCGCCCACTGCCGCCCGTGTCCGACCCCGCCCCCGCGCCCGCCCCCGCCCCCGCACGCCCGCCCCATGGACACCACCGCCGCCAAGGCTGAGTACCACTTCGGTAAGTCCCACTCGTCGATCGCCGCTGCAGCCGACACTAAAAACCGTTAAATTCACGTGCTATTTTTATTAGTCACTACTGAATAATAAATAACCTGAAAATGAGCTAATTACGAATACAAAAGTATTATATGTTAAGAATCTATTGTCTCTGTCTAGCAAAAAGATAATTGCATGCAAATTGCTTGGCGGGCGCGTAAAGTGACGTCACGTTAAATATCGGATCTCTCTGTCTAAACGACACCTTTAAAACTTCACAACTTTACACAGATTATATATACTTATATAATTCTATCGGTGTAGTTAATTAATTCGATTGTATTTAATAAATGTGTGCTTATTGATTACTACTCGGCGATCTTTTAGAAGCAAACAGCCATGACTATAAACCAAATAACCAAAGTGATACTTGTGTGTCTAAATGAAGTCAACGATGTAATGAGTTCCACAAAAAGAATTAACTTTAACTCGGCACGGAACAGTGATAACCCGATAACTATACACAACAGAAATCAATGATAACCTTAGTTTCACAGATTAGGTAATAATTTCTTCATCATAAACAAACCTATGAAGATCAATATTTCTGTATTAATTAACTGTTAAGGAGAAATGTGTAATTAGCTGGCACAGTTTAGGATACGAGCACCAGCAACGGCCATTAGAAAGAGACAATTGCCGACGTCAATAATTGGCACGATAACAGCGTGTACCGCCGTGTCTCGGCTCGTAATATTTAATTAATCTATTTTAATGCTACATAACCAAAATCAGGAACATTATCTATATAAATAAAAATGAATTGTTGTTCGTTAGTCTGCTTAGAACTCGAGAACGGCTGGGCCGATTGAGCTGATTTTGGTTTTAAAATGTTTGTCGTAGTCCAGGGTAGGTCTAAACGGTGAGCAAATAAGGAAAAATTGCGAGTAAGATAGAGTAAGACGACAATTTCATTTTCCCATATAAAAGTTGATCACTTACTTTCTGTCAAACATTTGACGGTATTTGTACTCTCAGTTCCACTCGAATTGAAGGACGCATTAAAACAAGGCTTTTGAATCGACAACATAATATCAACTTTGCTTATAACATCGTGTATTTAAATTTCAAAATATAAAAATAATTAATGTGTTGACATATTTGATGGGTGCCAACCTTACAGTGTTACTATCTCTCAAAAATATTTTTATTATATTGTTTTGTCATCTCATGTAAAAAGAACCCATGTATCCGAACGTTCCATTGTTTTATCCATATAGACCAGGTTATAAGCCTTTAAAAATAATAAAAAGCGAAAAAAAAATACAGTATTATACGAACTTTGATGTTATGTGAAGAAAGTGTAAATGCAAAAGTTTTAGATGTTTTTATTACCTACAACCATGTGATTTTTTTCAATAGGACTTTTAGTTTTTCCGGAAATCGAGAAAAACCGTTTTTTGTGAAAAAGTATTGTGTCGTGTGTTTGTGACTTACTAAATATGCCTCCAATAATTAGGCGGTACGAAGTTCACCGAGTCAGCTAGTTACTACAATTAATATGCCGTGGGTTTTTGTCAATTCCACTATGTTTAATCTCGATAATAGTACCATTTGTCTCGTATTGGCTTAAAATCGAAAATATACTTTTCAAATAGGATTTTCACGATCACTTTTATATGTCTAACATGGGCGGGAGACCTTGTACTGGAAAGAGCCAGCAAGGGCCAGTTTATAACAGAGATTTTCCCTATTTTCAAAATTTTGTTGGATCCCGTGGACCTCCTGCAGCTACATTACTACCAAGATCTATATGCCATGTGCAAGTTTTAAAAAGTAACAGTCGCAGACCTTCATAAAATATTATCCGCCTTTATCAATAGCAGAAGTCAAGCGAACATTCTGGTTTTTCGCTATTGAAACCAAATTAATTTGACTCCCGTCTCTCGTGGACCTCTGGGGGTCTACCTGGAAATTACTGCTTTATAATAACAAACTCGAACATATTGACTGTATTTGGATAGACCCCCGCCGATTTTTATTAATTCCCATTCTAGTATAATAATATAGGAAATACGTTTAATATTATAACGACACATTTAAAAAAAATATCACAAGCAATTTAAACATCAAAGTATACACCTATTTGCATAAATTAACATAATATTCTTTGTTTTTAACTAACACAATCTAGGGATGCTGTGTTACTTAATACATAATATCTGATCTAGAGCCGGAAAAAAAAATAAAAAATCAACTGACAAATCAGGTATCTATTGTCAATCTGTCAGTGTCATCCGTCACTTGATTAATAATTATCAAATGTTTTATTGATGCATCATTCAAAACCAACCCAGATACCTTTTTACAATAATTCTCATCAATGTATTACATAATGTTATGATTACTGTTCATGCAATTATAAGCCTGTAGGTGTGTTTATTTTTGTCGTGCTAAATTAACAATAGAAATATCTTTATAGTATTGCCATTAGTAAAATAACTATTAGTAATAATTCCAACGACACTTGTTCTGCCCATTCGGTGAGGCATCCAGTTTCGCGAACATTGCCTTAAGCGGCGAAACTCTTCCGGTTTGTTCCGATTTCCGGTACCTTGGATCATTATTCCAAAACGATGGCGATATTGACCGTGCTGTAAGGAATAGAATAACTGCGGGATGGATGAAATGGCGACAGGTCTCTGGAGTTGTATGCGACCCAAGACTGCCCCTTAAGCTTAAGGGGAAAGTTTATAAAGCAGTCGTTAGACCTGTCCTTATGTATGGATCTGAATGTTGTAAAGGACGAAAGGAAACTGCACGCTTCAGAGATGCGAATGTTGCGATGGATGTGTGGGGTTACAAGAATGGACAAGATCAAGAATGAGTATATAAGAGGAAGTTTGAAAGTAGCGCCAGTGACTGAGAAGGTAAGGAGCAGTAGGTTAGCATGGTTTGGGCATGTAATGAGGAGGGATGAAAGCCATATAACAAGAAGAATGATGGATATGAATATAGATGGACCTAGGATGAGAGGTAGACCAAGAAAGCGATGGATTGAATGTGTGAATTCTGATATGAGAGTAAAGGAAGTGGATGTTGAGCTGACGAGTGACAGAGGAGAATGGAAGAGGAAAACATGTTGTGCCGACCCTACTTAAGGTGGGAAAAGGGCAGGAAGAAGAAAAGAAGAGTAATAATTCCAACGCGGGTATACTTGAGCTTCACGTAGGCACTTGACGTTAGGACCATTTTAATGAGAGAGAAAACTCAATCGGAAGGAAACGCAAATGTTCTTCTGTTTATTCCTACGTTCATTTCGTGATAATTTCTAAAACAATAAACTAGTTAAATCCATTACAGATAATTAAAAAAATATAAGTTATTTTTAAACTATTCATATATTTATTTCACAGCATTTCTCAATGTTTCGTATTTCAATGCTACTTCTAGAAATATAAGCCCAAGTCAGTGGTTGTGTTTTGATGACAAAATACCATTTACATAACGTTCTTTTGTCATGATATTTCTGTGTCCGCAATCAATCGCTCAACCTACGTGCCGTTAGCCACCGTGGTGCCTCACGTATTGAGTAACGCGCATAATCTGCAGAGCCTTTAAAGAGAGTTTCATACATACATATATGTCACGCCTTGTTCCCAATAGGGTAGGCAGAGACCACCTCTCTCCACTTGCTACGATCCTGGCACACTTCTCTTGCTTCCTCCACTTTCATGAGCGTCTTCATGCATCTCGTCGGTTGCGAGTACTCTTGACCCGGCCTTTCTTTAGGACATCTTCGATTTGATCGAGATATGTCCGCCTAGGTCGACCTGCACCGATTCGTCCTATCAGTTTCAATTTAAACGGGGCACAACGGCGATAATACAGCACTGATGCCCGCCCCAACCCTTACTCCGTACTAAAGTTATATTGAAGTATATTAAATTAATAGAGCATGTAGATATCTTTTGGAAAGTCATTCTCATAAAACTATGGCTTTTACTAGCAGTTCGCTACTAAATGTTGGAACAATATACCTCCTCCTTTGCGACAATTGACATCTAAATTTCCATTAAAAAACACTTTAAATTATTTCTTCTTAAAAATACGTATAGGGATTTCAAAGGGGTACTCTACTAGGGGTAGGGGTGGCGGATTTTGCCATTTGAACAGTGTCTATACTGTTAACTTCTAGAGAATGGCTAAATACTTTTCTAGTGTAACTTTAAATATACTTCACTTCACTCCAAATATAATTCAAATTACGACAGACAACATTGATCACTGATATCATCATCATCATCGTGATATTGGAGTTGGTTGATAGGCACCCTGAATTGGATATCTTTGCGCATCCCTATTCCACATTTAGGCGATGTGTCAAAAATCACATATTAGTTAGTTTCTATTTTGGTTTATGTTATGTCTCAAGTAAATATTATATGTTAGGATTAATATATTTTACATATTAGATTAAATATTTATTTAAATAATGCATTGAACTTAGCTTAATTTTAGTACTATATTATTGTATTTTGACGTGACAACGTCTATTAAATTGGTACGGCGTGGAGTCATTCTCGAAAACACCGTAACGGCCGAATCTGACGTTAAATTGGTACGGCGTGGAGTCATTCTCGAAAACACCGTAACGGCCGAATCTGACGCCACACGGAGTCCACGAACGGCGTAACGGCCGATCTGACGCCACACGGCAACGTAATAAAAATATAAATGTTATACATTACTTTATTGACGTGACAACGTCTATTAAATTGGTACGGCGTGCAGTCATTCTCGAAAACACCGTAACGGCCGAATCTGACGCCACACGGAGTCCACGCTTAATTTTACTGTAACTATAAACTTCTGTATGAAGATGAATGAATGTATGTTCATATGTATGTGCAATCATATGCTTATTGTATTTAGTGTGCAAGTGCACATTACTCATAATAATTAATTTATGTATAACTTCAGAAGCAGATTTTTTTTTTTCTTTGTTTAATTGTTTATGTTCAGGCTGTGTACATAGTTAGGGTTACATCCCAGCTCTTTTCTATTTTATTAAGTTTGTTTTGTTTCTTTCTAGGATGTAAGCTGTTTTTGTAATTTACCTTTAATAAATAAAATAAAATAAAAAGTAAAGATATTATAGTTTACGTGCGACACCCAGTATTTTGATATTATTTATGTTATTTTTTTCTTATACGTCTATATGATTTCAATTTGTATTTTATTTATGGGCTTGTGTTTAAATTTATATATGGATATATATTTATATACACATATAAGATAAATTATGTTTTATTTTATGTATAATCTTCGAAAATTATTGGCAAACACAAAGTCCTTAGGCTGTAGCAGAATACCAGTGCTTTGCTCACATACTTTTGTGAGCAATTCCAATCACTGAACTACGACCCTTTTACACTTCTGCAGCGCACAAAGTTCTTGGTTTGTACTGGGTTTTTTGTTTTAAGAAAATATAATTTTAGTTTCTTTGTGTTCCTGTTATTGTGTGTGATGAAGATGTTTCGTAATTAAATTTGATCTATCTATATAGTCTCTATCGCGCTTTTACGCTAAATCTACTGAATCGATTTACATACAATTTGGTGAACACATAGTGTAGAACCTGGGTTGTACGAGTATTTTTTTTTTTTTATGTGCTAGGCGCGGCAGATGACCTCCTCCCGCCTGATGTTAAGCGGTGAAAGAGGCCCAAATGAGATGACAGATAGGATAGTGACTTTACTCCACTCTCCTACCTGCCCTATCCCTGCCGGCCCAAAAGATGCCTTTTCACGCCTCTTTTGAAGGAACCCATGTTGTAGGATGTAGGAAACACATACGCAGGCAGAGAATTCCAAGTGCGGGAAGTACGGCAGAAGAAGGAATCTTGGAATTTCTTAGTGCGGTGTGGAATGGGGGACGTAGTGTACGGATGGCTCCGAAGATCCTTACGTGTGTTTCTATAAAGGAAAGGAGAGGGAGGGATAAAGCCAAGGGGTTCTTCAGAGCATTCCTCATGAAACATCCGATAGAAGGCGCTAAGAGAGGCGATATCACGACGAAGTTGTAGAGGCTCGAGGGTGTTGGTTGCCTCTACATCGCCGATTATGCGGATTGCCGGTGCTGAGTATGGAGTTCAAATAGGCGGTGAAAGTTTTTTTTTTATGCTAATCATATTAAAAACATACCTCGTTAGGGTAACCAGAATCCGGTTAACAGAACCCTTTTGTATCGTTGTATATGTGACGACAAAACTCTGTTAACCTGACCAGACTAATCTTGTTAAATTTGAATTGTAACTAATAAAAAACTGATTAGTTCCATTTTTTTATTTTTTAGTTGTTTTACACACGAAACTCACTCTGCAGGATAAGGGAAACGCACGTATTAAACTTTGGAATCCAGTTAAACTTATGAAAATTAATTAGAACCACCAGTTTATGCGCAGATTAATACAATTGGGAACTGACAAATTGTATTCTTTCGGCACTATACAGAGTGTTTTGGTCCTATATTGCAATTAATTTTGTAAAATATAGCCCGTAGGTGGTTGACACACTTGTATTTTTATGATAACGATGCGATGGCGACGAATGAAAAATTATGTTTCACAATATTCAAGTCGGTGAAGGACTTTCGAAGTCTGCTGCAGTTTGCTCCTTGTGGATGATGAAGGTGGTGAGCAAACAGGCTTACCATCAGATTGTAACTACAAGGTTTTTTTACAAACAAGGAGGATGTTCTAAAATTGAACGGTTTGTTACCTCAGAGCTATTGATTAGGTGAATACATTTTGATTCTGATAATGACATCTGTGAGAAAATCATTTGCATTAAGTGCGTGCGCGCGAAATGGACGAAAAATCCAATTTAACGCTTCTGGTGTAACACTAAAAATTAACAACAATTTTAACAAAAATATTGTAAAAATCATTTGAAATAAATAACATAATGTTATTAAAATGATTGTTACTTTTTAGAGCACATAAATTTGTTTTGAAATAGATTTTTAATTTTCTATTTTTTTACTCGGTTTTCCCGGAGCCCTAGAGTATGGGGTTCTTCAAGAGTGTCCATAGGCTACGGAACCGCTTATCATCAAGCGGACCGTAGGCCTCTTTGCCGCCATCGTGGAATAAAAAAAAATGGTAGCAAAAAGACTGATGATGTCTGATAATAAGTACTTATAGTAGGCTATGGACGCTTGCAACACCGTATGCTGTATGTTAAACGATTTTTAAAAAGCGATTTATTCCCTTGAACCCCGTACTGTATTCCTCAGCGAAAACTAGGGAGTTTATATTGAATACATAAGTATATTTTCTTAAATATTTCCGACAAAGGAGACACCAATAAATAGTTATAGTAACGAGTAATTTATACTTCAAATCGAAACAGCCATGCAAGGATCGCCGCTTTGCAGGAAAAATCAGATTTGTTATGAAAACAATTAAAATGGCTTCACTCGGATTTTCCTAGTTCGCGTACTTATTGGTTTTAAAGCCTGTAATTTATGTCAACAGTGCGTTCGCCGGCCGCGCCAGTATTGGGTCACGCCGCGCGTAAACACGGAACCTTAGCGCAGCGGTACCGCTGTTATTGTTCTGTTAGTGCGCACGCGCATTGTTCGCACCGACCCGAGCTAGGTTTATTAGGAGTGACTAGGCTGCGACCGGCAAGCGGCGGCCGATTCTAAGCCCTAGGCGGAACCCATAACGGCGGTTATCGAGTGCAGCGCGGCGCTGTTGTGACCTTTGCAACGCGTGGCGTTCTTATCAGTTGCGTTCATGCACCAATTTCATATGCGTTTGAAGACTTGGAGCGGTGTTGAGAGACGGAACTAGAAGATGTTAGTACGTCTGTATTCTGCTGCCTAATCTCAAAACGCAATTACGACTAAATTATTTTGAAAATGGTTGGAAAATATAGTCCAATGTCTTGGCTGCTTCTACTCGAAAAATTTCACAACAGAAAGATGTTAAGTGCTTATAAACCTGTATGCTGTTGGAACCTTGACTTGACAAATTACCGTCCTCTGCTGTGAACTGGGCCTTCTCGAGTAGGTTCTTCGTCGGCACAGAGGTTACTAGTTGAGGAATCATGTCACATCACAATAGCATGCTTTATCTCAACACCTCAATCGTAAATATGTTTCTCCTGCCTTAAATAAGGGCTCCCGTCCTATTTAATCTCGGTCTCGGTCTTCTATTGCAAAAGGCGGGGTTGTCTTGGCTTCATACTCGGACGGTGTCTGTGTTCTATTCTCTAAGGTTGGAAAGGCTGTATTAGCTAGAACACTATTCTATGTATAGTAAATATGATTACTCCCCCTTAAAAAAAGGGTTCTCGTCCTTTTCGTCTTCTTTTCCTTTTCGTCGAGTTTACTCTCCCAAAAGGCGAAAAGACAGGGTCGTTTGGGTGTCGCACTTGGACGGTGTTGTACCCTATAAGGCTGGAAAGGCTGTGTTAGTTAGTAACAACGGTGCGGGCTGCAGTTATCTTGGCGCGATTAGATAAACCCTGAGGCGGCGGGCGGCGGCAGCGGCAGCAGGCAGTACGGCGCCGCGCGCTGAGCCGGCTCCGCGCCGAGGAGGCGTCCGCCACTGCTCGCCGCAGCCAGCGACACTGCGCACTGCGCACTGCGCACTGTGCACTGTGCACTGCCCTTTGCACGGCTTGACCACGCGCCCCTTCATTGTGGTCATCATCATGTGCTGGCCGAGGATCATCGAACGCTGCATTGTGAACAGATCTTTAACTACGCATAAGTCTCTGGATTTGTCAGGTGATTTGATCAACCGAGTGTTGACCGGCCGACCGCCATCATTATTCGGTGGCCTGCCCCCGTATTGTGTACCGATCCAATACGACATGTGTGCGACAGATTTCGCAAGCACAGCCTCAGTTCACACGTCAAAGCTCGGATGGTAGACGTAACAGCAGAACTAGGATTTTTGGGAAATTGGACCATACAACGTTCGTAGTGCAAGTGTAAAGTTGGACCATACATTAAACTGTAGCGATAATGATCGACATGCAGCTGCATAGTAAGGGGTTGACGACCGCAGGAGCAGCGCACGGCGTGGAGCGACGCTTGTGAGTATGCAATCGCTTAAGTGTCGCTGAGACACACTGGCAGTTATCTCCATGAGCACCACAAACTGGTGCGCCAGTGGACACTCGGCGCGGTATCGGGGCCACGCGCCGCAGGCGGGTGATGCCGGGGGCGTATCCGGCGATAACGAGCGCGTCTCCGCTTCGAGCCAAATGCTGTGTTCTGTGCCACAACTGCGCCGCAACGCACACATATCCGATGGAATCAGTTACAATCGTAATTTATATACCTACTATATACATATATATATGTATCCATACTAATATTATAAATGCGAAAGTAACTCTGTCTGTCTGTCTGTTCCGCTTTCACGCCAAAACTACTGAACCGATTTAAATGAAATTTGGTACACGGATAGTCTAGAGCCTGAGAAAGGACATAGGCTACTTTTTTATGCAAAAAAGGTTGTAAAAGGTTGAAAGGAGGGATAATAGGTTGTATGGAAATATTGTTAAAACTACTGAACCGATTTAAATGAAGTTTGGTACACAGATAGTCTAAAGCCCGAGAAAGGACATAAGATAATTTTACCGACGGAAAACATATCCTTCCTGGGGGAAATTCGAATATAACGCGGGCGAAGCCGCGGGCGGAAAGCTAGTAATATTATAAACGCAAAAAGTTTTTAAATATGGATGGATGCTTGTAACTCTTTTACGTCAAAGCTACTGAATAGATTTAAATGAAATTTTCAATAATATAGCTTATACCTCAAATTAACACACAGATTTCATTTTATAAAGATATTGCATGAATTGTCCAAAACGTTATGATAAGCGTCATGTGTAGAACCTAATAAAAATATGGAATGAGTTTACCTACATATTAGGACTTAAAGTAAGTAATCGCTGTTTTGTATAGAGAGTTCAATGAATTTGGTTTATTCCACACTTATTTATTTATTAACCAAGACAGCAAACTTACCAAGATTTTACATACATAGACATTAATCTAAGAAATAACATAGTTTTGATGACAAAATTTATTTGTCATAAAGTTATAGTGTACAAAATTCTGACGTAAACCAACAGGTACTTTAAGAGACTTTTAGTTAAATACTAGCTGACCCGGTGAACTTCGAACCGCCTAATTATAATTATGTTCTGATCGAATCAGATTTGTCCGAGTCGCCTAGTACTTCCACCATATCATCATGTCCTGGCGAGCCAAGTGGTTCCCAAGTAGATGGAGCCAAGTTGATGGAAATAAAGAGTTACTAATACATTTCGCTTTTTATTATTTTTAAAGGCTTATAACCTGGTCTATATGGACAAAACAATGGAACGTTCGGATACACGGGTTCTTTTTACATGAGATGACAAAACAATATAATAAAAATATTTTTGAGAGTTAGTAACACTGTAAGGTTGGCACCCATCAAATATGTCAACACATTAATTATTTTTATATTTTGAAATTTAAATACACGATGTTATAAGCAAAGTTGATATTATGTTGTCGATTCAAAAGTCTTGTTTTAATGCGTTCTTCAATTCGAGTGGAACTGAGAGTACAAATACCGTCAAATGTTTGACAGAAAGTAAGTGATCAACTTTTATATGGGAAAATGAAATTGTCGTCTTACTCTATCTTATTCGCAATTTTTCCTTATTTGCTCACCGTTTAGACCAACCCTGGACTACGACAAACATTTTAAAACCAAAATCAGCTCAATCGGCCCAGCCGTTCTCGAGTTTTAAGCAGACTAACGAACAACAATTCATTTTTATTTATATAGATATCCTAATTCAGAGATTTAAATGTAATCAAAACTTGCACTTTTGGTTTAAAAAGTAATGCGAAAATATATATTATCTATGGCGGTTAAAATTAAAAAGTTTTAAAGCTTTAATTACTATCCGTTTTGCACTCGCTCATGTCAATTTCACTATTTTATAGATACAATTATGTTAAATATATTTAAAGTTAAGATAAAGAAATATCTTAATTTTGTTTCGTTTGTTCGCATAAAACTTAGGTCAGTCAATCTTATTAATATAATAGAGAGACACTAGAGGTTTCCAATGTGATGTCGTAAAACATGTTTGTATTGTCATTTTGTAGTAGGTATATTTACATAACCATTGCACCCGTGCGAAGCCGGGGCGGGTCGCTAGTAAATATTATAAACTAGCGACCCGCCCCGGCTTCGCACGGATGCAGTGAAAAAATGGTTATGGTGGGTTATCCCTAAGAGATAGACATATACCATCGCGGACTTTTTTGTGGATTTTTGTAAGTTGTACAAAGTCAAAGTCAAAGTCAAAGTCAAACACTTTTATTGTTTAGAATCACACGTGATCACTTACAATCGTCATATACAAACAAAAAAAAACATATTATCAGCTACTTAAAACAAACAAAAGGAAAGTTATAAGATACAAATAACATATTACAATACAAGTAACAAAAAAATAATAATACAGCTAAATATAATTAGGATCACCAAGAACTGGGACCAGGATAATTATGCCCAGGGGCTTTTATCTTCGAGGTAACAAGCAGTGTTATAGTACGCCTTTTTCATAAGTTTACATTTTATGTATTTTTTAAATTTGTTAATTGACAAATCTCGTATATCTCCTGGTAGCTTATTGTAAAAACGAATGCCAGCGCAACCAAAGGATTTGCTTATTTTATGGAGCCTACTTCCGGGCACAGTAAGGTCATTTTTATTTCTTAGATTTAAATTATGAATATTGTGATTTCTTTTATATGTATTTATATTCTTGTGAACATACAAAAGATTTTCATAAATATATTGCGAGTGAACAGTCAATATGTTAATATCTTTAAACTTCTCCCTTAGCGATTCCCTGCAGCTAATCTTATAGATTGCCCTTATAGCCCTCTTTTGAAGCACAAAAATAGTATCTATGTCAGCAGCACAGCCCCAAAGCAAATACAATACTGTAGTACATTATTTTGGTCTATCTCGTAGGGTTCAGCCAGCGTTTGCAATATAAGCGCAAAAAAACGTGCTTATTTACGACATCACATTAGAAACCTTTAAATTTATCAGTGTTTCTCTACTATATTATGCATTTATTATACATACAAACCTTCCTTAAGAATCACTCTATCTATTAAAAAAAACCGCGTCAAAATCCGTTGCGTAGTTTTAAAGATCTAAGCATACATACGGACATACAGCGAAAGTGACTTTGTTTTATACTATGTATTGATTGATGTAAAAAGACGCCGCGTCGTGTAGAAAGATCAGCTGTTTGTTAGATCTGCCTCTATCAAGGTCAGCAGAATAATTATTCAAATATTAGCAAAAATGGAGAAAGTAGAGCGTTTTCGAGACCTCGTAGCCTAGCGGTTAGTTCAAAGTGCCGCCATCTCCGAGGTCCCGGGTTCGAATCCCAGTGGAGGCAGAAGTTTATGTGATGAATACGAGCATAACCTTAGTCATAGTTGTTTATATATATTTCTATCAAACATATTTATATATGTATAATATATGTATGTCTATCCGTTACCCTCCATAACAGAAGCCTTACAGAGCTTACTTTGGGCTAGGTTTCAGATAAATAGTTTGAACCTAACTTAATAAGCTTAAACAGGTTCACAGTATATCTATAAAAGCTATATTCATTGTGTTACTTACTACAGTGAAATATTTGGCAACGTACTACAGAGTTATTTAAATGAAACCAGAGAATTGTTATCATTTAAATAGTCTTTAACAATCATTTAAACAAGACAATCGAGCAAAAAGCATAATGATTCTGTGATTTTTTGTATCTGCTCCTTGAAGGCTTGCAGGCAAGGCAGACAGTCGTTTTAATATCAGATGGGAGCATGTTCTATAGAAGCATTGCTTGAACGAAAAATGATGAGAGAAATATATCAGTGTGATTCCCAATCTGGACCTCTGGACATCTGAGTAGTCAATTTGGCGAGGGGCGGAGACTTCTATCATGAGATGCACGTAAATACTGAAAGTGGGGGCTGAAATATGTTCGGAATTAGGTATAGAGGTTTACAATTACTTAGTGATGCAACGGAAGTGTCTCAGCGTAACCAGAAACGGATGTCAAAAGTAAATTTTAGCAGAAACGGAAATGGATACAGAATGTGTAAATGATATGAAAAAACAAAACAAATTTACAAATATAATTCTTTATTAAGTATCGAATACACCAAATCAAGATTAGAAATAGATATATTAGAAATGTACATTTTATTAATATTAAAAATTTTGTAGTGGCAAGTTATCAATCAATACATAGTATAAAACAAAGTCGCTTTCGCTGTATGTCCGTATGTATGCTTAGATCTTTAAAACTACGCAACGGATTTTGACGCGGTTTTTTTTAATAGATAGAGTGATTCTTAAGGAAGGTTTGTATGTATAATAAATGCATAATATAGTAGAGAAACACTGATAAATTTAAAGGTTTCTAATGTGATGTCGTAAATAAGCACGTTTTTTTGCGCTTATATTGCAAACGCTGGCTGAACCCTACGAGATAGACCAAAATAATGTACTACAGAATTGTACAACTTACAAAAATCCACAAAAAAGTCCGCGATGGTATATGTCTATCTCTTAGGGATAACCCACCATAACCATTTTTTCACTGCACCCGTGCGAAGCCGGGGCGGGTCGCTAGTATTTTATAAAACATAATTAGTAATAAATAAAAAGCAAAAGATTGAAATAGACCCCGACACGAACTCAATGTTACAACCGCGAGCTGACTATATAAGTTTTTGACGACCTCCATAGTCGAGTGGATAGTACACCGGTTTCAAGGTGTCGCCATCTCTGAGGTCCCGGGTTCGAATCCCGGTGGGGGCAGATGTTTGTGTGATGAATACCAGCATTTGTACCTTAGTCATGGTTGTTGATATATAATTCGATAAAAATTATTTATATATGTATAATATATGTATGTCTATCCGTTGCCCTAGATCCCATAGCACAAGCCTTACAGAGCTTAGTTTGGGCTAGGCTAATTGGTGTAAGTGTAACAAATATTTTTTTTTTAAGTTTTTTTAATTATTAATGTACGATGATATACATTTTCGTTGCGGTCCACTTTTCAAACCTGGTACCCGTATATTTCGGCGCGATTTTAAAGACGTTTGACGGCAAGTCAAAAGCCGTCGGTTGTAAACTTCCGTTCAAATCTCCGTTATAAACGTTCCGGAAACGGAAGCAGAAACGGATGTTGAAAAGCGCGCGGAACTTCCGCACTTGAAGAAACAGCAACAGAGATCCGTTGCAGGACTAGTTACAATCTTCATCTTTCATCGTTGCCGGATTTGGTATTTAAATAATTTTATGTTATTTATAAGAATATATTTTGCCTTGTATACTGGGTGGCGCCCGCGACTTCGTCTGTACAGGATTAGTATTTCGAGTAGCCTGTCGCATATCTTTATAAACTGTGCTTTTTGATTTTAATTTTGTAGTAAAGTAAAACTTTAGATGTTATTATTCGAGTAGGAAATTTTGAAGCAACAGAGGCTGGAGAGTGTTGGCCTGAAGATCAGCAGATCCAAAACTGAATATCTGTACTGTGATTTCGGCGGTCTTTCCAGTCCTGTACCCATGTCTTTAGATGGCGCTATACTTCCTACCTGCTCAGATTTCAAGTACCTCGGTTCCCTCATTCAGGACGACGGCGAAATAGACAGAGCTGTGCAGCATAGGATTAACGCATGGTGGATGAAATGGCGACAGGTCACAGCTACAACGTGCGATCCCCGAATGCCAATAAGGCTGAAGGCGAAAATTTACATTTTTTTTTTAAAATTTACATTATTTAAAAGTGAATGCTGGGCTGTCAAGAAGAAGGATGAAAATAGATTGCATACAAATGAAATGAGAATGTTACGATGGATGTGTGGTGTGACAAGGATGGATAAGATAAGGAATGAGTGCATAAGAGGAAGCCTGAAAGTAGCGCTAGTGGTAGAAAAAGTGAGAGGAAGTAGATTAGCATGGTTTGGACATGTGATGCGGAGGGATGAAAGTCATGTCACAAAGCGAATGTTGAATATGAAAGTGGAGGGATACACGGGCAGAGGAAGGCCGAATAAAAGATGGATCGATTGTGTGAAGAATGATAAAAGAATGAAAGGAGTAAGCATGGAAATGACGGCTGATAGAGAGGAATGAAAGAAAAAGTTGAAAAAAAAACTATAATAAATTCAATAAAAACAGTGATCTACATAATGTGAATACTAGAAACAAAAATAAACTTGCCGTTCCAATGTTCAGACTCCATAAAACTAGCTGTTCGTTCTTGGGGAAATGTATATCTATGTTTAACAAACTTCCGCAAGGTGTCATTGATTTGCCTTTATATAAATTTAAAAACCATATCAAAAAGACACTCATGAGAAAAGGTTATTATAAAGTAAGTGACTAGGTATCTAAATGATCACACTATTTGGGAATAGCGACACTATTCATAGAGCCATGTTTGGTAACAACATTATTTATAATATTGTATTATTTTATATGTGTATGTAAACATACATACGACTGTAATCGTGTTAGGTGTGATTGCATCTTGTACTATATTGTATTTTTGTATTGTATTATTGTGATTGTTAACATTGAAAAGAGGAGATAAAAAATAGACCATCAGAGTTTCTTGCCTGTTCTTCTCGAGAAGGCTCTCACAATTTCCGAACAGGTGTCGAGTCAATATATTTTTTCTTTTTTTTTTTCCTTATTCGTACGTACGGACAAGGTTTTTGTTTTTTTTTTATTTAGCTTTTTTTTTGTTTTGTTTGTTGACGTCAATAAGTGCCTGTAAAGGTCTATGTTGAATAAATATTATTTTGATTTGATTTTTTTGAAAGATCTACTGCGCCGACCCCAGATAATGGGAAATGGGCAAGAGGATGATGATTCGAGTAGGAAATTTTATCATGATATATAAAAAAATGATAACCCGTTTGCAGTAAAATTTGTGAGCAACTAGATTACTAAGCCAACGTGGCTATCATAATGAAATTCTTTCGTAACGATTCCCCGACTCTGAATCTATAAATAACAATGATCGATAAATATTTTTTTACTGTTGTTGGTTACAATAAACAGTTGCGCCGCGACGATAAGAACTAAAGTCAATCCAGAATCAAACGAAATTGTTAACTTTGTACTTATTAAAAATTTTAACTGGTATATGTTTATTTTAACGACGACCGTAGTTGAGTAGTTAAACCCTTGTAGGGTTTCAAGTTGTCGCTATCTCTGAAGTCCCGGGTTTGAATCCCGGTGGGGACATATATCAAATCAAATCAAATCAAATTTTATTGCCTCCATAGGTTACATAGTTGGATAGTAAAAGTAAGTTAGCGGTACATCTATGGACCCTGTAGGGCACTGCAAAAATGTACAAAAGAGGAAAGTGGGTTATATTATTAACAGTAGTAATTTTGTAAAAATGTCATTAATATTACGTTATTATGACTATTCAAGTATAGCTTTCATTTTAGTAAATCGAGTAATGTTTATTTTCTAATTATCATTATTATAATATAAATTAAAATTATTATTGTTTTTTTTTATTATATAATTATATATTAATAAATTATTGTCAAATTATATTTTCAATAAATTTTAATTAATGTAATAATTTTTGATTAAAATAAGTTTTAATATTGAAATTAATTTGTACTTACATTTTTAATGTATTTTTATTCTACCACTTTTATGATCCCTAATTTGAGGTAAATTCCCTATTTTATACTTCTCGCTCTGTTAAATATTCATTTACAGAATACCTAATAACATTTTTCAATTAATAAATCTTTTAGTTTTTTGGTAAAGATGTTGTAATTGCTTTCATTTCTAATTAATGCCGGTAATTTGTTATATAATCTGACTGACATGGGAAATGTGCTCGACGAGTGTGTTTTTAGTCGAATATTGGGAATGCAAAGTTTATCTTTATGGCGCAGGGAGTGTCCGCGTGGGCCGTCACCACGCTTGATATACAAATCTGAGTATTTTTTTGCAAATTTACAGATCTCTAGTATGTAAATGCATGGTAATGTAAGAATATTATATTTATATTTGTGTGAATTCATCACACAAATATATGCCCTGAAATTTTACCTTTGTTATGGTTATTAATATATATACATATATAAATATATTTATATATGTATGTCTATCCGTTACCCTAGATCCCATAACAGAAGCCTTCAGAGCTTACTTTGGGCTAGGCTAACTAGTGTGAGTGTAAGAAATATTTATTTTATTTTTACTATAAGTATTAAAATCTTTCGATTTTTACTCTAATGATGAAAATATAAACGGCAGACTTTATGTTAATAATTTATAAACAAGTGCCAGCAACGACGCTAGATAATTCTGTCTTGTGTGTATATGCAGAGATTAAATGGTTCTTTTATCGTGCCACATAAGTACATATCTGTATTATGTCAGAGCTTTGATATCCGTATGGTATTAAATAATTTATCTACAAAAGTTGACAAACTCAGTAGTAATGTATCGTTGTTTTTGATATACGAAAACTATTGCGTAAGAAATTAATTGTCTACTACAAAAAATACACGAAAAGAAATTCACGTTAGTACTTATCTCTTTGACTTTAATAGCGATTTGAATAAATGTGAAAGTAAATCTGTTTGTTTGTCACTTTAACGATGCAAGGCTATTAGTTTTGCATGCGAAAAAAGGCCGTAAGGAGTTGAAATAGGGTATGAAATTGTCATTCTTAAAACTTCACGCTTGGAACAAATTTTTTTTTGAAAAAAAAAAACGATTGCGGGTACTTCTGACCTGGCCTTTTTTGAGGACACTTTCGATTTGTTCGAAATATGTTCGCCTAGGTCTTCCTCGTCCCGTATCTCCACTCACTCCAGCTTCATAAATCGTTTTGGTCAGTCTACTTTCATCCATCCGTTCCACATGCCCAAACCACCCAAGCATCCCTTTCTCTATTCTTGTCACGATATCCTCTTTCAAACCACATTTCTTCTGCATAATAATAAATGGCTGCATAATATACTAACTACATAATTAAGTAACTACATAAGTAAACAGATCTAAGTGAACGGTTCTGCCCGAGCACCGAGAGAAATGTTAATGTCGTTAGAGATACGAACGCTCCGAGCCAACATTAATTCAACCAATATTTTATTTCTAACCCGACGACCTATTTCTGACAGATCGAGATAAGGCCGTCAGGAGTTGCTCTCGTGTAACAGAATAAAAATGTGTAATAACAAGTACATATTCTCCCACTGCTGCGATGAAAAACTATTTATTTTTATTATTGTTGAAACTTAGGGTTTCAACAACAACAATATTTTTTTTTTCCTCAGGAGAGGAGGCTGAGAATCCATCATGGATACCAACGCAACAGGCAAGCAGGGATGCGTTGATTATGTCGGACTCCTGATGAATCGAGGCGGCTCGACCCAACAGACCTACCGACTAAACTCAGCCTAAGCCTTTGGTCCTAATGACCCTACTGGCTTTATTGACGAGGGCCGCACCTCAGGAGAGGTAAGGTTAGCACTGCCCCATGGAGAGGGCATAAGCGCTAGAAGTAGGCACGGTTCACCAAAGTGGGACCGGCCAGTATAGGCGGGAACCTACACGTGGCTAAGCAGAAGGCTGCCGAATAAGGGGAGACAAAGGAGGCGACGGCTCAGACGCCGCCGCTTGCAGGTCTAGAAGGTCCTGCGTTAATTGATTGGGCAACAACAATACAAAGATGTTTCATATTTATTAATCGGACTAACTCTTCCTATTGACGTATAGAATCCAGTCCAGATTGTTTATTTCAATAGTTGTAGCTTTTATTGTATTCAAATGCTGTATCGTACATTTTTTCCGACTGCAGGCAGAACCTATGTACCTCTTTATTAATATTGTTATTCTATGTTACATTGTTGTGTAAATACTCGTAGATAATTAATAGAAGAGTCGATGTCTCAATCAAACCCGTGAATCAAATTTACTACTTATTTATATGACATTAAAGTTTATTCGCTCAATTAACTTAGAATTAACTGTAACTGTTTTCAATGAGTTTAGTAGCGTCACTACAAGATTCTGTGTCAATCGTGTGACAATAGTACATTATGGTACAAGTGTGTAATGTTGGTGACATGTGAAGGAGCCGAGGACGTAATCATCAATACACACGTGTATCATACAACGTTTTTCAACACACTTCTGAATAAAATAATACTTAAATAAAAAACCATTTTCTTCATAAATTGTATTTAGAATAGAATAGAATATGTTTATTTAAATACATAGGGCATTGACATTAACATTATTCTTATATAAATTATTTACCTAAGATAGTGTTACCTGAACTAGGTTGAACCTGTGTTTCAGGTGAGAAAAATGCTTACATGCTAAAACACTGCTAATACACAATAAATCAATAATACAAATACAGAAGTTAAGTTATGTTGAATCATCTTATTGTTAGTTATGCTTCATTATACAGATTTTTGTTTGCATGAATATCCCAACTAATATTATAAATGCGAAAGTGTGTTTGTTTGTTTGTTTGTTACCTCTTCACGCTTAAACTACTGGACCGATTTCAAAAAATTCTTTCACCTTTGGAAAGCTACATTCTCCCGAGTAACATAGGCTACTTTTTATCCGGAAAAATCGACAGATCCCACGGGATGCGCAATAAAGGCTTCGCTCAAAAACTACTGCACAGATTTTTATGCGGTTTTCATCAATAGATAGAGTGATTCTTGAGGAGTTTTGCGGCATTTTTTTATCTCGGAAAAACGGATAGTCCCACGGGAAGCGCGATAAAATCTTCGCACCATAAACCGACTTCCGCGTATATGTAGCCGTGGGCAAAAGCTATGACCCTTAACCCTCTATACACCCAATCCCGAAATCCACGCGGGCGAAGCCGCGGGCAGAAAGCTAGTTATGCAATAAAAATATTAGAAATTACTTAATTACCTATTTACATATAACTAGTAGTTCTTCAGTCTGGTCATAGGACAAACTCTGTAAATGCTTATAACTAAGTTTTTTGCAATTAAAATAATTTAAGCTATATAAATCGAGTGCTCTATTTAGCCTATTATAAATAAATGGTCCTAGAAATGAAAAATATCTATGTATAAAAGCATATTTTGTAAAGGTATTTGACTGGCAGACTATATCTCTCCGCCTTTTGTTAGTGATATTAGTATCATATGAAAGATTGCAATGTTGCTTTAATAATGTGTGCATAATGAAAAGCTGGCGGACAGTCAACACTTTGCATGATTCATATACGAGACGCGTAGGATAGTAAAAGGGTTGAGAATGTGATATTTTTAAGATTGCGCGCTGGGCTCTTTCTAAGGGTAGTAGGCTGGTTTTTGGTGCTCCACCCCAAGTAATAATGCAGTATTGTAACACAGACTGACAAAGGGCGAAGTAAACTTGTTTAATAATATTCTCGTCAGCTATAGACCTAAGTTTTTTAAATACAAACATCAACTTACGCACTCTGTTTACCAGATTCTCTATATGTGGTCGAAATGAAAGTGTTTCGTCAATGATAACACCGAGATATTTTATATGACTGGACTTTAGAATAATGGGACAATCGCAAGTGTTGACTGGTAGGTTATTATTACATTGATGTGCATATATTTGTGGATAAAACTGATTAATATGAGATTATATTAAGCCAGGTATGTACAGCATTAAAACCTAGTTGTGCGTTATGAAACGTGCGTTATTTGCAGACATCTTAATTAATAACTAACTAAATAACTTCAAAAGAGAAAACGAGACGAGTTGTGAAAAATGTTTCGTAATGGCGGGAAAAATTAATCAGTTTTCCTATGCGCGCGCATCGGCCATAGACTAATAAATTTCGTAATGGCGGGAAAAATTAATTAGTTTTACTATGCGCGCGCATCGGCCATAGACTAAAAAATGAGGTTTCTTTTTTTTGGGCTTTTCGCGGATAGCTTTTTAGCGCAAATGTAAGCGTAGCTCAACCAATAATATAAAAAAAAAACTAACGTGAATAATAGTAATGAACAAGTCACAGTTTGATTATAGGTGTCATTATGTGCCTAATTGCCATGGGATTAGAGCCACTTTATGAGGAAGTGTGTTGAAAAAAGTTTAATATAAGTACTTATAGTAAGACTAATTAAAATTCTGGCACATATGCTCTCTACAGGGCTAGGCGGGTGTGGCATTGAATGCCCCATAAATGCAACATCAGTGCAGTCAGTGTATCAGTCAGGCAGCCACCAACCTCTGTCTTGCTTTAGCCGGCCCCACAGCGCAGAGTCGCAAGAGCAGATGCTCGAATCTCGCGTCTCGATCGCTGTCGCAAGCACACCTTTCTATACCCTCAACCGTTCACATCAACGTTGCTCTCTTCTCATCAATATATGTTTTTTTTTGTGGAGCCCATTCAGTGAGCCTCGAGTTACCACTTGTCATATTTAAATCAATTAGGAGGCTTTGAGAAGGCAGGTGACCGGAGTTTCTTCCACTGCCCGGTTCACATTACCACAAAGACGAAATGCAATAGTCCACAAACGTTTTACCAATTAACTATGATAATAGTTTCTGTGCATCTAACTGGGTATAGTTTTTAGCTGCATTTTTCATGGTGCAGATAGAGATTAGACCCAGTTGGTACCCTCCACGCACACTTTCATTTAATTTCGCTAAAATGGCCTCTACACGTTGGATCTCGTATATCCCCACTCACGCCCTATAAAGGTTCGGGTCATATAAAGACGTGATATGAAATGAAATAATAATAACATTTATAATTTCTAAGATTTTTAATTGAATCAATGAATAATAATTAATAATGTTTATTAACAAAACAGCGAGGTACAACAAACATTTCATAATAGTATAAAACACTACGTAAAAATAAGCCTTTAAATTAGGTACTAGTGAGACTCAAACTAGACGATATCTTGAAGAAAAACATTTCTAAGTATGTTGTTTTTTTTAGTAACTCACTTACAGATGGGATCAGTAAATGATTTTTGTAGACGCTCAGTGATTTGTCAAAACTTCAAAGACACAATAAACACTTGTTCGGCAGTAGTACCTACATGATCAGGAGTGCTACTATAATTCAACGAAAAACGAAACTTCGTTAGAAATTTCGCACGTTTCCTACCACAATTCTCATTCGATCCGAAGTTTCGTTCGCCCGAAAACTGTTTGAAGTTTATCTGTTCTAAGCCTACTATATTTTACGAAAGTGTCAAACGAAAATTCGAATTTGACAGCTGTTTGTTCGGAATTTTAACCTCAAATTGACGAAGCCAAAAGTGTTACTGCTTCTTTTTCCTTTTGGATATTATTTGTCTTAATTTGATTTAAAATGGCATGGTAGTTAATAGTTCGTATAGACGCGGGGGGCGCGGGGCGGGGGCGGGGGAGGGTGCGCTGATAACGGGCCCCGCGTGACCTGACCGCACTCCGCGTCCATCTCGACACTGCGGCACTGTCAGCCTAGCCCAATCATGTCACAATGCTATTTTTTGGTCAAGCTTCTCCGACTGAGAATCGACTTCAAAATCTAAATAATATTTATCAGATATAGACCTTTGCAGGCACTTCAAAATAAACTTAAGCTTAAACGAGCAAAAACCTTGCTCGTGCATACGAGCAAGAAACAAAAATGGACTCTACATCTGCTCGCAATGTAGAGTCTTCTCTAGAAGAACTGAAGATTGAACCGACACTAGATTTATTATTTTATCTCCCCTTTTTTCAAAGTCCATTTACAGTATTATAATGATATATAAGTTAGGAAAATCATGTGTTGCCGTGATCACGACTAGATGTAGCCGTAGCCACGGCTAGTGCATCCTAGCCGAAACGTCGAGCAGAAATAGTTCTTGCATACCACGTAATATAATGCGGACATTTAGATTGTCACACTTACTCACGGGTTTTAATTTGATCTTTAATATATACTAGCGATCCGCCCCGGCTTCGCACGGGTGTAATGCTGGTAATAATGGTGGTATGACACGGCATTCCTAATATAGGCACGTTTTCAAATTATATTTTTATTAGTTGTATTTCCTATATTATGTAATGGAAAGTGACTTCATGAATTATTTCATATTGAAGTCATTTTCCAAATTGACAATTCTGTCTCTATTTAATACAGGGAGAAAAAAACAGCCTTTGCTGAGTTTCTTGCCGGTTCTTCTCAGTACAAGGTTTCCCGCAAGTAGATTTGCAAACCGTTGGCGTAGCTTTTCGACTTTCACAAGTGCTAGTGACAGCCTAGACTGAATAAGTGATTTTGAATTTGAATTGAATTTGAATTTGGTACTAAACACACTACAGCAAAACATCAATTATCGTTTGAAATGCTAAATAAAAAACGCTTTTAAAATTGATTATGCTGTAAAGGGTCATATAGATCTATATTATATCAACTATGTATTTAAGGTATTTAATTGGATAATAATTAATGCTGTATTGGTTTCCGACATCAAGCGACTAAGTGCTGGAACGATATACCCCCTCCAATAAGTCAAGTGACGTCAAAACCTATTTTTAAAAAACTTATCAAATCAGCCTTATTAGATCTACAAGGCTTTGGTATGCACATGATTAGTCGTCTTGATGGTGGAATGTCTTACAGTTGAACCCCAATTAATTAATAATGAATAATTGTGACATACTTTATTGCATTCACCTACTTACATAATTATATATAATAAAACAATTTGAATAATTTAAGTAATTCTCAATTAATTATTAATATTTTATATTGTAATGACATTCTGATATAATGACTATGTTTGACATCTGATTTGTATTTTAGTGAGTATTGAATTTTTATATTATGTGTATAGAATTTACCTTTAGAACATCAAAATTTAACTCCGTTTCTGTTTTCGCGTTCTCGCACCTTATATCTGGGCAGAAGCTGAAAAATCAGCGTTTTGCATTAGTCATGCAAATACAATCGCTGAGCTTTAGCCTATTTGCATCGCTGTGACACACAAGAATTTGTAAAAAGCTTTTTTTTTTATTTCCTCTGTTTTATATGAATTATAACTATTATATGTTCTAAAATCTGTAAACTGAAGATGCAAATAAATTGTTTATCGATCTATCTATCTATCTATCTTCGAAAATTAGCCTTTATTTGTCGTAAAATGTAAGCGACAAAAAAAGTTATTGTGAGATATCCATAAGAGATAGACATATCGCAAAGTTTTCTGTAGACCTTTTCAATGTGTACAATACTTAGTACATTTAATTGATAAATCTCGTAGGGTTCAGCCGGCGTTTGCAATGTAAGAGGAAAAAATGTAATTATTTACGACATCACATTAGAAATTTCAAAAATAACAGTATTTTTCCATTATATAATGGATGTATTATACAAACTTTCCTGTTCACTCTATCAGTTAAAAAAAACCGCATCAAAATCCGTTGCGTAGTCTCAAAGATTTAAGCACACATAGGGATATAGCGACAGAGAAAGCGACTTAGTTTTTATACTGTGTAGTGACAAAGACAACTCAAAAACAGTTCGTGGAAACATTAAACATTTCCCCAAGAACGAGCAGCTAGTTGGCCGCCTCTACATTGGAACGGAAAGTTTTTATTTATTTCCGATACTTAAATTATGTATATAAGATTTTTCTCGAATATTTTATAGATATTATAAACAAAAACTAAACTTTTGTTACTGTATTAACTAACTAATGTATATATCGCACTAATAATACAATAGTGTATCAACTCAAAATCAAAAATTTTTCAGAATCAATAAAAACTTTATTACTCACTTCATGTAATAGTTGCAAATTGAATAACTGTCACATAAGTTTTTTAATTTATCCTTATTCTGTTTTTGCACTAATCGAACGACGGTCTTGATCGCGCGTGAGGAATCAAATTTTGCGTGTGTTTATAGTAATATGTCAAGTACGACGTTTTGAGTTGATACACTATTGTATTATTAGTGCGATATATAGATTAATTTATATAATTCTCTAGTCTAGCTTCTAAACTGTAAGCGGCAGGAATCATTTTGTAAAAGGAATATTTTTTAATGTTGGCCGCTGATCCCCATAAAATCAATTCACAGGACATAACGCCATGGAGGTGCTTGCAGCACGTTAGCCGTCGCACATTTATTCCGAGCTAATTGTACATGTTTTTGTTGTGTGTAAATTAACCAATTTATTGTACTTGTAAAGTATTTGTGCGGATTAATAGATATTAATGGTCAAAGTATGAAATTGCTTATTTTTAATTGAGATTTCAATATATTTTACTTATTCCATGAAAAATTTTCCCATTAAACCACGTAACAATGTACTTTTGAATACAAGAAAATTAGTTGTCATAATGTTATAGTTAGTAATGTACAAAATTCTGATGTAAAACAACAGCAGCTACTTTTAGGATAAAGGACATTTCTGTTAAAAAACGATGCAAAGTCATTAAAACGAAAGCGAAAATATGATTGAGTGATAACGGAAGCGTTGAGTCACAGCCGGCCGGGTTCCGGCCTCGGCGCGGATCGCGGCTCGGCCTGCTGGCGTTTACGATCTGCGTTCGAGGCTATTATTACCTCACATCTACCTATTTTAGTTTATTTTCCTTTTATAAATATTCTAGTTGCTATGTAGAGAACATTTGAGGACAACAAAGTTAATTATTTTACTGTTACAAGTTTACTAATACTAACTATACTATAACAATACTACTACTACAGGCGTAGGGAAGTGACGACCCCATCGCCCGCTGGTGGGGCATTTAATAATAATATAATAATAATAATAATAATAATAATAATGTTTATTTGCCCCAAATCACAATAGATAAACTTAAAACTAGTTACAAAAGGTGTTCTGGAACAAAAAGGCATATGGCTCAGCATATGACAGCTGAATGTACAACTGTCGCTGATATTCTGCCATAGCCTCATAGGTAAAGATATAAAACAAATCAGAATTATACAATGCACAATATTAAATAAAAGGTAGATACATAATAATAGCTAATAATACATTAGAATATATAATATTCATCTATAAATTATACAATATTCTCGCCGCTTTATATTGTTCTTCAAGGAACCATCGCTTGCACTTACGCTTGAAACTACCCTCCGATAATGAACAGTCCTCCCGTAAGGGAGGGGGGAGATCATTCCATATTTTTGAAGCGGCAAATACAAACCTTCCCCTAGTAGCACTATTTCTATACAATGGCAGAGACAAGAAAATACCACGATCCCTTAGATATGAACGACGTCCACCAAATTTTAATTTTTCTCGCAAATATGTCGGTATGTTTGTTTTAAATAAGGAATGTATTAAGCAAGCGTACTTCATGTTTCTGACCCCGCCCGTGCACAGAACATTGTTGTGCACTAGGTGTGGAGTGATATGATCCCTTTTCTTAATTTTAAAACAATATCGCATGCAAGCGTTCTGTACCCTTTGGATCTGGTTTTCAGACTTTCTTAACAAACAAGGTCCATACACAGCATCGCAGTAATGAAGATGTGACAATACTAGGGTGTTACAAAGTTGTAATTTAACACTACTACTCAAATATTGACGCAGCTTATATAGAATCTGTAGCGAACCAAAACACTGACCAACCTTCCGGCCAACATGATTTTCAAACCGTAGACATTCATCCATATAAAGGCCCAAATTACGAACACAATTTTCTCGAGGAACAGACACGTTATTTACTTTTATATCAATATTTACATTTTTTATGAATGCTACTTGATTTTTAGTGCCCAATATTATTTGGACACTTTTAGTTGGATTCAGGATTAATGAATGTCTGCCAGACCACTCAGTAATACTTTGCAAGTCCCTGTTCAGTTTTGTCAATGCCGATGATACGTCTATTTCAGTAGGTAATGTGTGAATATAAAGCTGTGTATCGTCGGCATAAAGGTGGTAACGACAGTGAGAAATTACTTCGGTTATACTAGATGTATATATGGCAAATAATAAAGGGCCCAATATTGAGCCTTGAACTACACCCTTTGTGATAGGTAATGAACTTGAGACATCCATACTGCCGTCATCCCTCGCGCATCGTACCTTGTGCGAACGACCCCCGAAATACGACTCGAACCAGTTACAAGCAGTACTACCGAAACCAAAGTACTTAAGCTTGGCCAACAGCAGTCTCAGATTCACCAAATCGAACGCACGGCTGAAATCCAGCAACACCAAAATGGTGCCCAAACCGCGATCAGATGCAGAGAGTATGTCATCTGTGATATTCAGTAATGCCGTAGATGTACTATGCTTAGGGCGAAATCCCGATTGAAATTTTGGCAATATATTTTCACTCTCAACAAATTCACGAATCTGAGTTAGTACGCACTTTTCGACTATCTTAGAGAGAGCTGGAAGTATGCTAATAGGTCTTAAATCATCTGCACATTCAATTTTTGACTTCTTTGGAATGGGTGTAATCAATGCGCATTTCCAATCGTCTGCAAAAATGCCGTCCTGTAAGGATTTATTTACAATCGATAATATCGCAGGCAAGGAGTACGGCAGTGTTAACTGTATCATGCGCATCGATATACCATCGCATCCCTGAGAGTTAGATGACATGTTATATATTATGCGTTCTACTTCCGACTTACATATAGTGCCAAACTCAAAAACATTATTCGTTCGCCTGAAGGACGTAAATTTATTTATTTCCTCGATATTTTCAGGTAATGTAGGTAAGCTTTCTAAAAAATGTTTGTTCAGTGTATTTGCGTTATTAAGATAAATAGGGATTGAGTTGGTTTGATTGGGTTTTATAATATTGTTCAAATTCCGCCACATAGTACGGGGCTTCTTTTGGGCACTATTCACTAAATGATTAAAGAAAGCTCGTTTTTCTTGCTTTATTGCAAAGTTGTAATGGTTACGAAGACTACGGTAATAATTCTTAGCGGATTCTAATTTATTATTTTTTGCCTTTTCACAGGCACGGTCTCGCTCCTTTCTTAACTCTCTAAGCGCATCCGTCATCCAAGGACTGGGTGGATGAATAATTTTACGTGTATGTTCTGGAGCAAATGTATTAAAAAGGTCTAGAATAAGTATATTAAACATAGACACCATATCATTAAGGTCATTATACAAATTTACAAATTCCCATGGCGTATACTGAGAAGCTTTATTTATTACTTTTTGATTTCTACTAATGGATCTAAATGTAATGCACCTTGGCTTAAACTTATCCATATCTATGGGGAAATCTGCCAAAACAAGGCCGTGATCGCTTAAATCATCGTTATGTTTCACTGAAATGTTACGTGGTTTCAATGAGTTACGAGTCATAATTACATCAAGAAGTGATTCAGAACTATCCGTTACTCGCGTCGGTGAGGAAACCACTTGGGTGAGCTTATATGTGTCTACGAGCTCAGCAAGGCAAGGCGGCAACACGACATCTCCGTTGGTAGTAAGGCAGTTGATATTTAGGTCACCCACCAAAAACAAGAAATCACATAGTGGGGAAAATAGAGAAAGAGAATTTGCCAAACATTCCATGGCAGTGCTACGACTGACCTTCTCTGGGCGATAAACTATACCAATTATAATACTATGCTTTCTCACTCTTAATTGTAGCCACTGTTGTTCCAATTCTGCTACAGGATGCTGAAGAACTGTAACACGTAGCCTACTTCTAATATACGCACCGACGCCACCACCCCTAGAACCACGAGGCGCATGCAGGAATTTGTAACCGGAGATAGCGAGCGGTCTGGTGTTCGAATCATGCTTCAGCCAAGTCTCAGTTAGACAAAGGATATCCATATTATTAGATGTAATGGACTCCTTCAATTCATCCCATCCGGTGTTAATGGATCGGACATTCAATAAGCCCATCCTAAAAGTAGATAATAGTTGTTTTTTACTTCTTATAACAGCCATTATCAAAAGAAAAATAAATACAAAGTTTTAACCTATTATACAACTTAAATTTACCGTCTAATCTAAAATTATAACAATTTTTTAAGCGTATCTAAATTACGCACATAAATATGACTTGTCTCTTCCGATTTCCTGATGAATATTTTCCCATTACGGACCCAAACATACTTGTAACCCAGCTCCTTCGCTCTGATACGTGCTGATGCATGCAATTGTTTGTTTTCTAGTGAAAGATGTTCAGACACGAAGATAGCTGTTTTGTCTCCAGCCATGCCCAGATGCGATGTATTGAGCCGATCTTCACTTTTTTTCTTCTTATTAAATTCTATGACCGACTTTATAAAATCGTCTCTTCGTTTCTGGTTACTAAACTTCACTAATATGTTTCTAGGACGAGTATTCTTAGGGTCAATTTTAGCTACACGCGAACAATTCTGAATATCAGATACACTTGGTAAACAGTTTATGGCCTTACCCAGTTGGTGAACGATTGACGTAAGGTTTTCATGTTTGTTCTCAGGCACGCAATGTATTTCGAGATTTACGGCTCGCATTTGTTGGTCTAACATAGTCAACTTTGTGTGCATTTCAGCATTGCTTAACTTTAATTGTTCATTTTCCTTCTTGATACTTTCAACCAACGCTTTTTGTGCGGTATATTCCTTTTTGAAATCATGAAATTCTTTATTGAAGAAATTCATGGACTCTTGGAAATCTCGAATCAACTCCCTCATTTCTTGTAGCTGCACTTTGTTTGTTTCATCAAGGCGATCATTGGCTATTTGTAGCTCAGATCTCATGATTTCTCTTATATCGTCTCTACTTATGCAGGTGCACGTCGTTTTAAGCTTAGTACGAAGGGTTACGTTGCTTACTTCCTCAGTTGAACCGTCAGTATTTTTGTCCTGTTCATCGCGTACAGTTTCTCGGACAGGTGTATTCGTATTGTCTCGTTTTGGACGACGAGACCGGCACAAATCGCAAAGCCAAGAATTTTTATTTTCACTTGTCATTAGATAAAACCTTTTTTCTGAGACATTAGCGCATTCTAAGTCGTAAGTTTCTTTACACAGTGAACACTTTATGAATCGGCGATCAGTTATCAGATTCGGACATGCAAAACATTTCAAATTTTTCTTCTTGCCATCCATAATTTACACTCGATATTCTTAAATATCAATTACAGAAAGAAAAAAAAATAGATAATATAAATCAAAGATAATAAATAAAAAAAATCACAAAAACAAAAAAAAAGAAAACAGTAAATGTACCCGCGGGATTGAACCTTAGTCCGCTGGCGCTTTTAGTATTGCAGTAATCAACCGCAGCGCTGCGAATACTTAGTCTTGTGTCTTGAATTAATCAATGTGTTATGTTTAGTTGAAATATTTTTAATACTCTAGTTGGTTTGTGCTCATGCGTATCATAACAAAATTCACACATCTACCCACATACAGTATTTATGTTCGATTTTACGACACTTATTTCTTTTCTTGCCGATAAATCCGTACAATTTAAGGTAAAATATTTACACCAACACAAACTATTTAACTCGCACTTTATACTGGTATACTTTGAAGTCACATAGAAAACTATTTTTCGTACTTTCAGAATTTTTGATCAGGGGGTGAATTACAAGCGTCTGACCTGGCAAGTGCTCGATGCGAAATTTAATGCCCCTGACTGCCATGAATGCCCCATCAGTGCAGTCAGACTCCCTCAGGGCAGCTTGTGGCGAGCTGTCGGTAAGTTGCGTCACCGAGGGTACCGATATGTGCTTCAGGGGGGCGTATGCCACCCGCCTCTGTTTGCCTTAACCAGCCCGACAGAGTGGAGTCGCAAGAGCAAATGCTTGAAGGGTGGAAGTGTAATAATGTCATAACGCCGACGGCGTCTCGATCGCTGTCGCAGACACACCTCTCTACACCCTTAGCCGTTCACACCAATGTTGCTCTCTTCACACCAATATTGGTCTGCTTTTTTGGAGGCCCATTTAGTGAGCGGCGAGTCACCATCTGCCATATTTAAATCAATTAGGAGGCTTTGAGAAGACAGGTGACTGGAGTCTCTTCCATAGCCCGTTTTTCATTACCACCTAAATCGAAATGCAATAGGCCACAAACGTTTGACCACTAATGACAATAGTTTCTGTGCATCTAACTGGTATAGTCTTTGGCTGCATTTTTCATGGTGCAGATAGAGATTAGACCCAGTTGGTACACTCCACGCACACTTTCATTAAATTTCGCTTAAATGGCCTCTACGCGTTGGATCTGTATCCCCGCGCAAGCCTTATAAAGCACCGTGTCTTATAAAGATACGTGATTTAAGCTACTACTACTAATACTAATTTTATTAATGCGAAATTTTGTAAGTATGGGTGCATGTTTGTTACTCTTTCACATGAAAAGTACATAATGAATTTTAATGAAACCTTACAATAATATAGTGTATACATAAGAATAACACATAGGCTGCAATTTATAAAGATATTGTGTGAATTGTCCAAAATATAACGATAAGTATTAAGTAGCAAAAAACTCGACCATACGCGAGGTATACCGGCGTGCGCTGCCAAAACCGCTAGAGTTACACGTATGTAATGTATGATGGAAATGTTTATCTTAAATAGTCCTACAAAAAAGACCGCCACAGTATATATATATTATATATATATATATATATATATATATATATTATATATATATATATCTTATGTGTAAGCCATTATAGCCAAAATAGAACAAATCCTGCGCAAACGATGTCGCAGCACCCAGCTGGTTCAGTCAGAATTATCTCGTCATTCCCATTATTGTTTTTCTTTTTCAGTATACAATATGTTTTGTTTACAACACATAACTTGTTTAAACTTGTAAAGGAAGTTGGGTTCAGACTATTTATTTGAGGCCAGCTTCTAATTGACTCTGTAAAAATACAGAAAAATATAGCCCTTGCTGGTTCATTCCAGTACAAGGTTCCCCGTCGTAGATTTGTGCCCAATGTCGTAGCATCTCTGATGTGCAAAAGTGATTGCGAAAATCCTATTTAAAAGATAAGTTTTGATTTTATTTACAATTTGACCAGCGAGAGCTTTTTTCTCCCTGTATTTTGAGTTGATTTTCAATAGGAAGCTGACTTCAGATAAATAGTACACCGGATGGATATTCTTTTAAAAAAAATTGTATAACGCTAATTAATCATTATTTATATTGTAAAATTAAAGTGTCATGCACGAAATAAATAAATTAATATTTCTTACCCTTACACCAATTAGCCTAGCCCAAAGTAAGCTCTGAAGACTTGTGTTATGGGATCTAGGGCAACGGATAGACATACATATATTATACATATATAAATAAATTTGGTAGAGATATATAATAGCAACCATGACTAAGGTACAAATGAATACATTCATCATACAAACATCTGCCCCCACCGCGACTCGAATCCGGGACCTCACCGCTCTTCGCTGGATACGACCGCTCTTCGCTGGATACGGTCAAATGGAAGGAGCTGGTACTGAGGAGCTCCGGCCCAGAGGTGAGAGCAGTTGTGTTGATATGAACATAATTACAACAGTAATTGCTGGTTATCTGCGATTTGCTTGCCTCTCACTGACATGCCGCAAATCAGATCACTATACTGCAGACATTTTTAAATTGAAAGAAGATGTATGTTTATTACTCTTTCACTCAAAAACTACTTTTACAATAATAGCTTATCACATCACAATGGCATATAGGCTGCAATTTATTTGTTTAACGATTTATTGTACACTAGCTGACCCGCGCCCACTTCGTTGGGCATAATATTAATAATCCCCGAAGCGAGCACGAAAGCGAACTGAATTAAACCCGAAGCCATCGCGCGCCGTCCGCTGATGATGATGATGATGATGATGATGATGATGACACTCAACAATAATGTGGCTTTCTATTGGTGAAAGAAATTTTAAAATCGATGATGATGATGATGATGATGACACTCCGCAATAATGTGGCTTTCTATTGGTGAAAGAATTTTTAAAATCGGTTCAGTAGATCCCGAGATTACCCCTTACAATTTACAAACACACAAACTTTACTTCTTTATAATATTAGTATAGACAAAAGAAAAGGACAGGAAAATACAAAATTTTAAACAGTACAATAAGTGTGGCGTATATGCTGAGAAACGTGGATGTCGCGTGTACAAATATATATAATAGTTGTATAACAAAAAGTACACATACTTAATACTTACATACATACTTATACGTATATACACTAATAAATACATACATATATAAATATATATACATGGATATATACAAACTTAGATTAGGTTTAATATAATACAGCAAAATTACTGAGAGGATAGTTAATTACGTTAAGGAAAGATAGTGCTCTTTTACTTTCTTCTTGAAAAGCAAGAAAGAACGAATGTCTCGCACTGAAGGCGGAAGTGCATTCCATAATTTAACTGCATGAACAGGAAAAGAGTTAAGGACGAAATTAGTGCGGAAAACATCAGAGGAAGTTTAAGAAGAGTACGAAGATGAGATCTGCAAACAACATCAGGAGAATGAGCAAACTCAAAACGAGAGCGAAGGTAGGTAGGATAAACTGGAAAAAAAAATAAAATTATAAAGATATACGCTAATATAAACTATTCGAAATAAAAATTACAAACAGTTAGTTTACATTTTAGGTTTTACACTAAGTAAATTCTGAAGAGAGATTTCCATTCACCCATGCGTAATGGTCATGTTCAGAGTTTCTCTGCGTGATAGAACCAGCAGTCATGAAATCTTTTGGTAGACATAAGCGCATTAATTGCAACACTGGTTCTGGTCAGTGGCAGGCATATTTCAGGATATGCAGTGTTGTTAATAGTAACTGGCATATCTCCTGGGTGCTCAGGCGTCGTGAGGGTCATTAAATATGAACACGACTTTTTCCATTGTTTGTATTTCTTTAGGAAAGCTAATACAACGTTGTCGCCATGTCAAACTCGGTACGTCAAACGCAGCGGGTTCCTTATTTGAAATCGGACACACTCGCCTTGGATAACGAAAGAGGCGAATTCCCAATGAGTTCGTCACAGTATACCGTTTGGGTGAAAATTGCAGGTAAGCGCTGGATGCCGGCAGGGCGGGATCGATCGCTGTGAAACTCCTTGAGGCATTTAACATTTTGATGATCTCACATCCATAAAGGAAAACACCAAGTTCGATTGATAGTTTTTCGAAAATACGAGTGAAGTTTGAAGTCAAGCTGCCGTGACATGTTGTAGTGGGTGCGAGGAGTCGCGAGCGTGGGTCATGCGGGTCTCAGGAAGCCACAGCCAAATGAGGACTCGCTGGTTGACCGAGATTGTACGTGGTGCAGCGCCATTCTGAATGTATGTTGCAAGCATTGTGGGTCAATGTGCCGCGACTCATCGATCGTATATACGCTCGCACGCAGCTCTACTCAGTTTTAAGTTCCATTTACTTTTCTCTGCATCGACTGAAGATTAACTGTATAACGTTGTATCACCACCCACTACATTCAAATCAATTAGTGGACTTTGTGAAGACAGGTGATCGGAGTCTTCTCCATTTCTCTTATTCGTGTGTAAGTCGGGGCTGATATGCATCACTGCGACCTATTAAGATCTATTGTGGCCAGCCTCCTATGTAGGTTCTATGTAGGTCCTACAGTAGCTCCCTTAACTGGGCACTGACCAAGAAAGATAGGATGTTCCCAGTTCGGATTGTTTTTATTTCATCTGGGTCAAGGATGTGTTTCCCCAGGTGTCTGTTTCTTTTGTGAATCAGCAGTTCACAGTAGCACAAGAGGTGTATTGGTGTTTCACGCTCTTGTTCGCAGAATCTGCATGTGTCAGTGTCCTTAAGTTTCAGAGTCTTCTCCATAGTCCGGTTCTTATTACCACCAAAATCGAAATGCAATAGTCCATAAACGTTTTGACCACTAATGGCAATAGTTTCTGTGCATTTAACTTTCTTGTCGTCAGCTGCATTTTTCATGGTGCAGAAAGAGATTAAACCCAGTTGGTACACACCTTCATGAAATTTCGCTTAAATGGACTTTGTTTTATAAAGACGAGTGATGTATGTCTTGGCCCACGAGATATCTGCTATGTCGAATGTTGATTCGACCATCATTGTTCTGATTGTAGTTTCTACAAATGGCCTAATAGCGAAGAGCCTCGATCAACATCTTAGAAGGCTCATGCTTCACGGATCAGGGGCCGGATACAGAAAGCAGTGATTTTCGACACGGCGGCACGTATAGTCTTATTATATTACTTCTGTGTAGCCCTAACCACCGGTAGCTTGGGCGCTACATCGCTACAGGCGGCATACAAGGCTTAACTTTCTTATAGTACTTATGTTCATTTTTTAAATACAGTAAAAAACTGAAAATTTAATATTTTTTTTAATAAATAATAATCATGGTCATAGCACATGTACTTACTTACCCATAGAGCTGATGAGCTTACCCTAATTAATGTTGACGACACACTTAGCGCAGTGGTCAAGTAATCGGCTTCAACGCAACGGGTCGCTGGTTTGATTCCCGCACGCGACATATATTTTGTATGGTCTACAAAAATTTGCTCCGGTCTGGGTGTTTGTGCATATAAGGTTTCTATGTTGAATTCTATGATGAAAATCCAAGTATGGGGCGACGTTTTAAAAAACAAAATAAGTTAGAGACTTGACTTGAAACGCGGGGTTTTTTTTTATTTAAAATAGGTTTGCATTTGTCCACAATCTCACCTGATGGTAAGTGACGATGAGGACTAGGATGGAACACGCTTACCTAGCAAATGCCTATTCACTCGTGACTTGAAGACCGTAAGATTATATTGTTCCGGGAACACAGACGTCGGCAAAGAGTTCCACATCTTAGCTGTTCGTATTAAAAACGAAGACTGGAACCGTTTTGTACGTGTAACAGGATAGTCCACCACGTAAGGATGGTAGTTAAGCCTGCGTCTGGTTGACTGGTGGTGGAAAGGAGCGGGTGGAATTAATTCATGTAATTCCAACGCACACTCTCCGAAATGCAACCTATAGAAAACCGAAAGGCAAGCAACTCTTCGACGGTGTTCTAGACTCTGAAGACGTGAGTTTATAAGTATTTCGTCGTCGATAAGTTTTCTAGCTCGCTTTCTACTGAGTCCAAGGCAGCCAACTGATAGCGGGCAGAACCGTCCCAAAGATGGCAACAGTACTCCATGCAGGATCGAACTTGGGCTTGATATAGGTTGAGCATCGCGGGTTACTCAACGACGCTGTCTCAGTGTGTTCGCTTCACGCTAATTCCTTGACAAATGACAAAAGTATGAATTTTAATTTCAAGAATCAAACAGTTGGGTACAATGTACAGTAGCCATTTTTTTTTAGTTTAGTTCTTGAAGTTAATTGACCATGTCGATAGATACGAGAGCTACAGTGAGTCGCCGCGTCGCCGCGTCCCGGCGGAGTCAGCCCGCATGGCCTTCCGCGCGTTCAATACCGGCAGCTACAGCAGGTTCCTGATGTGGCACGACCTAGCATATTCACTGACCCGTGACTAACAAACGTTTGCTTGCTGCTACTCGCGACTTGTTTAAGTGCAATAAGCCAACTTGTATAAATAACTAGCTATGAGCCCGCGCTCGCGTATAACTTATTTTTTAATACAGTTGCTCAAAAAGTAGCGTATTGCAGGGACGTGTAGCGTTCGGGATCTGGGCTATTTCACACTCGTGCTTTTTTTTTGCCTTTCCCGAATTCGTGCGTTTTCTTTCCCAACTGTCAAAATAATTTCTATTAAAAAAAACAATCATGAAGAAATAGCTACGTTTCTTGGTCTGCCGGATGCTGAGTGTTACACTGGGCATAGCTTCAGAAGGACCTCTGCTACATTATTGGCAGATTTAGGAGCCAATTTGACGTCCTTGAAGCGACTAGGTGGTTGGAAATCGGACAAAGTTGCAGAAAACTATATTGGTGATTCATTAAACAACAAACTAGAAACTGGGAAAAAGATCACACAATCCATTAATTTAAGGTCCAGTCCGTCTCCTTCACATGCTAAAGAGAACGTCGTCCATCTACGAGTACCTTCGTTGAAAATGATAATTCATCAGATCCAATTCTATCAACTAGAATATCTTTATATATTGTATCCTATTTCTTAATCTGATATATAAACTATGTTATTGTAAGGTTTCATTAAAATCAATTCAGTAGTTTTTACGAGAAAGATTAACAGGTTTTGGCACATTTTTTCAATACCTTTTGTGTGAAACACCGGATAGCTTCGTTCATCTTACGATATCACACAAAGATATTATCATAACATTGTTATATATCGAATGCGATTTTGCCAATAAATTCGCTTGCCTTATGCAGTTTAAACATATGTATGCATTGATAAGCAATAGAATACTGTATTATTATTTCCACAAATTAGTTAAACAGTTCTTACTTTCATTTTTACTCTTGTTCTTATTGCACGGATTCTCAAAAAAACAGACTTGATCTTGCTTGAGAAATACTGCATCACTAAAAAGTCTCATTGTGTAACGTTTCTTTCGACTAACTTCGGCTTGCGGTTCTGGTACTCTGAACTATATGTTTTACTTGACACTGATCTGCGTACTGCTCGAGATACAGGTTGATTCCTAGTTCGGGAGTGTGCTGATTAGTGGCAGAATATTAAAAAAATATAGATGTGACGGCGCATTGCTAGCGCCACCTGTTATATTACGTCGGAACTAGATTGACTGTAGTCACTCTAGCGGAACGTCGTGTCGATGGTTGGCGCGGCCATATTAGACTTCACTTTTTGGTGAGACGTGCATGGCGAGCGCACCACGAATGCGACGAATCGCTTTTGATCCGCGTAATTTAGTGACTTTTAATATTGTATGTGATTATTAAACACTTAATAAGTGTTAAGCTATATACTAGTGTCTTGATTTTTTGTTAATATAATTAGGGAATATTTAGTTAATTAAATAATCTTTCAATTGAGTTTCGGCGTATTATTCACGGCGTATTACACTTCCACCCTTCGAGCATCTGCTCTTGCGACTCCACTTTGTCCGGCTGGTTAAGGCAAGACAGAGGCGGGAATTGACACATCCTGTTGTTTGTTTCTCGTCATCGCAAAAGAATTCTCTTGTCGTTTCTTGCATTCGGTCTGCCGATGTCCAGGTATGCCGCACCAGTGACATTTACCAACAAATCTATCTGTCATTCGAGGTCGCTTAAATCCAAATTCCTGAGTATCAGATGTATCTAATCGCCGCTTAAGTGAAATGCCGCTTAGTATTCTAAATAAACTGGTTTTGGTAGTAATTGCACTAGTGGTACCGTACTACTTAAAGTACTGTTGTCTCGCGTTGATGATTGTGATGTCGATAACACGCGGGTCAGAAGTTCTTCCATATTACTTAGTAGTTTTTAGCGCACCATTTCCATCATGGGCAAAGTTCTCCGCTAATGGGTACATGGGATCCCACTTCTGATAAGGCGAATGTCTATCTTCATCAGGATCAGCCATAGTGTGACTCGTCAGTGTAAGTGAAGGTAGCAGCAAAATAATACGCCGAAACTCAATTGAAAGATTATTTAATTAACTAAATATCTCCCTAATTATATTAACAAAAAATCAAGACACTAGTATATAGCTAACACTTATTAAGTGTTTAATAATCACATACAATATTAAAAGTCACTAAATTACGCGGATCAAAAGCGATTCGTCGCATTCGTGGTGCGCTCGCCATGCACGTCTCACAAAAAGTGAAGTCTAATATGGCCGCGCAACCATCGACACGACGTTCCGCTAGAGTGACTACAGTCAATCTAGTTCCGACGTAATATAACAGGTGGCGCTAGCAATGCGCCGTCAGATGTAATGTCTAGATTAAGCAAACAAAGATTATAAATTGTTATTATTATTATTATGTAGCTTAAATCACGTATCTTTATAAGACACGGTCCTTTATAAGGCTTGCGCGGGATACAGATCCAACGCGTCGAGGCCGTTTAAGCGAAATTTAATGAAAGTGTGCGTGGAGTGTACCAACTGGGTCTAATCTCTATCTGCACTGAAAAATGCAGCCAAAGACTATACCTAGTTAGATGCACAGAAACTATTGTCATTAGTGGTCAAAACGTTTGTGGCCTATTGCATTTCGATTTAGGTGGTAATGAAAACCGGGCTATGGAAGAGACTCCGGTCACCTGCCTTCTCAAAGCGTCCTAATTGATTTGAATATGGCAGGTGGCGACTCGCCGCTCACTAAATGGACCCTCCAAAAAAAGCAGACCAAATATTGGTGCCAAGAGAGCAACATTGGTGTGAACGGCTAAGGGTGTAGAGAGGTGTGTCTGCGACAGCGATCGAGACGCCGTCGGCGTTGTGACATTATTACACTTCCACCCTTTAAGTATCTGCTCTTGCGACTCCACTCTGTCCGGCTGGTTAAGGCAAGACAGAGGCGGGTGGCATACGCCCCCCTGAAGCACATCGGTACCCTCGGTGACGCAACTCACCGACAGCTCGCCACAAGCTGCCCTGAGGGAGACTGACTGCACTGATGGGGCATTTATGGCAGTTAAGGGGCATTAAATGCCCCACCAGCGGGCGATGGGGTCGTCACGTCCCTACGCCTTTATTATTATTATTATAATCATAAGTTAGGTGAACAGTTCCAATCAATTCCCAATAAGAATGTGTTGATATGAACATAATTACAAAATTAATTGCTGGTTATCTGCGATTTAACTTGACTCTCACTGAGACTGTGCTCCGCAAGTCACTATACTGCAGACATTATTAAACATAGATACATTTATAGCCACAAACCCTACTATATTATGAACTCGCGAAGTTAGATGTTTGTTCCTCTTTCATATAAAAACTACTAAATAAATTTTAATATACTTTTACTATGATATAACATATACATTACAATAACACATAGGCTACAAGTTATAAAGATGTTTTGTGAATTGTCCAAAATATAATGATAACTGCGGAGCACTAGCTTTCTTGTGAAGATTTCTGATCATATCCTAATTATTGGGTAGACGACAATTTTTTAAATTCAATATATAATAAGAGTACTCTTTTAAGTGAGAAATATTGTAGAACCAACAGTACACCTGCACCTATTACATCGACTAAAAACACTGCAATCGTGACGTCATAACTAAGTAAACTCGTCAAATTTGTATGAGCGTATAAACAAATTTTAAAATAACATTGTTATTTGTACGTTTATAGGTATACTTTCTATATAAAATAATGTTACATTTAATGTGAGAATGTTAGAAATGTGTTCGTTTCATTAGAATTACGTAAATAATAATTGCTCATTTTTTAGAAATCTAAAAACAATAAATTAATAATTAAACTGAAATTTCTATATTGACATACTTTCATGAGATATAAATTGCTCAAATCAGATAATTATAGTATAAAAACGGCCACAATCATTTGTAGTCGTCTACCCTATTGTTGGTTCTTCTACTTCTGAGTTTCGTTCACGCCTTACGGATCGTACCCCCAATGTCAAGTCAATCACGAAACACAATCCGCGGTGATGTCGGACTGCTATAATTCCACCTGTCTATACTCGTAAGCCAGCTTGAGGACCGCGCAAGTACTTGTCTGCCCTGACTAATTGCAAACTGAGGTTGAAACAGCCTTCTGTTGACAACAGTAGGTCATTCAATAACAATGGGATCGATAGACCATGAATAATACATAACGCTTTCACTTTTAAAAAAACCGAGCACACGCAGTTTTGCTCGGAAGATCAAGGAAATCCCTTGAGTGAGTAATGCGAAAGGCGCCGGCGATAACGCCAGGCACCTCGCCAAAGCTGCGATTGCTAATATCAGATAAGCTGTGTTCTTATTACGCTCGTTGGCTGCATCTAACACGTGCAGTTTAGCCGGATCGTTAGATCGTAATCATATCTTGATTAGCTTCTGTCATGGCGGCTCGGCGCGGCTGGCCGCGGGGCGACGAGGGGCGGGGAGGCGGAGGGGGGCTGGAGCTGATAACGCGCTGAACCAGCGACCTCCGGCCCCGGTTGAAAAATATTAATAATATCTATATTTATTTAACCGTAGTTACGTCCCCGGGCTCCCCCCCCCCCGCGCCCGCCCGGCCCCCCTCGTGCCTATAGTACACGCAGCAGCCGCGTAGAAGTGCCGCCGTCACGCCGAGATCATGTGATACAATACAAATCATTTATTGTTTTTTTGAGCGCGCAGCGAGTCGCAGCGCGCCGCTTGTCGCCGGCGGGATTCGTGTTCTATATGCACATAGCGGATGTAACATATTATAGGTAGATAATAGGGCTATAGTGAAAAACACAAATGCAAACACATAGCGTCTTACCAAAACAACACAGTTAATGTTTTAACTTGATTTCCAAAGCGAAATAAAGCTCGCACAGCGATAACACAATAATAATATTAACAATAGTATATTTCATTACTAGCACGGAATGGTTGTCATTGCAGAGTTCTGACAAATGTGACAGTCGGAACGAGTTGCAATGACGGTTCCGTACGTGTACTGAACGACTATTTTTAATACAGTTGCGAAAAAATGAAGCAATTTAATCAAATTATAAAAACACAATAAACTCAATTAACTAATTATTTATTTCTTATAAAAGTTATAATTCACATATACATTGAAATTGGTACAGTTTTTTATATTAACTGGGGAAGTTTTAGGTTGCATAGTTTGAGACAAACTATTATTAATTTCGTATGATACATGAACATGTATATTTGTCATACATAGGCTAGTTGATGGAATTGGATCTGATGAATTATCATTATCAACGAAGGTACTCGTGGATGGACGAACGTTCTCTTCAACATGTGAAGGAGACGGACTGGACTTTAAATTAATGGATTGTGTGATCTTTTTCCCAGTTTCTAGTTTGTTGTTTAATGAATCACCAATATAGTTTTCTGCAACTTTGTCCGATTTCCAACCACCTAGTCGCTTTAAGGACGTCAAATTGGCTTCTGAATCTGCCAATAATGTAGCAGAGGTCCTTCTGAAGCTATGCCCAGTGTAACACTCAGCATCCGGCAGACCAAGAAACGTAGCTATTTCTTCATGGTTGTTTTTTTTAATAGAAATTATTTTGACAGTTGGGAAAGAAAACGCACGAGTTCGGGAAAGGCAAAAAAAAGCACGAGTGTGAAATAGCCCAGATCCCGAACGCTACACGTCCCTGCAATACACCACTTTAAGAGCAACTTTATTAAAAAATGCTTTTCGATTAACGTCTTATTAACCATTTTAATCCACGTTTACCTTAATCGTATGATATAAACGAAAGAGAGAAACCTCATTTATACTAACGAATAATAAATCTGAGAGGTCAATTCTGTATATGAAATATATTTTCAAAATAACTATTAGAGGGTGATTAGGAATCGATACTGATGCCAAAAATGCAATCAGTAAAATTTTTGTCTGTCTGTCTGTATAACCGTTATAGAAACAAAAACTACTCGACGGATTTTAACCAAACTTGGCAAGATTATTTTTAATACTCCTGAGCTGGTTATAGTATACTTTTCATCACGCTACAATCAATAGGAGCAGAGCAGTGAAGGGAAATGTTGGGAACACGGGAGATGTTACTCCATTTTTACAAGCTTTTATTTACTTTTTACAAGCTTTTATTTAGTTTCACCTGTCCCGTTGTCTGTCGTTCTGTAATCAAATCTTGCAACTTTTTGATCCACTTCCCGGTTTCCGATTGAGCTGAAATTTGGTATACACGTTTAGTTCGGATGACAATGCATGATTAACTGTGTGACGTCATTCTAAATGCAACATGGCGGCGTATCCAATATGGCGGACCAATTATTTTTTAATGCACTCCTACAATATGGGTATCAAATAAAAGGGCTTGCCAAGAATAACTAGAAAAAAATAATGTTACGTCACTCTTAATCCAATACGGCGGAACACCAAAAATGTCGATTATTTTTCTTTTATTCGTTCCTACAATATGGGTATCAAATGAAAGGGCTTGTTCTCAGCAAGCCTGTAGAGGTAGTAAAAAGATAAAAATAAAATTAAAGAAAAAAAAAACCTTTTTAAAAACAAGCTTTTATTATTTGTTTATAAAATGGACTAAAAAGTTAAAAATAAAATGAACTACAAAGTTAAAAATAAATTATTAACACTAAAACTTTTCACCATACATAATTATTCAATCTCGTCCCCCCTCTTTATCATAGTCCCCATTTATAAATAAAAGCTTGTTACATTTAATACAACACAACATTTTCCTCAAGCTATCACAATGTAATTAATAAATATAATTAAGTTAATATAGGTTATCATTTTGTCATCAAACTTTAAAAGTTTTTGAAAGTCTTAGTATAACCACAGTATTTTAAGCACCTGAGGGACTCGAGATACAAGCTTTTGTCTAGTTTGAGTCCCGCTGGTACCTGATTTAAAGGTTGCGATATTGATATAGTTGTGAAATGTGTTGGGCTATGTAACTCAGTGTCTATTAATAAAAAACATTATTATTATTAAAACATTATTTCATATATACATTTTTGAATAGATATATTATATTAATCGTGACTAAGATACAAATGCTCGTATACGGAACGGGACTCGAACCTCAGATATTAATTACAGATTCTTTTGTACGCAATTTGTAACCTTGTTTTACCTTAAGTCACATCTTTATCCATCAGGCAAGATCGGGGTCAGAATCACTGAAACTTCTATAAAAAAGCTGTGTGTTTTTCAAACTAATAATCAAACTCATAAATATATATTTTAAATATTATTTTTACAACTACGTTGGCATATCAACAATGCTACGCCATTGGTTCACAAGCTTCCGGATTTACTGGAAAGTTTACTGGAAAGAATCTGTAAGAAAATTAGCAAGGGCTATTTTATTTTCTCCCTGTATTTTTTAAGAGTCGCCAATTAAAAGCTGGTCTTCGATAAATAGTCTGAACCCAACTTCCTCTACAAGTTTAAACAAGTATAAAAGCTATAGTTCCATTATGTTATTTACTATGATCAAAACGTTTGGCAAAGTAACTATTAAATCATTAAAATTAAACCCAAACATTGTTATTATTCAAGTAATGTTTAACCGTATAATAACCTATTTTGTTGTATATAAACAAGTAGAAACAGATTACTGTAAGTTTGGCGAAATAACATTGTAATGTTGTAACCTCCAGAGTAACTCGTTTACGGATGTGTTAAGTTCCGACATTTGTCAAAATCAAATCAAAATAATCTTTATTCAACATAGACCTTTACAGGCACTTTTTGACGTCAACAAACAAAACAAAGAAAAAGCTTAAAAAAAAACAAAAACCTTGTCCGTACGTACGAATAAGGAAAAAAAAAGATATTGACTCGACACCTGTTCGGAAATTGGGAGAGCCTTCTCGAGAAGAACAGACAAGAAACTCTGAAGGTCTATTTTTATCTCCTCTTTTCAATTTTAATAATTATAATAATATAATATAATATTAAAAATAATACAAAATTAAGATATATTATTATAACTATATACTATAATTCTGTTATCCACTGTACCTATTTATAGGAAAGGTAGTTGCCGTCTCATCCCTGATCGTCCTCGGCGGACTTTGAACCTTATTGTGCTGTGCATACAGTAGCAGGCACCTTCAGACGTGCTTCATTTTAATGCCCTGCGCATGTGACTGGCATGTCCCGTCCGATGGGTGTCTTCGAATAATGCTTATGAGATAGCAATCTGTGCGATGTGCAGTGAACTACATCAGAAGTGCGACACTCCTCTTTTCAATGTTAATAATTATAATAATAGTTGTGTCTGCGAATGGCTTGATAGCAAAGAGTCTCGATCAACATCTTAAGAGGCTCTCGCTTGACGGATGGATCAAGGGTCGGATACAAAAAGCAGTGATTCTCGACACGGCACGTATTGTCCGGAGATTTCTCTGTCTGCAGCCCTAACCACCGGTTTGTTTGGGCCTTGCCTCGCTACCGGCGGCGTACTAGGTTTAAGTTTTTTATAGTATTTATATTTATTTTATATATCTATATTGTAAAAAACTTAAATTTAAGATTATTAATTAAATATATGAATAATAATATAATATAAAAATACAATATAATATAAGATACAATCAAACCTAATACGATTACAGTCGTATGTATGTTTACATACACATATAAAAATAATACAATAGGTATTATAAATAATGTAGTTGCCAAACATGGCTCTATGAATAGTGTGAATAGTGTAGTCAAAATAATAATCCAATAAATTCAATAAACTTTCCTAAAGTATAGGAAACTAATGGCCGTTTTCACCAACCTTGTCTTAGCTTAGGTGACTCCTAAGTGACATGTTGTCACTTTTTATATTAACTGAAAAGAGTGAGACAGCATGTCTCTTAGGAGTCATCTAAGCTAAGACAAGGTTGGTGAAAACGGCCATAATACATGTAGTCATCAACTTATTAATGAGAGCGACACAAAAATTCAGCCTAAATTTTAATTTGAATACCACGATGGCCGATCCTCGGGATATGTTAATATCGGGACGTTACTCTCATCGGAAGAACAAGCCGTTGTTCCCGAAGCTGATAAACTTTACGCTGCCCAAATTAATGGCGCCGTTAAATTTTGTAGCTACTTTAGAGTTATTTCAAATTTATGTAAGTGCACAAAAAGCAATCACAATGAAATATTTCGACAAACTGAAACATATTGCGAAGGTTCTATATCAACTTTCAAAAAAGGAAGACATTTTCATTTCAATTGATTTTTTATGTTTGTTCCCTCAGAACTTTCGAATTAGTTAACCGATTTGATGGTAGATATTCTATTTGGAAGCTGGTAGTGGTAGTCGCAGAAGAATTTGATGGCAAAGTTTTTCATCGCTCTAACTTGTTCAACAACTTCTTTGTGACAAAGAAGAAACGTCTAAAACAGAGGTTCCCAAACTTTTTAGTGTCGCAGACACTTTGCCAAGTTTTTCGTTTTTGAGCAGACTCCCTACTTACCTGATATTGAATGCCAATCCCAACTAATCCCAACTAATATTATAAATGCGAAAGTGTGTTTGTTTGTTTGTTTGTTTATTTGTTTGTTTGTTTGTTACCTCTTCACGCTTAAACTACTGGACCGATCATCACGAAAATTTGCATACACATAGTCTGTGGTACGGGGAAGGATATCACATTTTATCCCGGAAGAAAGTAGCTACTGTTCCCGTGGGATCGAAATTAACGCGGACGGAGCAACGACGGGCGGAGCCACGGGCAAGAAATTTCAAAAATTCTTTCACCTTTGGAAAGCTACATTATCCCCGAGTAACATAGGCTACTTTTTATCCCGGAAAAATCGACAGATCCCACGGGATGCGCAATAAAGGCTTCGCTCAAAAACTACTGCACAGATTTTCATGCGGTTTTCATCAATAGATAGAGTGATTCTTGAGCAAGGTATTGCGGTATTTTTTATCTTGGCAAAACGGATAGACCCACGGGAAGCGCGATAAAACTTCGCACCATAAACCGACTTCCGCGTATATGTAGCCGTGGGCAAAAGCTAACCCTTAACCCTCTATACACCCAATCCCGAAATCCACGCGGGCGAAGCCGCGGGCAGAAAGCTAGTATCCTATAACTTACAAAATTTTATAAACTATACTTACTATCATCACAGCTCATATACTTCCCCACCGAGGGGCTCTAGCCTACCCTAACTATGTTAGTGCGATTAGGCCTTAGTCATCCACGCTGGCCCAGTGTGGGTTGGTTGACTACGTACACCTTTGAATCGCTTCGCAGATGTACGCAGGTTTCCTCACGATGTTTTCCTTCACCGTAGGAGCGTCGGATAAATGTACCTTTTTTTTCCCCTGAGGAAAATGCATTAAATTGCATACCCCGGCTGTGGCGAGCCGGCGGTTATGTGGGGCTCTCCTCCCCAGAAGGGGGAGGCCTACCCACTAAAAACCTCAGGGATGGCCTTCCTCAGGCATGTAGGGAGCCCCCGGGAACATCAAGCTACTTTCGGGAACCCCCAGCCTCCGCTCCCCCGTCGATACAGGGGAGCCCTCCTCGGGGGAGGCTCACTACCAACTGCCCGCGTGAAATTAGTATTTCACACCCACACCGGTAAAAATTCAAAATGAAAAAACAAAACACACGATTTTTTGTTTCTTATGACGTGATATTTGACGAACATGCATACTAACTTTCAACCCTCATTTCACCCCCTAGCTGCTAGGTCGAAATTTCAAAAATGCTAGAACAAATGTTTAATGATTTCTTATCAAGTGCTTAAATATATAGTTTCATGGTTTTATCTTTTAAAATTAAGAAATCCCATACAAACTTTCAACCTCTATTTCAACCCCTTCATCCCTTTTTTTCGAAATAAAAAGTAGCCTATGTTCTGTCTCAGGGTCTAAAGATTATCTATACTAAGTTTTGTCAAAATCGGTTACGAGGTTTAAGCGGGAAAGCGTAACAGACAGACAGACAGAGTTATTTCGCATTTATACGAGTAATATTAGTTGGGATACAATATAGCAGACCAGATTATGTTTCTAGGTATGAGTGTACAGCATGCACGGCACATAACTAGAACAGTATACATAATTATGTATGTATTTTAAAATGAAACAATATAATAAATTAATCGTTTGTAACAAGTGGAATAACTCTAGGAATGCATATTATTTAACGCAATATTATATATTAAAGGTATTTCTGCTTTATTTTCCACGCATTGTTAAAGTAAAACAATGAGCCAGGTCCGCCGACCTCCAATTGTTAAAAAAGACAATTCGTGGTATTTTCGTCATAAGACATACATAAAATAAACAAAAGACTTTTTAACCATTGAACATTCGTTGGAGATAATCCGGCATTTAATAGAATGTAAGACCCAAGTACGTCATTATGTTTCTTTATGGCCGGCCATTAGTTAAGTGCGGAAGCGAGACGAAAATAAACGGTAATTATTAACATCATTATCGCTCAAGACACATCCACTGTTGGACACTGGCGTCCACACGGACTAGTCCAGTGCTGGTAGCACCCAGCGGCATTCTGCTATCTTTTCCAAATCGTCAGGCCTTGTGGCGAATTAATCCTGCGAGCTATGTGTTCGTTTCCTCTAGAGAGGAGAGGCAGAGAATCCCCATGAATACCACAGCAGCCAAATGCCACTATCCTAATTTCGTAGTACAGGACACAGACACTGAGTGAATGCAAAGGATATATGTAAAAAGCTAAAAGTTCTCCACAATCCATATGCGTTCCCACCGAAGGGGCCTACTTTAACTATGTAAGGCCGATTAGGCGTTAGTCAACCACGCTGGCCTAGGGCGGATTGGTTGACTAAATACACTTTGAACTGCCTTACGATGTTTTCTTTCACCGTGGGAGCATCAAACTAATGTACATGTGAAGTTTGAGAAAGAAATCCTCATTGGTCCATGGAGGACTGACCCTGGGCCCCGCGAATTGTCCGCTATATAGACCAGTATATGCAGTGGCGGATTTAACTCCTAATGTGGCGTAGGGCAGCCAGATATTAGGGGCGGTTAATGGTGCTGAAAACAGGTGGCTGGTACTTATATATAATACTTTATTGTACAATAAAAAAAAAAAAATTGTAGTTATTCATAGTGTACAAGGGCGGACTTATCTCTAAAAGCGATCTCTTCCAGCCAACCCAAATAGTGGTGCAAGACGTTAAAATTGCAGGGGTAATTAAGTGTTTAACCTATTCAAATGTACACATCATTAAGCATATATATACAAATACATACTTACACATAAATAAATATATACACATATATATATATACATAAATACATACATACATATATATATAATAATTATATAATTTAATACAATTAATTAGACAGATAGTACTCTTTCAGAAGACATTTGAAAGATGTAAGGGATGGTCTCTCACGAATGGAAGCGGGCAAACTATTCCACAGCTTACTACATGACCTGAGGCTTTTTTTTATTTTTTGTTCTGTTGAGGAAAATACAGTTCTTCTGTTGAGAGAGCCGGCGGTTATGTGGGGCTCTCCTCCCCAAAAGGGGGAGGTCTACCCACTAAAAAACCTCAGCGATGGCCTTCCTTAGGCATGTAGGGAGCCCCCGAGAACGCCTCCAACATGGCCTGAGGGTTAGGGCAGCCAAAACTGCAAATTCGCCACTGAGTGTATATTGCTATACATGTAAAATATTTGCATCTTTGCATCGATTTGCATCTTTTTTGTCCTCGATTTGCATCTTTTTTGTCCTCGATGACTCGTCCCGCAATTTGTCGAACAAAATCCGGGTAGCGCATTATTGTGGCATGCTCGCCGGAGCCAGGCGCGTTAATGCACGGCAGAAGCGGTAATGGGTCGAAGTGCAGGCGATAAGATACGCCGCTGACTCAGCCCAGGGCCCGCAGGTACAGCTTTGCACAATGGCACGTGGATCCTCCAAATGGGATTACGATAACATTGTAATCTTTTACAATGTCAATTCCTAAGCGCATGCCACAATTTCTAAACAGTCACTTGGGAAGAAAAAGCTGTCTGCATGTAGTACTCACCTCGATAGCTCGTCACCAAGGACCCGAGCCTATCTTAAGCTAGTTGGTACATAATTTAGGTTGGTTTGGTTGACTATTGATCTAGTCCACATAAGCAGAGTGCTCATCTGATCCCAGTTCATAATTTTGTATGGGTAGATGTTTGTTACTTTTTTACGTAAAAACTACTGAAAGGATTTTAATGAAACCTTACAATAATATAGCTGATACATCAGAATAATACAGCTGATACATCAGAATAATACGAAGTCGCGGGCACCAGCAAGTGTGAAATAAAACATAAAGTTAAAGTACCCAGTTACCCTTCACACCGGAACAGCAAAGCGAACATTACTATTTGGTATCAGAAATAGGTAAGACTGTACCCAAGCAGACGAATCAGATAATATTTATTTATTGCTTTCATGTTGTACAATACATTTTTTGACACTTATTCACATTTCACTGTTTCAAACATGAAACCCTGCTAGGGCACTCAAAAATCAAAATAATATTTATTCAACATACACTTATTGGCACTTATTGACGTCAACAAACAAAACAAAAAAAAAAGCTTAAATAAAAAAAAAACAAAAACCTTGTCCGTACGTACGAATAAGGAAAAAAAGAAAAAAATATATTGACTCGACACCTGTTCGGAAATTGGGAGAGCCTTCTCGAGAAGAACAGGCAAGAAACTCTGAAGGTCTATTTTTTATCTCCTCTTTTCAATGTTAATAATTATAATAATATAATATAAAAATACAATATAGTATAAGATACAATCATACCTAATACGATTACAGTCGTATGTATGTTTACATACACATATAAAATAATACAATATTATAAATAATGTTGTTACCAAACATGGCTCTATGAATAGTGTCCCTATTCCCAAATACTGTGATCATTAAGATAGTCACTTACTTTATAATAACCTTTACTCATGAGTGTCTTTTTGATATAGATTTTAAATTTATATAAAGGCAAATCAATGACACCTTGCGGAAGTTTGTTAAACATAGATATACATTTCCCCAAGAACAAACAGCTAGTTTTTCACTGCAACATTACGCTACACTGCATACTTCTATCTTTCACCACTTATTCTACATATACCTGCACTAACTTACATATTTACATTAGCCTATTTTCAACTATCATCACACCCTATTATTCTATTTTAGAGCTTATAATCAATTGTTCACTCTATATAATACAAATTACATAATATATTGAATAACTAATTAACTCTCAGATCAAGTTGCGGCCCTGTCATCAAAAAACTCCTGCAACGTATATAAAGGTCTTCCTTTAAGGTATGCTTCAAACGTGCCCTTGAACAAATTATATTTCTCCATGTTTCGTATATTAATTGGAATCTTGTTATATATCCTAACACACATAGAATAGGGACCAGAACCTACTATCTTCAAATTGGTTGGAGGGAGTGCAAGATATTATTTTTGTCTTAAGTTTATTGGTCGCGTATAATTTTCTTTTCTCATCTAGAGATATAGAGTTTCCTTCCGAGATAAATATGAATTGAATCACTACGCAGTATAAAACAAAGTCGCTTTCTCTTTCCCTATATCCGTATGTATGCTTAAATATTTAAAACTACGCAACGGATTTCGATGCGGTTTTTCTTAATAGATAGAGTGATTGAAGAGGAAGTATATATGTATTAGGCCTGTGTCGATCGATCATTTGTTGCGACCCGGGTCGATCGCGACCCATTAGCTTGGTGATTCGATCACAATGATTCGATCAAATGATCGATTGATTGAGGTAGTGGGTTGTTTGTTCAACAGGTCTCGGGTCTCTGATCGGGTGGCTATTGTACGTTTTGGGTCACGCTCGTTTGGTTGGGCTACGAGAAAATTTGGTACTCAAATATTTTAGATACGATTATTACATGATGTTATATATAAATAGATAACTTTTAACACACATTTTATATCTCATAGTGTTCATTGCTAGACGTAAATTTTATAAATGAAATAAAATACGCGTCTGTCATACATAGTTGAATTCTGCGAAAAACTCACTGAATTGTTATTGTTTTTTTGTATCGCTTAGACTTTCGTAAATGGATATAAATCCATCACGATTGGTCATTTTGCTAATTTAATGATTGATTTGCTATTAATTATCACTATTAACTTTTCATAATGTGGTAAGTAAACATTTACAAGGATAAAAACGAAAATGAATTGTAACAATTTGTTTTCAATACACAGGTACATAAATGATCGTGACTCAGGACCGAGTTACCGTGACCCAGTCGATCTCGGTGATCGAATCTATTCGTGGGTCGTGACTCGATCATTCATAAATGCTACGCGATCGAATCACAGTGATTTGATCAATCGCGATCGACTCAGGTATAATATGTATAATAACATCCATTAAATGGTGGAGAAATACTGTTATTTATGAGGTTTCTAATGTAATGTAGTAAATAATTACACTTTTATGCTTACATTGCAAACGATCATATACAACGTTCACAGTTTTTCTGTAGTGTGCGTCACTGCATCCGTGCGAAGCCGGGGCGGATCGCTAGTACTGTATAATTGGTATGAACCTAGGCTTATTTGAGAGAGCTTCTGCCTTCTCAGCTTCACGTCATCAACTCTCCACTTATTCATGGATTTAATAATTAATATTGAAACTAATTCGTCAATCGCAATCGAATCGTGACATTATTTTTTTAACTTTACTGTTTGAGTGATCTTGGTATAGTTTTTTTCGAATTAAGTAATAGTAGCATTACAGTAAAAAAAAATATGCAGTGATTGGATGTGTACATGGGTGGGCTTATCCCTAAAAGGGATCTCTCAGCCAACCTTACTGGGTGTCAAGTGACTTATACTGTTACGTGGGAGAGATTGAGAAAAAAAAAACAAGATACATGGGTACATAAACTATATAAAACTAGCTTTTGCCCGCGACTTCGTCCGCGTGGAATAGTGACTTCCGGCAGATTTTTGGTTAACCAACAACATATTTATATTTATATTTGAATAAAGATTAATATTATTATGTTGATACAACTTAAACAAATTATTTCGACCAAATTTGGTACCATAAAAACGGTCATTGTGACTAAACCTTAAAAGATAGACATATGCCGTCGCGGACTTTTTTTTAGATCATGTATAGAGGAATAATTCTTTCATACATATTTTTTGTGTATCTTGAACCGTTTTCGCAGCGCACGCAAAGAAAGCCTTCAAAAATGAATAATTTTCCCCGTTTTTTACACATTTACCGCTCTGTCTTTGCTTCTATTGGTCATAGCGTAATGTTATTTAGCCTATAGCCTTCCTCGATAAATGGACTATCCAACAAAAAAATAATTATTCAAATCGCACCAGTAGTTTCGGAGATTAGCGCGTTCAAACAAACAAACAAACAAACAAACTCTTCAGCTTTATATATTAGTATAGATAAATACTAATAATATATATTATGCTTAAATATACAAATATCAAATAAAATCTAATCTTAATTAAGTACATAAGATATTATTATATACTACTTATATAAAAATATAGTTAACTAACTAGAAACTTTCAATAAATGCTCCTTTAGCCTCACTACAAAGGATATTGATTACGTTTGCTGATTCCGCGCAGTTGATGATGACTCGTCCAACAAGCAGACAAGGTCGACACGTGTTTCGTCTCTCAGCGAGACATCTTCAGGATCTGTTGCCCGCTCGGTGTCTCACGAGCGACTAAAGAGCGGAAGACTAGTCGCTCGTGAGACACCGAAAAATTGAAGAGACACCGAGAAATTTTTAGGACATAGATTTATGTATGCAGTTGTCCAAAGTAAACAATGCGTCAAAAAAACAAATAATAAAAGCTTGTTATTAAAAAGGTTTTTTTTTCTTTAATTTTATTTTTAACTTTTTAGTACCTCTACAGGCTTGCTGAGAACATAAGCCCTTTCATTTGATACCTATATTGTAGGAATGAATAAAAGAAAATTATCCGCCATTTTTGGTGTTCCGCCGTATTAGATTGAGAGTGACGTAACATTATTTTTTTCTAGTTATTCTTGGCAAGCCCTTTTATTTGATACCCATATTGTAGGAGTGCATTAAAAATAATTGGTCCGCCATATTGGATACGCCGCCATGTTGGATTTAGAATGACGTCACATTATTTTTCTAGTTATTCTTGGCAAGCCCTTTTATTTGATACCCATATTGTAGGAGTGCATTAAAAATAATTGGTCCGTCATATTGGATACGCCGCCATGTTGGATTTAGAATGACGTCACATAGATAATCATGCATTGTCATCCGAACTAAACGTGTATACCAAATTTCAGCTCAATCGGAAACCGGGAAGTGGATCAAATTTAAGTTGCAAGATTTGATTACAGAACGACAGACAACGGGACAGGTGAAAGTAAATAAAAGCTTGTAAATAGAGGTGTGTTCATTTAGAATATCAACTTGTTCCAAATGCTGCTGAGTTGAAAATGATCTCTATCGATAGTTGCGTGCTCAGAGCCGTCTAGGTTGCCGCAGAATCTTTAATGGCCAATTGATAGGCTGCGCCATTATGTGACGCGGCGACGTCACGGTGTCAGCTCTGGTGCTTACGCAACTGCCGCATGCCCTAAGGTTTCCACTGACCTCGTGTGACCCTCGGCGTCCATCTTGAATTTGTTGTTAATAAATAGTTCTAAATGACATGCACTACAACTAAACTCTATTATGTTCAATAATATATTAACAATAATTCTTACAAATATTATATGTAGATTTAAATGAAATTTGGTATATAGAGAGTCTAGAGCCTGAGAGAGATATAGGGTATTTTTAATACATAAAAAGAATTAATGGGGCCGAAAGAAGGGGGTAAAGCTTATATGGAAGTATCGTTATTTTCAATGCTAGAATCTGGACCATTATTTTTGCATTTTTTCGTAGATATAAATAAATATGACTCAATAATGATGATCTCATTTTTTTGATAAATACTTAGTTAAGTTCCATTTGACACAATCCATTAGCGCCCGCGTTAGCTCAAACCATGTGACGCCATAAATATAACCAACTAGCTTTCTGCCCGCGGCTTCGCCTGCGTGGATTTCGGGATTAGATCTACAGAGGGTTAAGGGTCATAGCTTTTGCCCACGGCTACATATGCGCGGAAGTCGGTTTATGGCGCGAAGGTTTCATCGCGCTTCCCGTGGGACTATCCGTTTTTCCGAGTTAAAAAATACCGCAAAACCTTGCTCAAGAATCACTCTATCTATTGATGAAAACCGCATGGAAATCTGTGCAGTAGTTTTTGAGCGAAGACTTTATTGTGCATCCCGTGGGATCTGTCGATTTTTCCGGGATAAAAAGTAGCCTATGTTACTCGGGGATAATGTAGCTTTCCAAAGGTAGAAGAATTTTTGAAATCGGTCCAGTAGTTTCGGAGCCTATTCATTACAAACAAACAAACAAACAAATCTTTCCTCTTTATAATATTATAGTATAGATATAACTCAATAATGATGATCTCATTTTTTTTTATAAATACTTAGTTAATTGTTGTACAAGTTCCATTTGACACAATCCATTTGCGCCCGCGTTAGCTCAAACCATGTGACGCCATAACTATAACCAATTAAGTTACAGAGCGCAAATATGTGTTCATAAAACATTTCAACTGAACTGAGTCTAGTATTTACGACTTTTTGTTTTAACAAATGATTTGTTTTATTTTAGTTTCAAATCGTTGTTATTTTTAAAATGCGCTTTGTCTATTAAACATTATAAATATGAAATTTATAATGTTAGAATAAACTCAAAACTACGAAATAGTAAAAAAATATTACCATTAGAATGCTATATTATCCTCAATAGTTATAGTTATTTTTACTAATAATTATTTTTATGTCGGAAAAATAATTATCTCCTATTAGAAAATTCGATAACTACTGGCTTCATTATCCCATAATATAATGTTTTCCGTGTGAAAATATCTATTTTTCACTGGTTCCAAGATGAAGTGTTCTGCTAGTTAATTAAACAGACAGAAAATATTTAACGATTTTTTAATCCAACCATATCTCGTGAAATAAATTATTTATTGAATACGTAATTGTATTTCCACGTTTGGTTATTCTGATTGTAAAATTCTTTCTAGCATGCGTACTGAGAAGTGCAAGTTGGAAAGGATGTTGTCTTAAATAAGTCTGTTCTGCTAATTTGGTCGTGGTAACTCAACTAAGGTCGGGTACCAGGAACTGGTGCGTCCGCTGAGTGCGGCCAGTCATAACAATGTGCTAGTATCCAAACTTCGCCAAGAGGGCAGCGGAGAATTTTGTTTTGTTCTATATACATTAACAATACATTATTAGCTCAGAAATATTGTAGAAATAACAGTTGAGCCGCAATTGTTACAGCGACATGTTAGCGCTGTAATCGCTCAAAACGCAAAATATGCTGCAATTGTGACCTCACGATCTGATAACGTCACCTTATTATACATACTCGTATTTTATTGAAAAATGCCATTTAAAAATAATATAAAATTAGGCATAATTAGGCAATTATGGCAATAAAAATTAAAAGTATATTTCTTTTAAATACAAGCTTTTATTAAATGCGCTAAAAAGAACAAAATAAACTTTTACATATAAAAGCTTGTCGTTAAAAGTATTCTATAAGTAAGTACATCTCCCGACAAGCTTTTATAAAAGCTTTTAATTTATTTTCCGACTAAAAAACCAAGCTTAGCAAACCCTTTCATTTGATAACCATATTGTAGGGGTGCATTATACATAATTGGTCCGCCATCTTGAAAAAGTCCGCCATATTGGATTAAGCGTGACGTCACTTTATTTATCGAGGGGTTCTTTGCAAGCCCTTTCATTTGATACCCATATTATAGGGGAGCTTTAAAAATAATTGATCCGCCATCTTGGTAATGCCGTCATGTTGGATTTAGAATGACGTCACACACATAACCATGCATTGTCATCTGACTTACACGTGCATGCAAAATTTCAGCTCAATCGGAAACCGGGAAGTGGGTCAAATTGAGATTCCAAGATTTTCTTACATAGTTACAAGTGAAGCTAATACGAGTATAAAAGCTTGTAAAAACAGACCCAGCTGTAGAACACTTAGCTTTATATTACCAACATATGTTGTATATTTCAATATGATGACAAAAAGTAAACAAAATTTAGGATTTGGGCGAGACCGGGACTCGCGCTTCACGTACATGTATTACTTATCTGCAGGACAGGTTGCTATTTAGCACTAACATTTAAATAATCTAATCATGTTGGATTTTCTATAGGAAATAGATATTTTCCTGTGGTAAATCCTCTCTCCTGTATTTATATGTATACTAGCTTCCGCCCGCGGCTTCGTCTGCGTGAAATTAGTTTTTGTCAATCCTGGTCCCTTATGTCTAAGGTACCAAGATTCATGGTCTTATCTTCAATTCAACCCCTATTTCACCCCCATATTAGTAAAGATTTCATAATGCCAGAACATACGATTTTTTGTTTCTTATGACGTGATATTTGACGAACGTGCATACTAACTTTCAACCCTTATTTCACCCCCTAGCTAGTTGAAATTTCAAAAATGCAAAAACAAATTTTTAATGGTTTCTTATCAAGTCCTTAAATATGAAGTTTCATGGTTTTATCTCTTAAAATTAAGAAATCCCATACTAACTTTCAACCTATATTTCAACCTCTTCATCCCTTTCTTTTCGAAATAAAAAGTAGCCTATGTTCTGTCTCAGGATCTAAAGATTGTCTTTACGAGGTTTAAGCGGGAAAGCGTAGCAGACAGACAGACAGACAGACAGAGCTACTTTCGCATTTATAATATTAGTTGGGATATAAATAATAATAAAAATCTGTAAACATAAATAAAATTCGCATGATATCAGTAAAGTATATAAATAGTTTAAAGATATTAATTGCCTTAAAAAGTATTTTGAAAAGGTAAAGATGTTTTTTCTTATAAAATTAGTTAGATAAAGAAACTATGTATAAAAATACTATAGGTACCTACATTCGAATACAAAATAAGTGGTTGTTATTTATTTAATTAACAACTGAAATATTAAAGTTTTATTTAAAGGAAAGCAATTACTCGAACACACGAGACATTAAAACAACAGAAATTTAAGTTTTCGTGCTGAACTCTTCTTTTTTTCTTTTTTACATTCGTTATTTCAACTCGTAAAGACGAGGAATTGTTACTGGAACCGTCCAGGGGGGTCGGAACTCAGTGTCGTTCTTAAATATTGAAATGTACCTATAACAGACATTTTTATATGTGTATTTCAAGGTCAGGCATTAACTGTGTGACTGCTTGAGACAAATCAGTAAAATCCAAAATAATTTTATTCAGTTAGATTTTTTACATTATCAATTTTGCATTTTTATTATATTTATAAGTTGTTAAGAATAATGTTGCTATTTGACCTTACCCTGTAAGAAATTTCAATAGCGAACTAGCATTAGTTTGTTATTGATAGTGAACATAACCGAAAATTACCACGATTACAAAATACAAATTTAAAGTGCAAGAGAAACAATACGTTATTGTTTTGTATTATTTTAAAGGAAGTGCTTACGAATAGCACATACGGGCTGAGATTGGGGCGGTTCCCACACGGCTTAGCGGGGCTTACCTGGCTATAACAGGTCGTATTATTCATGGCCTGTGAATACGGCCACCCGATAGTGTCACGTGGCCAGCTGTCTAGATCAATGATTCCCAAGGCCTATGTCATCAAAAAATGATCTATGAAATGAAAACGGGGATCCCCGATAATGGATCTTAACGTACACTGATGTACTATTTACTTACAAAATCAAAAAATCAATCAAAATAATATTTATTCAACATAGACCTTTACAGGCAGTTATTGACGTCAACAAACAAAACAAAAAAAACTTAAGTAATAAAAAAAAAAAAAAAAACAAAAACCTTGTCCGTACGTACGAATAAGGAAAAAAAAAAGAAAAAATATGTTGACTCGACACCCATTACATACATTATACTATCTTTTAATATAAAGACATATACATCTATACTAATATTATAAAGAAGTAAAGTTTGTGTGTTTGTATATTTGTTAAATTGTAAGGGGTAATCTCGGGATCTACTGAACCGATTTTAAAAATTCTTTCACCAATAGAAAGCCACATTATTGCTGAGTGTCATAGGTTATATAAAAAACCGAAAAATAAAAAGGCTTTTATGTGGTAGCCCGTTTTGCAAAGTGAATCGGAGAAAAACCGGTCGAATGAAAGCGTTTCTTGCGAACGCTGCCTTAAATATGAAATATATATTTTTGAGTTCTAGAGAAAAAATGTGGAGTTTGAAAATGCCTACAAAAAGTCAACGACAGCGTATCTCTAACTTTTATATTTAAACTAGCTTTTGCCCGCGACTTCGTCCGCGTGGAATAGTGACTTCCGGCAGATTTTTGGTTAACCAACAACATATTTATATTTATATTTGAATAAAGATTAATATTATTATGTTGATACATCTTAAACAAATTATTTCGACCAAATTTGGTACCATAAAAAACGGTCATTGTGACTAAACCTTAAAAGATAGACATATGCCGTCGCGGACTTTTTTTTAGATCATGTATAGAGGAATAATTCTTTCATACATATTTTTTGTGTATCTTGAACCGTTTTCGCAGCGCACGCAAAGAAAGCCTTCAAAAATGAATAATTTTCCCCGTTTTTTACACATTTACCGCTCTGTCTTTGCTCCTATTGGTCATAGCGTAATGTTATTTAGCCTATAGCCTTCCTCGATAAATGGACTATCCAACAAAAAAAGAATTATTCAAATCGCACCAGTAGTTTCGGAGATTAGCGCGTTCAAACAAACAAACAAACAAACTCTTCAGCTTTATATATTAGTATAGATTACAAAAAGTATATTTTTTAACATTAGCATAGACAATTTAATTTTAATATTAATAAAATAATTCAAATCATTAGGTCATATTTATTAGTCATATATTACGAAAAATTATGAATCTATGAAAACAAGTAAACTCATCGTCATAAGTGTGAAGGCCAAAGCAGCGGACGGCGCGCGATGGCTTCGGGTTTAATTCGGTTCGCGTTCGTGCTCGCTTCGGGGATTATTAATATTATGCCAAACGAAGTGGGCACGGGTCAGCTAGTTATTTATAAAAGTACCTATGAAGTAAAAAAAAAAAATATTATAAATGTTCATAAAATGTTTTAAGTGGTGGGATGTAGGAATTCAATATCAGCTAAGTAGGGGGTCTATCCAAAATGGTAAATGGCAAAGGGTCTTCGACATAAAAAAGTTTAGGAACCTAGATGCTGTGTGCTCTATGTCGATACTCGTACAATATGAAAACAAATATTTTAATGTTCGTTTATGTCTTTCACATGAATTTGTATTTGTGAAATGTGTGGCTGAGAAAGTGACTTAAAAAAAAATATAACTGAACCGGCTCATTCACAAGACTTCTGCTGCGTGACCAATAAAATGGTACAATCAACATAGTCACATGGCATAAGTCGAATCCTGTAAATTTCAATACGAAATTATCATATTATTATTCAATGAATTCGAGATTCGCTGGGGACAGATATTTATGTGATGAATGCGAGTACCTATCTGTGGCTTAGAGTCATGGTTCTAAATATATATTTATATAAAAAATATTAATATATGTATGTCTATCCGTTACCCTACATCCCACAACACAAGCCTTATAGTGCCTACTTTGGGCTAGACTAGTTGGTGTAAGAAATATTTATTTGTTATTAACTTTATTTGTTAAATATTTATTTGTTATTGAACTTATTATAATTTAAATTAGTATCAGCCCACAATTAACGGATAAAACAAGCTTTTTATTAAGTAACTTTAAGTGTACAACGCAGAACTCTGGAAATTTCTTGTGTGACTCGGGATGAGTTTGAATTTATATTATTAAACATTAATGTAAATTATGTCACTTGTCTAAAGTGAGATTTTTTTATTTTGAAGTGACCACAATTGGCCTTATAAAGAAATCCAAAGTCACCCAAAGGGCAATAGAAAGCTAGGTCAGAGTTTCATAGAATCATAAATGACGAAATCCACAGTAGAAACAAGGTAACCCATATAGCGCGAAGACCGCGAACCTTGCGTGTCAGTGGACGACATTGATTGTTTTACAAAACCAACGTTGGAGCGGGAAAGTCCTTGAACATCAGCAACATTAATAGCCTTGGTAGTTTTCCCAAAAGATGAACCGAGGAGATGGATCGCAGGATCCTCAGGTGTTAAGGCAAATAACGTCCGTTCCTGGGTGTAGAGGCAAGCACTTGCATTTGGATACCAATCGACGACTTTTGGATCAATAATCGCAATAGCTGAAAGTCTGTTTAAAGTAGACAAAAAAAAATAGCACTAGTGTAATTATGCCATAAAAACCTGCGTCAATGGATCTGGCCACACGCTAAGGTTTGAAACAAAAGGGTACTGGGAAACCCTGGCCATGCCTCGTGGGAATTGGATAGGGTTACTATCGCCGCGCACAATAAGGTCAGAGTAGCGATTAGAGCGAGAAAAGCTACGCTCTGAGATAACGCTGTCTCTGTTAGCAGGTTTCTTTAAAAGTTTATCGTAAAGCATCAGGTCACGTAGCAATTCCTCAACAAGCATGTGGCCTTCCGCGGGGGGTCACACTGAACTGCGCTTTTTGCTAACAAGCTTTTTGTTTCTATAGAAATACTCATTCTAATGTCAAACAAAATAAACATGGTCCATGTTATGACAATTCGTGGTTACGACTGCGTTGAGTGACTGGTCATGACACCCGAAATAGTTGCCTGAACTTAGTTACGATAAAGATTAAGGGTTTATTTATAATACAAACGGGGAACGGAAGTTGAGATAAACGTGCGAAGCTTTATAACTGCACATTGCTTTTTCCGTCTGACTATTTATGTTTAAAGTAATATAGAAACGGGAACGTTATAATGATATCAGATTAATATTTTAATTCGCACTGCGTACAAAAATGGATTTGTACATCAAAATAATCTATGAACATTAAACACCAAGCATAATCTTATATAAAAAATCGGGTGGGGCTGTGCCGGGGCACACGGCCGTTGGTTCTAACGTGAAACGTCTATGTTAGAAAATCGCTTTTAAAGTAAAAGATTGAAATAAAAATAAAAAACTCAATGTCACAACAGCGAGCTGACTATATAAGTGAAATATTCACACCACATTTTTGTTTCTAAGACTAATAGTTTTTTAATTATTAAGGTACGATGATATAGACCTTTTCGTTACGGTCCACTTTTTAAACCTGGTACCCGTATGTTTCGGCGCGATTTTAAAGACGTTTCACGTCAAAATGAATCGCAAAATGTGTTGGTAAGCGCATAACTCAGCAACGCCTGGACCAATTAGGCCAATTCTTTTTTAAAATGTTCGTTGAAGTGAAAAATTCGAATAATTATCAGAAAAATCCTAAAATAGCCCTTCATTCCCATACAAACGTTTTCTAACTAAAATGTACAGTCAATTTGAGCTTCATTGTTATTACATAAAGTTCATATTGCAAGCACTCACTGTTGTCTAAGCAATGTAGATGTCTTCCTAACATCAAAGAGTAGATTTGCTTTATGTATAAAGTTGAAATTCAATCATATCTGTCAAAACAGTGTGCGTGTGTGCGTTGGAGCACAGAATACATCGTTGGAGGATTTAATATCACGTTCCAAACTTGAATAGTCACAAAATGTAATAGTTCATTTGGACCTTTTTTGCAATTTGATTGGCTATGCGATATTATCTATAAAAAAAAGTAGGAACAAAAAACTGCTACTACATTTTTTTTTTGACAGGACGAAGTCTGTCGGGACCGCTAGTTAAGAAATAAAAATGTTCTCGAGTGCTTTATTTATCTCAAAACTAAACTAAATTAATTTTGTTGTAGCTATAAGTATTTTATTCAAGTGTTGTTAATAAGTCTTCTGTTATGTGTTACTTGGACAGAAATATCGACAAAATAGCATATTTTAATTCGCAATTATTATTTTGATTATAAATATTTATTGGTATCTATATCGGCGTGCCGAGACGTTGAAATATCCAATTTAGTTTCTGTTAATTCTACAAAATGTAAGTTATAACTTCTAACTATTTCAGTATTAAATATCCGGACTAGAATAAATTCAACTGTATATTGTTTTGCGAATGACTACGAATATAATCAAAAATACACAATAATGTTATCTCAAACATAAAATAATAGTGTCGTAATAGACATTGTGTATAATGTCTTTATTTTATTTTATTTTATTTTTCTCATCAACAGGTTTCTACAGCATTTGTGACAATAAATATATAAAACAATTAACACTTAGACAGTGCTTCAGCCAATTACAGAAACCCACTTTGTATTCTGTTAAAAATTTGCAAAAGGGGTCAGGGGTTGAAACTAATTTCACATTGATAGACATAAAAAAACTAAAACATAAATACATAAAGTCTTACACAAGTAAAACTTTATATGCTGTATATTTTATATAAATATGCGGTCAAGGATAGCAAAAATGTCACGAAACTGTAGGATAAAACTGTACCTATGGATTTTATTTCTTGTAATATCAGCATTGCTAGTTTTTTTTGCCAAGTCGGGACTTTGCTACTTTTTCAGTGGAAATAGCGGATTCTTCCGTCAGGAGCGGAATAGTAAAAAAATGTATATAATCAAAGGATTTCAAATATTTATCTTTTTATTTGACTTAAAATTACATTAACAATATATAGCAAAAGAAGCCATAGAAAATGTATATTTACACAAAAAAAAATTAAATCAGATTTACTCGTTAAATTCGTCTTAAGGATGAAAAAATTGGGACATCCCGCCAAAATAGGGACGTCTGGCAACGCTGAGTAATATGAATTCTTCTCTAGGCGTTAATAACAATACACTTTTATCTGCTCCGTTGTTTTATATTTATTAAGAATATGTAGGTGTAATTTTGATGATAGGATATATTTGGATTTTTATTGCGAATTTCCATTAGCAAAGAACCCTCTGTTTGATTTCATATATTATCGAAATATATCTCCAAATCAGTAAAATATAAGTAAACTCAACTAAAAATATTAATAGCGGTTTACTTTAAAATAAGCTAATAAGGTTAAATCAATCCATTGGAAGATTTTTGAGCGAAAATATAATAATCACAGCTTGTGTACATAACTTAAAGACAATTATGATGTTTCGTCCAAATTTTTATTACTTTCTACAATTTTACTTTTGTATAAATGGTACAAATGTATTAACACAATTACTTATTTGAATCCCATCTCACTGCAATCCCACGGTAAATAGTTGGATGTTCTTAAGTACCCTTCTATAATTCCTTCTTTAAATGAGTCATTCTTATTTTTTCCGACCTGGCTTACTAACAATACAGAAGCCACGATATTGTATCTCTAAAAATCAGAGATGAATAAATCACATCTATTGTGTTTGAAGCTCGGCTCGAAAGTTTGGAAAAGTTGGCGCGACATACATACATATATGTCACGCCTTGTTCCCAATGGGGTAGGCAGAGACCACCTCTCTCCACTTGCTACGATCCTGGCACACTTCTCTTGCTTCCTCCACTTCCATGAGCGTCTTCATGCATGCTCGTCGGTTGCGAGTACTCTTGGCCCGGCCTTTCTTTAGGACATCTTCGATTTGATCGAGATATGTCCGCCTAGGTCGACCTGCACCGATTCGTCCTATCATTCTTACCTTGTGTATCTCTTTCGTTAATCTTCCTTCATTCATTCTTTCAACATGGCCGAACCATCTAAGCATCCCTTTCTTTATCTTTGTCGCTACATCGTTGGTCGTTGGCGCGTCAGTCTGGGCAATATGCTTAATTTTTATATTATAAACTCGAAAGTTTGTAAATATAGATGTTTCTTACTATTTTACGTAAAATCTGCTGAATGGATTTTAAAATAACACAGTTGGCGCCCGCGACTTCGTCTGTGAAAGATTAGTATATCGTTTCATACGTTAGTATATGTTTAAAATTATCATATAATATTTTCTTTAAATGTCATTATATTAGTTCCTTTCTACGCCACACAAATATAAACTACTCGAAGTACTAATCCTGCGCAGACGAAGTCACAAGCAGCAGCTAGTCTTTATTTATTTATTTACAACTTTATTGTACATCGACCATAGTGAAAAAAAAATTACAGATAATGAATCCTTAAAACTAACTGTACAAAGGGCGACCTTATCACAAAGAGTGATCTCTTCCAGGTAACCTTAGGATGGACAGGAATTTAAATCAATTATTTCGTGGGAAGATGGCGATGTATAACTTAATGACATACTTACTATAAATATAACAATACATACTATAATACATATATACACTTACACACATACATACATATATATACAAACATACTTACATACATATACCAATAAAATACAAAATCATAGTGACAAATAATGTTTTTAACAAGGCTTTTGAAAATGGGAAGGCTTTGTGCTTGTCTTATATTTAAAGGTAACGCATTCCACAATAAAAATTCTTTAATAAAATTGATCGTCTAAAATTCTAAATATTGTGTTTCTTTTTTGTACTGGTGCTTTTATCACTAAGTCAGAGTAATAAATACGAAGCTAGGTACTTAACGACGCATATCTGAGAAGTTTTACCATAATATGGAGAGTAACAAAAACAAAACTGTCAAAGATGCGCACGCGCAGACAGTTTTATGACAGCGCGCCTCAGAGGCTCCGGATACAGTCCTGTCATGTACCAATGTACTTTTCGATTTTCTAATAACTCGATAAGGCATATTTAAACAGTTGCTGGAGATAATGACGATGATTAAATACAGTTAAAATAATTTGAGTTAGATTTAATCCTAATATATACTATCTACGCTAATATTCTAAAGAGGAAAGATTTGTATTTTTGTATGTAACGAATAAACTCAAAAAGTACTGGACCGATTTTAATAATTATTTTTTCATTAGAAAGCTACATTATCACTGAGTAACAAAGGCTATATTTAGTACTAGATTACTATAGAAAGCTTTAGAAATTCTTATTAAAACCAACGGAAGGTGTAAAAAAATTGGCCATAAAATGTCTTTCAGCGCATACGCTGCGAAGAGTAATGTCTACCATTAAATATACTGAATGAGATTTAATGAAACTTGTAGTTTCATTCAACATAGCTTACGCCACGCTAATATAAGTTACTCAAAATACTAAACACGCGCAGACGAAGTAGCGGGCATCAGCTAGTTTCTTAGAGTTGCAATTTTCCCCATAACCTCCAAAAGGTTATTGCAAGACGAACGATACGAGGTCATGGGTCTGTCTGCCCGCATGATACAAGTGGGCACAATCGCTTGCAGTATATGTGATTCGCAGCAAATCTGCAAGTCTCATAGAATCCACAGTGCACGTTGCCAAATGCCATTCAAGCCGTAGGGCTAAGGCTGTGTTTAGTCTGTAGGTCACGTGGTCAGAGCGCTCTGGCCGCGTGCAGTCTGACACAACCTCCGTGACACTGGCCGTTGCGGGGGCATCCTGGGCACGTTTTGTGCTCCTTAATGATGGATTCTCAGCCTGTCTCTCCTGAGGGGAAAAAAAGAAAGTTGTCTACTTGTGATGTAAGATGTATAGTCAGTAATGTCATCGCTGTTTTACATATTGAATGAACTGAGGTGAAGGTACTCCAGCATGACCCTGAAATATAGTGTCCATCAGGTCTACGACCCTTAAGGCTATTTTGGCTACAGATCTAGTCTATCTGTAGCCAAAATAATAATGAGTCTGTACCTTTGAAATTATTGTTTATTTCTTTTGTATGTCGAAGATAATTATTTTATTTTGCATAGCATTTCGACCATATATTTAAGTTTTGGTTACAGTATGTAGAGATTACGTTAATTTAAAACAAATTATGATAGTAACGCCAATTTATTGTTTTAGGTTTTGTACTTTACTGTCTTAAAAATTAACTTAACTTACTTAAAATTATTTTTCTTGCCTTTAAATCATGGTTTTGGTTAGTTTTATATCTAATATTTCAAAGGTAAAGTTAGTATTAAAAAAGCAAACTAATAGACCTTTTAATTTGGTTAGAAAGAAAAGCGTTGGACTAAATAATTGAATAAGAATCATTCGAATACATTGCTGTTCGATACCGAAACGATTCCGAACCTTTGCCTGGCCCTGGTTCGAGGAAAGCGCGATATGTCGGCACCCCCTAAATTACATCGAATTTATAGGCGGGACAAAAAGCCAGCCGCAGCTTTTTTTGCGAGGGCCCGACTTATTGAAGATAATAAACTCAATGTTGACACAGTTAAACGATTTTTTGTTTGTAATAATGCAGTGCCGTTGTATAAAAACAGCTTTTGGGTAACCCTAATAAAATAACTATGAAATTAGTTGATGACTAAATTTATTGGTTTCTCTTGAAAATACAGGAAAGTCGTGTCGAAATTTATTATATCTATTGGATTAATATATAGACAAATGTCGAAACTTAACACACCCGCAAACGAGTCACCCTGGAGTACACAGGTTACAATATTACAATGTTGTTTCTCCTAACTTAGAGTGACCTGTTTATTTTATTAGCTTGAAAAACTTTTTTTTTCCTCGCGGGAGGAGGCAGTGAATCCTCATAGGGGGCGCGCCACTACAGTGGTCGCTATGACAACCCCCTGGTGCTCGGACGACCTTGCACCGGATACCACCGGCGCCCAGTCTACGGCGGGCGGTTATGTTGGACTCTGACAGAAGGCCAGCCTATCAACTAAACACTGCCTAATGCCTTTGGCCGGGCAGACAGCCTGGGGCCCTATCGACTTTATCTGAGCGCTCGCCCTCTTAGGGAATGGGGCGAGGCAGCGCAGCCCTTAACGGTGCATACGCTTCATGGAGTTGAGCCAGTTCCCAGAGTGGGCCGGTCGAATCTTCACTGTGTACAGAAGGTACTTACTGACCCGTGCTGTTCGGCGGCGCAGATGCTGCTTCTAGCAAGGTTAGGAGTTTATGCGTGATGCGATCGGGAGGGTCGGTGAGCGCGTTTTAGGGCGACGATACGAAGGGGAGGGTGAGGGCGTGTAGTTTGCCGCCTCTCGGACTAGCCGGTTTGGGTGTTCAGATGCCGCTTTGAAGAAGCATTCTGAGAATTTTTTGATGGTCTGTTGTATTGTTGGGAGGTCCACGTCCCTATTAAGGTCGTGGCGTCTAACGTAGAACGGAGCGTCGGTGGCTCAGGCTAGTAGAAATTTATTTTGAATTACTTTTAGTTTGTGGGTCGCGTTTGGATTTGCGTGGGCAAAGACGGGCGAGGCGTATGTGAGCACCGGACGGATGCATCTTTATATAGGGTGCGTTTGTTGCGCAGTGACATTTTTGATTTATTACCTATCATATTACCTAGTCTGTATAGGTAGTAATGGGCGTTTTTAGTTATTCTGTCTATATGAGGGCGGATTATATTTGAACTTGAAAAACAAACAGTTATTTTATTTATGATCTAAGGCGAAACAAGATTTTAAAATCGCCTGTAATTTAGTAATTTATGATTAATATCAATATAATTATTATAATATAATACAGTTTTCAAAGTTCGATAGCGTGGTTAGTTTTGTTATTTAGTTTCTTTCCTATTCACCTCGTAGAAGCTTTCGGAACATAAGAATTAGTAGAGTCAACTTTCTGATGAGCTTATCAACAAGTCAAAATGAATTAAAAAGTCATTGTTTTTATCTATAACTATCGGCCAATCCCGGTTGTGATATAGATAATTTCTCGCGGTAAAAATTATATTATATCGTATGTTAATTATGGATAATGTAGCCTTCTAATCGTGAACTTTTTTAATCGTCCAGTAGTTTTTGAGTCTATTCATTATATAGGTACACGTTCTATCGAATTTTCCCATAGGAAATAAATATTTTCCAGGCTTTAAAAATTATATTATAGTGTGTGCTAGTCAGGGTCACCCTTCTAGTTCCCGGAAGTGGCTTGATGTTCCCGGGGGCTCCCTACATGCCTGAGGAAGGCCATCCCTGAGGTTTTTAGTGGGTAGGCCTCCCCCTTCTGGGGAGGAGCGCCCCACATAACCGCCGGCCCGCCACAGCCGGGGTATGCATTTGCCTCAGGGGGAAAATGCAAAAAAAAAAGGTCACCCTTCTAACGGTGAAAGAGTTTTTGAAATTAATCCAGCAGTTTTCAGTTTATTCTTTACACACATACAGCCGTGTTTGGAGATATCTCGTTAATTGCAGTACCAGTAACATCCAGGAACAACGGATCAACTGAACAGATACCGTCCGCTGTAGGTTGCTCCCGAGATTACTTGTAGATGGTGGTGCGATAGTGCGCACGCGCACTTGGCGATAGCTTATCAGGCGAGCGCCAGACGCAGCGTCTGCGGCCGTCGGCCGCCCAATCTGTACACTTATTTCGCAAGGTCCTTGGGTCGATAATCCTGCATTAATAATAGGTGCCATTGAAATCTAAACAAAACACGACCTTACAACCTGTGTAATTTGTTTACTGTTTATAAAGAGTTCTTGATGTAATGTTCAAAGCGCCATTTAGATTCAAACCTAAATATTCAATTGTTTTTATATGACGTGTTACCACAACATATATAAGAATAAGTAACAACATGTCCATGATCTAATGTCGCGACATTGTTTTGGAAGGCACTAAGTTTTCATTGAAATCAGAAAGTTTTCTATTTTAATTTTTATTTTCTTTGTTTTCAAAAGTCAGTTTGCTTCTTGAGTAGCAAAGTTTAAAATTAAAATAAGTGTACATATTTTGATGTAACTAATTTAACTCTATGTACATGCAAATGAATTCAATCTGATTTTAGATTTTATTTTATTTTGTTTCTAAAATATGATAAAGTAATCCAATTAATTAAAAAAAAAATTGTTAATTTTTATCTCGGACTGTAAATTCAATTATGAGGTAGGACCTTTTTTGCAATATTTTTGTCTTTTAAGGTACATTAATTTAAAAGTCATTTACTCGATCTGTCTTCGAATTATTGTTAATTTATAATACTACTATTATGTAATTATTATTAATATTTTATCGTAAAAACGTTTTGGTGTTGGAAAGAGTAGGATCTAAAAATAACGAAAAAAAATCTTGCTCGATAATTTTCAAAGATCTAGTTTAGCGAATTTTTTCGCCAAAAGATTTCAATGACGTACAAGAGTTAACGTATTCTTTGTATAGACATGATATTTTGCTGACTATTACCTATTTGATTTGATAATAAATAGACAGTAAAACATTACTCTTAATATTGTCTGCGTAAGCATGTGGTAATAGACAAGCGATCGATTACAAGGCCCAGGCAATGGCCAAGTAAACAGTTCCGAATCGAGATTGGTTCACGAAAATTAAAAAGGACATGAGGCGGGGGGCGTCGCGGCGCGGGCGCAACTCCCGCGCGCTCAGTAGCTCAGTGCCCGCCGAGCGCAGCGCGCGTGCACACGTATTCCGCGCACGACCGCAGCACGCACTCATGATGCTCCACGACGGGTGGCCCAATACGTGGCACAAGCAAGAGAACTTCGAAATCGACGTGTACATATCAGACGCATACGTCAAAGGAGGTACGTTATAGATTTGTGTGCATTTCTCATCAGTTCAGCGTTTTAGTTCGCGTTCAGTCTCGTAGCCCGTAGCAATTGTTGCCGGCGTGTTTTGGAGTTTATCTCGGTTTCATTCATGTGTTTTCATAGCTATCAGTTCCCTATCAAACAATTCTGTTGTGAATGGCTTAGTTTACGTATTGGTGTAACGTTGATTTAGCCGTGCCCACTGCCAAATTAAAAACGCAAATCAGTTCCTACGTTATTAATTACGCCTTAAATATTATTAGGTTAATTGGAAGTTTTAGCTTGAAACTCGTGTAGGTTAGAAACGTGAGTGTACTTAATAGATTTGTTGAGAATTGCTGTGAAATAGTGGCGTGAATACAACGAGTCTGTGCGTTTCTGCTACGAGCAAACAGAACATGCACGTAGAAACCACACGTCTGGCTGTGTGCAGTTTTAAGCGGTCTACGAGTATGTCTCAAAAACATAAAAAAATACTATTGATTAATTCTGGTATTTACAATTATAATAATTTAAAAAAAATATAAATAATTTTATTAAATCTTAACAAATTCTCATTAGCAACACATACATTTTGCGATAAATTTACAATTTATATTATTCGACTTTTTTACAATTACATCGTTATTCTGTTAAATGATAAAGTAGATCCCTCAAAATTAAAAACAAAACCAGCGCCGTCTCTGACGTGAGGATACTTTTAAGAGCTGAGGAAATGCTGAAGGTCAGTGCGTGATGTTATAGCTTTGAACTTATCGAATATCAGTCGATAAATGCTGTGACAACTACTAATTTTGTTTTTCAAATTCCTTAACTTAATTACGAATTAAGGTGCTAGTTATAATTGTTTTCACACAATAAGATTGATCCGAATTTTAAATAGCCTTTGGAATTATATTATCCCTGTTGCCTTTTTTATTTGATGTCGTTTGTTAGGGAATTTTGTAATTTACAAATTATTTTTGTATTTGAAATTGGAATTTATCTCTATGATTTAAGTTACATTTATAAATCCAGAGATCAATAGAGTCGACAGGAAGAATACAATGTAACAATAAAAAAAAATCAGTTACCATATATGTCAGGTCTTCCAGAACTTCAAACAAGCAGATAGATAGGTATATATATAGATATATAGGTATGGTGGAAGATTTTATATTAACCACAGCAGATTTTTATGGCATTTGCCATAAATTAGATTCTTTAATTAAATTCAGTATTCATTCAGTCATTTGATCGTACTTAAAAGCTTATAAATTTTTTTCAAAACATTTCTTTAAAACTTTATACTTAATTTACCAATTAAGATTATCTTACTAATATCAAAAACGAGAAAGTTTATCGCCATCTTCCCTTCTCTTATAATTGATTTAAATTCCTGTCGATCCTAAGGTTACCTGGAAGAGATCACTCTTTGTGATAAGGTTACCCTTTGTACAGTTAGTTTTAAGGATTCATTATCTGTAATTTTTTTTTTTTCACTATGGTCGATGTACAATAAAGTTATAAATAAAAATAAATAAATAAAGTTGGTGAGCCCGTGTGAATGCGGTTCTATCTTTAGAAAAACTACTCAACGGATTTTTTGATGGACTAATATATGTTATTTGGGAAAAGCCGATAAATACAGCTGAACGGAATCTGATGTAATTTGCTAAGGGAATGGTTGGCGAAGAAACGGGAATTATTTGTAACGCCACAAGCTAGCTTAAAACTAGATCTCCAGTTTCTTGTTTGATCGTCTCGAGAAGGCTTGAGTGTTTATTTTTTTCTTGTTTTTTTGTTTTGTCTTGTTGTCACTATTGAATAAAGATTATCTTATATATAAAATTCTTGTGTCACATTGTTAGTTATCAGACTGCTCCGAAACGGCTTGATCGATTTTTGTGAATTTTCATATGCATATTTAGTAGATCTGGGAATCGGCTGCTATCTTTTTTTATACCCCTAAATGATAAGGGTTCTCCACAGCTAACATTTTATTTTTGGACAATGCTTTTTCAATGTGGCATCTATACTAATATTATAGAGGAAAGATTTGTTTGTTTGTTTGTTTGTAATGAATAGGCTCCCAAACTACTAAACGGATTTCAATAATTCTTTCACCTTTGGAAAGCTAAATTATCCCCGAGTAACATAGGCTACTTTTTATCCCGGAAAAATCGATAGAACCCACGGGATGCGCAATAAAGGCTTCGCTCAAAAACTACTGTACAGATTTTCATGCGGTTTTCATCTATAGATAGAGTGATTCTAGAGCAAGGTTTTGCGGTATTTTTTATCTCGGAATAACGGATAGTCCCACGGGAAGCGCGATAAAACCTTCGTGCCATAAACCGACTTCCGCGCATATGTAGGCGTGGGCAAAAGCTATTACCCTCTATAGACCCAATCCCGAAATCCACGCGGGCGCTAAGCTAGTTTATTTATATGGCAAGACAAACGGAGTTGCTTGGTTTTGTTTACAATTTTACCAAACTGTTAAATTTGCAGTACGTAGCGGAAAAGACGTGTTAATTACCTCCCTCTAATTAGTGTCGGGTCCAATTAACATCTAATACTAACAGACGTGTAGTCCAAACATTCATTAGTTTGTTTTGTTGACAATTTGGCTTCGACTGTGTATTAAGTAATCAGTTCAGTGCACTAACTTTCCTGGTATTTATTTATAAATGTCGAGCACACAGCGCTCGCATCCTTTAGGCCAATTAAGTAAGTTCCATAATCGGACATTGCTTTGTTTAACCAAACAAACTGTGTCATTTACAAATAAAAATAAACGGTCATTTAAAATAAATGGGCCCCAATTGATTTATGTTTGCAAGGAAATGTGTTTATTTATTATTTACGATTTTTCATTTAGCTTAAAGGCTCATTGTCATTTTTATTTTTAGCTTAATAATTAATATTGTAATTTAGAATGTTAAAATGGTTTGGACACGTAGAAATCATGAACGAAAGACGATTGATTAAACAAGTTTATAATGAACATACAATTGACTTATATAAAATAATCTAAATATAAGATTCTTATAAAAGTAATTACGTCCCATTAATTTTATATAAGTATGTAACTTGGATAAACTTTTCAGAAATCAAAATTAAAAAGAAATAGGTAGAAACTATATAATGTCGTTTGATTGGTCTCATAACAATTTTGGTAGAATTTTAGAAATCTACCAACATTTGTTGTTTTTAATGACATGAAATACGTGCGAGTATGTTCATATATGTTTCTCTTATATGTGTATATAAGAAACATATATGAACATACTCGCCACATTGCTGCATGCTAACATCATTAAAACTTTATACTGCAAATATGTGGCAGTAAATAAACTTGTAAAATAGCAGTACAACGCTAGTACCATGTCATAATAAAGCGGTAGTAATAATGTTCGCCGTTCCCGTAGACAAGTTGGCAGTTTTATTGTGACAAAGTACTTTAGTGGAGTCCATTGAAAGATGCTACATTGATGGGAGCATAGAATTGTGGCCGGCAGTAGGGATGCGCCCATCGCTCGTCAGTTATTGGACTACGCTTCAAGGGGGTCAGAGGGGGGATGGGTCGGTGATCTCGCCCCGTCCCGCTCGCACGCCTCACGTCACGCGGCAGCTACTCTCTAACGCTAAAACTTCAAGTTACAGCGTTTATTGATGTTCTTGTATAAACAAATATAAAAAACTTACTCATAGCTACGTTAAACTTAATCGAATTAAAAGTTTAGCAAAATTCCTAAACTAAACACAAAATGTTATGACGCATAAGGTAGCACTTCCCCCTCGCCCCCTAAAAAAAAAAGAAAAGAAGGAACTTCATGTTACATTATTTTATTTGATTTAATTTTGTAATATTATCATCGTTTTTGTAATGTTTATAACTCCCCCCTCCTTTTCGTCGTCGGTGAAAGAGACTGAATACATTAGTAAAAAGTCTTAAGTTGTGTTTAAAGTTGAAGTGAAGCTAAGGATTTAAATACGGTTAGACTTAAGACTGCCGATGTTCGATGAAGATTATTGTTCCAATTGTCGAGGCACTCCAAAATGTATGAGCAGTTTATTGTTTTAAGTTTTAGTCTTTTCAGCGAAGACTTTATCACTTTTATCAAGCGTCGTTACGTGACTTGTTTGTCCTTTGTCTGAGCTTTGAACTCTTTGAGTATGCTAAAACTTCCATTTTAAAAGATCGTCTCAAATATTAGCACTCTATTGTAGCAGGTGTTATTTTGCGGAAGTCCATTGTATTACAAAGGATATTGGTTACGTTTGCTGATTCCGCGCAGTTGATGATGACTTGTCCAACAAGCAGACAAGGTCGACACGTGTTTCGTCTCTCGGCGAGATATAAGCGAGCGACATATCCTGAAGATGTCTCGCTGAGAGACGAAACACGTGTCGACCTTGTCTGCTTGTTGGACAAGTCATCATCAACTGCACGGAATCAGCAAACGTAATCAATATCCTTTGTAATCAAATATTAGCGTTAGAGTAGAAAAATTCATAAGATAGAGTTCAGCATCTCAAAGTCTCAATTTCAAATATGATAATGATAAATGTTTATTTTTGCTATAAAACATGCGTATGCAGTACACAGAATGCTTTTAGGTCTTAGAAATTATCATTGTTCCTACATGTTTTGCCATTGAAAAACAGCATGCAAAAAAAAAAAAAACAAAATATATTCTTTCTATAAAATATTAATGAAATTACTATTAAAATAATATTAATTAATTAATTATTACTTAAATTACATTCAATAGATAAAGTTACAATTATATTAAAATTACTAACACATTCAAATAAATTCTCAATAAAAAACTACAATAAGACAATCAAAGATTTCATATAAAAGATGATAATGATATAACAAAGACAACACAATCAAAGATTTTAAATAATATGACCAACCTAAGGGAACGTATCCAAAATGTATTCATCCACTCTATAATAGCATTTGTCCTTAAGTAAATTTGTAACGGCTACCTTAAAATTATTATCTTCTAGTTCTACTATGTCCTTTTGGATTCTATGGATCTCTAAATAAATAATCTTTACTATAGATATAGATAAACTTAGTGTAGATAAACTATATAGAGAAATCTTAAATATAGATAAACTTAGATCTCACGCCTCTTTTCCATGGCAGAGGCAGAGATCTAAGCACTTCCTAAGAGTCCTCGACTTTTATTATTAGTTTCATGCACGCCTATCGGATCCCGTAATCGTACTCGTGACCTGATCTTATATTTAAAGAGGTATGCGAGAGGTATGATAAGAAACAATATTGTGACACATTTTTATCGTCTATTGTCATCATCTTTTCAGCCAAAACCTTTACACAATATCTAAATCTTCACTACATATAAAACAAAGTCGCTATCTGCCGTCTGTCTGTCCCTTTGTACGCTTAGATCTTTACAACTGCGCAACGGATTTTGATGCGGATTTGTTTAACAGATAGAGTGATCCTTAAGGAAGGTTTATATGTATATTAGCATCCATTATATATATTTTATTTCCATTATATCCATTATACATATATATTTTTAAGGCTTATTGCCAGACATTTTACACGTGCAGCCTATGGGTTCACTTCACGCAGCAGGCTTACAGTACACTAAGGGTTCAGTATAATAATGCGTTCAGGATGCTGCTTGGTCATCCGCGATTTTGCAGTGCGTCGAATATGTTCACCGGGGCACATGTATATGGCTTTCAGGCGCTTATCCGAAAACGATGCGCTTCACTAATGGGTCGTTTTCGCAACAGCACAAACAGCATTTTGAACGCATTAGCCACCAGGTGGGACTCTCCCATGATGAGGCGCTGGGTTCGTCTGCCACACCAATATCGGCGTGTAGATGAGCACAGTTAAGTTATTATTATTAATTTTTCTTTAATTTTTTTTGTATCAATTTAGGTACTACTAACATAGGTTAAGAGAATTGTTACTAACAAACATATGGAATTTGTCTGAAATAAATGTTTATTATTATTATTATTATTAAATAGTGGAGAAATTCTGTTATTTTTGAGGTTTCTAATGTGATATCGTAAATAACTGCATTTTTTCCGCGTACATTGCAAACGATTATATACAACGTTGACAGTTTTTCTGTAGTGTATTTTGTATCAGCATTGCACCCGTGCAAAGCCGGGGCGGGTCGCTAGTATAAGATACACGTGTACAAAGGTCGGCTTATGACTTTCAGAGATCTCTACCAGATAACCCTAGCATTATATTTAAATGTAACAGCCGATAGGTACAAATTATTGTGTACTAATCTAAACTCGTCGGTTACAGCTATTCTTGATACGTTCTCAATGTTAGTATTTTATTTGTGTTCGACATAAAATCAACATAAGACTGACCACGATATTTGAATGATCAATGCCATCAAAGTCTTCAAATTAACGAACATGAGTGCTAGATTTATTTCTAGCCTTTTTAAGGCTATTTAAGTTATTGCGGTATTGATTAAAGCCCCATATCAAGACGGGGCCGTGATGACGGAATTGGATGGATGGATTGATTTAAAATAGAGATGGGCCGAATACGGACTTTGCCGAATACAAATATTCGGCCGAACATTCGGTTCAGCTCTTACCGAACCGAATATTCGGTTCGCGCGAACCTATATAAACAGGTTTATTACCTGTATAAATAGGTTTATATAATACAGGTTCGCCCTCAGCCATTTTAGCCGAGGCATTGAGAAACGGTGATGATGAGAGTACTGACGAAGATGATGACAATAATAGGGTGGCTCAGACTGTTTCAAATTCCACTCATGCAGATTTTTGGAGCTGTTTTGAAGAACTTGCTTCAACAAAGCTACCAGCGATACCGACCGATAATTCAAAAAGTCCTGTTCCAACTGAACTGGACAAATATTTACAGGAGAACCTTCTACAGCCTACCTATCGTTCCTAATCCTAATGTTCCTATCATTTAGAGCATGCAAATGCTAGAGCTAATGATTAATAAAACTTACTTAAATAAAACCATTTTGGTTTTTCTTACTTAAGCTACGGTTTATTGCAAAATATTTATTATATATAATATATAATATATTTACATTTTGACGCATATTTATCCCTTTATGTTAGTTGCTTACTGGGAATGCTGGTATAGGATGTCAATCCGACAAATTACGAAACAACCTACACTCATTATTTACTTTGTTTATTCGGTAATTATTCGGCAATGTAACCGAACTATTCGGCCGAATACGAACACTGAAAAAGTTGCCGAATATGCCGAATACCGAATATTCGGCCCATCTCTAATTTAAAACTGTTTTACTAAACAATACTACTAAACTTCTTCCTGCCCTTTCCCCACCTTAAGTAGGGTCGGCACAACATGTTTTCTTCTTCCATTCTCCTCTGTCGCTCGTCAGCTCAACATCGACTTCCTTTACTCTCATATCAGAATTCACACATTCAATCCATCGCTTTCTTGGTCTACCTCTTATCCTAGGTCCACCTATATTCATATCCATCATTCTTCTTGTTATATGACTTTCATCCCTCCTCATTACATGCCCAAACCATGCTAACCTACTGCTCCTTACCTTCTCAGTCACTGGCGCTACTTTCAAACTTCCTCTTATATACTCATTCTTGATCTTGTCCATTCTTGTAACCCCACACATCCATCGCAACATTCGCATCTCTGAAGCGTGCAGTTTCCTTTCGTCCTTCGCTTTCGTTGCCCAACATTCAGATCCATACTAAACAACACTAAAAAATACTGCGGGGGATATATTTATTCCGCCCGCATACAATGGGTCGGGGGTCTGACATGGAGAGTGAGCGTGGCTGAATGTTCCGTCTGCGGTTGCAGAGGGCGAGGCGGCGGAGTGCGGCGAGGCGGAGAGCCCGCCGGCGCCGGCTCCGGCGCCGCCGCCGCCGCCGGGCGCGCCGTCGCCGCTGCGCAGCTACCAGGAGCTGCGGCCGCCGCCGTCGGCCGCGCCCGCCGCGCGCGACCTGCACCCGTACGCGCACCTCGAGGACGCGCTGTTCAAGCCGGCCAGCACGGACGGCTTCCTGCGCCGCAGCCCCGCCAGCCCCGAGCCCGAGCGCTACGACTACGCGCCGCCGCCGCCGCCCTACTCGCAGGACCACCACCCGCACATCGACAGGTCAGTGTCTGCGTTGCTTTTTATGGACGGCTTCGTGCTTATGTTCAGCTTTGCAATGAGTGTGTTTCTGGAAGGCGCACGAACAGAAGGTGCCTGCTAACGACACCGGCGACCGTTCCCGAGTCGAGGTCGAAACTAGAGATGTGGTGCAGTTGCACGTTGAGCTGGACAGTACGCCAGTCCTGGCTCTTTGGGGCTGCAATAGTGATCGAAATGACAATTTCATAAGTGTTATTCTGATTACGTTGACGCCTTATTAAAAAACACCGCTAGCTGGTCGCCGCGACTTGTATTCCGAGTTGCTTATATTAGGGTGGCGTATATCTTTTAAATTATAGCCTATGTGTTTTTGTGATGTATAAGCTATATTATTGTAACGTTTCATTAAAATCCATTTAGTAGTTATTACGTGAAAGAGTAACAAACATTCATCCATACAAACTTCGCGCATATAATGTTAGTAAGGATCTCGATTTGGTGCCAAATCTGATTAAAATCCTGATTAAAGAATGTAGGAATATGTCCACTTTGTTACCACTTACTGTCAGTTTGTATGTTTTTTGTACAAAATAAAAGATAGTATTATATTTGGGAGAAACAGGTTTTACGGTTATCGATGTAATGTAGATTAAAGATTTGATAACTAATATTAATGACAACCTAACCTCATATTAATTGCTCGAATAAGCTACATTATTATTTTGTAAACGAATGTCGTTGGCATCTTTGTGAATCGAAACATAACAGACAATTTCAATTTAATATAAACTTATTAGTTAGTTCATTAAAAAAGACATCAAATAACATTACATTTATTTTGCAAACGAAATTAGTACAACTGATTAGTATGTTTGTAAATCGAAACAGATAATAAAAAGCTTATTAGTTAGTCGATAAGAAATTACATAAGATAGGAAATATACATAAAATGAAAGAAAATTTGGAGCCAGTAAACAAAATCTTTTTATTTAATCAAGTAGGCGTTTAACACCACTTAAGCGGAGAACTACCGTGCACGAGTTACGACGCAGACAGTACACATGTAAACACATTAACGGCCAGCGACAAATTGAGTTGTTGAGCCACATTTAGGCATAATGATCTGATTGCTTAGAACCGCTACGGACCAGTTCACCATCGTCACCGACCAACCAAAACAAATGTACTTGCGCTAGCAGAACGTTCCCAGGAACCGCATGCGATGTTTTATTGATTGCTACGATTTCCGTTACATCTCGTCGAGATGGTTGTGTCGGCAATGTGTCGTGTTACGGCGTTGCCGGCTTGCGACATACGGACTAGTGTAGGAGACTAGAATATGCAAAAATAGGTACTATAGGGATAGGGTGGGCTTTTGTTTAAATTATAATTATTAACAAATCAATGCCGACGAGTTTGACATTTTATTATAAGATGCTTGTCTTTTTTTTACTAAATGATATAAGGGGCCATTTATATTACGTCACACGAATTTCGTGATTTTTTGCCCCTCCCCCCGCCCTTGTCACAGCTAGTCACATTTAAGCGACTCCCCCTCCCCCCTAGTGCGACGTCACATATTTTGAAAATTTACATTTAGAAATTATTGAATGATTCGAAATCAGTTTTATTTTCATTTTAATAAAATTGACATCAAATCAACAAAACAAAAAACGATTACTTACATTAAATAAGTATATGGTAATTTCATGATTTTCATATTATATTTTTCAAAATCGAGAGTAACCCTATTTCATGCTAATAGTAATAAATTAAAGTTTGTTTTAACAGTTAGCTTATAATAGATTTTGAATGTGACGTCACGGAATTTAAGACCCCCTTGTCACACAATGTCACACTTCGTCAACCCCCTCCCACCCCTTTACTGTGTGACGTAATTTATGAATGGCCCCTAACAGATATATCTATATAACAGATATAACATACATTTTCATTATGGAATAGAAAATGTTGAATTGAAATAGAATCTCTTATTGAATGTGGAAGCCATAACGTAGATTTCCGCTCTTCGTATAACTCAGTGGAACAATACTGATTTAATCATTATTCTGGTCAAGCTTCTGAATGCTTCAAGCGTGTTTAAAAAAATGTAAATATCGCAAATAAAAATTTCCAAGCTGGCTCTATTCACAGCTAAATATCAAGGAAACTGTAAATATTTCAAAGTTTGATTCTTAACTATGAATGTTAACTTAACACTGACTTACAAAGTATACATGAACTGTAAATAAATAAATATTTTTTACACTCACACCAATTAGCTTAGCACAAAGTAAGCTCTGTAAGGCTTGTGTTATTGGATCTAGTGTAACGGATACATAGTATACGAGTAAAACAAAGTCGCTTTCTCTGTTCCTATATCCCTATGTATGCTTAAATATTTAAACTACGCAACGGAAATTTGATGCGGTTTTTTTAATAGAAAGAGTGATTGAAGAGGAAGATTTATATGTATAATGACATCCATTAAATAGTGGAGAAATACTGTTATTTTTGAGGCTTTTAATGTAATCTCGTAAATACTTGTATTTTTTCCGTTTACTTTGCAAACGATTATATTATTATACAACATTTGAATAGTCAAAGGGCTAGCTGTTTGATTGAACGGCTATTTTAACCAGTTGGCTGCGACATATATATACTTAATACAAAATATATATAACGGACCAATTAAGGCACAAATGCCCGAATTCATTATACAAACATCTTTATCCTTTGGGACTCGAACCCAAGACCTCGGAGATGGCGATACCTACCAGTGTACAAACCACTCGGCCACAGAGGCCGTCTGTCCATCAATATGTCGGATCATTAAAACAAATTAGTTTTGACGGGACATTTTGTGAATTCCCTCGGTACCGCTCGTCGCGACACTGGCGCGCTGGGGCTCGGCCGCATCGCCGACTAATCGATTTTTAATTCGACAATCGATAATCGACCGAAAGAGTTGAATGCCGTCTGGCAACACGTATCTGGTTTCATTATCCGATGACCAAAATATTCTTGTCCAAAATAGGTTAGATTTTGTGTACGATAAATTGATTAGCTCTCGTCTTATTTACAACTGTTTAATATCGAAGACTGGTGTTAGTCAAGAGTTTATACCCTTGGCTAGCGATGTTATCATCGCTCAATTACATAGAACTAGAACAACTATTCATAGAGCCATGTTTGGTAACAACATTATTTATAATGTTGTATTATTTTATATACATATGTGTATGTAAACATACATACGACTGTAATCGTATTAGGTATGATTGTATCTTATACTATATTGTATTTTTATATTATATTATTATAATTATTACCATTGAAAAGAGGAGATGAAAAATAGACCTTCAGAGTTTCTTGCCTGTTCTTCTCGAGAAGGCTCTCCCAATTTCCGAACAGGTGTCGAGTCAATATTTTTTTTTTCCTTATTCGTACGTACGGACAAGGTTTTTGTTTTTTTTTTAAGCTTTTTTTTGTTTTGTCGACGTCAATAAGTGCCTGTAAAGGTCTATGTAGAATAAAGATTATTTTGATTTTGATTTTCAATATTTTGAGCATTTTCTTAGTACTAAAAAGTGTCCTCACGCTAATTTAATTTAGAAGACAATAAGAAAGTTAGTCTTCTAACAAAAGAATAAAGAAGAAAACAATTTGTAAATATGTATTTGCTTACCGCTGTGGGTTTAATTTATTATAATTTTAAACATTTGACATTATAATTTTTATTTAGTTCTTTAAAAAAAATCAAATACTTCGTCATAAACCTCCCGAAGGAATCATTCTATTCGTAGTTCAGTGCCAGGACCACAGAGCGGCCGTAGTTTTTAAATGTTCTTCTAGATTTTTTTCATACCAACAGTATTTTTAAGATATAAGTGATTGCTTACGTCATTTTGAACGCTTTGATGGTTTAGTTGTTTGGGGTTTGAAGGTTTGATTCCTCTTTGCTTTGACGACCTCTATAGTAGAGTGGCTAGTACATCGGTTTCAAGGTGTCACTATCTCTGAGGTCCCGGGTTCGAGTCCCGGTGGGGGTAGATGCTTGTGTGATGAATGCGAGCTTTTGTACCTAGTTGTTAATATATATTTCTATCAAAAATATATATGTATAATATATGTATGTCTATCCGCTACCCTACATCCCATAACAGAAGCCTTACAGAGCTTAGTTTGGGCTAGGCTATATAATTGATGTAAATTTAAAAAATATTTATTTATTATTTACTTATTCCTAATGTTTTTCTACTCTCCTTGGTTTGTTGGTGAGCATGCTTAATTAAATACCGCCGGCTTGTCTGAATTTGTCGCCAAAATAATATTACAACATTCCGACAATTAAGGCTCTACGACCTAGCCCAGTTATTGAGAAGTCCATCCATCAGAAGACCATCAGGTCAGATTTAACTCCTGTTGTATGTCAAACTAAAATACAAAGTTTATTTCTTTCATTCAGTTAAAGAACTCAAAAAGTACACGTTATTTTCATCCAAATAATGTATTATTTATCTGTATTATAGAGCACTGCTAGCTGGTCCCCACGACTTGTATTTCGAGTAGCTTATATTAGAGTGGCGTATATCTTTATAAATTATAGCCTGTTTTTTTGTGATGTATGAGCTGTACTGTCGTAAAGTTTCATTAAAATCCATTCAGTATTTTTTTATGTGAAAGAGTAACAAACATACATCCATTCATACAAACTTTCGCATTTATAATATCAGTAGAGATGTTATTACTTAGTTTAATGTCTATCAACGTGTGTGTAAAAATAACTTTGGGTATTAAATAACTAAGAAAAATGTATGCAATAAGTGAATTTATTTGAAATTTCCAACTTAATAAATAAATATTTGTTACACTTAGGGCCTCTTTCACCATCTCCAAGTAAAGTGTCGAGTAGGCTAATTGACAGTTAAAGTGGCCAGTAAGTTAGATTGTCAATTTCACGACTTTCGGGTAGCGTTAATTATAGGATTAACTGACGAGTAACTTACTTGCCACATCATCTGCCAATTAACGCGTTTACTTGACGGTTAAATAACACCACGCGTATATTTCTTTACATACATCCTAAATTAGTTATTTAAAATGGACTTATATTAAATTAATTGATCATAAACTAGACGAAATTGAAAATTCATCAATGCAGCGGATGCCGAGAATTCGTGAATTTAAATTCCGCCTTGATTATTTCACCGACCTGGATGAAACTGATTTCTTTGCTAGGTTTCGACTGTCGAAATTTGCAGTAACCAAATTCACAAGTTAATAAAAAAACAAAATAATAACTAAAACACAAAGGTGAGTAGTAGGACTTTTTTTATTCTAGTGATTTACCAAATTTCCTTTCTAGTGAACTTAAAGGTAACCTATAAATCAATGTCAAAGAATTAGTACATAATGTTAGAGTAAAATATAATTTAACTTGTAGCATGCAACAAGGTTGTTACACAAAACAGAAACAAACTACTTTAATACTTACAGTTTGGAGCAGTAGCTATTTCAGTGTCTACATTGGCATTGCTATCAATTGATGGAATTTCTACTGTGTGATCCTCTATCATAAGAACATCAACATTGTCTGTAAAACAGAGTAAAGTGTTTTAAAAAGACATACTAAAGTTGAACAGTAATCAATAATATGGTGATGCAGTAAATAAGTTTTTGTTCAAACAAATAAACTTACCTTGGCTTTCTTGAACTTGTGGTAATACATCAGAATCATATATACTTTCTAGGCCATCGGTGCTTAATGTTATCATGGCTTTAATTTGTTCTTCAACATTATCAAGGGGAGGTGCTGAATTCTTTCCGCCGCCGGTACGGTAAAGTTCTGAACGAATTGCAGCAGACTTTTTTCTAACTAAACGTTTCAAGCCTTCATATTTCACTTTTAATGTTTTTAATGACCTGAAAGTGCTTCCTGATCGTGCATTAAATTCGTTTTCGATACATTCCCAGATAGCTTCTTTCTTTTTCCATGTAGAAGCATCGCTTTGTTTATTCTCCAAAACATTTTGGTATTTTTGTATCAATGATACCAAAATATCTCTCTCGTGCAATGAAAAGTTCGCACTTCTTTCTCTTTTCACTTTATCCATGTTAATCGTTATATATTATAATTAAAATTGAAGAATTTAAAACACACTATATCATTTGACTATATGGACCTATATATAATAACAAATAAACTAACCAAACATCACACGAGCAAATCGTATTATGAATTGACGTTTGAATGACGTATGAAATCTGACATTTTGATATATTATTGAACGATTTTTAACAAATGTTTCGTTCGTCATTCACTTAATCAGTGATTTGTTACTTGAAGGTTTGTTTTCGTCTGTGAAATTGAGAGAAGTTACTTGGAACATTTACTTGCCAGTTAGCGTTAACTGGGAAGTAACTAGTCGCCACTTTACTTGGAGATGGTGAACGAGGCCCTTACACCAATTAGCCTTTTTTTTTTTGTTCCCCTGAGGAAAATGCATTAAATTGCATACCCCGGCTGTGGCGAGCCGGGGTTATGTGGGGCTCTCCTCCCCAGAAGGGGGAGGCCTACCCACTAAAAACCTCAGGGATGGCCTTCCTCAGGCATGTAGGGAGCCCCTGGGAACACAAAGGCCACTTCCGGGAACCCCCAGCCTCCGCTCCCCTCTCTAGAGGGGAGCCCTCCTCGGGGGAAGCTACCACCTCCCCCGGTCCCCTTCACCGACGACGCCCCCCGGCCACGGAAGGGGCGTGGTCCATCCTGGGTCACCGTAGCGGTCGCGACTTCCTCGCGCCCGCCGGCGACCCGCGGCGGCGCCGCAGCTGTGACACCAATTAGCCTAGCCCAAACTAAGCTCTATAAGGCTTGTGCAATGGGATCTAGGGTAACGGATAGACATACATATATTATACATATATAAATAATTTTTATTGAAATATATATCAACAACCATGACTAAGGTACAAATGCAATCACACAAACATCTGCCCCCACCGGGATTCGAACCCGGGACCTCAGAGCTGGCGACACCTTGAAACCGGTGTACTATCCACTCAATTATGGAGGTCGTCGTCGTTAAGAAACGGCGAGAATCGGCAAAAATATAATGAAATGGAAAAAGTTTATAACGACGACAATGGAAATTATATTAACGCTCGGATTGAACGACATCAAACTTGTTTACAATAATTAAGCGATTTTATGTTTAATAAACAGCATAATTATAAATTGTTGTTGTAATGCAATCATTTAATGTAATGTCACTTATTATTACATTTGACGACGCGCTTGGCGCTGCGGTCGAGTGGTGAGAAATAACTGGACGGGTTGCGAGTTAAATTCCCGCATTATTATTATTTCATGTAAGTCGGGGCTGATGTGCATCACTGCGACCTATTGAGATCTATTGTGACCAGCCTCCTATGTAGGTTCTATGAAGGCCCTACAGTAGCTCCCTTAACTGGGCACTGACCAAGAAACATAGGATGTTCCCAGTTCGGATTGTTTTTATTTCATCTGGGACAAGGATGTGTTTCCCCAGGTATCTGTTTCTTTTGTGAATCAGCGGTTCACAGTAGCACAAGAGGTGTATTGGTGTTTCACGCTCTTGTTCGCAGACTCTACATGTGTCAGTGTCCTTAAGTTTCATGTTGTGAAGGTGTCTATTCAACTTGCAGTGACCGGTCAAAGCCCTAACCATCACGCTCAAGTTACTCCTGTTAAGCTTTAATAGCTCGTCAGTGCGTTTGCGAGAGTATGGTTCGATTAGTGCTTTTGAGTGTGTCATCCCGGACGTACTGTGCCAGTCTGCTTTCGCCTCGTTAAGAAGGCGAGTTTTCAGGTATTGCATGGCCTGGTTCTTTGAGATACCACAGATAGGCTCTGGGCCGAACTGTATTCCTTGAGCCCCAGCCCTGGCTAGTTCATCGGCCTTCTCATTGCCGGTTATTCCAGAATGACCTGGCACCCATTCGAGAGTGATTTTGTTCTTTTCTCCCAGGTCATTGAGTTTTTCACACAGTCTTTTACTAGCTTTGATTTAAGGGTGTTATTGTTTATTGCTAGTAAAGCTGCCTGACTGTCTGAATTAATTACGATTTTTTTTTTGGTTTACGTAGTTTCGTTGGCGGTTCGCTTGTACACATTCAATTATGGCACAGACTTCCGCCTGGAATATAGTGGCATAAATAAATTCCCGCTTAGGACAGATATGTTGTAAGAATTAAAAAATAATTTTTGTATTAGATGAGAGATTCACAAAATTAGCCTCAAAGATTGCTTCCAACTAACGACTTCTAGTTTACTCATTGTTTGGTTTTCTAAATACAAGGGGTACTTCAAATAACAAACAATTAATCCCGCACAGGCCGTATCTATACTGTAAATATATAAAATTACAACACGTATTATATATAAAGCTGAAGAGTTTGTTTTATTATATATAGGTACATGATTTTTAGAAATCTAATCAGAAATCAAATTAATTTTTATTCAACATAAGTTTTTACAGGCACTTGTTGATGTCAAACATATATAAAATTTAAGGACACACAGATCTTTTATATAACTTTAAAGAAAGAGTTATATAACCTTGTACACGGATACGTCCAAGGGAAACAAAAAAGGTGCTCTACACCTGTTTGGAAATTGGGAGAGACTTGCAGAGAAGAAAGAACAAGAAACTCTGAAGCTCTACATTATTTTCTCCTCATTTAAAAATGGTAAAAAATAGCACAATTACATCTATTAACATGTAAATGTAATAAACATATCGGATATACATATGTCCGGTAAAAATAACCATTTCCCTTTTTTCATTAGGGTAGTTTTAACAAGTGCTTTAAATTTATTTTAAGACAAAGCTGCAATACTTTCTGGAAGTGTGTTGAATGTTACACGTGTCCCCATAGAACCTCTAGGTTTTTAGAAGCCTAAACGTTGGAACTGCAAGTTTATTTATTATTCTCGTGTATATATATTCACTCCCGCTTCTTTCCCATAAGGGTAGGCAGTGATCACAGTTTTGCACTTGCTATTTGCGTAACTTCCATGCCTTTTATTGACATTTTCATGCACGCTCGTTCGTTACGGGTAGGTTCGTCCAGGCCGTCCATTATAAATTGCCTTGTAAATTTCTTTCGTCCATCCATTTTACGTGACCAAACCATCTAATTATTTTATTGTGTACTAGCTTTCCGCCCGCGGCTTCGCCCGCGTTATATTCGAATTTCCCACAGGAAGGATATGTTTTCCGTCGGTAAAATTATCTTATGTCCTTTCTCGGGATTTAGACTATCTGTGTACCATATTTCATTTAAATCGGTCCAGTAGTTTCAACAACATTTCCTTACAACCTATAATCCCTCCTTTCAACCTTTTACAACCCTTTACTACCTTCTTTGCATGAAAAAGTAGCATATGTCCTTTCTCAGGCTCTAGACTATCTGTGTACCAAATTTCATTTAAATCGGTTCAGTAGTTTTGGCGTGAAAGCGGAACAGACAGACAGACAGACAGAGTTACTTTCGCATTTATAATATTAGTATGGACATATTACAAATATAACCTTAAAATACACTGCGTCTAATCTAACAAAATGTTTTTATTTTATTCTGTTAGTTAAACAAGTTAATGTTCAACGAATATTTTGACCTCAATAGGTCATATAAATATACGCAACATGACGTTTTTTTAAATAAATCACGACGAAAATAGTAGCAAATGTGTTGCTGTGATAACCTACAGCTTTCTACGCGATAGCGAAGCATAACAAAGTAATCATTACTAGCGTTATTCTTTTTATGGACAAGCGAGTATGTACGTAGGGACTAGCGGATAATTTAATCTTGAATGTTGAATTATAGTTAACGATTGAAATACATTCATTCTAAATCCATACTAATATTATAAATGGGAAAGTGTGTCTGTCTGTTTGACCGCCTTTCACGGCAAAATGGAGCGACGAATTGACGTGATTTTTCACGTGGAGATAGTTGAAGGGATGGAGAGTAACATAGGCTACTTTTTATCCCGGAAAAATCGACAGATCCTACGGGATGCGTAATAAAGGCTTCGCACAAAAACTACTGCACAGATTTTCATGCGGTTTTCATCAATAGATAGAGTGATTCTTGAGCAAGGTTTTGCGGTATGTTTTATCTCGGAAAAACGGATAGTCCCACGGGAAGCGCGATAAAACCTTCGCGCCATAAACCGACTTCCGCGCATATGTAGCCGTGGACAAAAGCTATGACCCTTAACCCTCAGACCCAATCTCGAAATCCACGGGGGCGAAGCCGCGGGCAGAAAACTAGTCTGTGCATAATGTAGCTTCCCAAAGGTGAAAGAATTTTTGAAATCGGTCCAGTAGTTTCGGAGCCTATTCATTACAAACAAACAAATCTTTCCTCTTTATAATATTAGTATAAATATACGCTACGCTAATATAAAGCTACTCGAAACACTTGTTATTTTGTAATTTTAATTTATTTCATAAGTTTGGGCCGTGCTGTCTTAATAATTCTTTCAATATATTAGTCTCTTGTTTTTATCTTTTTCTTATCCTTATCCTATTTTGCTCCGTAGCCTTCCGCTACGTGACACGTTTTACGCGATTCCCAATGGAATAAACAGAAAGTTGTGTTGGTCTTGGGTGTTAATAGATCACCTCTGTCCAGCTCGCTTAACACTAACGGCAGTGCTGTGGGGGAGTACCCCCAGTGTATCCTACATACAAGTTGGGTGTAGCGAGCACTTTCCTAGGGCAATCCGTGCCGACTATCTAGAGGTGTTCAATATTCCCATACTTGAACTCTGTACATGCATGACACGATTAATTATAGAAATGCAGATGCGTAGATTGCATGAGCGTAGCTTGAAAACTAGCAGATGGGCAGATTTGCATTAAAAGATAACAATTTACTTATAATTGCGAGACCTGAGAAAATTCTAGAACATTCTAATATTATAGACGTTAGAAGATTAAAACTTTACATATAATTGCAAGTTCCGAGAAATTTCCAGAATGTTCTATTAGTATAGACGTTCACACTAAGCGCTAGCTTTTAATATTACATTCCATATTTTATAGAAACTGTAATGACTAAAATACACTTTGTCCAAGAAAACTTTGTGAGTCGCTAATGAAGCACGTAGCTCGATCACATGTAACCTTTAAACACACATAAATGTACGCAGAGTGTACGGCGGTGACGTGGCGACCGCAACCACAGGAAAATGCTACCATTCGCTTCTGCCTGTTTGTCGTCTGTATACACTCTACATTGGCTAACAAATACCTATTTAATAATCAAATCAAATATTTATACTTCAAATAGCATTTTTACAATCGCTCTTGCGCGTCAAAGGTGCTAACGTCAAAGCCTGTGACTGGAGGCTGTACTGGAAAGAATTAGTAAGAAAACGAGCAAGGGCAATTTGTTTTTTATTAGGTTGACTTGTTTATATAAATTATATAAATAACCTTCACATTTTTTTTATCATTTTCGCTGCCATTTCTAACCGACTTCCAAAAATGAGGATTAATTCAACTGAATGACTGTTTGAATATGACAATAATTCTTTTGTTGGTGGCTTTATAAAAAACTTACCAAATTGTTTTTAACATAAATTTGTCAAAAATAAATCGATAGGTAGGAAAAACGACACCATAATTTATGGCTATGCTGTAGTATTTTTTATATATTATTATGCATTAAATACTAAAAACATTTTACGATAATATAATCTAGCTAAAATTTAATTCTACTTAACCACTGGTTTGTACTTAAAAAATAAATCCTTTTTTTTAAATTATAATAATAATATTAGAAATAGCAGACTAAAAAGCATTTAAATCTGTACATTATAACTGGGTTTCATCATTTTTATAACATAGATAATATAAAATTGTGTATGGAAAATATTGGAAGTGCCAGAATGCCAGAATGGCGTAAATTACCGAAGCTGGCAAGGTAAATAGTTCGCGTTTTTCGGCTGCGGCGTCCTCGTTGTTATCAGCAGTTACCGCACCTCCGCCTACCAGATTCAAGCCGAACCCACCTTTGTGCTTACAGCAATACGTACCAAAACCGCGTGCTACAATTCAGTGACTACTGGAAAGTGGCGCGTACGGCGCCGTTACATTTATTATAATTTTAATTGCCGCGAGCAATGTACAAGCTGTAATTGCACTACAAAAACCGCCTCTATTACGAGTAGCAAAAGTGTCAAGGTTAAAAAGTCGAATCTGTATTGGACAACATCCTATTTATAAGATCGAGTATTTTTCGATTTAATTAATTAGGTTTATCTATAGCTTACTCGTTGTAAGTTTCCAAGGGATAACTGTATTAATACAAATTGTATAATTTAAACAAAATATTTCGACTACATTATGACAACGTGAATTGTGGTGAAATGCTTCCATAAATTCAAAATTAAAAAAAAAAATTCAAAATTCAAAATCTTTATTAGGGATCAATTTACACTTATTACATAAATTATGTACGATAATAACTGCTTTAGTACCTAACTGTGTTGCAGTTATTAGCGCCCACTTCCGGGATTTTTGAAAAATACAAATAAAAATAAAGACAATTGTAACAAGATCTCAAAAATATAAAATAGTATTAAAGTATGTATATGTGTGAGTGCGTGTGTGCGTGTGTGTGTGTGTGCGTGTATGTACGTGTGTGTGTGTGCGTGCGTGAGTGATAGCTGTATTCGGTTTATATAAACTTAGGCTGAAATCAATTTCTCGGTGTCCTTATATGAGAGGGTCAACAACCATTTAGTGACCAATAACTTGCACTCACGATAAGTGCAGGAGTATATACTAAGAATTTTATTAAGGCTATTTATTATAAATGCGAGGAGCAAGAAAACAAAAATGTTGGCTTGAGAGAACAGTTCTGCACGTTTCCATGTGACAAACTAAATCAGTTCTTCGTTGAGATAAAGAAGTATAAGGTAATTGAAGATGTTTACGAAGAATACATTGAAGAATGAAAATAGGTCTGTACCTGTTCAATATCTATCTGTATAGATATTGATAATATTATAGAACATTTTTTTGTCCTATCATTAATACTCTTCGCAGCGTATGCGATGAAAGACATTGTATGGCCAATTTTTTTACACCTTCGGTTGGTTTTAATAAGACTTTCTAAAGATTTCTATAGTAATCTAGTACTAAATATAGCCTATGTTACTCAGTGATAATGTAGCTTTCTAATGAAGAAAGAATTATTAAAATCGGTCCATACTTTTTGAGTTTATTCGTTACATACAAAAAATACAAATCTTTCTTCTTTAATAATATTAGTTACTAGCGACCCGCCCCGGCTTCGCACGGGTGCAGTGAAAAATGGTTATGGTGGGTTATCCCTAAGAGATAGACATATACCATCGCGAACTTTTTTGTGGATTTTTGTAAGTTGTACAATACTGTAGTACATTATTTTGGTCTATTTCGTAGGGTTCAGCCAGCGTTTGCAATATAAGCGCAAAAAAACGTGCTTATTTACGACATCACATTAGAAACCTTTAAATTTATCAGTGTTTCTCTACTATATTATGCATTTATTATACATACAAACCTTCCTTAAGAATCACTCTATCTATTAAAAAAAAACCGCGTCAAAATCCGTTGCGTAGTTTTAAAGATCTAAGCATACATACGGACATACAGCGAAAGCGACTTTGTTTTATACTATGTATTGATTGATATTCCCATGGTGTAGGCAGAGATTAGTTTCCCACTTGCTACGATCGCAACGAAATATAACAGACGTGTAACTTGTGGTGTAGTTAATAAGAACGAACGAATCTAAGCAAATAATTTGTCAGCTAAGGTGTCAATTGTTAGAATTCTCGTAATCACCGAAGCTTCGAACTTTTGTTTTGAGAGCCAAAGCTGTATGGATGTGAAGCTCGGACAGACGCAACGTCAGCGTATAATTTTCTCACGACAGCGTCAGGCTCGCCAGGGTGGTGCTTTTGATCAACATTAGAATATCATATATCCTTATCTCTTATTATTGCCACTTTGCAAATATATTCATAGTGACATTCTTTTTCTACATCACTGGATATAAGTGAGTAGCGGACCCGACAGACTTCGTCCTGTCAAAAAGATTTGTAAAGTGTTTTGTAAGTTTTAAAAAGTAGTTATAGTGACGTAACTACAATAGTTAGACATATGGTCTCGCGAAGTTTTTTGTAGATATTGATATATTCTATAATATTGTCGAACATTTTTTTGTCCTATCATTAATACTCTTCTCAGCGTATGCGATGAAAGACATTTTATGGCTAATTTTTTTACACCTTCGGTTGGCTTTAATATGAATTTCTAAAGATTTCTATAGTAATCTAGTATTAAATATAGCATATGTTACTCAGTGAATGTAGCTTTCTAAGGAGAAAATAATTATTAAAATCGGTCCAGTACTTTTTGAGTTTATTCGGTACATACAAAAATACAAATCTTTCCTCTTTATAAAATTAGTGCAGATTAATTTAATTAAACAAAGGAATCGGGTTATTTAATTTTGGGGATAATCCTTAAAAATCTCTTTTACATTCATTCAGAGACTTTTGGATTTTATTTATGTTAAGAGGTGGTGACAATGAAAGCGAAAGCGAGCTTCTCAGCCTCGACTACTTCAAGGAACTGATTGTATTATCTCCAACTGTCGCAACTGTTATATTAAAACTAGCGGACACACCAAACGTTGTTGACAAATATTTCTAGGGAATTTGAGCGTTATTTCTAGTGCCTGCTAGGCAGTACAAAAATACGACCATTGATAAGTTACCGAGCGGAATGAAAATTGAATAAATTACTAAAATTACTATTAGGTACAAATAGAGGTGGCGATAGAAAGTTAAAAATTTACGTTAGTGTGTATTTTTAATGCCATAATTTACGTTAGTGTGTATTTTTAATGCCATAATTTACGTTAGTGTGTATTTTTAATGCCATAATTTACGTTAGTGTGTAATTTTAATGCCATAATTTAGAAAATAAAAATAAGCTTTAGGCATGTCCACCGCTTTTTTTTTTTTTTTTTTTGTTTCCCTGAGGAAAATGCATTAAATTGCATACCCCGGCTGTGGCGGGCCGGGGTTATGTGGGGCTCTCCTCCCCAGAAGGGGGAGGCCTACCCACTAAAAACCTCAGGGATGGCCTTCCTCAGGCTTGTAGGGAGCCCCCGGGAACAGAAAGCTTCTTCCGGGAACCCCCAGCCTCCGCTCCCCCGTCGACACAGGGGAGCCCTCCTCGGGGGAAGCTACCACCTCCCCCGGTCCCCTCCACCGACGACGCCCCCCGGCCACGGAAGGGGCGTGGTCCATCCCGGGTCGCCGTAGCGGTCGCGACTTCCTCGCGCCCGCCGGCGACCCGCGGCGGCGCCGCAGCTGTGCTACCGAGCCCGGCGCCGCCTCCTTCGAGCGGGATCGGCCATCTCCCGACCCCGCTCGGCGGCCTCCTTCTGGAGCATTACTGCTTCACAGAAGGAGGCCACAGCCCTCCAACCAGGCATGTCCACCCCTAGCCTACCTTTTCATACCCTTATCATTTAAGGGTATGAAAAATAGATAGTAGCAGATTTACAGACCTACTAAATATGCATATGAAATTTCTCAAAAATTAAGGTTCACAAAGTTTCGGAGTAGTCTGCTAACTAATATTGTGACACGAGAAATTTATACATAAGATAATCTTTATTCAACAGTGACCTGTACAGGCATATTTAGACGTGGAAACAGATCTATACCAACAAGAAAAAAAAAAAACACTCAAGCCTTCTCGAGACGAGACGAAGAAACTGGAGGTCTAGTTTTAAGCTAGCTTGTGGCGTTATGTATAACTCCCGTTTCTTTGCCAACCATTCCCTTAGCAAATTACATCAGATTTCGTACTGCTATTTTTATTGGCTTTTCCCAACTAACATATATTGAAAAATCCGTTGAGTAGTTCTTGTAAAGAGAGAACCGCATTCGCACGTTCTCAGCAACTTTCTCGCTTATGATATTAGTAAGATAATTATCTTCAAAGCATCAAACTGAATAGTTTCAACATTCGTTCAAAGAGATCCACATAATGCACATAATGCACATAATCCAAATTTGTGCACCTCACTGAGCCTTGCGAAATATTTGTCCGAGTCAGTGACTTTAGAATTAACATTAGCTCCGATAAGTATAATTGTACTTTTGTATTTGTGACTCTGTGTCACTTTGATGAGAAGCTCCATTGTGCAATCACACGTGAAAAGTTCGGTATACGTCAACTTTCTTGACTTTATTACTTGATTCTCATTTCAAAGGCAGCTCGAGTACGCTGAAAAAAAATACAAAGTACTTAAGATTTTTGAAAGAAAGAAAGAAAAGTCTTTTATTTGGAGAAAAAGGAGAATAAATTGCATTTTAACGTTGAACAATGTGGTAATATACTACAGATCTCTTTGTATTTAAGCATATTTTTAGTTTACCCGTGAGATTGTTGACCATATATTTTAGGCTATATTCATGTTCTGTAATGATTCTCGTGCCTGATGTCACCGCTGTGTCAAGCGGAATACCAGTGCCAGACATATGCACGCTGCTTGTACTGAGCTTGCCGCAGTTTTGTGTATGAGAAGCGGTCATCACTTAGCCAATCATAGTCCACTGCTGGACGTAGGCCTCTCCCAATTTGCGCCACAACACCCGGTCCTCAGCCTTTCGCATCCAGTCCCCTCCAGCGACCTTCTTCAGGTCGTCAGTCCACCTGGCGGAGGGGGCGTCCTACTTTACGGCTGCCGAGTCGCGGTCTCCATTCAAGGACTCGTCTGCTCCATTGGCTATCAGTCCTTCGGCAAACGTGGCCAGCCCATTGCCACTTCAGCGAGCTTATTTTGCGAGTTATGTTGGTTACTTTGGTTCTTTGTCGAATGACCTCATTACGAATTCGATCCTTCAAAGAAACTCCGAGCATAGCTCGCTCCATAGCCCGCTGCGCGACTTTAAATTTATGGACTAGCTCGACCGTTAATGTCCACGTTTCGGCGCCGTAAGTCATAACCGGTAGGACGCACTGGTTGAAGACTTTCGTCTTTAGGCATTGCGGTATAGGCGAAGTGAAGACCCGACCAAGCTTGCTAAACGCTGCCCAGCCCAGCTGGATCCTTCGATCGACTTCCCGCTCGAAGTTGTTTCTACCAAGCTTAATTGCCTGCCCTAGGTAGATATATTCTTGAACAACTTCGAGCATCGATCCTTCGACATATATCGGTTTCGGCATGACATGTCCATTGAACATAATCTTGGTTTTATCCAAGTTCATGCCAAGACCAACCCGTCGTGAGGCTCCATTAAGGTCATGCAGCATCTCGCTTAGCTGGTCCAGCGACTCTGCTACTATGACGATGTCATCGGCAAATCGAAGGTGTGAGATGTGCTCACCGTTCACATTTATACCCCGTCCAGTCCATTCCAGTGTCTTGAAGATATCCTCGAGCGCGTTGGTGAACATGAGAAGCGGTAACTATTCTTATTATGTAGGTACCAGCTGGTGCCCGCGACATCGTCTGTGCAGGATTAGGTCATTATTTTAGCTATTATGGCTTACACATAGCGTTGCCAGGCGTTCGGATAAAGCCGGACATAGGTAGGCTTTTTGATTGCGTGTTCGGCCAATAGGTATAGACTGTGTCCGGCTTTTGTTAGGCTTTTTTTTACATTTTGCAAATGAGAGTGGCCAAGCGCAGGCGATGAGAGTCGACTGACGGTCGCTCCGCAGGCCGAAGTATTTTGTAAACGAGAGTGGCCGAGCGCAGTTACTTAATTATGTTGATAAATGTTGAAGAATCTAGAATTTGATTTTAACTGATGACTATTTGACTGATTAATAAAAGAGTACTTACCTTAGACTGATTTGGTATTCGATTTTATTATTTCTCTAGAATTTAACAAAATTTATGATATTAATCAAATATCTTGATTTTACATACAATTTTTATGTCGTACCGATTAATACTGAGACAAAGTCCTCAATGATGTAGGGTGTCCGGCCTTCCTACCCAAATGTCCGGCCAAACTGTTTGGTCTGTCCGGCTATTAGGTTTGGCAACCTGGCAATCTTACTTACACATAGTAGATATATACTGTGGCGGTCTTTTTTATTTATTATATTTTGGACAATTCATACAATATTTTGATAAGTTGTAGTTTATATGTTATTGTGATGAGAAATCTATACTATTGTAAAGTTTTATTGAAAACCATTTTGTAGTTTTTATGTGAAAGAGTAACAAACATCTATTTATACTTAAAAACTTTTGCATTCATATATATATGCTATTTACTGTTTTACGGGCTAGAGAATCCCAAAAGAATTGTTCAAAGAAATTAATATTTTAACTTTAGCTAGTCAATATATATATGATAATTTAGTTTTTGTATATAGAAACTATAATAAATTCAATAAAAACAGTGATCTACATAATGTGAATACTAGAAACAAAAATAAACTTGCCGTTCCAATGTTCAGACTCCATAAAACTAGCTGTTCGTTCTTGGGGAAATGTATATCTATGTTTAACAAGCTTCCGCAAAGTGTCATTGATTTGCCTTTATATAAATTTAAAAACCATATCAAAAAGACACTCATGAGTAAAGGTTATTATAAAGTAAGTGACTATCTAAATGATCACACTATTTGGGAATGGGACACTATTCATGGAGCCATGTTTGGTGACAACATTATTTATAATATTGTATTATTTTATATGTGTATGTAAACATACGTACGACTGTAATCGTATTAGGTATGATTGTATCTTATACTATATTGTATTTTTATATTATATTATTATAATTATTAACATTGAAAAGAGGAGATAAAAAATAGACCTTCAGAGTTTCTTGCCTGTTCTTCTCGAGAAGGCTCTCCCAATTTCCGAACAGGTCAAGTCAATATATTTTTTCTTTTTTTTTCCTTATTCGTACGTACGGACAAGGTTTTTGTTTTTTATTTAAGCTTTTTTTTTGTTTTGTTTGTTGACGTCAATAAGTGCCTGTAAAGGTCTATGTTGAATAAATATGATTTTGATTTTTGATTTTATTATTAGTGGGCATTGTTTTGTTTTGATTTGTAATTGTTGTATGGTCTAAAATAAATGTATTTCTCACTTTCTTTCAGTAAAGAGATTACAAGACAGACATTATTTTCCTGATGAAAGTTGTGTCGGGTTCCATTGATTGAATGTTCTACTCGTAAATAGGAATTTACGCAGTTACAAGCCTAATTTATGTCCCTCTGGCTAAAATTAATTATAGACAGAATTCATATATACTGCGCACGGGCAAGTGTTTCAACGAATTATGCGATAGGTTTGATCTTGATCTTTTATATTCGAGCTGTAATGTATTAAGGCGGAAGTTAAGTCTGTTGTTATAATATTCTAGAAAGATAAAATATTTGTATTTTTGCTATTCTATGTGTTTTGTGAAACTCGACGTGTTGTTATTTTAACCATTCAAAAGTTAATGTGTAAATCTGTTATTAGTTTAATGAAGTTTATTTAAGTTGTATTTTAAAGATTAACAACTGTTGATTTACCTTTGAAAATAAACTGGCCTTGAAATACCAGCACAATTTAAGAATCTCATATTAGCTTTTTTGTTGTAACACAGTGTAATGGTGGCTTAAAATGTTAGTATTAATTATTTAGTGAGGTCTGAATCGTGGCCACAGGTATAATGGCTGGCTGTGGCAAGTTCTGCGAACGCGCGGCGACTTCCTGCGCACACGCATACGCACACGCGCACAGCGGGCTGCGGCTGTGCTGACTTGCGCCAGCGCAGCGGCCGCTCTCGCCCCGGCCGGGCCCGAGCAAACAGCGAGCTCGCGTTTTTTCCCGGGCAATCCTAGGGCGCATCGTAAAAACATTTCTTTGTCTCAAATAAGCCATAACAATATTGACGCGGACAAAAAAATATATCAACAAACTCGAACGTTTGAGAGTATAATTTATGTCTCAACAAATCCACATTTTGATTGTTTGCCCAACATTTTGTCTAACGATACTCCAAACAGAGTTGTTTGATGTGTGACTTTGTGATGGAGGGCGATTGATGGCCACGGACCTTTTGAGATCGTTTGATTGAGAACAATAAGTGGGACGTGACTGTGCCGGGCTCGCGGCGGCCTTGCCGACGGAACAATAATAACAACACTGTGTCGCGTTACATGAATGAGACGAGAAGTGTTCCGGTGCAATCAAAGCTGTTCTCGGCAATCATAATGGGCAGGCTGTGACATAGGAGCCGTCGTACGACGTCGTTGCAGGAACTAAATGGGATGTGATGTGCGAGACTTTCAGCAGAATCATATACCGGGATAGATAAATGAAAATGTGTGAGAGAATATCCGTGAGAATAAGAAAAGATGGCCATTAATAATTTGATTGAATATTACATTAAATGTTGAGGCTTAGAAATAGATATGGAATAAATATGTGATGGAAACAATATAGAAGAAATAGTGAATTGACGTCCCAACTTCGCGGAGCCTGCTTTCCGAATCAGGAATCATGTAGATGTTTTCGTTTCCGCATCAATCGTCAGTAAATTACAAAAGCCCTGCAAAAATTCCCAAGTAATAAATTCGTCGTTAATTTTTGAAATTATGTAAACCCCCGAAAGAGACAGACATATTTTAATGATGTCACCGACAACAGCGTTTTGTAGTGTCGGCATTTGTGACAACAACGTCGGGCTCTTAGCGGCCGCCATAACTGGATTCATTCATTGAACCGAATAACTTGTCGAAAGATCTCACAGTACCTATTGTGGTAGTTCTCGGATACAATACAACCAACACATTGATTTGAATTGGCTCACCATTTTTTACTTTTGACTCCATCCGCCACTTAGGTTAGTAAGTAAAAACTAACTAAAATCTATGCTGTTGCTAGGGCAAAAATCCATACAGCAATAACAAAGATATTTTTTCTTCTATTTTAAATATTAATATAGTTCTTTTTGCAAATGGTGCAAATAGTGTTCTTTTCAAACTAATAATCTTCAATGCTGTCCCTTATTGTGCCATTTGAACTCTAATAATGAGTCGCCGTAAGTACTGTGTTGAGGAAAACCAATAATGGCGCCCTGAGGCCTTTATCGCCGTGGCTGCACAATGGTGGCCGGCTCACCGCGGGCTTCTGAACTTTGCTTGTTCTAATTGTTTCTATTTATTTGTTCCTTACCATGGAATTTGTTGTCTTTGTTCTCAATATGACCATTATGTTTCTTTACCCTATTTACAATTTCAACTGGTTTGTTGTCAAATAATGATTCATCTTCTTTGAGATATGAGACTAATGTTTTAAGCAAATCTTTAATTACAATTTCGGACTGAAATTCTCTATAGTTACATAGTTATCCATCACAACGCGTTTCTAGTTTTTTTCTAGCCATAATGTAAATATAAATAATATAGGTTCAAGTTTATTTCACCATATCTAGCGTCGAACAGGCGCAGGCGCTCCATGGGCATGTTTGCGCAGGGTCTCCGCCGGCGACACTTTTTGTGCCCGCCTGATCCTAACACGCCATTTTACACGTTTTAAGAGCCCTCGGATCGTTTCCAAATTTGTACTCTTTTTTGTCAGTGTTGAGTGACGGCTTAAGTGTTTCGAAATGAGTTATTTGTATAGGCTCTTAGCGGCCTGTGTCGCCGGGACGTGGATTTGTGCGGCGTTAGCGCATGGTGTAGTGCTGTGGGCTGTGGCGCACGTGCGACGACGCGCGGCCGCGTGACCTGCGCCCGCGCTTCCGCGTACTGCCCGCTCGTGCGTGGTTACACTCTGCAGCCGTAAAAGCCGTTTGCTCTCCATCGTTTCGCACTGCAATGCTGGGCAATTATTTATCATTGTCACGGGAACGGCCGACGCAATGTACTGCAAACAAGGTACACGAAGCGCCGCTTACGGACGAGGAGAGTAACCTATCGTCTCTGACAATGCGGGCTCCGGCCACGTGCGCCGCTGTTGACCCGAGCAAAGGTGTGACTTGTTTTACCTCCGTCACTTCCGGGCGCTTAAAGGGAAGTTGGCTATAATCGGTAATGTTTGGTATCGACCGTTACGGTTATCTGCGCTTCGTCACCGGCGTCTGGCGAATCTCTGGCACGCTCTGCAAATAAGTCGACATAGAGGGCATGTTATACCCTTGACTGTTGGATTGGAATAATTTATCACGAAGAAGATAATGACCAAATAATCTATTTTGCTTATGAGAACGAATATAAGTACTAGCAAAGCAACAAAGCGGTGATCGAGAGAATGCTAAGATCAGAAAAGCTAAATCGCGGAAAAATACCAGCTAGATCGTAGTAGATGTAAAAATATATTTCTCGTGTTACATTGGTTGTCTTCAATGGAGACATGATGGCATGTTTGCAGTTAAGAATGTGTTAGACCCTCTCCTTCCCACAAACTGCTTTATAACAAGAAGTTAGTATTTCTGCGGCAAATGTCGGCGACTGCGGGGCGGGGCCGGAGCGCGATAACGCGCTTCCGAGACGTTCCGAGCCATTAGCCCCGCGCTGCTCTACTTACCGGCTGTGCATGTACCTAGTATACACGACAACACTTAGGATTGTACATGTTGCCCTTGACACCGCTATTGTGTCGCTCGTAAAAGAGGTAGTTTTCATAGTGCAAATGTGACGATTGACATTTGATCTTCTGTACCGTTTACTGACTACGCCACAACTAATAGCCTACCTTCTGACGCGTGGCAACCTAACGCTTTCGCCAAATTTTACTTGACCTCAATCCTTATCTGTATCTAACCTGTACTTCGTATAGTCCCTTCAATTTCATTTTTATACTTACACAAGGTCTGTTTTTGTTCCAAATATCTAATATATCATTTTGGTGATTATGGCCATCAGCGTTAAAAAACTACAATTTCAACTGAAAGATGTCAACGTTTGCAACATGGTATTAATCACTATATTGTCCTGTTATAAAATCTACTTCCAAGGTACAGCTAGTTTGACAAACAAGCAGGTTTTAATACTTCAATCTATCCACATAGAATATAATCTAGGCCAGTGATTCCCAAACTGGTCTATATCGACTCCTAGAGGTTTATGACAGCCTCCTTCTGTGAAGCAGTGATGCTCCAGAAGGAGGCCGCCGAGCGGGGTCGGGAGATGGCCGATCCCGCTTGAAGGAGGCGGCGCCGGGCTCGGTAGCACAGCTGCGGCGCCGCCGCGGGTCGCCGGCGGGCACGAGTAGGATGTAGGCATTCGATATCAAGCAAGCAGGGGATCTACTCCCGAAAATGGCAAAGGGTCTACGACACAAAAAAGTTTAGCAACCTCTGGACGTATCATAGACCCTTGGCTAATCTTATATCATACTATAAAACTTATAATACATCCCCATTTTATGTAGTTTAGACACATCCACTATCTCATTCACTTTCGTAATGAAATCATGTAATAACTTTCTTTTCTTTAGGTACTTTTTTAGTTTGCTTAGATAAGCTGGTCCAATTTTAGAACCTTGTATTAAATATCCCTAGATCGTTCTTCGATTTGCACCGTGTTCTCTTTTTTTTTTTTTTTTTTTTTTTTTATTGCTAAAGTTGACAAACAAGCAGGCTGCCCACCTGATGGTAAGTGGTAACAGTCGCCTATAGTACATGTGGTTCCCACGAGATTCGCAGCAAATCTGCAAACCTCATAAGAACCACAGTGTACGTTGCCAACTTGTGACATAAGATGTAAAGTCACAGTACCCAGTAAATTCACTGCCTATCTTACCCTTCACGCCGGAACACAGCAAAGCGAACCCTGCTGTTTGGCGGCGGAAATAGGTAAGACGGAGGTACCCATGCAGACGACCCTGGTACAGAGTCTACCTCCTAGGCTACTCTCTACTCTCGTAGGACGAGTGACCTCTCGCGCAGTCGATGACCCTGGCCGCGGTCGGATCGCCAATTCAGTCAATGGGTTCTAGAGACCACGCATGCTACATACGTTGCCATGGGTCCGCCAAGATCACGTACCGTTGCATTGAAAACGCTAGAGTCGGGAGCATCGCTGTAGGATTGGGTTTGGAAGGTTTGGGATTCCAGTATAAATCAATGTGTCTGTCTGTCTAAATGTCTATTCCCCGTGCTATGTGCTATTTCCCGCGACTCCGGACGTGTCAATTTCTGTTATTATAATCGTAATTATATATTTTTTTAAATAACTCTTTGCAAATAATTGGTAATAATGCATTAATTTCGATTAAATTTGATTACCATAAAAAAAGCTATAGTGCGTCAATTTTATATGATAGAAATATACTGTCGTGGGCATTTTTTTTACAACATTTAAAGATGAATAATTCTTTCATACATATTTTTTGGGTAACATGAACATTCCATTCTCCACTGATACTCCTATTAGTCGCAGTATGATTGCTATAAAGCCTAAAAGCCTTCCTCAATATAAGCACTATTTAACAACAAAATATGTTTTCAATTCGGCTTCCTAAGATTAGCGCATTCAAACGAACCAACAATAAAATATTCAGCTTTATAATATCGATACTATATATTTTTATATAGTAGCTACTAGCTGGAGCCCGCGACTTCGTTTGCGTAGGATTAGCATTTCGACTAGCATATATTAGTGTGGCGTATCTCAAGCTTTATTATTGTACAAGCTATATTATAGTGAAGTTTCATTAAAATCTTACTCTTTCTCTTTCATGTAATAAAAGAGTAACAAATATGATGGATGATTCTGACTCTTTCACGTAAAACTACTAATATTATAAATCGGATAGTGAGTTTGTTTGTTTGTTCCGCTTTCACGCCGTAACTACTAAACCGATTGCTTTGAAATTTTGCAGAGTTAAAGATAAAAGTACGGATTAAATAATAGGCTACTTTTTCCCGGAAAAATCGACAGATCCCACGGGATGCGTAATAAAGGCTTCGCTCAAAAAGTACTGCACAGATTTTCATGCAGTTTTCATCAATAGATAGACTGATTTTTAAGCAAGGTTTTGCGGTATTTTTTATCTCGGAAAAACAGATAGTCCCACGGGATCGCGATAAAACCTTCGCGCCATAAACCGACTTCCGCGCATATGTAGCCGTGGGCAAAAGCCATGACCCTTAACCCTCTATAGACCCAATCCCGAACTCCACGCGGGCGAAGCCGCGGGCGGAAAGCTAGTCAGAAATATATATTGACAACCATGACTAAGGTACAAATGCTCGCATTCATCACACAAACCACCGGGATTCGAACCTGGGACCTCAGAGATGGCGACACCTTGAAACCGGTGTCCAAACAACTACGGAGGTCGTTTATAACTTTCGCGTCAATAATATTAGTAGAATAGTTTCTAGGATGAGATCCTGAATGTATACGAGTTTCTATTGGGGAAGGATTGGCAGGATTTAAGTTAATCTGAGTGGCAATGTATTTTTTTTTGCCACGGGGGACGGTAGTAAATCCTCCCTGGTGCTCGGACGACCTTGCACCTGATACCACCCGCAACCGGTCTACGGCGGGTTATGTTGGACTCTAGCAGAAGGCCAGCCTTTTTTTTGTTCCGCTGAGGAAAATGTATTGCATTGCATACTTCGCCTGCGGAGAGCCGGCGGCTGTATGTAGGGCTCTCCTTCACAGAAGGGGTAAAGCCTACCCACTAAAAACCTCAGCGATGGCCATCCTCAAGCGTTGTAGGGTCGAGTGTCGCATCTGAGGACCCCCGGCCTTTGCTCCCCTGGGTGCGCTAAGGGAGCCCTTCTCGGAGCAGAAGGCCAGCCTACCAACTAAACACTACCTTTGGTCGGGCAGAAGGCCTGGGGGGCAATCGCACTAACAAATCGCAGCTGAAACGAAACCAAATCGTTCCACTCAACCAATCCGAGAGCTAGAATATCACGTCATCGAACAGATGACGTGATATTGTGGCGTTCGGATTGGTTAAGCCGAACGGTTCGGTTGCGTTGCGTTGCGTATTAGTGCGATCGCCCCTCTGGGACCTTATCGGCTTTGAACTAAAGCAATGTCTATGTCTGTGGTGATGTGGATACGATGACCCTAGGTGGGATCGGCTCGCCGATTCGATGAATGGGTCCCAGAGACATGCGCAGTACACGGTCGCACGATCGCCGCCCGCGCCTGTCACGTACAGTCACAGTCGCATTGTTGGCCAACGCGCTGTCGCAAGCGCGGTAACTCCTGCACAGCACGTACGGCGCCGGCGCCCGCGTTTCACAATGCGGTGTTATGCGCCGTTTCTCAATTACTTGGAAACGTTCTGACGTTATACTGCGCGAAACGCTCAAAATAATCTATACTAATATATAAAGCTGAAGAGTTTGTTTGTTTGTTTGTTTGAACGCGCTAATCTCCGAAACTACTGGTGCGATTTGAATAATTCTTTTTTTGTTGGATAGTCCATTTATCGAGGAAGGCTATAGGCTAAATAACATTACGCTATGACCAATAGGAGCAAAGACAGAGCGGTAAATGTGTAAAAAACGGGGAAAATTATTCATTTTTGAAGGCTTTCTTTGCGTGCGCTGCGAAAACGGTTCAAGATACACAAAAAATATGTATGAAAGAATTATTCCTCTATACATGATCTAAAAAAAGTCCGCGACGGCATATGTCTATCTTTTAAGGTTTAGTCACAATGACCGTTTTTATGGTACCAAATTTGGTCGAAATAATTTGTTTAAGTTGTATCAACATAATAATATTAATCTTTATTCAAATATAAATATAAATATGTTGTTGGTTAACCAAAAATCTGCCGGAAGTCACTATTCCACGCGGACGAAGTCGCGGGCAAAAGCTAGTATATAATAATTACTAGCGGACCCGACTTCGTCCTGTCAAAAAGATTTGCACAGTGGCAGTTTTTTGTTCCTAATTATTTTATAGATAATGTCGCATAGCCAACCAAATCGCAAAAAAAGTCTAAATGACCTATTACATTTTGTGGCTATTCAATTTTGGAACGTGACATTAAATCCTCCAACGATGTATTCTGTGCTCCAACGCACGCACGCACACTGTTTTGATAGATATGATTGAATTTCAACTATATGTAGCGTTAATAAAGCGCAAATTGACTCTTTGATGTTAAGAACACACCTTCATTGCTTAGACAACAGTGAGTGCTTGCAATATGAACTTTATACAATAACAATAAAGCTCAATTCGACTGTACGTTTTAGTTAGAAAACGTTTGCATGGGAAAATAAAAGGACTGTTTTTAGGGTATTTCCGATACTTATTCGAATTTTCCTCATTGTAGAAACCCTTCTTGAACTTCAACGAACATTAACAAAAGAGAATTGGCCAAATTGGTCCATGCGTTGTTGAGTTATGAGCTTACCAACACATTATGCGATTCATTTTTATATATAAGATTATTAATATAATTGGGGCGGCTTTTTGATAGTCACATAAAAAACCGGCCAAGTGCGAATAAATGTTTTTCTTAATTCTTTATTATATTTGAGTTGATTGTATGAAAGGTAAAATGCGGTTTACCATTTATAACGTACTAGCTTCCGCCCGCGGCTTCGCCCGCGTGAAATTAGTTTTTGTCACCTGGTCCCTTATGTCTAAAATACCAAGATTCATGGTCTTATCTTCAATACAACCCCTATTTCACCCCACACTGGTAAAAATTACAAAATGCTAGAACAAACGATTTTTTGTTTCTTATGACGTGATATTTGACGAACTTGCATACTAATTTTCAACCTTTATTTCACCCCCTGGCTGGTCGAAATTTCAAGAATGCTAGAACAAATGTTTAATGATTTTTTATCAAGTGCTTAAATATAAAGTTTCATGGTTTTATCTTTTAAAATTGAGAAATCCCATACAAACTTTCAACCTCTATTTCAACCCCTTCACTCCTTTTTTTCGAAATAAAAAGTAGCTTATGCTCCGTCTCAGGGTCTAAAGATTTTCTATACCAAATTTCATCAAAATCGGTCGCGAGGTTTAAGCGGGAAAGCGTAACAGACAGACAGACAGAGTTACTTTCGTATTTATAATATTAGTTCGGATTAAATAAAACTAATTATTATATCTCGTTCAAAATTTCGCACACTATTCAGTTTAGAAAAAAAAAGTATATTAGAAACCATGATATCATGTTTGAATATCCACAGATACCCCACACGTTTGGGTTAGATGAAAAAAAATTGAGTTTCAGTTCTAAGTATGGAGTACCCCAATTTTTTTTTCTATTTTTGTATGAAAATCTTAATGCGGTTCACCGAACGCATCTACTCACCAAGTTTCCACAATATAGCTATTATAGTTACGGAAAAAGTGGCTGTGACAGACGGACGGACAGACATGACGAATCAATAAGGGTTCCGTTTTTTCCATTCGAAAAAATGAATTGTTATTCCTGATATTCGATTGCTTCCATAAGGATATATAAGGATATATACGTAATATGATGATATTGTAGATGATGTAGAAATCCTCGGTCTTTGTCCACAGCGGTGGGGGTGGCTACACGCGGTGCTCGTACGGCGGAGCGGCGCCTTACTCCTTCGCAGCCACCGACATGGTTCACTCACAGATCTGGAGCCCCAGCGCTGGTAACTATCCTCGCTTTATTTCACATCACCTGCGCGATGAAGATGATCTACTAAATGAAATCCCAAAAAAAACCTATTTCATGCCAGTGACCACTTTCTAGTTCTTGGGATTAACATGTGATTGGTATTTTAATTTGCTGTGGAAATATTACTATAAGCAAAAAAAATATTTACATTTTAACACGAATTTCACGAAGCGGTCGGTTCGATTCTCGATTAGATAATTTATTTTTCACTTCAGTAGCTCAAACATGAAGGTTTTGCTGCTTAAAATCAGTGAGTAAAATCGATTTTTACTCACTAGTGAGACAAAGCTAACCACAGATTATAGTAACCTATCTATAGTAACTAATGGGATAACCATACAGACTATGTTTAACTTTTAATTTGTTGTATAATTTCGAATTTAAATAAATGAGTTATTTTACAATATACTCGTTCCTGTGTCTTATTTTATTTCCAAAGTAGGTATGATATTTGTTCTCGCTGCTGAAGTGAAAAGTTATGTGTGTCACACGAGAGCAAAGTTGTTTGCATCTCGTGCCTTTGAATCCCTCGACACGCTCAGGATTCTACTCTAGAATCACTCGCTTCGCTCGTGATTCAAACAGAATCCTTCGCTTGCTCGGGACTCAAATCAGCACGCGCAGCAAACATCAACTTTGCTCACTTGTTGCACAAATAACTATTGTATGAACCGCAGAAATTTGTTCCGGTTTGGGTGCGTGTGCATGTCAGATTTTTAATTGACTTTTTTATTTATATAAAGGACTTAAAAAAAAATATGAACCCAAACAAATGAAACAGCAGTTTTATAGAAATCATAACACTGATGAAATTATGAAAAGATATACAGTTATCTGTCACCTTCATGACGAAAATCGTAAGGTCTATGTTGTTTTAAATTATCTTCATAATTACTTCAAACGAAAGACGTACACTGTCGGGCATGCAGTCCTTCCTGCAGTCTTCATCAAGTTGCCATCAACCATATGGGGGTTGTACCAACGCTGCGTTTGATCACTCGCTACTGTAACATCATTCCACCCTAACGGCATTTGCCCTGCATGGGCCCTGACTACTGCAACTTACAGTTCGCATTTCATCACTTCGGTGAGTCTGGTTCTTCTGCGGATGTCATGCAGAGATGCCATTCTAATGTCCTTTGGGTGACTGTGAGTCTCTTTGTAAGGTCTCCTAATTATAATCACTGCTGCCATCACTTAAAGGCATAGGACTAATGACCTAGACTGAGTTTAGTTGGTAGGACACACCGGTCGGGCCGCCCGGCCGGCGTAGTGGCCCCCATAATGCACTTGCGGGGGGGTATCCTGGGCATGTTTCGTGCTCCTCGTGACGGATTCTCAGCCTCTCCTCTCCAGAGGAAAAAAAAAAAAGCTTGAGCCTACTCTAATTATGTTAGTGCGATTACCTTCAGTCAACTCCATTGGCCCAGTGCGGATTCTTTGTAGGAGTGTTAGATCAATGTACAAATGGTACACGCCAGAATCGTTTTCAGGTCACCTAAACTATTAAATTAGGTATTCTGGGCACAGTTTGCTATAAATATATGCTTTGTAAAATGACATCGTGTGGTTCAGACGGGTCGCCCCCATACTCGGCGGGCGGCGTGTCGCTGGAGGAGTACAGCAACGGGGAGGCGGGCGCGGAGGGCGGCTCGCTGCCCGCCTTCAGCTCGCGCTTCAGCTTCGGCAGTGCCGGCGCCAGGCCGCCCGCCTACGCGCCACCCACGCTCTCCGCCGCGCCCTACTCTCACCAGGTCAGTGTTTATGCGTGTGCCAATTCGTTGCTGATCTATCATCATCGTAAACCTAAATATCTCCCGAAGATGTCCTTCTTGGAAATCATATTATAGAGCTGTCACCCAGCATTCACTCTCATACCAGTAGGGACCAGCTTACCTCCACAGCCAAACGCTCCTTTTTTTACGAGGTCTGACAGACAATAATGCCATTTATAGCCCCGTTCACTTTGTTTCCTGCCATTACTCTTCTGTCAATGTTAGACTCATACTTTCCATCTCTTGTAGACACAGATCCCAGATATACAAACTGCACCTTTTTTTTTGTTCTGCTGAGGAAAATGCTATGAATTGCATACCATGATAGTCGGTGGTTATGTGGGGCTCTCTTCTCCGGAAGGGGGACTCCTACCCACTGCTTTACCATACCACCATACCACCGAAGGTGGCCGCCGGATACATTCCGGCCATCCTCTGGCCCAAAATGGGTCCCTAGAGTGACAGCCACCCCTCTTAAAGAAGAACTGGCTTTTTATTACAACAAATAAATTAAAAAAAAGCAATAAATTTCCTATGAATTTTTACATATTATTAAAACACGTTGTTCAACAGATGAACTCAAACTTGTTTCTAAAAGACCAACTTATAACATTAGGTTTTCGCTAATGGGTGTATACACTTTATAATTTAGTTAATAACTGTGTTGTTTATACTGTGAATTGGCTAGCTGATGTTATATATGTCTGCAATTACATATCATATGGATTTTATTTTTATGTTCAAAGCTGTTTTGTAATTCAATATTTTCAGTTATAGCGTTTAAAAAGTTTACTGTCTTTTTTAATTTACGAACCGCGCAGACTCAGTCAAGTTTAACTATTGGATAAAATCGTTTTAAAAATAAACTTAGTTGTAATAACAATCGAAAAATTAAATATTTATTAAACTAGATTCACGATCGAATTATTGAAAAAACCATTTCCTTGCGTTTCCAGGAGGTGTGGGCGCTGGACGCGGCGCGGCGCCCTCAGCTCTCCGCCGCCGCCAGCCTCTCTGCCAGTAAGTACCTACTGTCTATTGCAATAAGTCTCAATTTACTTTACATATCTCTGAAGTTATTCCGCACTTTGCCACAGATAAATTATCAATCATTGATTCTAAAGTGTTATGTAACTTCTGGAGATATTAAATTAGTAAGTTAATTAATGTTAACAATTTATTATATACGCATACAACGTAATTATTTTAAAATACTGTGCTATATTTTTCTATATTATATAGTACTAGCTTTCTGCCCGCGACTTCGCCCGCGTGGATTTCGGGATTGGGTCTATAGAGGGTTAAGGGTCATAGCTTTTGCCCACGGCTACGTATGCGCGGATGTCGGTTTATGGCGCGAAGGTTTTATCGCGCTTCCCGTGGGATCTGTCGATTTTTCCGGGGTAAAAAGTAATCTATGTTACTTTCCATCCCTTCAACCATCTCCGCGTAAAAATTCACGTCAATTCGTTGCTCCGTTTTGCCGTGAAAGACGGACAAACAGACAGACACACTTTCCCATTTATAATATTAGTATGGATTTAGTATTATGAAAAATATTAGGTCTATTTTACTTTTATCAAAAACACATCGCAAATAATGAAAGCTGTCCTCAAAATATAAACGTCTCAACAATGTTAATAATATAGAATAGATATTTCTGTTACTTTATTATATTTTAAAATAGTTTATACATATTAGAAAATCTTTAGTTTAACTAAATAGTTAAACTAAAAAAAAAGCTCTTATTAAATAATAAGAGCTAAAATTGACAAAGGAATAATGACGACATTAAATATACATAGATATCATAAATAGTTTGCATCCAACTTCTAAGAATATATTTAATTTAAAATAATAATATAGTAATAATAGTATAAGCAAGTCCAGTTCATTTCGGACTGTGAACTGCTGTGTTTTCTAAGAAGGCCAGATGTTAATGCGTCTCCTATAATAATATTAACAATGTCGCGCTAACTACTAGCTGTAATGTTCGACGCAGCAATAACTGATCGACTGGCATTCGCTCACCGCCACTTTTCATATGAATCACCCCGTTCTGCTTCTATTGTGACGTGATCCTCACGTGATTCCGAGAATCGATGCCTAAGATCGATTGCGGACTGTGACGCGCTGACCTCTAATCGATTTCAAACAATCGCTCACAAATGAGTGAACTTTGCAATTAAAAATTTCCAAAATTGAATTTGAAGCATTGGAATTTCGTATACTAACTAAATTAAGCATAAACCGAATAGTTGAATACAAATTCGTTCGTGTGTCCGTACGTTAGTTGGCTATTATTTTGTTGTATATGTCACAGATGTTCAGAGAATCAGGAGACGAATATTTGAAACAATAGAAAATCAATTCGCATTCGAAATCGTGAGATTCGTATACGAATTACCGAATTCGCTATTTCTGAACTTTCATTTCGTGCGTTGTGCAACGAGTGGTTCAACCCACTTGTTTTTAAAAGCCTTTATATTAGCCTCACTTGTAACTAAGTAAGAAAATCTTGGAATCTTAATTTGACCCACTTCCCGGTCTCCGATTGAGCTGAAATTTTTCATGCACGTGTAAGTCGGAAGACAATGCATTGTTATGTGTGTGACGTCATTCTAAATCCAACATGGCGGCATTACCAAGATGGCGGATCAATTATTTTTAATGCACCCCTACAAAATGGGTATCAAATGAAAGGGCTTGCAAAGAACACGTCAATAAATAATGTGACGTCACTCTTAATTCAATATGGCGGACTTTCCCAAGATGGCGGACCATTTATTTATAATGCACCCCTACAATATGGGTATAAAATGAAAGGGTTTGCTAAGCTTGGTTTTTTAGTCGGAAAATAAATTAAGAATATTTTTTTAATACAAGCTTTTATTGATTTCTACTACATAGTAGATATCCAATGCTGAAGTGACGTTGACAATGATCCGTTTCACGTGTGGGTCACCGCGGGATTTTAAATTTTTCTGCGTGAAACGGAATCTAATTAAGAATTTGTTTATAATGACAACACTGAATCCCAAGTGATTTAATAAACATCTATAAAATTGAAAGCAGTAGAAAATAATTTCGCGCACGATTGTGTTTCCACCGCCGCGAGTGCGTCGCCGAGCAGATAGCAATGCGCGTGCGTCACCAGTTTTTGTGCGCCCGCGGGTCAGGCGATAGCCCGGCCGTCGAAACTGTAGCCATCTTTAATACCGCACACATATTTTTATAGCGATAAGCTATTTTCTACAACTGATAACGTTTCGACAACGAAGCTTCTATTTTATGGTACTTTTTGTCAGCTCGCATCCATTCTAACCGTCGTCTGTCGAACGACGGTAACTTTATTTCGGCACTCAAAGCTATTAAGTAATTGATTGCTTTTCTTTGAACCCCTAGCTGTTGGCTCAAGTGGGTGCTTGAACCCTTACGTTGTAGGGTTGCCATCTATACGGATTTAACCGGACTTATCTGGCTTTTTACAGTAAAATCTCCTAATTCGCGCTAAATTTTACTATTCGCGGATTAAAAAATTGCGCTGCTACTTATATCCGTTACATATTTCTTATACGCGGATCTAATCTGTATACGGAAAAGGTTTCCAATATTTATCCAACGCAATATCATTTGTAAACATGTCTTCAAATGAATTAATTTAAAGAAAATTAGATCTTATTACCAATTTGCCTCGCAACATTTTAATTGCTTATCTGAAATTGCTTTTAAAATCTGCAAAGTCTGACAAAATTCTTTAAGCCATTTCCTAAGCCTAAAGATTTATTAATATAGTCAAAAAAAGTCCAATTTAATTATTTATACTCCCATATATAAAGTGGCCAGTAACAAAAAAAATCAATTTAATTATTTATAATCCCTTATATAAAGTGGCCAGTACACCGGTTTCAAGGTGTCGCCATCTTTGAGATATTTTGTTCAGTGATGAATACGAGCATTTGTACCTTCATCGTGGTTGTTAAAATATTTATAAATGTATGTCTATCCGTTACCCTAGATCCACAAGCTTTACAGAGCTTACTTTGGGCTGAGCTTAAGATAAATATTCTGAACTAACTTAATAAGCTTAAACAGGTTCACAGTATATCTATAAAAGCTATAGTTTCATTGTATTACTTACTATAGTGAAATAATTGGCAACGTAACTACAGAGTTATTTAAATGAAACCAGAGAATTGTTATCATTTTAAGTAATCTTTAACAATCATTTAAATAAGACAATAGAGTAAAAAGCATAATGATTCTATGATTTTCAGTCAACATCCATTTATTAGCATTTTCTGTATCTGCTTCTTGAAGGCTTGCAGGCTGACTTTTATTGGCATCTTTGTTCTTGTTTCCTTAAAATGTCAGCTGTCAAAACAACATCCCGCTTCTAAGAAGATCTAGTGGTTGGTAACCAGGTTTTGATCGGAGCTCTGAGGTTCCATCCACAATGAGGGATAGTAGTTATTTTGGTTCTTTTATTATTAGTGGGGTTTTGAGGCCGCGTTGCTAACTACCACAGACTTACTTAAGAGGCCTATTACAATTCTTCATTCTGCGAAGTTAGGTATTTCGAAACGTCCCGACAACTCATTGAAGGTCACACGTCCAAAATACTGTGTTGACGCTACGATTAAGCGATTTCGATACTTTTCCCAAAATTTTTATATTTATATTTTTATGGAATAGTTCGTTATTGCTATATATATCGTATATGAAGAAACACATTATATGAAGATGATATTGTTCAAAAATAATGTTTATTAAATATACAAAAATCGAGGCCGCTACGAACTATGTCAATAGCTATTCTGCATTATTCATTAAGTCAAAATTGTTACTGTATTTTTGTTTCTGAAATCGAGAACGCCAAAATTTGTCAATTTTGGCTATTTACGCAAAAATCGCGTTCGAGATGTAATATAACTCTTAAGTCTGTCGTAATAATAAAATTTTAAGAGCCTGTTTTGTTAAGTTTTGTGAAGGTTATTACCACTTACCCAAGCCGAGTCGATATCGGGAGCGAGGGAGACCGGTTCGTCTGTTTGGGTAACTTTATCCTATTTCTATCACACAACGGCAATGTATATATAAAAGTTGACTGCTGTACTGTCAAATAAACATGTTTACCTGTTTGTTAATATACACCAATAAAAATGATATGTAAATATACATGACTAGCTGGTGCTCACGACTTCGTCTGTGTAGGATTTTATATTAGCGTGGCCTATATCTTTATAAATTATAGCGTATGTGTTACTCTGATATATATATATATTTGTTTATTTATTAACACTTTATGTACAATGTGTACAAAGGCGGACTTAATGCCTATGACATTTTCTAACAGTCAACCTTTAGGTGGTGCAGAAAGAAAAGTGGTAGATGTACCCATGACACAAATTAAAATCATATATGTATATATATATATATAATAATAAAAGTAATTATTTTAAATCCTAATACATAGATATAATTAATAATAATATACTAATACATATGACAATATCATAAATAGATAAAATTTGATGATAATAAACTAAGAAATATGCCACATCATAATAAACTCTTCTGATAAATATATTTCCGCAATTTATTTTTGAAACCCAATCTGCTGGTAGGCTTTTTAATTTCAAGAGGCAAAGCATTCCATAGCAGAATGGATTGAACCACAAAGGAAGCGTGAATTGTTTCGGAATGGTGAGACGGACATTTCAGAAGCAAATTGGATGATGATAGAAGATACCTATCATGAGAAGCACATAAGTCATCAAATTTCATTCCAACAAATTCATTCAGTAGTTTTTAGCTGAAAGAGAAACAAACTTTCATCATAATTTGTACTTTTAACTTGATATACGCGACAAACAGACATGCAAACCATTTGAAATATGAAATCCTTAATCAGAATAGAAAGAGGAAAAACGACTGTTTTGCTACATATAGCGCCAGTTAAGTTAGGATCTTTCTTTGGGCGCTTAAAGTGCGCCGCCCGTCGGCAAACAGCGCGGGCGGACGCCGCGTGTTTGTGCCCTGTCTCCTTAAAAGCCTTGACGCGCCGGACTCGCGCCATAAATGGGGATAAGGCACGCGCCGCCGCCGCCCCGGCTCGCCGAGCCACCGGACATAATGCCGCATGCGCCGAACTGACGTCACTTCCGGCCGCCATCGATGTGTGAGCTATGATTTGCCTGATTTTTCAATGGTCTGGTAACTTTGCAGACACTTATATTTATCAATTAAATCAAAGTTGATGTTAAAACTTTTGCAATCAGGATCTTATCAGAATTGCCAAATGGTCAGAATGTATTACGGCATATCCGTCAATACTGATAAGTGCCAAGCAATCATACTCGGCAGTTCTCGACAGTTGTCGTCTCTAGATATAAGCTCTATACCTTCTTTGGTATTTAACGGCAACTGCTTACCGTATCTACCTCGAGTCAAGAATTTGGGCCTTCTTATCGATTGCTCTCTCACCTGGGAGGACCGGTCAATGGGATTTCTCGCAAGGTGGTCAACGCATTACGGTCTCTGTACAGGCTTAAATTCTTTCTCCCATTTAGCACAAAGATCGCGCTTGTACAAGCTCTTATTCTCCCTATCATAGATTATGCTGACGTTTGCTTTTCTGATATTAATCAACATCTTTTGAACAAATTAGATCGTTTGCTTAACAGCTGTATTCGTTTTGTGTTTGTTTACGTAAATTCGACCACATCTCGGATTATAGAAACCAACTCAAATGGCTGCCTATCCGTGAGCGTAGGAGTGTCAGAGTTGTCCGTCTGCTATTTAATATCCTTTATGATCCACATACTCCAGGATACTTAAAATCTAGGTTTCAGTTTCTGGGAACTCTCACCAGCGTGACCTTCGCTCAAGTGATAACCTGACCCTTCAATTTCCCGTCCATCACTCCGGCTTTGTTAACCAATTCCTTTACTGTATCCGCTATACGTCTGTGGAATAATCTTCCAATACATATCCGTCGCGCTGATAATTAAAACCACGTTTAAGAGATTAGTGCGTGATCACTTTTCTGTCTCTGTCTAGCTGTAATAATATATTAGTATATATTTTATTTATTTATTATATATTTTATGTATATATATTTATATGTATTTATTCATTAATATTTATTCTATATCTTTAGTATAATTAACATATATCTATTTTATAGGAATACTGCATAATTATTTATGTCTTAATCTTTCTTCCATCGCCTCACTATAGTCTACAACATTTATTCCCGGTTGACTGGTTGAGAATGCCTTATTGCGTTAAGTCCGCCGATTATTATTGTTATGCAATGAAGATTAAATAAAATAAAAAAAATAAACTTGTTAATTAGTCAACCCGAAGTTTGTTTTACAACATTCATAATTGCATAGTATTTTTAAGCCAGTCCTTTTTTAATTTTTTTCTTCTGGCTTGCACGGTTTGTGTATTAGCCAAGGACAAGATTAAAAGATAGGGAAACGGTAGGACAAGAAGCTATAGAAATAATAAAAATAGGGATAGTCTGAGATCAGGAGAAAGATATAGGGACCACATTTTTATCACGGGAATATATATTTTGCTTGATGACACATTTAATAAAAAAAGCGGTTGAGTTTTGATGTATTTTTGCATGACAATGGTCGGAGACACTATAACTTTCAAAAAAATATAACTTTCCTTTTGGAAAATCCGATATAACGTGGGCGAAACAATGAGCGGAAAGTTAGTAATTAACAAACTTATCTATTAATTTAGGAGATCCTCCTGCACTTTAAATATTGACCAACATGTACAAACAAAACAAATCATTAGGGCCTTATCTATTTGTATTTTCAAAGTCTGTTCATTAGACAGATCTGATATCACATTCTCGACACATCACCGACATTTTTATGTGGTCGACATCATGGCGATGCATAATTATGGCATTAAAATCATAGCGGAGCAGATAATGGGGCCAGCCATGTGCTGTCACCGGACACGCGGTGTTGGGTTGCGCAGATCTGCGCAATGAATACATTTTAACACATTCTGAATCAATTAATCCATATTCTATGAGGATCTGTGGTAAATCATAAAAAAATACGGGCCAGGATTCTGGTGAATCTGTTGTAGGTATTATCACATTGCTGTGAATAACCAGTCTATTCGTGTGTACTTATTTTTAATAGTTTATTACAAAATGAATCCGCAAACTAAAATAAATAGACCTTCAGCTTCAGCTTCTTGCCTGTTCTTTTCGTGAAAGCCTTCCCAATTTTCGACCAGGTGTAGAGTCAATTTTTTCCATTGCTCGAATACCTACACGTTTTTATTCTCTTAAGCTTACATCTGTTTGAAGTCAATAAGTGTCCGTACAAGTCTATTTTGAATAAAGATTATTTTCACGTCAATAAGTGTCCGTACAGATCTATTTTTAATAAAGATTATTTTCACGTCAATAAGTGTACGTACAAGTCTATTTTGAAAAAGATTATTTTCACGTCAATAAGTGTCCGTACAAGTCTATTTTGAATAAAGATTATTTTCATGTCAATAAGTGTCCATACAAATCTATTGTGAATAAAGATTATTTTCAAGTCAATAAATGCCCATACAGGTATATGTTGAATAAAGATTGTTTTGATTTTGATTTAATGGTGGAAAACTAATTTATTTGTCTAAAGTACTAATACATTATTGACTTAAAAAGTATATGATTACCAATTTCGTTGACAATATGTAACAATCAATGTGTCGATATAATTTATTTGTTAGAAATAATTCTACTGATTAAAACAAATATTATTAACTGAAATGTTTTTGTTAACATCTCACTAAAAGTGATTTAGTTCACCTTGCAAGAAAGGGTAAGAAACGTTTCGTCAATTATTTAGTGAGTTTTAAAATAATATCGATAACACAACTATATTTGTATGTTGTTAAGTCATTATACGTACTTATTCTGATAACAGGGATCAAATATGTTGACCTACAAGTTAAATAACCTATTGCAAACATCGATGCGACGTGTCTCAGTCGAAATGAAATGAAAAATCAGCACTTCTTAAATTATTCTGTAGTGCGAGCCAGGGAAACAAATTAAGGTTTATTGAAAAAACTTTAAGCAATTTAAATGGTATTTGGAAATAAAAATTAATATCATGATGCGTCTGCTTTACCGACAAAATAATCAAAAAGATTGCAGTGCGAGAATAGAATATTCGATAATCAAAATTTTACAGCTAATTCGAGATGCTCGACTAAAATTCGGTAATTTTGACAGATATTCTTAGGAAGTGACAAGGATGGAAGCAAGGATGGATGATATCGATCGAGAAGTCCACACTCGCGTACCTGTAGCCCTAGACAAAATGCACGCGCGTCTTTTCTATTATATTTCTACTATTATAATAGACTAAGCGTTTTCTATCGAAAAATGCTAGACAAAGTGTATCTACTGATAGAATGGCTGTGTCTACCGTGACAGTAGAAAATAGAATAGAAATAGAAAATAATCTACCGTGTTTCGCCTTAAGTTCCTTTGCTTAAAGAGAAAAAATGCCATTAGGAGGAACTTTAAAACATTTCAAACGTGCGTACTTCACAATTATTTACCTACATTAATTAGGACTAAATTAAACAAACTTTGGATTTGAAATTGAAAATCGTTGCGTAGACATTTATTTAGAGGTAAGTATGAGATTTACAATTAATCATTACAAAAGCGAGTGTCAGTATTGAATTCAAATTAGCTTTGTTTACTTACGGTTGTTTCAAAATGACATAATATTAATATTTATACAATCAAAAAAAAAGTGTTAATGTTGTACAAATAAAGAAAATACCATGTTTGTGAAGTAAAGAAGTGTTTGAAATACTTACTTTTATTTCCAATGGTAATTCATTGGTTCCTTTTATGTTAGTTAGTCTTTTTAAATCTGTACACAAATTAAAAACATTTCTTTATTTAATCTAAAATGTTCGATAAATAAACTTTCGGACATGTCATTAATATTTTCCAGCTGCCGTCGATTTTGAACCCTCCTTCTACGCCGAATCAAGGTTTCTTCGGTATGAGCTGCCCACAAAAGCCTTATCATGTGCATTTTTAGGAATAATTTGGCAAAAACACACTATTTTAAAACAACAAACAAACAATCTATCACCAATCTATTGGGTATGAGCAATCGCTTTGTTGAGTAGAAATAGAATAGAACCGTATCTATTCTTTACGTCACAAACTACATTTTGTCTATAAATTTGTATAGAACTCTTCTACTGTCAAAATAGAACACAGACGAGCGATAGAATAGAAACACAGTTAGCATCTTGTCTGCGAGTTTTCTAGTCGCGTCATCAAGTCACGTGACGTATCTACTGGAAATGTCAGTTCCATACATTTTTTATGTTATCTATTATAGAAAACACAAATACAAAGGCATTTTGTCTAGGGGGGCTGGTATTAAATAAAGTCCATTAGAAATTAACAAGACAATGCTTACAAGGATGGGACCTGCGAGTACCAAGTAGAGGTCCTGTAGGGGGAAGAGGAAAGCACAGAACTTAATGTGTTATTACGATGCTCTAGCCCAGAAGTTCGTCCACAAACTTTTTTGTGTCGTAGACCCTTTGCCATGATTTCGGTTTTGGTTAGACCCCCTACTTACCTGATATTGAATGCCTACATCCTAAAATTACAACATTTTAAAAACATATATAATACTAGCTTTCTGCCCGCGGCTTCGCCCGCTTGGATTTTTGGATAGGTCTATAGAGGGTTAAGGGTCATAGCTTTTGCCCACGACTACATATGCGTGGAAGTCGGTTTATGGCGCGAAGGTTTTATCGCGCTTCCCGTGGGACTATCCGTTTTTTTGTTTATTGCGTAACCCGTGGGATCTGGCGATTTTTCCGAGATAAAAAGTAGCCCTCATAGACCTCTAGAGGGTCGATACAGGGATCCACTTTGGGAATCCCTGCTCTAGCCTGTAGGAGACTGCAGCATGGGCATGATTAACTGGGTCGAAAGGCAAATTGGTTATACGGACTAGTGACAGGGGCAGCACAAAAGATCTCAATAGGTCGAAGTGCGAAGGCCCCTTTCCCTCTTCGTGGGAGCCACCCTAACTTATGAGATAAGATGAAATAACAAGACAACAGTGAAGTTTATAAAAACTGTTCTATAAGAATCGAAGATTGTAAATATGATTTGTGAAATATATGTATTTTAATGTTATAAATGTGAAAGTAGCATAACAGTCGTTACAGTTTCTACGATACTATTCTGACATAATTTGGTACGGGAAGGACATAAGATTCTGTCTAGTCACAACAAGGCCTTACGGCGGTAGGATATAAATAGTCCGTTCATCGTGCGAAGACAATCATGTCCATACAGACATAATACACACGTCATTCAGACTCTATTTCAAAACATTTCCGCTGATTTTGGTTTCGTTTCGCGAAACTGTACAATATAAGTGTGTATACTACAGTGTCAGCAAGTTTTATTGTTTTGCTTTAAGGCGATTGTTGGAAGACATTTTTAAAACGATTTTAGCAAGAGTTACATAAAACATTGAATTTAACACTTTAGGTAATAAACTATAAATTGAAATGTTTAAAATAATTAAAAAGTTTACATAAAATATAAAATCTCTTGGAACGGCTCATTGGAATTGAATTTTGGAATCTAAAGGTCATTGCGCGATGTAATACACTTAATACCAATGACCTAAGTACTTCCAGGCGTTGTGAAGACACGAGGAGTAGTTTTATGAGTAGAGTGTGCTTAGGATATAACAGTTCTATTTAAATTGAATGAAGAAATCATTGACAAAGTAGATGCAAAATATCTCTGTTTTACCGACGAACGTGTCTGAGCAGCAACATAGAATATCTCTGCTTTATCGACAAACAATCTAAGCAAGAACATAGAAAATTAATAGCTATTTATACATTAAATAGAAACTTAAGTGTCGACATCGCTCAGTGACCTTCAGTATTTCCTCAGTAATAAAAAGCGACGGCTTTGAAAGGTAAATTTACTTTGTTATTTCTTTAAAAAACTTCACTATTTGTTACTACAATCAATACTTATCTTTAACTTTCACATGATTAATATTGAATGAAACAGATCCCGCAGAAAGTGTGAGACGGAGCGACTACACGAGATTACACCAATTGCCCAAGCTATTAATACTTCTTTTATGATAATCTTGTGAAATAACTATATGTAAACTCATCCACGTGATACGCACGTGACGTGACACGACATGATGTGTCTAATACTATGGCACGTGTCTTCATACGGCTGACAAGCACGTGTTTGGGTAACGCCGTGACGTCACCGGGCGTGTGAGTCTGTGGTCAACGAAGAATATGACGAGCAACTCTCGAACTTTCCATTCAATGATTAGAGTACACAGAGCTACGCGATACAGGCTATTTGAAGCCCAAATATAAAGTACTATAGACCACACATACTCGTAACTGTCTGTGTCATTCGTCATTTGTGTACGAGTAAGCTAATTTACTGTGACTTTTACTGGCGTCAGTCGCGTTTGATATCTGATTGCATGACACTGACAGGTTGTCAAGTCAGTCCAATAATGGATAGACGTTTCTGTAATGTAAGTCAGTCGTAGTTCAGCCTGTTCCTAATTTCATTATTTTTTCTTGTCGTAATCTTCAAGGTAGAAGCTAGCTTCACGTGAAGGAACTAGCTGTCTTATCTCTGTCGGAGCATCAGTAATGCTTATCTTAGCGCAGGCATAGTTATGTAAGATGGAAGCAAGTGGTCTGGGATCTTCCGATTAACACGACTTTGCGAGCGTCTGCCTCGATTCGTTATCTCCCGACATTGTCCAAGTTCCAAGTTTTACCTTACCTTTGATCTGTTCAATTACACTGTTCCATTCGGTAACAGTGTTTTCTGCATGGAGTATGCATTGCCAGGCGTATGTTGTCATCTTCTATTATACATACTCGACTGGTAAATTGAATGCTTTCGAAAATAAAATGAAGGATGTTTTTAATCAGAAAGTATATTATGACGCTAAGAAATATCTTAAGGATAAATTATAGTAATATTTATTACCCCTTTTAATTAATACAAAAATGAATCTCGCTATATATTATTTTTCACAATTGTATTCATATTTTTGATTAATGTGTCGGTAATTATTTCTTATTTGATGTAATATATATTTTTTTGTTATTTATTATGTATTTGATTCTTTCCATTAGCGTTTTTTCTTAAGTTGTGATCTTATATATTTAATGATCCGGATAATTTAGTAACTATATATTATTTAAACTTTTTAAAGTGTATCCATCAACGTGTAACTAAATACCACATTAACAAAAAAGTCATCGCTAGTAATATGACAGAGGAGAGTTTATTAGTTGTTAGATATATTTAGGATGACTTAGAGAGTAGCGTCAGTCACGGCCGCGACTCGCGCTGACGCCGTCGCCGAAGGTCACGTCCGATGACACTGCCCTAATTGGGATTCGCAAACGTTGCAAGGCTCGTGTGACGGCGAATCTTTAGTGTTGTCTGAAACCTTTATTCAATGTTAGTGGGTCAACTTTGATGTTCTGAATAAAAGGGTAACATTTTGATATGTTTATTGACGTGATCTGAAATTGTTAATGTATATCGTAATAAGCGTAATATAGTATTATATATGTAGCGCTAATTATTTTATTTAAAAGTTTTATTATTTAATAAGGATGACATTGTTCCCTGTGGGTTGTAATTTAACATTGGATAATTTTACAAGATTTGTGTTAGAAAGAGTCCAAAGTGTTTTTCACAGTTTGACCTAGATTTATTAATTACTAGCTTGCAGGGAATACCCACAATCTTCCGTTAATTCTTAAATAAAATTTCAATAAGTTGAAGACAGAAATTGAAGACGTGGGGAGTAGAATACTTCCTTGGCGTTGTTAAAATTCCAAATTCTTTTTAAAGATAATAAGATGCGTGATTTCAAATAATGTGTGTATTACAATATAAACGGTATGGACGTAAGAAGTGCCGCTCGCGTGGTGCCGGTAGTGGTGAGTGCGGGCTAACCGCTTGTTGCGCAGTGCCGGAGGTGGAGGTGGTGACGGAGGGCCGCGAGTGCGTGAACTGCGGCACGGTGCAGACGCCGCTGTGGCGTCGCGACTGCACCGGCCACTACCTGTGCAACGCGTGCGGCCTCTACAACAAGATGAACGGCATGAACCGGCCGCTCAAGCAGCCGCGGCGGCTGGTACGTCAGCGCCTGGCGACCGCCACCACCGCCCACGTAGTACGCATCTCTGACACTCCTCCGCCCTCCGCCCACTGCCCACCGCCCACCGCCCGCGCCCGCGGCGACGCGGCCGCGCCCCCGCCCCCGCACTGAGGCGCCGCTCCCCGCTACTGTGCCGCTCTATCTATCGCGCGCCACGCTCGATCTGACAAACGACGCGCTAACCCTTGAAACGCCACTGTCCGATTTCTTCTCAGTCAATAACATCGCTACGCTACACAACTCCACAGATGATATTCGAATATTGTCTGTTGATTTGTATAATGTTTCGGTGTTTTTATACGAAACCGACAACATGTAATTATCTGTGTAAACGAGAGTCGTTGCGTTAAATTGAGCGCTCGTGATAGATCGAGTTATACAATAGAAAGCTGCAATGAGCACACGCAAACTTGTTCACATTAAACTCGCATACCACGGTCAGAATGCCGGCCCGGCCCACATTGTGACCGCGGTAGCGGAGGTTTGCGTGTCGCGTCGTTGCGCCGTTGGCCCGTTGGCCGGTAGCGGGGCGCGGCGCCGCCGGGCGGCCAGTATCCGCGCCTGACGGTTTTGTTGTTGCAGTGGCGGGCGAGGCGCCGCCGCCGGGCGCGGAATACTACAAGGCCGTGGTGCTGCCGCCGCCGCCGCACGCCCCCACTCCCCCCGACTACAAACAGAAGAAAGGGGTACGTCCCCTCATGCACCTATACATCCCCCGCACCCGCTAACACTCATCGCTTATTCCCACTCATAGTTTAAGTTACTAACTGCATGCTTAGATCGCAAAATTTAAATCTGTAAAGACTTAAACTCTAATGAACACGTTCATGAACATTATTATGAGTTGACACTTATAATATTTTAATGACTATACATGGATCCTGATTTTAAGCGCAACATATGCCACAATGTGAAAGGTTGCATTTGTTCATGCACCTGATGCTACAGGCCATATTTGTTCAAGCGCCTGATGCTACAGGCCACATTTGTTCAAGCGCCTGATGCTTTGTTCATGTACGTGACACTAAAGGTAAAATTTACTATACGTCAGATACTTAAAGCACCTGAAGTCAAGCACAATATTTTTATGATATTTATTTATTTTAATATACATACAGCAAGTCAGATTTTACAGGTTGCCTTTGGGCTCTTATGTCGCTCGCAATAACATCGTTTCTCGGTGTGGACTTTAGTCCACAATCTGAGAAGCTTGTTTTGACAGGTGCTATCGTCACAGTTTATCTGTCAAAACTATGATATTTTGACAGATAATCTATGGGAATGACATCTGCCAAAATGAACTTGTTAGACTGTATAGAATTTACTGTAAAACTTGACCTGTCGCTGTATGTACAAGGAATCTATATAGATTTTATTCGAGATTGAATGATTATCTTTAATTACATAATTTGATGGCAAAAATATATTAGACAGAGCGCCCTAACGTTATAATGCGACTAGGGAAATATTGGATGAATACCATCAGTCAGAGGACGTTATGTCTACTCATACACAACTTTGCTCTTTGGAGTAATTACCGTGTAATACTGCACCAAGGCACCAAGGCACCAAGGTCACTGGGATGTTGTCGCTAGCTCGAAGGAACTCTTGATACCGGTAGGGGTAGGGGTAGCACAAAGTGACGTTGAGTGGTGGGTTGCAGGCGGGCAGCAAGCGGCCCGGCACGACGTGCACCAACTGCCACACCACCACCACGTCGCTGTGGCGCCGCAACGTGCACGGCGAGACCGTCTGCAACGCGTGCGGCCTCTACTACAAGCTGCACAGCGTCAACCGCCCGCTCGCCATGAAGAAGGATTCCATACAGGTCAGTATATCATACCTGGTCAGCTTGCACGACCGCTGCCTCCACCGGCCGTCCTGCCAGCCGTATAATTCGGATCACGTTACAGTTCAGTTGCACATCAACCATTGTTCGTTTTCTTCCTGTCATATGAAATAAGTTGCAAGCGAGTAGGCGATGGTTGATGTGCAAAGACCCAATCAAGCTGTTGCTGAGTCACATATTAAGTTTACGGATCTACAAATAAATTCTATATAATTAACAGCACCGTATCGGAGTGCACAATTTTAATTACAATACATAATTTTTCTGACTTCAAAAACAGTTGTTTACGTACTATTTAAGATTAGGCGAAAATTTCTGTTCAAAAAATAAGCATTTGTGATCAATTTTTAATTTCAGACATCCTTAGAGATGTTTTAGTTTCGTCTATTGAATTTAAAACAGGACTTTGTCTATGGCAAGACAAGCTTATATTGTCAAGAATCATCTCCTTGGATATAGTTATAGACCTCTTAGAATAAGTATAAAATTTAGTCGTCTGCTTAGGTATCTCTGTTTTTGGCAATCCTGCAGCATACAGCAGAAGTGTTCGATTGAGGTTGTTGAATTTAGGCTAGCAGAATAACCCCTTTAGTAGTGCAAATTCAAAATAATGTTTATTTAACATAGGCAAATGCCTATGTAAAGACATAATTATTCACTGAAAACAAATTTAAGCATATAAGAACAAAACCTTTGTACGTAAATAAGAACAAGGAAAAAAATTACTCTGTACCGGAGCAATACTTATATTACAAGTTGGGGACATACATTTATTGTGGGGGGATGCTGTGAATCTTACAGGAACCACGCGTACTATAGTCGACTTTAACTGCTTATCACCGGACTGTCTGCTTGTTTGTCAATATACGAGTATAGCTATAAAAAAAGCGACAAAATATTATGAAGGAAGAAAGAAAGAAGAAAGAAAGATATTTATTTGGCCATTCTTGTACAGTATGCTTATGATATAAAAATAAATGAAATAAAATAGAATAAAAACATCGAAGTCTGGCCAAAAAGGCCCCTACCTCAGCTAATGCTATTACTGCTATATGCAGCAAAAGCGCTGGTTTTCAGGTAGGACCATTGATTCAGATCATTGAAGCAATATGTACGTGGGCATAGTGCATATTGGCTCCATGATCCCGACATCGGACGTAAAAGACAGTACAACACACTATATAGTCTGTGGTCATGACAGTGACATTATCATACAAAAGTACTTTGACATACGGACGACCTCCATAGTCGAGTGGATAGTACACCGGTTTCAAGGTGTCGCCATCTCTGAGGTCCCGGGTTCGAGTCCCGGTGGGGGCAGATGTTTGTGTGATGAATGCGAGCATTTGTACCTTAGTCATGGTTGTTAATATATATTTCAATAAAAATTATATATGTATAATATATGTATGTCTATCCGTTACCTTAGATCCCATAGCACAAGCCTTACAGAGCTTAGTTTGGGCTAGGTTAATTGGTGTAAGTGTAACAAATATTTATTTATTTATTTTATATATATTAATCTGTGACATTATTTGACATTATTAAAACAATAATAGGTGAACAAAAATCAGTGCAAAAAGAAAAGAAAAGCAACCATTTCGACGTTAGGAACAATCAATGTAACATATTATAATACAGAAGCATTTCAAAAGGTTTTACATTATTATGAGAAGAATGCCAGCACAAACATGCATTTATATGAACGATGGTCCCTTTTTTTTTTTTTTTTTTTTTTTTTTTTTTTCCCTGAGGAAAATGCATTAAATTGCATACCCCGGCTGTGGCGAGCCGGGGTTATGTGGGGCTCTCCTCCCCAGAAGGGGGAGGCCTACCCACTAAAAACCTCAGGGATGGCCTTCCTCAGGCTTGTAGGGAGCCCCGGGAACAGAAAGCTTCTTCCGGGAACCCCCAGCCTCCGCTCCCCCGTCGACACAGGGGAGCCCTCCTCGGGGAGGCTTACTACCTCCCCCGGTCTCCTCCACCGACGACGCCCCCCGGCCACGGAAGGGGCGTGGTCCATCCCGGGTCGCCGTAGCAGTCGCGACTTACTCGCGCCCGCCGGCGACCCGCGGCGGCGCCGCAGCTGTGCTACCGAGCCCGGCGCCGCCTTCTTCGAGCGGGATCGGCCATCTCCCGACCCCGCTCGGCGGCCTCCTTCTGGAGCATCACTGCCTCACAGAAGGAGGCCACAGCCCTCCAACCTCCGTCGTCCGCCAGCATTGCCGCAATCAATGCTGGCGGAGACAGATCTCGCCCGATCTCTGCGACCAAGACTCGGCGTTCGGAGGCCCACGCGGGGCACTCCGCCAGCGTATGCTGGGCCGAGTCGAGGTCGGATGCGCAGTGGTGACAATGTGTCGATCCCTCCCGTCCTATTCGACACAGATACTCACCGAAGCAGCCGTGCCCGGTGAGTATCTGAGTCAATCGGTAGGTGACCTCCTCCTTCCCGTGGAGCCAAGCTTCGAGGTGCGGGAGTACGGCACCGACGGCCCGCTGGCGCGCGCAGATCCGTAATTCGAGCTGCGCACGCCAGGCCGCCACAATACGTCGGTGCCACTCCCGCTTAGGCACTTCGTGCGCGGGTTCCAGGGCGCTCCCCCCATCGCCCTCCCGGCCGACACGCCGCGACGCATACGTCGCCGCGTACATGCCGGCCAGGATGTCGAATGGGGGGGAGCGTCCCAGAACCGTCGCCGCCTCGTACGAGATTGTACGGTAGCCTCGCACGATCCGTATGGCCATTATCCGCTGCAGGCTCCGTAGCAGAGCTCTGCAGCGGGGGGACCTCGCGCAGTCTTGCGACCACACGGGAGCCCCATACATGGCCACGGATCGCACGACGCCCTCGTACAGGCGGCGAACTCCATCCCTCGGTCCACCGAGATTGGGCAGCAGGCGATGCAATGCGCCCGCCACCCTTTTGGCTCGGGGGACCAACCGCACGAAATGCTCCTCGAAGCTCCGAACGATGGTCCCTACAATCAAAGACTTGACTTGACTATGAGATGTAATGTAATATAGTAACTTACATGACATAATTTTACAGACAAGGAAACGGAAACCAAAGAATGCCATGAAGTCAGAGCGCAACATCAAGCAGCAGGTGCAGCGAACGCTCAATACTTTAAAGATGGACAACCTGTGTGAGTAGAGCTACTCTTTGCTTTTTACTTTTGTTCCCTGATAAATGGGGTGTAACTTTTTGTTGATGGCAACTAATGATGGAAATAACGTATCTTTGTTGAGATTGGTTCATTTGTATCGAGATCAGTACAAAGATTCGTATCAGTAAAGTGCTTCATTTGCATCATTTGCATCAGTGAATCAGAACCGATTAAATCGATTCAGAGTCACTGATACAAATACACTGATATAAATATTGATATTGATTCATTTGTATCAGTGACTCTGAGTCAATCGTGAAAGCGTCGCGTATCGAATGAAACCGAGATGCAATTGAGTGACGTGATCCGAAGCGCTTCGCCTCTGAACTATTTACTTATCTCAATCGTGCGAGCGCCACGTGCCGATTGAAACCGAGAAGCAATTGAGGGAATGATTCATTTGAAGCGTTGTTAGAGATTTGAATCAGTGAATCACTTAGAAGAAACGACTCACTGAGTCGATTCTGTAAAGATTGACACATCTTTAATGGCAACACCACACACCACATGTGTTGCATCAACACATGTGGTGTTTGGTAGTCTATGGTTTGGAAACTGTCTAAATGACGTTGGTTTGTGCCTAATAAAATATTAATAGCCTGTTAAATACAAATGCTAAAATTCAACAGTAACCATTCATTCTGAATATGTAATATTAACTGATTCTTCAATTTGATATTAATCACCTTCTCAGTGTAGGGTGTTTCCTTTCGCTGTAGTAATGTTTAACAAGTGTATGAAATTTGTATAAGAATCATTTGTTCGATGGAACGAACTACGGACCTAACGATTAGGACTAAGGTATCGAGATCACACCACTGTCCTTTCGTTGATTTTCTCCATTTTTAGATGAGTGAAACATTCCTGAGATTCTTTGTATGTACATTCATCTGAGGGCCACCTATCCATACTTTCTCAGCTCTTTTTCTACCTCTCTATCGCTGGTGCTACTTTCACACATCTTACGATTCTCTTCTCCGCCACGTGTATTTGTCTTATATATATCACCCTTGTTCAGATCTATACGTAATAGCAGTTCTGGTGATCGATTTATAGATTTGCGCCTTTAAAAGTAGAGGTATTCGTCGATCAAAAACAGCTTTCAACACTTGTCGTCATTTTGTCCAATTTCTCACAATGCAGTCAAGGTCACTATGGCGTTGGACCAATAATCTGAGATACCAGCAGTTGGGGGGTCCGGTAGGGATACCCTTTGAGGCACTTCAGGAGAAACTAGTTGAGTGTCGAACAAATGGTGTTTAGTGGTTATTATTTCTAAACGCGTGCGATCTGTGGCCGACTCATGTCATGGCACGATCAGCGATAGTATAGTCCAAGTGTCGGGCCGAGGCCGGTGCTGAGTGTGAGTGTGTCGTTGCAGTGGACAACAGCGTGGTGCGCGTGGGGATGGGCGTGGGCTCGGCGCCCAACTACTTCGCGACGCACATGAAGCTGGAGGAGCCGCCGCCGGCGCACGCGCACGTGTCGCACGCGGCGCACGCGTCGCACGCGGTGCACGGCCACGCGGCGCACGGCACGCACGGCACCCACGGCACGCACGGCGGGCACGCGCCGCTGGCGCACTACGAGGACGAGTTCCGGCGCGACGAGCGCCTGGAGCGGCCCACCGTCGTGTCGCTCGGCAGCTGAGCCACGCGGTGCCCCGCCCCCCCCTCCCCCTGCCCGCCCGCGGCCGCCGCCCCCGCCCCCACCCCGCGCGTCCCTCCTCGAGCGCCGCCGTCGGACTGTCAAATGAAACAACTGTCAATACTTGCCTAGACATCACGTTCAACTGTACTGGTAGTATGTAATGCATATAAAAATAATTTACTACTTACGCTACTGTGTATGTAATTTTTATTATTTTAGCAATGCTATAGATAATTTTAATGGCTCGGTGTCACTAGTATAATATGATTATATGTTTTTCAGTCGTGCTCGGATTTGTTGTGTAGTATAAATTTAATTGTAAACAGTGTAAATAGTTACATTGTTGGAAACGATTGCCGATTTGTGATAAAGCTAGAAATAAAGAATAAAAGATAGATAAAAAGCGCGCGGGAGCACGTCCGCGGGCCGCGGCGCTGTTACCAAATATTCGTTTGTATAGATCCTATAAGACTGTGCCTACGCCTAGCTTATGCCGTACCTAGCGTGTTGCCATTCCTAAAAATGTTCTGAAATGGAAGTCACTATCAATACTATTATTTCAATATGGCAACGGAACATTAAACTGTATGTAAACGTCACTGTCAAATGAACATTCCAAAGATATTAATTGTCTGTGCATTTAGATGTCGTACATTTTGTGAGTGTGTGAGCGGCGGTGTATGTTTTAAAATGATGTATATTTTCCTATATCGATTATTTATAAATGTTTAAGGTCTCGGTTTTATTGTGTTACAACCAAAAATAGATTATAAATATGCGTTAAAAGTTGCAAATAAAATATTAGACTATATTGCAGAATATTTCTTATTATAATTATATGAATAAGTTCCTTTTATTAAAATATCATATGTTGTACCAAAAATAACGAATGAACTTTTATTATTTTTTTGTTCGTCACTGTTTGTGTTCTTACTGTGTTATTATAAGTTCCCGAAATGATTTTAATATATATATAATGAATTTGCTATCGACACATATTGTGCACATCACAAATCACATATTAGTGTTATAAGTAACCTTAAGGAATCTCATAAACATATTAAGCTTAGATTACTTCGTTTTAATTATATCGTAGGTTAAACACGCACTTGGTTTTATTTCATTTTATTTCTCTTTAAATATTGTATCATTGATATTACTATGTTTACTGTTAACATATCATTATGTTTGAACAATCATATTTCGGACTGTTTTGCACAATTTTTAGGGTGCATTTTCAATTAGTACACTATGTTTTATTGTCTATGTAAAACTGTTCAGGAAGGGTAATTATTTCAATCTGGCAACACTGTTTATAATACAGATACCGCCTTCCATTTCAGAGTAGTACCCTAATTTAAGAAATATCGTAGTCTCGTTAGAGGTGGAGCGAAGCGAAGTTGATTTTATAGAAATAATTACTGATCTAATATATTGTTATAATTACGCGCTGACAATTATTATATGTTATTCGAAATGTTACGTTTCGTTTTGTTATTGTAGATTTTATTCACTCCATGACTTGAAAAGACATTCCAGAAATATGAAACCTGTTAGCTCTTATTTTCTATCATGTAGTTAGGATGTACGGTAGTGGCGGCGATGTGGCGTCGAAGTCTATCAGTCAACTGACAAGAATATATCCATCTACTATCTAAAGCAACTTTTCAATTTTATTATTGTGTTTGGACCGTAACTTGTGAATATACTGTAAATATTGCTAACTTAATTGTTTCTGAAGAATTTAAATAGATCACCGGAAATATTTCTCTGGCCAAAGTCCCGTCAGCCAGCGAGTGTAACGTTAGATAGTTCGCCGATCGCCCACACCCACTGCACAGTTTGATGTGATTTATAGTCACGAGCATATATTGTCACCGTACTCATAGTTTGAGAGTTATTTGTAAATACAAAGAGTATATGAATAAATAGATTATACATTTTTATTTTCTTTTCATTACGCCGTTACAATTTTTTCCTTTCTACCCGACAGCAAAGGAACCCTTTTGTCTCCTGCGCACATATATTGGGTTTTTCAATCGATTGCAAATGTTTATTACCTTTTGAGTTTGTGGACCGATTTTGATAATTCTTTTGTTATTTGTCAGCTTTTGTTTTTTTCCCCTCAGAAGAGGGAGGCTGAGAATCCTCACGAGGAGCACAAAACGTACCCAGGATTCTCCCGCAACGGCAAGTGTCATGCAGATTATGTTACCTACCAACTAAACTTAGCCCAGCCTTATCTGGAATGCTTGAATGGAGAGAGAAAGCTTTTGTTGTTATAGTCCCATTTTAAATTGGTTCAGTTATAGCAATGGAATCTATTAGAAAACGGAATAAAGCTTAAATTTGCATGAAGTATGTGCGTGCCCAATGGACGGATATACGGACGATCTCAATATCACGCCGAGTAAATGCACTTCATGTTAGTGACATTTTTGTGAAAATAAAAAAAAAATAACAAAAAACGTCAATAATACATTAATGTGAACTTCTTTCTCTTGCCCTTTTTTTTTTTTGTTCTCCTGAGGAAAATGCATTAAATTGCATACCCCGGCTGTTGCGAGCTGGCGGTTATGTGGGGCTCTCCTCCCCAGAAGGGGGAGGCCTGTCCACTAAAAATCTCAGGGATGGCCTTCCTCAGGCATGTAGGGAGCCCCCGGGAACATCAAGCCACTTCCGGGAACCCCCAGCCTCCGCTCCCCTGCCTAGAGGGGAGCCCTCCTCGGGGGAGGCTACACTACCTCCCCCGGTCTCCTCCACCGACGACGCCCCCCGGCCACGGACGGAGGGGCGTGGTCCATCCCGGGTCGCCGTAGCGGTCGCGACTTCCTCGCGCCCGCCGGCGACCCACAGCTGTGCTGCCGAGCCCGGCGCCGCCTTCTTCGAGCGGGATCGGCCATCTCCCGACCCCGCTCGGCGTCTTTCTCTTGCTCTGTTCCGATTATTGCCGACTTAACCATTATGGTTTATATATATATATATACATATATATATTATATATATACATATATATATATATATATATGTATATATATATATATATATTGCATATATATACACTGAAAAATCAAACAAAACACAGATAACATTTCCACAAGTATGACTTGATTACGAGTGGGTGAGGGCACTCGTAATGAAATCACACCTGTGACTAAGGAAGTCACATCAGTGATGTTCAAAAATAAGAATTATTGTATATCGGTGATTATTAGTCACATCGGTGATTTCTAAGTCGCATACGTAATTCAAAAATAGGTCTCCATACCAGGAAAGTCTCTTTTCCCACAATTTTTCGACAACAGGAGTGGATTTCACTCTTCCCCTGATATATTCATTCCTCACTCTATCCTTTCTTGTCACTCCATACATACATTTTAACATACGTATTTCAGCAACACAATCAACCTTTGTCCATCCATCCGCTCGACGTCAACATCCCATCCATTTTTTTTTTCTCTTTATTTTAAAAGGACTTTTATCCAAACGGATATGTCAGTCAGTTGTCAGTTTTTTTTTTTTTTTTGTTTCCCTGAGGAAAATGCATTAAATTGCATACCCCGGCTGTGGCGAGCCGGCGGTTATGTGGGGCTCTCCTCCCCAGAAGGGGGAGGCCTACCCACTAAAAACCTCAGGGATGGCCTTCCTCAGGCATGTAGGGAGCCCCCGGGAACATCAAGCCCCTTCCGGGAACCCCCAGCCTCCGCTCCCCTATCTAGAGGGGACCCTCCTCGCCCTGAAGTTGGCTGGGCCAGAATACTGTGGAACATACCAATATCCATAATATTCATTTTTAATCTGTTGATTAGTACTCTCCTAGCATCTTGATAACGGACACATTCCACCAACAAGTGTTGGACATCTTCCCAATTTTTTTTAATTAGATATATTAATGTTTAGCTTTCTATCTTAACATATTTAATAGATAAGAAAACATAATGGAACTATTGATGTGAACCATAATTGGACGTACGCTTATATTGATTGTATTTCACGGGCATGGCACGCCGTGAGTCACGGTCACGTGGGCCACGAGAGGTGCTGCGTCAGCTCCGCTCAGCCTGCGTCGCTCGACCACATTCTGAATCGTGTCAAGGTCCCTTGAACTGTGCCTCGGTGACGACGCTCAAGTTTCCTACTTTCGACACTACATAAGGAATTAAAAAAGATAGACGCAAAATACTTTGTTTTGCGTCTATCTATATATCAAGAAATTCAAATTCAAAATCATTTATTCAATCTAGTCTGTTACAACACTTGAAAGTCGAAAAGCTACGCCATTGGTTCGCAAATCTCCGGCAGGAGACCTTGTACTGAGATGAACCGGCAAGAAGCTGTTTTTTTCTTCCTGCATTAAATAGATACAGAGTCGTCAATTTGGTAAATGACTTCAATATGGATAATTCATGAAGTCACTTTTCATTACATAATATAGTAAATACAACAGAGAGAATACGACTCATACAAAAGCGATTTCTTAATATATAATATAGTATAAAAATAAATTTAAACCCACTTTCTACCCGGCCTCAGCGTGCCTGTGTGTTATACTCCATTTTAAATGTACTCTTTCGAACTCTAAATTCTACTCCTGCTCCTTTACTGTTCATGCTGCTAGATGGTGGAATGAGCTGCCAGCCAGTGTTCAACATTGTCAATCGATTGCTTCTTTTAAGCGCAATGTACCTACAGGAACACTACCTATGTAGTTTGTACATATATATATATATATATATATATATATATATATACACATATATATGTAATGAAATGACATTTGCATTATAGGTTATCTGTGGGAGTTATAAAAACAATAGGAAAACTTGTATTCTTCTAGAGATATAAAATAATCGTAACATTTATAATTAAGCAGACGATATAAGTAAATTTTAAATGTCGTTTCTTTGTATTTTCAGGTAAGATTTAAGTGTGGTTAAGCTTTAAGTTGCAATATTGTAAAAGTGTGTTTACAATCTCTTTGTATTTTCAGAAAAACAATTTATGGTATATTTTAAAAAATCCTCCATAATATATCTTATATGTATCGGTGCCATATATATAGGTAAGTATATGTTTCAATCATTAATCAATATATTTTAATAATATGTATATATATGACGCTTCTATTATTCAATTCAAATATATATAAATACTGTGTCCCCGCAATTTTTTTTAATCTCTCAAAACTATCTAGGGTTGGCTGGAAGAAATCTCTCTGAGAGATAAGTCCACCTTTGGAACAATTAATTTTGTACTTGCTATCATTTTTATTGTAACTTTGTTTTATTGTGTACAAAAAAGAGTTTATTAAAATTTGAATTAAATTCAAGTTAAATTATATAAATATAAATAATTATAAAAATAATTTTATATAAATTAAATTAAATATTCCTTAAACTCACAAAAATAGAAATCGTTACATACAAAAATAGAAATCTTTCCTCTCTATAATATTAGTGTAGATATATTGTGGTAACAAACAGTCATCAAAATATATACAAACAGACCTAAAGTACCATTATTTGTGTTTTGACCGTTATTGCAGATTGTGCAAATATGTGATGGAAACCATTATATGCATATTAAACATAAAAAATATGTTTAGCCATGTAAAGAAAAATAAAAAAGACTTATCTATAGTTTGTGAAAACAGTTACTTGCTAGTTTATTTTTGTATACCCCCAGGCACTCACAAAATATATCGTATTGCAGTTTATTATAAAAATTACAAGAACGCCTTTTTAGTATAATTTATACGACAGTACGGCACAAAAAAAAAGTATCTTTTGAACGTGAGTAAGTCCTGGGCACTCGAATATTGATTCTTTGTAAAAGTTCAACCGAGTCAATATTACTATTAATAATTTTGTACGAAAATACTCCATCCAGATAATTACGCCTTTTTTTTTTTTTGTTCCTCTGAGGAAAATGCATTAAATTGCATACCCCGGCTGTGGCGAGCCGGCGGTTATGTGGGGCTCTCCTCCCCAGAAGGGGGAGGCCTACCCACTAAAAACCTCAGGGATGGCCTACCTCAGGCATGTAGGAGCCCCCGGGAACACAAAGCCACTTCCAGGAACCCCCAGCCTCCGCTCCCCTGCCCAGAGGGGAGCCCTCCTCGGGGGAGGCTACTACCTCCCCGGTCTCCTCCACCGACGACGCCCCCCGGCCACGGAAGGGGCGTGGTCCATCCCGGGTCGCCGTAGCAGTCGCGACTTCCACGCGCCCGCCGGCGACCCGTGGCGGCGCCGCAGCTGTGCTACCGAGCCCGGCGCCGCCTTCTTCGAGCGGGATCGGCCATCTCCCGACCCCCTCGGCGGCCTCCTTCTGGAGCATCACTGCTACACAGAAGGAGGCCACAGCCCTCCAACCTCCCTCGTCCGCCAGCATTGCCGCAATCAATGCCGGCGGAGACAGATCTCGCCCGATCTCTGCGACCAAGACTCGGCGCTCGGAGGCCACGTGGGGCACTCCGCCAGCGTGTGCTGGGCCGAGTCAAGGTCGGATGCGCAGTGGTGGCAATGTGTCGATCCCTCCCGTCCTATTCGACACAGATACTCACCGAAGCAGCCGTGCCCGGTGAGTATCTGAGTCAATCGCTAGGTGAGCTCCTCCTTCCCGTGGCGCCAAGCTTCGAGGTGCGGGAGTACGGCACCGACGGCCCGCTGGCGCGCGCAGATCCGTAGCTCGAGCTGCGCACGCCAGGCCGCCAGGGCGCTCCCCAAATCGCCCCCCCGGCCGACACGCCGCGACGCATACGTCGCCGCATACATGTCGGCCAGGATGTCGAATGGGGGGGAGCGTCCCAGAACCGTCGCAGATAATTACGCCTGGAACTAACATTTGCAACTGTTAGCTCCAGGCGTAGATAATTACGCCTGGAACTAACAGTTGCAAATTGTGTCTCTTTGCACTTTCCAGTTAGTCATTGTAATGCTGGCCTGTACGATAATCAAGGGATTTAATGAATTTAACTTGCACCCACTCGATCCTGTTCCTATGGACAGAATACTGGGGTGTCCATACAACACTCCCAAATTCAAGAGTGCTACTAACAAAAAAAGTGTTTCTTGAACGTGAGGAAGTCCCGGGCATTTGAATATTGATTAATGGTATAAGTTCGGCCGAGTCAATATTACCATTAATAATTTGGTATGTTATGTTATGGTGACGATGGAATATTGACTATGGAATTGCGTCAGTACCTACAAATACATGGAAACGAATCAATATCCGAACAAAACGACGATTTTCAGGCAGAGACCTGCAATTTAGTTCACAATTTATTTATGTAAGCAAAGTGCAGCGCAGCTCGTTATATTAAGCTTGATAGGTGAACAGTAGTGCCGAAGCTTACTTCGTGTATGTATATAAACGAGAGCACTGATTCCAAAAATGGTCTATATCGGCCCTTGGGGTCTAACACAACCTGCAAACTACGTCAAAGAAAAAAAATTGTGGGGCGTTCATTAAATGTTGTAAGTTGTAGGTGTCGTTGTCGACATTCAGTATCAGGTAAGTAGGGGGTCTACCCGTGACCGAAAAGCACGGCAAAGGCTTTACGACGCAAAAATGTATGGGAACCTCTGAACTAGACAATGATCTAAATGAGAACAATCAAATAAAAGCACAAAACGGTGGAGAAAAAATACACAAATAAATAAACAATACAATTTATTTTTGTAACGAAAGTAACCTTCCGTACTTATGTATTTTCACGATTTGTAAAGGACTTAACTCAGTACCTATCCATTAGATTTTTCAGATTCCAGGGCAGGATCAAATAAAATAGGTACGTCCGTTAGACGCTCCAGGGCTAAGACAGCATCAAAAAAACTGGGAGTCGTTGCCAGGGTGCGCAGGTATTTCACACCCAGCCAATTGCTGAATCTTTATTCAGACCAGGTAGCTTGGAAGCTATTGACAGACGCGCCGAAGACTAATAAACGACGAGATATTAACAACCAAAACTCTCCAGAGTCTCGAACATCGCCGCCAAGACGCGTGTCTGTGCGTTTTCTACAGGTTACATTTCGGGGAGTGTGCTCAGGAATTGCACGAATTGATTCCACCTTTCTACCATCGGACGACGAGACGCGCCCAGGGACTCCATCCGTACGTGATCGACATTCCACCTCTTCGTACCTCTCGGTTCGCTTCGTCCTTCATTATGCGAACCGCTAAGGAATAAAATTCCTACCTGCGTCTTTGTTCGCCGATACTTATAATATAGGGATTTTCAATAGGCACTATTTGCGTTTGCGTGTTTCACCTTAGGCAACATCTTCACCTAACATCAGGTGAGATCGTTGTCAAACGCACTCAAATTTGTAATAAAAAAAACCTACAATCATTAAATTTAGCATAAAGCAGTGTCATACGGCATTGGCAAAGGAAAAAATGCAAAAACCTATTTTAAGCAATGTTACATAATTAAAAAGTATATATTTTTATTATAAACTTATTTGCGGTCGGTCTGCGAATCCAACTTGCACTTCACTAGCTTTTTTTATATCACTTGAAGATGAGCTGCTACATCAAAATACATTGAGAGAGAGTAGCCTTTGGCAATAACATAATAACAGGATCAACTCCAACATCGTGTTCTCCGTAACAAAAGTTATTTGCTTTATTCCTCGTACATGTGTATTTATTATATTGGTAATATAATTTTTTGCATTTCATTTTAACAATTTCAACTGTTGCATGCATTAGAATCTGACAATTTGTTAATTTGAAATTGAAAAATAAAAACAATTGGTTCTATCATATTGCTAGAACTTTGTACTCTAATAAAACTCTTTGAAAAAGTATTATAGGCCTCGTAATTTATTTTCCATGGCGGTAGAATCGTGAAAGCGCACCCCGCCATGTGTCCCATGCCATGTGCATGGGCCTAGAGAACTCAGGGGGGTTTTAGTGGGTAGGCCGGTCCGCTTTCACCGGGCACGGCTGCTTCGGTGAGTATCTGTGTCGAATAGGACGGGAGGGATCGACACATTGCCACCACTGCACATCCGACCTCGACTCGGCCCAGCACACGCTGGCGGAGTGCCCCGCGTGCGCCTCCGAGGGCCGAGTCTTGATCGCAGAGATCGGGTGAGATCTGTCTCCGCCGGCACTGATTGCGGTAATGCTGGCGGACGAGGGAGGTTGGAGGGCTGTGGCCTCCTTCTGTGAAGCAGTGATGCTCCAGAAGGAGACCGCCGAGCGGGGTCGGATGATGGCCGATCCCGCTCGAAGAAGGCGGCGCCGGGCTCGGTAGCACAGCCGCGGCACGGCCGCGGGTCGCCGGCGGGCGCGAAGAAGTCGCGACCGCTACGGCGACCCGGGATGGACCACGCCCCTTCCGTGGCCGGGGGCGTCGTCGGTGGAGGATACCGGGGGAGGTAGTGTAGCCTCCCCCGAGGAGGGCTCCCTTCTAGGAAGGGGAGCGGAGGCTGGGGGTTCCCGGAAGTGGCTTGATGTTCCCGGGAGCTCCCTACATGCCTGAGGAAGGCCATCCCTGAGGTTTTTAGTGGGTAGGCCTCCCCCTTCTGGGGAGGAGAGCCCCACATAACCGCCGGCTCGCCACAGCCGGAGTATGCAATTTAATGCATTTTCCTCAGGGGAACAAAAAAAAAAAAAGGCCGGTCCGCTTAGGCCGGAGAGCCCCGCCTTGCCAACGCGGTGACATGCTGCAAAAGGTCGCATTTCTCCTCTCAAAAAAAAAGGCCTCGTAATTTATACGATTAGTTAGTTTAACATGTGTGCTTTTAAGTAATGGATAAAGTTAGTATGAAATAACCAACATTCTTAAAAATCTGAATACCAAACGGACATTTCAAGACCTGCGTAACCGACTAGTACAGCGGTTTCAAGGTGTCGCCATCTCAGAGGTCCCATGTTCCAGTTCCGATAGGGGCAGATGTTTGTGTGTTGAATTATTATTATAATTTATTATTATAATATTTAGATATATATAGTCTATCCGTTACCCTAGATCACATAACAGAAGCCTTACAGTGATTACTTGGGTTACGCTAATTGCTGTGAGTGAAAGAAATATTTTTTATAGTGTCAGTATTAGTTTACCTACAACAAGACATACAATTATATATTTGTGCGTTAAAATATTTATTACTATCGCCCGCGGCTTCGCCTGCGTGAAATTAGTTTTTGTCAATCCTAGTCCCTTATATCTAAGGTACATATTTCACCCCCACACTGGTAAAAATTTCAAAATGCTAGACCATCGATTTCTTGTTTCTTAAGATGTGATATTTGACGAACTTGCATACTAACTTTCAACCCTTATTTCACCCCCTAGCTTGTCGAAATTTCAAAAATGCTAGAACAAATGTTTTATGATTTCTTCTGAAGTGCTACAAACTTTCAACCTCTATTTCAACCTCTTCATCCCCTTTTTTCGAAATAAAAAGCCTATGTTCTGTCTCAGGGTCTAAAGATTGTCTGTATCAAATTTCATCAAAATCGGTTGCGAGGTTTAAGCGGGAAAGCGTAACAGACAGACAGAGTTACTTTCGTATTTATACTATTAGATGTGATGGGATAGAAAAATAAATATCAAAGATGTTTTCGTTTATAATAGTTAATTTCCATAGCTATGATACATCATAAGTACAGATTACGTCATACAACAAGTACTCAGAGCCATACGTACAGGTGTGTTCGTCGCAGCGAGCGCTCCGCCGCCGGCGCCCGCACGCAGCGGCCGCGTGACGCCACTTCAGCGGGCTGAACAACATGGCCGCTATCACGCCCCGCCCCGCACTCAGCCGCTTTCCTCGGAAAAACATCCAACACAAACAACTGATAACACGAGGCCGGCCATCAATAACGCCAAACGACCCGAATGATCAACTCAGCACTTCATCAGTTCACTTGGAAAAATTATAGGCTCGGTGCCCGCAGCGTGCGCGGGCGCCGTTCGCCGCAAAGAGCCGCGCTATACTCTCTTAATCAAATCTTCTTGTATCTGATAATTGCTCGGTATCGGGGATGGTATCGCCGTATCTTCCGAGATACGAGGGCGTCGCTCCCTGCTGTTTGCGGAGCGTGTTTGCTTAGGCTATCGCGTCGTCACCGACCGCAAGCCCTCAGCGCTCGGGGACGCACGCCACGGCGTTATTAAATGGCTGACTCAAGCTCGTACCTAGTTCTAGGGACTGACCCGCACTCCTCAAAGAACAGCGACAAAAATCTGTGTTTTTATCTCTGGAGACAATTTTGTGCTTAAAATATCCGTCGTTTGAGCAGATTTAGTATTTCTAGTAGCTTAATTAACATGGCGTATATATTTATAAATTTCAGCCTATGTGTTATCCTGATGTATAAGCTATATGATGCTATGAAAAAGTTACAAACATCCATCCATTACGGATTAAAGTGGGGATAGAATGCAATTTTGTCTAGTCCACGTGCATGTGCAACAGATAACGCCAGCTGGCTTGATACAGTATCTGTTAGATACGATTAGGTATCACGCTAAGATAACCGTTCTCACATTAACGCCTAGTTAAGATAACCGAGATAAAGATTTGCATATCTAAAGAAAACGGCGATATGGGGTGCCCTATCTATGAGGTCGTTGCACTGGCGTAGAGGCCGCGGCGACAAGTTGTTGTGGGTACCAGTATTTAGAACTTTTAATATTTTCGAATGGAAACTTATGGTACTTTATGGAAAATTTTTAAAAAACTCTACCCAGAGGTAGAGTGTCCAGAGGTATCTCCATAGGCCTGTAATCGTTTCTCCCTCATAGAGATATTAACATTGAATGGTATTTATAAAAAAAAATTCTAGTTATTCTTGGCAAGCCCTTTTATTTGATACCCATATTGTAGAAGTGCATTAAAAATAGTTGGTCCGCCATATTGGATGCGCCGCCATGTTGGATTTAGAATGACGTCACATTATTTTTCTAGTTATTCTTGGCAAGCCCTTTTATTTGATACCCATATTGTAGGAGTGCATTAAAAATAATTGGTCCACCATATTGGATACGCCGCCATGTTGGATTTAGAATGACGTCACACAGTTAATCATGCATTGTCATTCGAACTAAACGTGTATACCAAATTTCAGCTCAATCGGAAACCGGGAAGTGGATCAAATTTAAGTTGCAAGATTTGATTACAGAACGACAGACAACGGGACAGGTGAAAGTAAATAAAAGCTTGTAAAAAGGGTCACCCTCTGTAGTCTTAAGCTAAGGTTTTAGGCCCTTGGCTTGCATTGACTAAGGAAAAGAAGGATGTGAGATGGAGTATTGTTATGCATTTATCAATTATAATACTCTATATTATTCTGCATAGTGTATAACTTGCCCTTCGAGTCACTTTTAAATTTAGACCCTTTCGATTTCAATATCATATGAGCGAAGAATATGTAGAGTTTTGACATAATTTAGTTAGAGAATATTTTTAGTCAATGCGCAGATGATGTATAATAGAGAGGAAGGTGATGATGGTGATGAGGAATATTTTGTTAGCTACATATTTATTCAAAATGAAAATTATTTCACTAGTAAGATATTGCCATAATAACGCTAATAAGTCAGGAGTCTGCGGAGATAGCTACCTTGATTATTTCCCATAAATCTATTAATTATTTTCAATTTTTAATCAATTATTGTAATAATATAAAACTAATTTGTAAAGGGTGGAAAGAAAATAAATTTAAGACTAAAATTAATGCACCGCGCCCTCTTCAGAGAAGCGCTCGCTCTTACTACAAGCTAAGGAGTTATTAGGACCAAGGCTTAGGTAGAGTTTGGTCTGTAGGTCCTTCTGGTCGAGCCGCCTCAATTGGCTTGGAATCTGTTATATTATAATCAATGCGGCACTTGATTGCGGTGATCTCAGCCTCTCCATTTTGAGGGAAAAAGATGTCCTTAATGCGTGCGTGTTGCTAGTGGTGACACAAGATGGGTAGACAATTTGGTAACCGATCGCTGTAGGGATCCTTGGGAGAGGCTTATGTCTAGCAGCTAGTAGCTGAAATGATGAAGATGATGGCACATATTAAAACTTACGTTGGTTGAAGAGGACAGTGTGGTGCGTCTATTATGCCATTCTGATGCATGCAGGAGGCAAAAGCTGAGAGAAATTCGTTATACAAAACATACTTACAGGACTCTGCCAACAAATCAGGATCTTGCGCAGGACTGGTGCTGGCAGCCAGCTGCTAGGCGAGGGCAGGGAAACGTTGGGTAATACAAAATATCCATTGTGGGTCGAAGTGCTATAGCTCCAACAAACTCCACTCCCAAGATAAAATTTACTTTCATTTTTATATTGGTAATTTAAAATAAGGCAAACAGCTTATTTACTATATTTATTTGCCGTGTTTCAGGCACCACTAAAAGGAGGTATATTTCATAAAGAAAAAATAGAAGCGCCGGTGTCACGAATGTTAAAAGTATTTTTCTACTCCAAAAATACCAATTCGCGCTATCTATAATTTAAGACCGATAGAATCCACCAAAGATTTATTTGAGGAAATAAATATATTAACATTATAGATCATATTTATAAAAAAATAATTGATGTTCATTAGAACTATAATACATTTAAAACAACTTTCAAATTCGTTATATAATCACGAGAAACAAATATAAACTCGCCGTTCAAGCGTTTAAGCTTCAATCGATCGTTCATGGGGAAATGTGTAACTTTCTACAACAGACTTCCAGGAAGTGTTTATTGCTTTTTGTAATAAAAAAGCGCTGTTAATGAGTTCTTAAATGATAATATTTTAATGATTTTGTATTAAATAAATAACTCCTTTATCGGAGATATGTATATCCGATATTTATACTGTGTGAATGTGTAAATAGATCTAATATGTATTTTATCATTTTGAAAAGAGGGGATGAAAAATTAGACCTTTGGAGTTTCATGTCCGTTGTCTCAATTTTCAAACAGGTGTTAGTTTTTTTTTATTATTTTTCTAGCACGTCTCTTTGTACAAGGTTATGTAACTCTTAAGTTCTTTGTGTCCTTAAATGTTATATTTGCTTGACTTCAATAAGTGGCTGTAAAAAATGTCAAAATAATTAAATTTGTGCCATGTACGTATTTAGTTTATTGCCTACATGTCTTTGTTCGACCGAGTGAGTTAGGTATATTGTTTCGTAATCCAAACAAAAGTCGCTCAATGTTTTTTAGTGTCAATTATAATCTACGCTGATAATCCGACACGCTGTTATCGATTGCGTCTACCAAATAAATCGCATGTATTTTAGGACTTAAGATAGCAATCTATTTCTTGTTGGTGACAAATACCTAACTGTATTTACCAGGAAAATATAAATTGTAATTACAGTTGAAGGTTTTTTATTTTGCGGTGCTTAAGATGCTTATATGGTTTGGACAGGTAGAAATGATAGACGATCTGACGAAATTTATAAGTCAAATATGAATGGGCCAGTTGTTAGGGATCGTTCAGCGGTCAGGGGAAATTTGTTGCCTTGAATTTGGTGAGCCTTTGTGGTGGTGGAGGTGAAGCTGGATAAAAATAAAAGCGAGATTTAAGAGAGGTATAGCTGGAGTGACGATGAAGGATAAATTGAAGTGAAAGTTGGGTATGGGAGAAACGACATGAAAGCAGAATAAATGCAGTAGAAATGAGAGCTTTGCGGAGTATGGCAGGAGTAAAACTGAGTGACAGATTGTATAATGAAGTGATTAGAAAGAAATGTGGTTTGAAATAGGATATCGTGACAAGAATAGAGAAAGGGATGCTTGGGTGGTTTGGGCATGTGGAACGGATGGATGAAAGTAGACTGACCAAAATGATTTATGAAGCTGGAGTGAGTGGAGATACGGGACGAGGAAGACCTAGGCGAACATATTTCGAAGAAATCGAAAGTGTCCTCAAAAAAGGCCAGGTCAGAAGTACCCGCAATCGTCGAGCATGTATGAAAGTAGATGAAGCGAAAGAGATATGTAAAGAGCGTAGCAAGTGGAAAGACGTAATCTCTGCCTACCCCCATGGGAAAAAGGCGTGAGTGTATGGAAATATGCGGTGTGAATGAAGATGTCTAGACAAAAGTTGAGAAAGGAATACTTAGCTGCTTTACGCTGCCAGTGTTGGAATAATCTACCACCACCCATAAGGAATGCATCGTCTGCCAGTTCTTTAAGTACAATTTAAAGAAACATCTGTTAGCATCTCAACAGAAAGCTTAGGCAGCTGGTTGTGAATTATGTGTGTGCACTGTCATTGTACTGTCTTACAGTTAGGGATATATGTTAAGATTAAAGGCCTAAGGTATTGTGTCTGGCGTGTTGTGGCTCGGAGCGAACGGTTATGGTAACCACGTATGAAAAGGGGAGATCATACTCTGTCCTGATGGCATCACTGAAAATCAGCGTCACAGTTATCTGTGGCTATAGCCGGGTGGAGTCGCATTTGGTCGCTATTAGTTGTAAAGTTTTTTATTGTTGTTAATTTATTTACTGTATTCTGTATTCTATTGTACCTGTACTTTAGATTTAATATGTTATATAGATTTAATTATGGGCGATGCCAATTTGGTTGAGTTCAATGCCTCTAAAACCCAAGCGTGTTTGTTCACCGCTAAACGGAGTGCCTTTCACCTAACTCCGACTTTCCGAAATGTAACCTTGCCGATATCCAACCACATACAGCTCCTCGGCATGGATATTTCGTCCAACCTAAACTTCGGGGGATACAATGAGTCCTTGGCGAAAACTGCAGCTAAAAAGCTTGGCATTCTATCCAAAGTTAGGCGCTACTTCACTGCAGAACAGATGCTCAACCTATATCAAGCCCAAGTTCGATCCTGCATGGAGTACTGCTGCCATCTTTGGGACGGTTCTGCCCGCTATCAGTTGGCTGCCTTGGACTCAGTAGAAAGGCGAGCTAGAAAACTTATCGACGACGAAATACTTATAAACTCAAGTCTTCAGAGTCTAGAACACCGTCGAAGAGTTGCTTGCCTTCGGTTTTCTATAGGTTGCATTTCGGTGAGTGTGCGTTGGAATTACATGAATTAATTCCACCCGCTCCTTTCCACCACCAGTCAACCAGACGTAGGCTTAACTACCATCCTTACGTGGTGGACTATCCTGTTACACGTACAAAACGGTTCCAGTCTTCGTTTTTAATACGAACAGCTAAGATGTGGAACTCTTTGCCGACGTCTGTGTTCCCGGAACAATATAATCTTACGGTCTTCAAGTCACGAGTGAATAGGCATTTGCTAGGTAAGCGTGTTCCATCCTAGTCCTCATCGTCACTTACCATCAGGTGAGATTGTGGACAAACGCAAACCTATTTTAAGTAAAAAAAAATGTTAAATTGGCGCCAAATAAAACACTTTTTTTTTTTTTTTTAGATAAGTAGAAATAGGCAAATATGATTAGTAGGGGACGACCTAGACTAGAGGTTCAGAAACATTTTTGTGTCGTAGACCCTTCGCATTGTTTTTAGGTTACGGGTAGATCCCCTACCTACCTGATAATAATTATTTATTAACATAATTTTATGTCATTATATTAGAAGATAGTGTAATGTAAATAAATAGGCACTATCAGTGTATGTTGAGATCCATTATTATGGACCCCCAAATTTTTGTTTCGCTGACGTAGACCTCCTGCAGGTTGCCACAGACCCCTGGGGGTCGATATAGGCCACTTTGGGAATCACTGACCTAGATGAACATAGATGGAATATATTTTGAAATAGGCGATATTTTGAAAGAAGGCCAGGTCATGATCTGTTACCGACTGTAATGAAAATCGAGGAAGCTAGTATGTTTGAATCGTAGCACCTGGAAATCTACTGCCCCCTACCTACCTGCCTACCCCCACGGGAAAGAGGCGTGACTATATGTGTGTATGTTGTAAAATTTCACAATAATATTAAGAAAGAGTAAGACTTAGTTTTAAAGGATTATTGAACCGCTTTGCCGGATTTTGTTTGAGGTTTTGAATTCTATGACGTTACAAATTTGTTTTTAACGCTCTATGTAGATGCTTGCACTAAAAATAGTTAATTATTGGGGCAGTGTTCACGTTATCATAATATTGTGTGCAACATGAAAAGCGTCAATTTTTCGTAATGAAATATTACCAATTTGCTGATTTTCAGTTACAGCTAGAACTAAGTCTGTGACTAGTGATGCAACGGAAGTGTCTCAGCGGAACCAGAAACGGAAACAGATGTCAAAAGTAAATTTTAGCAGAAACGGAAACGGAAGTGTAAATAATATGAAAAAGAAACAAATTTACAAATATAATTCTTTATTAAGTATCAAATACACCAAAACTAGATTAGAAATAGATATATTAGAAATGTAATATAGAAAAAAATATTTCAACTTTGCAAGTGAACATTTTATTAATATTAAAAATTTTGTAGTGGCAAGTTATATTTTATAAAAAGTAATCCTTCATAAATAAAAGTCGTCGGTTGTAAACTTCCGTTTAAATCTCCGCTATAAAAGTTGCGGATACAGAAGCAGAAACTTCCGCACTTGCGGAAACAGCAACAGAGATCCGTGTATCACTATCTGTGACACTCAGCTGTGATGCGAAATAAAGTTATAGAATATGTGTTTTGTGATAATATTAAAATGGGTTGTTGTCAATGTTAAGTAAATATAAGTATATATACCTTCGTGCGTGTTGCCTTGGTGACTCATGCAATCGAACCCTGACAACTTACAAGACACCTTATAAGGAGGCTCAAAGTCACGCAAAGGATAATGCTCGGAGTTTTTCTGCGTAATAGTATCAGATTATGAAATCTCTTACAATTTGCCTAACGGTCGCTAGTCGGGTCACGTGGTCAGACCACTCTGGCCGCGTGCAGTCCGACATAACCTTCGTGACACTCGACGTTGCAGGGGTGTCCTGGGCATGTTTCGTGTTCCTTCTGATGGATTCTTAGTCTCTCTTTCCTGAGAGAAAAAAAATATGAAATCCGTAGAGCAACTAATTGCGAACCTTAAGTGGCAGACTGACGATCGCTGTGGCGGCAATATCCTGGAGTGGCAGCCATATGCTGGACACCGCAGCGTTGTCAGGCTTCATAGGCAGATGATTTGGTGAGAGCGGAGGAAGGCACTGGACGCTAGCAGCGCAGGACCAACCAGTGTGGAGACCAACCAGTTGGGGCAGGCTTATGTCCAGTATTAGGCATCTATTTGCTGAAATGATGATATGTTTGGTAAGCGATAACCGTTGCCCATATTCACCCGCAACACCAGAGGAGTCACAGATGCGTTGCCGGCCTTTTAAAAGTGAATAAGGGGGAACCCCCCTTATGTAGGGGGACCCCTTCCCCCCTGGGTGGTCCTCCAGTACCCTCACTCACTCGGCGAAACACAGCGCGAGTGCTATTTTACGCCGGTTTTCTGTGAGGCCGTGGTATCGTTCCGGCCCAATTCGTGCCGAAGCATGGCTCCCTCCCGGTAACAGTAATATATTATGTGGTAATAAAAATATATAGAATATATACAGATCTCAAAAATATGAATAGTTAAGGAATCTAAAAATGTGTGCGTTTTATTTGAATTATGGCTAACATTTCTCTCCATATTAACTCTACATTTAAATAGAGTTTCGCTACGTACTGCAGCGTCGTAAGTAGACGTCTCCACTAAAAGACCACCTACGTACATTTATGTATGGAAACTTACAATAAAAAATTGTAATAATGCGGGTCGTGCAACATCACCTCATTCTGCGCTGGAGTGCCCATCATATCGTTGCGATCTGTCCGTTCCAATCAGTACAGTAATTACTTTTATCGACTTGAATGAGTTTAATCTGATTAATCGATATTTTTTAATTGCACGAGCACTAAAAGTTAGGAAAATTTGAAAAAATATATAATTATGTATAAAAGCTATCACAAAATGTAGTGACTTTGAGCAGTGATGTGCAAGATGCCTTAAATAAAGTAATTGGAATACAAAATAACTATCACAAAACAAAGTCGCTATCCGTCGTCTGTCTGTCCCTATGTATGCTTAGATCTTTAAAACTACGCAATGGATTTTGATGCGGTTTTTTAATAGACAGAGTGGTTCTTGAGGAAGGTTTATATGTATAATACATGCATATATAGTAGAGAAACACTAACCGTGTTTCTCTACTTAAATAATTTAAAGGTTTCTAATGTGATGTCGTAAATAAACACGTATTTTTTGCGCTTATATTGCAAAAACGCTGGCTGAACCCTTTTTTTTTTTGTTCCCCTGAGGAAAATGCATTAAATTGCATACCCCGGCTGTGGCGAGCCGGCGGTTATGTGGGGCTCTCCTCCCCAGAAGGGGGAGGCCTGCCCACTAAAAACCTCAGGGATGGCCTTCCTCAGGCATGTAGGGAGCCCCCGGGAACATCAAGCTACCCGCGGCGACCCGCGGCAGCGCCGCGGCTGTGCTACCGAGCCCGGCGCCGCCTTCTTCGAGCAGGATCGGCCATCTCCCGACCCCGCTCGGCGGCCTCCTTCTGGAGCATCACTGCTTCACAGAAGGAGGCCACAGCCCTCCAACCTCCCTCGTCCGCCAGCATTGCCGCAATCAATGCCGGCGGAGACAGATCTCGCCCGATCTCTGCGACCAAGACTCGGCGCTCGGAGGCCCACGCGGGGCACTCCGCCAGCGTGTGCTGGGCCGAGTCGAGGTCGGATGCGCAGTGGTGGCAATGTGCAAACCCTACATCGCAAGTTCAAACTTTCAACGTTGCAGGATTAGATTTGAGCGTTGAGTGTTTTTCACATGGCAAGCAAAACATGTTTTGTCTAATGACAAAGAAGCTGTGAACGTTGGGTATAAGGACATTTTGTAGTAGGTATATTTACATAAGAATTGCACCCGTGCGAAGCCGGGGCGGGTCGCTAGTACAAAATAATTTTAAATTAAGTAGGTTCAGATACATGTATTGCGATTAGGTAATTGTATTTATTTATCTTTTAAATACCTGTTGTAGATACAATACTTTTGTTAGACTTTCTTTTTTAATTAAAGGTTATTTTTTTACATTTTTTACAAATAAAGAATTGTTACGCCATCTTGTTTTAACTATGACCATGTGAAATTGTGAATATTCAAAATTAATGTCACCTAAGGTAGCGCAATAGAATCAGTTATCTATTACTGAAAGTATTTTAGCAAACATTGTATTTACAAAACACTAAGATATCAAACAAAAGTTATTTAAATACAAGATAAAACATGAATTTTAAAAAAGTTGATAGTTACAAGAAGAAAATACTTATATTGAATCTTGAATACGAATATAAGTTGCGTCTCTAACATACACCAAAAACAAGAACATAGACAAAAAGATATATACTATTTGTTGTATTGCTGGCAGCCTATTGAACAAAAGTACAAGAGACGGCCTTATTGTTAAATAGCATTCCCTTCCAGGCAACCCTGTCCCAAGGAACTAATAAAAGGAGATGTAAATAGCTATTTCTGGTTAAGGAATCATTGACAGGAAGCTTGAACACGGACTTGATTCTTAAATGACTCCAGTGTTCGTGCTCTCCTATTACTCTCAGGGAGAGAATTCCATAACCGGACGGCGAAAGCCAATAAATCAGTACTTCGGGATGTTATATCAAGAGTCAATATTAGGTCCTACATGACGAATCGGATCGAAAAGTGAACAAAGACTTAAGGTGTGATGGAAAAGTCGGAAGACACAAAATATTGTAGATAAAACATGTGATTCATTGCGCTGGCGAATAAGCTACTATTTAAGTTGATAGCGATAGTCAGAAATATGGTAAAAGGACATTGTTCCGGCTCCATACATGTTCTGCCTTAGAACCGTTCGAATCGAAAGTGACTTATATAAACTCTTAAAATTATATGGAATCCTATGAAATAAGTTTTCACGAACGGACACTTCAGGAAACTAAAATAATTACGAAAAAAGTTAATATTTTGAGGTTATAAATAAAAAATAACCAACCTTGCGTGAAATATCAGAGTAGTAATATCAAAGTAATATTAACAATACTATGTACAGCTATATATGTTCTCTTCTAGAACTAGGAAAGGACTACTCTAATAGATACTAGGAAAAGAGATAGTACCTAGTCAAGTTTAAGATAATTCTTTGACAATTATCATTTTACAAAATCCAGTCCTTTACACACATCCGAGTCTACCAAATACGCAATGTAATCGGAATCCGTAATCAAGCCAAAGTTGTTAGAATAAAACCATGAAACGCATAGAAAATCACAAAAGAAACTATAGCCGTAAAGCAATCAAAAATTGAATGAAACGGAGACAGATAAGGTATGAAGTTACACCAGTGTTGCCAATTACGAAAACTATAATACTCGAATGCCAAGCTAGAAATTCGCGATTTCGCTTAAAAAATATATAATACTAGTTTTTTTCTAGCTGGTCAATTTAGGTATTTAAATGAATAAAGTGTTTTCAACTAATTTTAATAACCGACTTCAAAAAGGAGGAGGTTCTCAATTCGATCCGTATTTACCGAAATCGCGAAAACTTCCGAAACTGGCAGCACTGGCTGACGGAAAACATTTTATACGGCATCAATAATTGTGACCCAACTTTTTATTTGGAATTTATTTATTTGAAGTGTCCGTGGAATACTAAAATATGTTTCAAATAGTATAAAAATAAATGAAAATTATAGTATATTTTATATTAACATCGGTTCTTAGGCCAAAATTGAACAATGTCCTTTATGCAGATTGAAAATGAACCTGATGGCTAGATTTTGCGCTCTAAGCTATAAAGAAATCTCACTCAAGAATATACACAGAAATAAAAAGAATTACAATAAATCTAGGCCAACACGAGTTTTCAGCTTGCACTCATCGCTCGCTTATCAGCTTTGACACGCGGCTGACAGCTCTCCCACGGGACGGGAAGTCTAAACCACGAAAATATCTCATACACTGAATCAACGTAACGTAGTGTGATGTTGACACAACCCAATATACATAACAGATATTTTAATTATGTCATTAAATCTTCTAATTAAAATGTGTGAGTTCCATACACACTTATAGTAAAACTAGCGTCCCGCCCCGGCTTCGCACGGGTGCAGTGAAAAAATGGTTATGGTGGGTTATCCCTAAGAGATAGACATATACCATCGCGGACTTTTTTGTGGATTTTTGTAAGTTGTACAATACTGTAGTACATTATTTTGGTCTATCTCGTAGGGTTCAGCCAGCGTTTGCAATATAAGCGCAAAAAACGTGCTTATTTACGACATCACATTAGAAACCTTTAAATTTATCAGTGTTTCTCTACTATATTATGCATTTATTATACATAAAAACCTTCCTTAAGAATCACTCTATCTATTAAAAAAACCGCGTCAAAATCCGTTGCGTAGTTTTAAAGATCTAAGCATACATACGGACATACAGCGAAAGCGACTTTGTTTTATACTATGTATTGATAACTAATTGGAAATTCTTATATGATAATTTCTGCAAGAAAACATTTTTTTTTCTTTCTGTAAAATCCGGTAAGCGTTACATACACGTATGTTATATATATGTAATTATTTGTATCGAAATATACATTAACAATTATGTCTAAGGTTCATCTGCCTCCACCGGGACTCGAACCCGGGACCTCTGAGATGATGCTACCTTGAAACCGGTACACGCGTACAACCACTCGACTATGGACTCGTCAAAAGTTCGTTCAATTTCATATTCACTCCAAAAACAATAGTGAAGTGAAATAATTGACGTCTCAAACTGAAGAATTGGGCCATCATGAAACAACTTCTTTCTGAGCGCGTAGCTCAGTTTTAGGTCAAACGACGCCTGTGTGCAGACCGTTATCGGAGCAAACAGAGTGACTACGAAAGCGCCAGGATCGCGCTGTGTTTGACTTAAATATATTTTTCATTTCTCATACTCGGAAAGTTATGTTGTTTTGATCTGATTATTGGGTGGAAAATGCTGCTTCCCGACATAGGGAGGGAAAAACTCATACAATTTACTTCCCACCCAAGGGCCGGAATGAACTTTAAAAATGGAACTACGAATACAGTAAGAAATGTCAGCTGTGAACTATTAAAAAAAATGGTGCGACAATGTGAGTTTCTAAACAGCCAGTGTGAACTTAGCGCAAACTACGTCGAGAGGAATAAGCCGCAACAAACAATAGATACGCGGCGAGTTCCATATTTAAAATTTAGACAGACGACAAAAATGATATGTATCTCTGACGGAATCTGAAAAAAAATCTAATAATCTCTTATTCTAGTTAAGATTTTAATTTTAAAAATGAGTTCAAGCGATTCCGAAATATTGACACCAAATTCAATAAAAGACGAGGCAAATTGTGTTATCCAAAATCTTTTGCCAGAAATCTCAAAAGAAAGATATATAAATACATACAATGATTTTATGAAGTGGCGAGCAGAGAAGAATATAAAATCGTTTTCCGAGAGTGTATTTCTTACATATTTTAATGGACTGTCTAGCAAATTACAGCCTTCTACGCTATGGAGCCGATATTCAATGCTCAAGAGTACACTTAGTGTGAAACATAATGTAAATTTGAGCAAACTCCATAATTTAACATCATTTTTGAAAAGACAGTCTCACGGGTTCAAGAGTAGAAAATCTAAGGTTTTCACTTCTCATGAAGTAGAAAAATTTTTAAATGATGCTCCTGACGAGTTATATTTGGCAGTGAAAGTAAGTTTACCCAAGTATTTATTCTAAAAATGAACGTATTTATTACACAAATACTAAAAAATTACATGTTTTTCACAGGTGGTACTGATACTCGGTATAAGCGGCGCTTGCAGAAGCAGTGAACTCACAAATTTGACAATTAAGGACATTGAAAGTCAAGGCCAATTATTACTAGTAAAACTGACTAAAACAAATATTGAGCGCTCGTTTGTAGTACAAGAAGAATTTACACAAATAGTACAGAAATATCAAAAAATGAGACCTAATGATGTAAAAACGGACCGTTTTTTTCTCAACTACCAGAAGGGAAAATGTTATAAACAAGTGATCGGTAAAAATAAAATCTCAGGTATGCCGAAGCAGATAGCGACATATTTAAATTTGCCAAACTGTGAGCAGTATACCGGACATTGTTATAGACGAACGTCAGCAACACTTTTAGCCGATTCTGGGGCAAACATGACAACGTTAAAAAGACATGGAGGCTGGAAATCCAGTACAGTCGCCGAAGGGTACATTGAGGATTCAGTCCAAAATAAAACTAAAATTTCAACCAAATTAACTGAAACCATAAAAATACGCCCCAATTCACCTCAGCCGTCAACTTCCAGGGAGTATCCGCCATGCAATCCATCGTTTGTCGAAATACCAGAGTCTCCTAGTTTTACAGAAATTCAAAACAGCCAAATTTGTCATAATATATCAAACAGCATAAACATTCCAAACAAAAATGTATGTTTTAATTTCACGAATTGTCCTAATTTGACAATTAATTTCAAATAGGTACTACTAATATTATCAATAAATAGATTAAATAAACAACCAATTTTTTATTTTCCTCATATATTCGAAGTGAAAAGTAGAGTGTTTAACACGGGTAAAAGAATCAATTCCTACTCGGACTATAGCCTAAATACCTCGGGAATTGATTCTTTCCACCCTCGGTTAACAATCTACTATTTAGTTGTCGGGGCGTGCTGAGGTCATGTAACAATAATAATGTACCGTTACAATAATAAATAAAAACCAAACAAACTTGCAAAACATAATCTAATAAAGTGTTCGCATAAATTATTACATTAGATTCTGAGCAAAATCAAGCACATCTGAGCAACATTCGAATATAAAATAATACATAAAAAATCTTCAATTAATTAATTAAACTATAAGACTACTAGAAGTATATTTTTAACGGGGAAATTTTTATTATATAATTGGCATGCACGATACAAAAATATATTTTCGGCATATTTGGTGTTAGAGATACAGAAAAAACATCCCTACACCGAGCGCTTAGTCGAGGAGATGTTAAATTGATATTATTTAATAAAAACGGTTAAATGTAACAAGTTATGAAACAACTTTTTAAACTTTTTGATTACTAGTTTTTAAATGATTGTATGCGCGTGTCCTGCGGTTGTTTTTTTTTTTTTTTTTTTAGTTGTGCTAATTTGCACGGGTACCTGTTTTTGGTAGTTTGTATCCTTTTGTGGCGTAAGGGTAGTACTCTATACTCTCATTAAAATCTCTTCGGCAATGTCGTGTGAGGCGGGTCGTTACGTTACCTAAAACATGGTTGAGCGAAGCGATGGCTGGTTCATGCGTCATGCTCGTGAACGGGTGCTGCCAGCGGAGATGAGTCTGCTCTTTGCTATACTGGGTACTACTCGTATTTATTATAATTTTAATTTAACTTTAATATATTCTTTTAAAATGTATGACACGGCATTCCTAATATAGGCATGTTTTCAAAATAAATTTTTATTAATTATATTATGTAATGGAAAGTGACTTCATGAATTATCAATATTGAAGTCATTTTCCAAATTGACGACTCTGTATATATTTATACAGGGAAAAAAACAGCCGTTGCTGAGTTTCTTGCCGGTTCTTCTCAGTACAAGGTCTCCCGCCGTAGATTTGCGAACCGATGGCGTAGCTTTTCGACATTCACAAATGCTTGTAACAGCCCAGACAAAATAAATGATTTTGAATTTGAATTTGAATTTGAACTTGAGCGAGAATAATTTGGTTTTTCACTACTCGGCGGTCTTTCGAGGGCTGCATAAACAGGTTACTGACTAGAAGGAGATTTATGTGTAGGTAGGTAATAAAATAGAAGGTGTTGCAGATCAATATTTATTCTAAAAACTATGACTTTTTAGGGAATGAAGTTCAGTAAAATGTTATTAAATTGGCACATATCTAACTCTGAATTTTCTCATAAAATAATGAGACAAACACTTTGGAACCTGATGCCGAAATAGCATATCTTGCGCCGTTATCTTGAACCGCTATGAATGTAAACCTCCAATTGTCAAAACGCACGATAGATCTTTTATCGTACTGGTGACACGATAACGTAGATAGCAAATATTCTGTACTGTCAATAATACATAAACTGAAACATATCTGTATAATCTTTATATGTATCTGTGTGGTGACGCATATATATTACTTTCTTCATTTTTTTTGTATATTATTTACTCCACAGACTCGTAGTCCGTCGATCAAATAATGTTTATTCAACATTGGCTTTTAGAGGCACATATTGACGTCAAACAAAATAACTTTTAAGGTCATAAAAAAGAAAATTACTCTACATTTGTTCTGAAATTTGCAGTCTTACAGAGAAGAACAGGCAAGAAAAATAATAGTTTATCATCTTTTTAAAAATCATAAAATAATATATTTATGTTTATTTACATACCAACACAATAACCTAACATATATCCTAATAAAAAAGAATTATTTATTTAAGAATATTAATGAATCTGCATTAAATTAAATGTCATAAAGATTTAATCCCAGCATTTTTATCATTTAAGAAATCAATAAAGTTAATTTTTTTTTCATTGTAGTACTTTTAACAAGTGCTTTAAATCTATTAAAAGGCAAAGCAGTAACACTTTCTGGAGGTGTGTTGTAGATTGAACGAATCTTCAGTTAAGCGGCAAGATTATTTTTATTTCTCGTGCTTAAATATTGACTTTGAAAATTTGTATTAAATGTAATGTTCTCCCTCATGATAGTGTCGACGTCACTTTGGCTTCCCGCGCCTCTTCTAGCGTTTTTGGGCCCCTTTTATGGGTCTGCGCTGCACTGCCCCTCTCCGAGGGGCGGTCGCCCTCACGATTTGCATATATGGTTCTTAGATTTTTTTTTTTTTTTTGTTTCCCTGAGGAAAATGCATTAAATTGCATACCCCGGCTGTGGCGAGCCGGCGGTTATGTGGGGCTCTCCTCCCCAGAAGGGGGAGGCCTACTCACTAAAAACCTCAGGGATGGCCTTCCTCAGGCATGAAGGGAGCCCCCGGGAACTTACCAAGCTACTTCCGGGAACCCCCAGCCTCCGCTCCCCCGTCGATACAGGGGAGCCCTCCTCGGGGGTGGCTACACTACCTCCCCCGGTCTCCTACACCGACGACGCCCCCCGGCCACGGAAGGGGCGTGGTCCATCCCGGGTCGCCGTAGCGGTCGCGACTTCCTCGCGCCCGCCGGCGACCCGCGGCGGCGCCGCAGCTGTGCTACCGAGCCCGGCGCCGCCTCCTTCGAGCGGGATCGGCCATCTCCCGACCCCGCTCGGCGGCCTCCTTCTGGAGCATCACTGCTTCACAGAAGGAGGCCACAGCCCTCCAACCTCCCTCGTCCGCCAGCATTGCCGCAATCAATGCCGGCGGAGACAGATCTCGCCCGATCTCTGCGACCAAGACTCGGCGCTCGGAGGCCCACTCGGGGCACTCCGCCAGCGTGTGCTAGGCCGAGTCGAGGTCGGATGCACAGTGGTGGCAATGTGTCGATCCCTCCCGTCCTATTCGACACAGATACTCACCGAAGCAGCTGTGCCCGGTGACTATCTGAGTCAATCGGTAGGTGACCTCCTCCTTCCCGTGGAGATGGTTCTTAGAACCTAGGCACAGGCTGAGTTTAGTCGGCAGGTCACGTGGTCAGAGCGCTCTGGCCGCGCGGAGTCCGACATAGCCTCCGTGACACTTTGCCGTTGCGAGGGTATCCAGTGCACGTTTCGTACTCATTGTGATGGATTTTTTAGATTTCATTCCTCTCCTGAGGAAAAACAAAAAAAAGTAATGTTCTTATGAACATAAATAAAACATTAATAAATATAGATCTTATAATAATTATAATTTTTATATAGACTTATTTATTTATTTCATGTAAGTCGAGGCTGATGTGCATCACTGCGACCTATTGAGATCTATTGTGACCAGCCTCCTATGTAGGCTCTATGTAGGGCCTACAGTAGCTCCCTTAACTGAGCACTGAACAAGAAAGATAGGATGTTCCCAGTTCGGATTGTTTTTATTTCATCTGGGTCAAGGATGTGTTTCCCCAGGTGTCTGTTTCTTTTGTGAATCAGCGGTTCACAGTAGCACAAGAGGTGTATTGGTGTTTCACGCTCTTGTTCGCAGACTCTGCATGTGTCAGTGTCCTTAAGTTTCATGTTGTGAAGGTGTCTATTCAACTTGCAGTGACCGTCAAAGCCCTAACCATCACGCTCAAGTTACTCCTGTTAAGCTTTAATAGCTCGTCAGTGCGTTTGCGAGAGTATGGTTCGATTAGTGCTTTTGAGTGTGTCATCCCGGACGTACTGTGCCAGTCTGCTTTCGCCTCGTTAAGAAGGCGAGTTTTCAGGTATTGCATGGCTTGGTTCTTTGAGATACCACAGATAGGCTCTGGGCCGAACTGTATTCCTTGAGCCCCTTATAGACTTATATAGACTTAGTAAGCTTCTCCATTATTTAATTAATTACTATTAAATTTTATACTATAACGAGTGACGTAGCATTTTGCTTACGTAGATTAACTATACATTAAAATAGATATGAAACTGTCTTTTAAAATACCGATAAGGACTATCGTTTGGTTTGTTGTGTATAGATAGCTTCGCGATTCTGGTCTTTAATCGCTATTTTATAACAATAATTCTCCACCTGTTGATATGTCGCTACGCTGAGAACTACAATGAGAGGTCTGATGGCGCCATCTTGCTTCAAGTCTTTCGAGAGGAAGGTGCAAGACACTTTATGCCGCCAATTCTATTCTTCGGTGGTTCTCATCATAACCCTTATAAGGTAAATTACCAAAATTTTGACTCTGCACAAGCCTTACAGGGTTTACTTTGGGCTTGACTAATTGGAGTCAGAATAAGAAATATATATCCATAATATGTGTTTACATATATGTATTATACTTTTAAATACAAATGTTATTGTAACATCAGCTGAAAGAAGCTTATTGTAGAACATAGGCCTCTCTTAAGAAGCTCCTCAACGATCGATCCTCACTAGCTGAGAAGCTTCCCAAGAAAGGTTTACGGTATATGCTTCCTACATGCGAACTTTTCGCTTCAACTACTTATTGTTGCAAACTTTAAGTGACGGTCCTCCTCAGACTTAGTGAAATCGCTAGGATCCTCAAATAGCTACAGAAAACGACACATCCAAACTGGCACTAAGTGTGATTAAAGCTGTAAGACGGTGTAATAAGTAGCTTTTAATCCGTCAGACATTAAGCTTTGCTTTTCAACGTTTGACTTGTTTCACATGAATACACCTAAAACATTAAACTTTCTGTTTTGTATTGTTCTGGCTAAGGCATTGTACTAAAAATATGATTAATAGCATTGCCACAGACTTATAAATTGCACCAAATATGATTCATCGGCGGTGTGGCTCCAATAAGTCCTGGACATTATCGACGGCGTCAAGTGCGCGATAAGACGAGCTGTTTGCAACAAACTATGTCTGTGTCATATACCCCCCCCCCCTCCACTCCTGTCCCCACCACGTCACTAGAGCAGGTAGATGTAAAATAACATGATCAAATTTCATGAACAATTTAAATAACAAGATCATATTTTTTGTAATATTATCTATATCCAAAATTAAAGCGTTTTCAACAAGAACTTTATTAAATTTAAATTAAATTAAACTTAACTTTATTAATTTAAATTCAATTTCAATGACAATCAATGCAAGTTTTATTGTGTTAATAAATTATATATTACTAGCTTTCTGCCCGCGGCTTCGCCTGCGTGGAATTCGGGATTGGGTCTATAGAGGGTTAAGGGTCATAGCTTCTGCTCACGGCTACATATGCGCGGAGTCGGTTTATGGTGCGAAGGTTTTTATCGCGCTTCCCGTGGGACTCTCCGTTTTTCCGAGATAAAAATACTGCAAAACCTTGCTCAAGAATCACTATGTCTATTGATGAAAACCGGCATGGATCTGTGCAGTAGTTTTTGAGCGAAGCCTTTATTGCGCATCCCGTGGATCTGTCGCTTTTTTCCGGGATAAAAAGTAGCCTATGTTATCCCGTACCACAGACTATGTGTATGCAAATTTTCGTGATGATCGGTGCAGTAGTTTAAGTGTGAAGAGGTAACAACAAACAACCAAAAAACAATAAACAAACAAACAAACAAACCACTTTCGCATTTATAATATTAGTTGGGATTCGGGCTAAGTATGTTCGTCTAAGACTTTTTTTGTGTCATAGAGACCCTTTACCATGCTTTTCGGTTTTAGGTAGATCCCCTAATCACCTGATATTGAATGCCTACATCCTACAACATACAACATTTTATAAACATTTATAATAAAATGTATACTTCATAGGTACTTTTATAAATAACTAGCGGACCCAACAGACTTCGTCCTATCAAATTTGAATTTGAAAAAGAATTGTAAAGTAAGTGGCAGTATACCGCATAGACAATCAAATCGCAAAAAAAGTCTAAATGACCTATTACATGTTGTGGCTATTCAATTTTGGAACGTGACATTAAATCCTCCGACGATGTATTCTGTGCTCCAACGCACACACGCACACTGTTTTGATAGATATGATTGAAATTCAACTTTAGATAGCGTTAATAAAGCGCAAATTGACTCTTTGATGTTAGGAACACACCTTCATTGCTTAGACAACAGTGAGTGCTTGCAATATGAACTTTATACAATAACAATAAAGCTCAATTCGACTGTACGTTTTAGTTAGAAAACGTTTGCATGGGGAAATAAAAGGGCTGTTTTTAGGGTATTTCCGATAATTATTCGAATTTTCCTCATTGTAAAAACCCTCCTTGAACTTCAACGAACATTAACAAAAAAGAATTGGCCAAATTGGTCCAGGCGTTGTTGAGTTATGAGCTTACCAACACATTTTGCGATTCATTTTTATATATAAGATTTTATGTCTTTATATTAGAAGATTGTATAATGTAATTAAATTGGTACTATCATTGTATGTTTAGATTCATTATCGTGAACCCCCGTTTTCATTTCATGGACCCCTAAATTTTTGATTTGCTGACGTAGACCCTTGGCAGGTTGTCAATATTTGTCATAGAAATTTAATTTGCCAAGTACAGTCTACGTGTCCAAACCATCTTAGCATTCCCTCTTTTTTCAAACCGCACTAAATTATTTTACCGTGGGAAAGCCATGCTTTGGCACGAATTGGGCGGGCTCGACCGGAGTGATACCACGGCCTCACAGAAAATCGGCGTGAAATAACGCTTGCAGTGTGTTTTCACCGAGTGAGCCCCCTTCCCCCCTTATACCCTTTTAAAAGCCCGCAACGCATCTGTGACTCCTCTGGTGATGCGGGTGTCCATGGGCAACGGTTATCGCTTACCATCAGGTGATCCGCTTGCAAACGAGCTGCCCAATCCTATAAAAAAAATATCATACTATTTATTTTATTTATTTATTTATTTATATTTGGGAAACAAACAGTAAATATTATACTTAAAGACTATTCATAAAATTAATTATCATATACCAGTGAAGTTTCCACTTAATTACTAATACATGTTTAAAGAAGATCGCTAAAAATATTTTAAGAAATAAAAAATCGTATTCAAAACTACAAACATGGAGCGCTATAGGTCACCGATAACGGCACGAATACTGCTCTTAAACTTATTAATATTTAACAAAAACAGATCGACAGATTCAAAATTATTGTTATATGAAGAACATGCGCGATCGAAAACAGTGTTTTTACAATAATTTGTTCGTCTGAGTGGGAGGTGAAACAGCGACATACTCCTAGAATTTAGTCGAGGGCATCTAAATGAAATTTGACTTAGCAAAAATGGAGAATCCAAATAATTGTTTATTAATTTAAATAAGAATAATAATTTCGTAACTTATCCTTCATCGTTACTCCAGTCATTGCTCTTAAAGCTCTAATTTCCACTATTAATCTTGCTTTTATCCCACCATTTTATGCCACTCCCCGCATAAACGCTCATACATAAGCGTAAGGACCAACATACCTCCAGCCAGCTAGAAGTGCCTTTCTTAATCGCAAATTTTTTTATATTTTTGTGTTGCAAAAGTACATTAGTGACATTGAGATTTCTATTCCTTTATTTTATTTTGATATTTTGATACCTGAACTAGGAAGGATCCAGGTTATCAACCCTCCACCCTATAAATGGTCCTTAATCTAAATCTATATCTATACTAATACTAGCGACCCGCCCCGACTTCGCACGGGTACAATGCAGATACTAAATACACTGCAAAAAACCTGTAAACGTTTTATAATATTAAGATTTATCATAGCAGCGCCATCTATTGATTACTTACTCAACCCAGTCGAAAGGTATCGACATCTGTTAGAATCATTTGGAGTTAACAGATAATTGTGACTGTCAAATAATAACAGCAAAATAATTAGCAATAAATTAAAATTGCAACGATAATTTGAGATTTAAACTATCCTATCTCTCAAGTTGGATCGAACTGCACATGGTGTGCGAATTTTATTATAATCGGTTAAGTAGTTTAGGAGTTCATTGAGCACAAACATTGTGACATGAGATTTATATATATTAGATAGATTAGATTATAAAGAAGTAAAGTTTGTGTGTTTGTAAATCGTAAGGGGTAATCTCGGGATCTACAGAACCGATTTTAAAAATTCTTTCACCAATAGAAAGCCACATTATTGCGGAGTGTCATCATCATCATCATCATCATCATCATCATCATCATCATCATCGATTTTAAAAAGTCTTTCACCAATAGAAAGCCACATTATTGCTGAGTGTCATCATCATGATCATCATCATCATCATCATCATCGTCATCATCATCATCATCAGCGGACGGCGCGCGATGGCTTCGGGTTTAATTCAGTTCGCTTTCGTGCTCGCTTCGGGAATTATTAATATTATGCCCAACGAAGTGGGCGCGGGTCAGCTATAGTAACATATAACACGTAAGAATTAATTGAATATTTTTCACTGTGAGGGTAGTTAGAAGTGAATTAAATATTGAATGAAACTATGTCATATTTTATCATGCTATATTTCTTGATTCTTGTCAATGGAAAGTTCACTGTAGGTTTTATTTCCTTTACTCTCTATCGTTCTTCTTATCGTAATTCTCAACAATAATGTTGGGACTGTCGATCTTTTTTTGTTAAATATTAATAAGTTTTAGAGAGTATTCGTGCTATTATTCGTGTCCTATGTGTTTAGGACAAGAAATAAATATGCACCCAAATTTTATATATACTTTTATATTATCTTCTTTACAATAAATATATTCGTTATATTATAATGGACTTGTATGAAGCAGCGTATCGCGTGAAAGTCGTGTAAGTAATAACGAGCCGCAGCGCCGCCACTCGGCGATCTTCGTTGACCGTCGGTAAATGTCGTCGTTTTATTAGGCGCTAACACTATGCGCTCCGTTTGTTGTTTTAAATATGATTTTATTTCTAAAAATGTTCAGCGATCTACTTTAAACATGTCTTAGTAATTACATGGAAACTCCACTGGTGTATGACAAAAAATAATTTTATGTATAGCCTTTAGTAATCACGAAAAAAATAACATCTGAAAAATAAAGCAAATCACTTTTTTCATTAGAGCAAGGTATTGTAGACCTGATTTGAAATTTGATTATAAAAAAGTAAAACTACAATTTTAGTTATGCAAAAATTTAACTATAGCAGCAGTCAGTACTTCCCCCTTAAGACTCCAAACTAATGGAATAATTTGGCAGTCGTATGTTGACGCCAATGCTACAGTTCTTATGGCCTGGCCAGCGGCCTAGGATGTCCGCGATGACGCGGCTTTGTTTGCGTTTTGTCACGCGACGCCGGAACGCCTTCATCCATATTCGTTAGGTTTGTTTGATAAGCATTAGTTACCAAAAACAGAATGTAGGACGACGCCCTCCAACTGTGGGCTTAAAGGACACATCAGCTTGTTTAAGCCTTTTATCAGTAAGAATTGAATCTTAGGAGAAATTAAAGTTGTTTTAGTTTTGAGATTGTTATTTTTTTTAAATTATGACCAATCTCCAAAAATTTTAATTAAGATGGAACCAGAGATAAGCTGAGCATATTTTAGTACTGCGGAAATCCTGAGAGCCATTGAGAGATGCTAAAGCCTTAAATACGTGAAGCGAATATCTAAAATCAACCAAAGAGGTAATTTTCAGTAGCTTCCGAGTAAAATACGTTTTTCTTTAACTTTTGTTGTAAGTAATTATACACAACTCTCTTATGATAATACTATATATAAAAATATGATCAATAGATATAAAATCAATTTGGTTGGGAACTTTGTGTCATAAAATCATACTTTTAATTCACGAAAGAGTAGGAATATCTGCGATAGGTTTATTTATCAATCAATATTAGTCGTTAAAGTATGAAACTGTGGTTTTGTTTTGAGATTTCAAAGAATTTGGCTTAATAAAATCAAACTTTACGAAATTTTTATACCCACCTCAATATACCAACATTATTCTAAATAATAACATACATTATTTAGAATTCAAGAAATTTGGTTAAAGTAAAGTATTAATGTACAACATTTTTACGTAAAATAACAGCAGGTACTTTTGAGATATTTTTAGTTAAAAATATCCTAAGTCTGAGAATTCAAACATGCATTTTAGAATAAAAAATTGGTTGTCTGTAGAACTCCGTCTACTGCCGATATTTGAACGTGACAACGTCTATTATATGGTAATTTTTTCTGGGTGCAATGAAATTATTTAAAATAAAGTAATGTATAACATTTATATTTTTATTTCATAGTTTATTTAAATTTTCTGCTTCTGAAGTTATACATAAATTAATTATTATGAGTAATGTGCGTGGCTCCGTGTGGCGTCAGATTCGGCCGTTACGGTGTTTTCGAGAATGACTCCACGCCGTACCAATTTAATAGACGTTGTCACGTAAAAAAAATCTAATAAATCGTGTGCTGATTTTCGGTTCCTTATTTAGACGTAATGAAACCGGGTTTGAAGTGGTTTATTGCCGGTGATGAAAAGTAGATAACGTACGATACAAACGTCCGAAATAGATCGTCGTCAAAATCCGCTAACTAATTGGACTAGGACGTTTGTTCAATCAACGTTCAGCCTAGTCATTCAATTAAATGTCGTCATTCAATGAACGCGCTAGTGGTACAATCAAATAGCAGATTCAACCAGATGACTGCGATATATCCATATATCCCTTATACTTTCAGAGTTTCGCCTATTTTTTCAAAGTAGAGTCAGATTTATGTCAAGAGAGGACTGCCAAAATTAGTTTTCGTAAAAAATACAAAGATATTTCTTCCCAAATTTAGTATGTTAATTAAATAATAAAAATATTTTCTGGGTGCAGTGAAATTATTTAAAATAAAGTAATGTATAACATTTATATTTTTATTACGTTGCCGTGTGGCGTCAGATCGGCCGTTACGCCGTTCGTGGACTCCGTGTGGCGTCAGATTCGGCCGTTACGGTGTTTTCGAGAATGACTCCACGCCGTACCAATTTAATAGACGTTGTCACGTCAAAAAGTAATGCTAATATATATATATTATAAAAATCCGCATCTTCATAGTTAAGGACATATTATTTTAATAATAACATACTAATTATATTGTATTCTGCTAGAAAATAGGCAATTGCAGGTCGAGTATGCGGTTCGTCCTTCAATTAAACATGTCTGCCATTTGCCATTCCCGCGGAGGTTTATGTTTTGTTTTATCAAAAAAGCAAAGAAATTATTAATGATTATTATACAAGTAATAAATTAATTCATTATTTGTATAATAATCAATGCGAAAGTAACTCTGTCTGTCTGTTACGCTTTCCCGCTTAAACCTCGCAACCGATTTTGATGGAATTTGGTGCAGACAATCTTCAGACCCTGAGACAGAATATATGCTACTTTTTATTTCGAAAAAAAAAAGGGATGATTGGGTTGAAATAGAGGTTGAAAGTTTGTATTGGATTTCTTTATTTCAAAAGATAAAACCATGAAACTTTATATTTAAGCACTTGATAAGAAATCATTAAACATTTGTTCTAGCATTTTTGAAATTTCTACCAGCCCTGGGGTGAAATAAGGGTTGAAAGTTAGTATGCAAGTTCGTCAAATATCACGTCATAAGAAACAAAAATCGTTTGTTCTAGCATTTTGAATTTTTACCAGTGTGGGGGTGAAATAGGGGTTGAATGGAAGATAAGACATGAATCTTGGTACCTTAGACATAAGGGACCAGGATTGACAAAAACTAATTTCACGCGGGCGAAGCCGCGGGCGGAAGCTAGTTATTATTAAAAATTAACGAAATATTAAAAATTAATTTTTTATTGTATGGTTTCATTAAAATCCATTCATTAGTTTTTACGTGTAAAAGTAACAAACATCCATACATACAAACTTCGTAATAGAGATAGGTAATTACTGAACGAGTCTGTTATAGCTTTGTCAGACATATTCTTAAATAGCGCGCCAGGAATGAATTTACATATAAATGTCGCTAAGCGTTTTTTGTTGGAAATTATAAAATCGAAAATAGTTCGCATTTTTTTCCAACATAATTCCGATATACCCGTGCTTGTTTGAAAAAAAAATGATTGAATACACGGCTCGATGACACAGCAAATCAAACAGTTACAATTCTTCCGAACCCGGAACTTACGTGAGCTCTTCGCAAACTCTAGGCATTTCGTTTTCACTCCGTCATTGAGATAAGATAGCGATTCTCAATAATATCGTGCAATAAGTCAAACTGCAGAATAATATAATATAGATAATATAGACAATAGGACAATATAAAAGGAGGTGCATTGTCTATGGTCACATGCTATAATCTGAGGTAAGAATTCAATATGTTTTTCACGTTTATTAATTTGATTTTGCTTACGGATAATACATGGAGATTTCCCTATTATTATGCTTAAGATTATATCATTCCTACCTATGATTTAAAAGAAAAATATAATTATTGTCGTGTATATGTAAAAATAAACATTGCATAAACACCCAAACATTGAACAACTGTTCAATGTTTGGGTTTCTCTGTCACATGCAACCCTTTTTTTGTGTAACGATGAGGGAAATGCATTGAATTGCATACCTGTGAATCAGGTTATGTGGGGCTCTCCTCCCTAGAAGGAGATAGGCCTACCCACTAAAAACCTCACCGATCCCCCCCCTGGGCCTGGACGCACCTGGACGCGAGCGCTAATCTCCAAGGTGAGCTGCATCACGTGGGGGCCGAGCGCTAATCCCGAAGGAGAGCAGCATCGCACCCTGACGAGGCCATGGGAACTCTTGCGGACGACCACGACCACGACCCCGCCGGCGTATGGCGACTAGCGCCCACTACATACGCGCCGTCACAACTCCCGCTATCCACCGACCCAAAATGGGCCCCTGGACGACAACTACTCCCTCTTAAAAAGAAGGGGGGCTTCGCCCGTCCGCCGCTGGCTGCTAAAAGCGGCCCGCCAGATTGGACCCGGCCAACCCACGACTCCCTCTCGGGGAGCCCTCTGTCAGACTATTAGCCGTCAAAAGACGTTGCCCAGGGTGCACCACGAGAAGGTTATCTGACATCGCACCCCATCACATGCAACCCATGATATGATATGTGGCTCTGAATATATATAATTTATTTTATATTATATTTTTTAAATCATAGGTAGGAATGATATGTATCGTATAATCTTTCGCATAATAATAACGAAATCTCCATGTATTTATATTTATCCGTAAGCAAAATCAAATTAATAAACGTGAAAAACATATTGAATTCTTGGAAAACTCGCCAACTTGGCAAAATGGCAAACTTGCCAACTTATCTTATTGTTTTTATTGCCGTAATTTTGAATGTATTGTCAATATAGCGCATGGCGTGTTTACATATATCGATCATCATTGTGAAAATACAAAATATGAAGAATATTATATAATATCTATGTTATATGACATCAAAATAGCTGATTTTAAGCATTAGTCAAAATATAAAAGTAAATAATGATTTTTAATAGAAAATCTTTTATTCTATTTTTAATAATATTTATTACTTTAGCGTGACTTTATTTCATATATTAATATAAAAATAAACGAAGTTTCTTCGAAATGATCTCCACTGGTTGCAATACAATAATTAAAAACTATGCGGTCAGTTATCAAGAGAACCACGTAATCTTTCTATGAGAATGAATGTAGTTCTTTGATAAGGGTGCTAAACACCTATATACTTCAGACCAGACCGTTTCTTTCTATACGCGACATGGTTTAAAGTACTATCTTTAACTCGCGAGATAAACGTAGCTTCATTAAGTTGTTTTCAATTTAAGTAAGTAATAATAAAATGAAAAGAAAAACGCGGCATAATCAAGTTTTGGCAAACAATATTTTCTAGAGCAACAAGCCAACAAGACCTACGCCTCGAAGTTACAAGTTATGGGTAGCCGGCTGAGGTCCGACTAGCCCGTGATTAAATCTTTATCAGGTAATTAGCTCGGTGATCGATGCCTCAAGATGGCGCCGATTAGATACGGTAATGCTCGGCATTACGTTATCGCTATTGTCGCCCGCACCTACCTCCGGCCATAAAACCTTTCGTTTTGACTAAGGATAAAATAGAATTACAGCTCGTAATTTTAACTGTCACCTACGAATTTAATATCACTTTGTGAAATGAAGTATTTTACAGAAATTTCCCGAATCAAATCCAAATAGATATGCCTAGGCACTTGTTGATTTCACAGTAGCGTAGGCGGCGTAGACTCACTGCCAATCATCGTCGAGCAGATGCTGACTATTTAGCGGAAATGGGAGCCTATTGCCTCCTTTGCGAAAACATAATCTCGCAGGAGAAAGCGGAGAGGGAGCGGGAAAACGATTCCCACGCTGCACCTCAGGCGCAGACAGTTGAGCGGTAGAAGTCTATCCTATGCAAACCGTCTTCTATAACTTGCTCTATCGCACGTTCTCTACGCCCATGCTATTCGGACACACTTGAATTGCCTAAGTGCAACACAAACTTCCTGCTCCACAAACTCAACTCATTTAGCTTTCGTGCTGCCCAAATGTGGAACCATCTGCCTTCTATAGTTCAACAGAGCCAGTCCGTTCATGCATTTAAACGTAGCCTGAAGCAACATTTTCAGGCGCTAGTTGGCAACTCGTCATAAATGTCACATTGTCATCATCATCTTACGTATATATTTATTTATAGCATTACATGTATGTATATATGTGTATGTATATATATATGTTTAGTTATTGTATTGTATGTATATTCATGGTATATATATGTTTGTCTTATGAATAATTTTCTTTAACAGTTTGGTTGCTTTGACGTTAATCATTATAAGTAGCATTCCGTAGACACTCACAGGTAGGCTGGAAGAAATCTCTAATAGAGATAAGTCCACCTTTGTGAACCACATTTTTTTTTTACTTTTGTTGTAACTAATTATGGCAATAAAGTATATATATATATCTTCAGTGTGATCTCCTACAGGTGCAAGATGCCGACCGTAGTTAGCTAAGCTGTCCGGTGTGATTCGGAGTTTTCCAGTGCCTGCATCGCCTCAGGACAAGATCAGAAAAGAGGTAAAGGACAAGATGGACAGCGAGGTGGTTTAGGTAGGTATCCCAACTAATCCCAACTAATATTATAAATGCGAAAGTGTGTTTGTTTGTTTGTTTGTTTATTTGTTTGTTTGTTTGTTTGTTTGTTACCTCTTCACGCTTAAACTACTGGACCGATTTCAAAAATTCTTTCACCTTTGGAAAGCTACATTCTTCCCGAGTAACATAGGCTACTTTTTATCCCGGAAAAATCGACAGATCCCACGGGATGCGCAATAAAGGCTTCGCTCAAAAACTACTGCACAGATTTTTATGCGGTTTTCATCAATAGATAGAGTGATTCTTGAGGAGTTTTGCGGCATTTTTTATCTCGGAAAAACGGATAGTCCCACGGGAAGCGCGATAAAATCTTCGCACCATAAACCGACTTCCGCGTATATGTAGCCGTGGGCAAAAGCTATGACCCTTAACCCTCTATACACCCAATCCCGAAATCCACGCGGGCGAAGCCGCGGGCAGAAAGCTAGTTAAGTAATAAAAGCCCAAAATACGCCTGTCGAGTAGCCATCGATAGCTATGGTGCGTTACAGCATTCCGCTTCGTAAAAATAACACTTATTGATGATTATTTATTTTTATTTATTTATTTATTTAGGACAACCAACAAGACATACACTAATACAAAATTCTTGAACACAAGAATACTTAAAGTTATGCTAAGTGCTATCTTAATTAAAGGTTGCCACGGCATGCATTAACTACGAGCAAATGGTATTAATAAATTAATAAAAAAATAAAACGATACGGAACACAAAACAAAAAATGTATAAACTGTTACAAAAGATGTCAATGTCGAAGTCGTTGCTTTCAAATAATGAAAAAAATTATATATTTTTTTTTTCCTCAGGAGAGGAGGCTGAGAATCCGTCATGGATACCAACGCAACAGGCAAGCAGGGATGCGTTGATTATGTCGGACTCCTGGTGAATCGAGGCGGCTCGACCCACCAGACCTACCGACTAAACTCAACCTAAGCCTTTGGTCCTAGTGACCCTACTGGCTTATATTGAAGGGAGCCGCACCTCAGGAGAGGTACGGTTAGCGCTGCCCCATGGATAGGGCATAAGCGCTAGAAGAGGCGCGGTTCTCCAAAGTGGGACCGGCCTGTGTTGATTGGGAACCTACTCGTGGCTGAGCAGAAGGCTGCCGAATAGGGGGAGACAAAAGAGGCGACGGCTCAGACGCCGCCGCTTGCAGGTCTAGAAGGTCCTGCGTTAATTGGTTAGGGGGGTCGCTTAGGACATGTCGCGGTCTACGTGTCCTCTGCCAATATGGACTGGAATGTATTATACTGACATTGCAATCTATTTATAGGTGAAAATTGCTGGGCGTTAGTCCTAGATAGGTGTGGTTGAAAGAAGAAAAGGCTTATTATATCTAGCTGATCGAGGTACTTTGTAGGGTACAGTAAACTTTATTTCCTGTAATATCTGAGGGCAATCCAGACAACCATTTAGTAACTTATATAAGAACACCTGATCTAGTAGCAGTCTTCTGTGTTGAAGACTATGTAACTTGAAAAAAGATAGGCGCTCTTCATACGTGGTGAGTGTCTTAGCTTTATTACACTGGAATGTTAAGTGCCATACAAATCTCTTATGTATGCGCTCTAGTCTTTTAATGTGGACATTATAGAAAGGTGACCAAATCTGACTGCAATACTCAAGTTGGAAGCGAACAAGTGTACCTTAATAGTTTAACCATTAAGGTTACACAGAAATCATGTATGGCGGAAATGTTCTCCCAGAAGAGAAAAATGAGTTTTGTAGTGAATAATTCAATCGGATTATACACTTTTATAGTGTATAATCGACCGATTGAATTTAAATTACAGTACGATCAATAGGAGTGGAGTATCTATGAAAAATATGTCCACGCGGATGAAGTGGCGGGTACTACAATGATTCTAATTGTTTAGTCGTTGGTTAAATCTTAATTGTAAATTAAATATAGCGGTCTCCAATCTCATATAGCAGTCTCTCATAGTTAATTGACGTTGGAACATTTCGTCCCAAGACAAGTAACTACAAAACACGTAATACATTTATAAAATAAGAAATACTGCAGTCTCCCTTTAACGTACTAACAAAAATGAAACAGCTTTAATATGTTCAAACTACGACTAAAATTAGTTGAAATTCTGAGCCATGTCCAAAGTTAATTAAGGCTTAAATATTTGACTCATCAAGTTAATAATTAATAATAATAGAGCTAAGTAATATCAGAGGGTGAAATAGTAATTAATAATTATTGTTGGATTCGATAATTGTTCCAATGCTTTATTATCTTCATCCGAATGATCACACATAACGTACTTTTTACAAGTACTTTTTTGCATGATGATGCAATTGATGAGAATCACATCAAAAATCATATATTAGTGACTTCAACTAGGGTTCGTAAACTGATGATCAATATTGACCTGGAACTACAATCAATCTGAGGACATTTTAAGGATCCTCGAGTAGGAGATATGTGTATATTAGACTGCAGTTGATACTCTCGCGTAACAAACGTCATCGAAGATACGTCACACATATATATATATATATATGTGTGTGTGTATGTGCTATAAATGCCCCATCAGTGCAGTCAGTCCCCCTCAGGGTAGCTTGTGGCGAGTTGTCGGTGAGTTGCGTCACCGAAGGTACCGATGTGCTTCAGGGGGGCGTATGCCACCCGCCTCTGTCTTGCCTTAACCAGCCGGATAGAGTGGAGTCGCAAGAGCAGATGCTCGAAGGGTGGAAGTGTAATAATGTCATAACGCCGACGGCGTCTAGATCGCTGTCGCAGACACACCTCTCTACACCCTTAGCCGTTCACACCAATGTTGCTCTCTTCGCACCAATATTGGTCTGCTTTTTTGGGGAGCCCATTTAGTGTGGCGAGTCACCACCTGCCATATTTAAAATCAATTAGGAGGCTTTGAGAAGGCAGGTGACCGGAGTCTATCCATAGTTCGGTTCTCATTACCACCGAAATTGAAATGCAATAGTCCACAGGCTTTTTGACTACTATTGACAATAGTTTCTGTGCATCTAACTGGGTGTAGTCTTTAGCTGCATTTTCCATGATGCAGATAGAGATTGGACCCAGTTAGTACCTTCCACGCACACTTTCATTAAATTTGGCTTAAATGGCCTCTACGCGTTGGATCTGTATCCCCGCGCACGCCTTATAAAGGTCCGTGTCTTATAAAGACACGTGATTTAAGTTTCATAATAGTAATACTATTTATAATATTATTATAAATTATGACGTGGCTGAAGTGTTGGAGAATAAAAGCCAATGAGAGCAAATCGATACATGTAACATTTACACTTAGGCGAGAAACATGTCCACCGGTGATGCTAAACTGCAAAGTTATCCCTCAAGATAATAACGCAAAATACTTGGGCATGCACCTAGACAGAAAACTTACATGGCAAAAACATATTTGGACAAAGCGGAAACAACTAGATGGAAAACTGCGGTCTCTGAACTGGTTATTGGGACGCCAATCACAACTAAATACCAACAGCAAGATGCTAGTGTATAAAACTACCATAAAACCAATTTGGACTTACGGAATACAGTTGTGGGGAACTGCCAGCAATAGCAATATAGATATCCTGGAAAGATTCCAGACCAAAGCTCTGAGAACAATGTTTGACATCCCTAATTGTATAAGTAATAGATACATATACTTCGACTTCGGCCTAAAAACAGTTCGGCAGGAAATAGCTCAACACAGCCTGAAGTATCAGGAGAAGCTGACCGTCCATGTAAACAAACTGGCACACGCTCTAAGTGGAGAGGATGCTCTTCAGTATACCCGGCTAAAAAGAAGTGACATACCGAGCCTACATAAAAGATTTACTACTTGACAACAAGAGAGTCGTGTGAAAAGAATTTTCACACAAGTGTGGCTCTTGAGGAAAACATAAACTGAGAAATCAAACAAAGAAGTGGCTTATTGTTGGAAAACAGACTGCCATGAAGCAGAAATCATAAAAAAATATATATTATTAGTCAGACCATATTTTTAATATTAATTATGGATCACTTTGTCAGTGTTTTGTGATGTTTTTTCTAAGGTACCCGGCGCGAGTGACGAGCGGCGGGCGGTGAGCGGCGGGCGGTGGCGGCGGCGACGCGCGATGGGCGGCGCAGGCCGGCGGCCGCGCGCGGATTGGCGCAGCGCCGCCGCAGACTCGTACCGACGTGCTCAGTGCGCGGAACACGCGACCCCGCGCTACTCGCTGTGACTAGTGAACACTGATTTATTTGTGCTACGGAACTAACCTAGTGATTGCCATTGGGTAAGACATTGTGTATTTTTATATTTAATTTATGTGGACACAAAAAAAAAACAATTAAATTATTTATTTAATTTCATGCTAGTGAACCGTTTAGGCAGATTCTATAGAAACATAGCTAAACCTATATCAAAATTACGATAAACTTCCAATATATAATATCAATAAGTATATTATTTTTAACTAACAAAATGGTTTTTGTTTATGTTGTTTGTTTTGTAACTAACTCTTTCAGCAGATCTTGACAGCAAATTTAATGCAATTCCAAACCATTTTCAATTTTATTCCAGTCTAATATTCAAATAAATGAAAACACCAAAAACCAAAACAATTTTTAGTACGAAACATGTCCAAACTCGTAGCAAATTGGTGTTTCATTGTAAGAGTAATCATACCTACTGAAGTGAAATAGATTATTACTTTAAATAACTTTCCTAAACATTTAAATAATTTAAAACTAGCTGATGCCCATGATTACGACTGCGCAGGATAAGTATTTCGAGTAATTTATATTAGCGTGACGTTTATCCATTTACTAGTTTTTACGTGAGTAACTATCAATTAAAAAAACTAAAAATATCAATAGGAGTATGTCCAGCAGTGGACGAAGAAGGGCTGATGATGATGATGAACAAATATATATACTTACAAAGCATCGCGTTTATAATAATATTATATTATAAGGATTATGTTCTATGAAATTGCGAAAATATTTCAAAAAACCCTTTTTTCTACTGCACATTCTTAAAAGGTCTGAATATGACTAAGTTCTTTGTAATATTCTGATTCCCCACCATTTCTGTAGTGTTCATGCCAACATTTTTGCCATATGCAAGCATATGCGTAAAAACCTGGACAAGTTTTTTGCATCATATCATATTTTAGTTGCAGTGTACAAAGTTAGAATGGCTGTACATGTCAATGTAATCCTACTACTATTATAAAGGCGAAAGTTTGTAAGTATGGATGTTTGTTACTCTTTCACGTAAAAACTACTGAATGGATTTGAATGAAACTTTACCACAATATAGCTTATACATCAGAATAACGCATAGGCTACAATTTTTGAGGTTTAAAGAACCTGAAGTCTACGCGAACGAAGTCGCGGGCAAAAGCTAGTAAGTAATAATTTTTAAAGACAAATATTTTAAAACTTCCCTTATTTTCTGTATTTTGTTATTTTAATCTGATTCTGACGTGAGGTGTGGATAGCATCTCATGCGATCGTGCCTATCTAATCAGCAATGAAGCATCTTAATGATCATTCGAAGTGAAAAATATATTAAATACAAGGATATGTACAAAATAACTAATAAATATTATTGGAAGTTATATAATATGTATAATTTCTATAAGAATTGTTATTTGCTTAGTCATTTAAATTTTAGGTAACGCCTACTTTCTTTCGGAATAATTAATCTATACGAATACGAATTGACGTGATTTTACGTGGAGATAGTGGAAGAGATGGAGAGTAAGATAGGCTACTTTTTATCCCGGAAAAATGGACAGATCCCACGGGATGCGCAATAAAGGCTTCGCTCAAAAACTACTGCATGGTTTTTCATGTGTCGTTCATCAATAGATGACGTGATTCTCGAGGAAAGTTTAAGGCTATTTTTATCCCAGAAAACCGTAGGATCCCGTAGGATGCGCGACAAAGACTATTCCAAAACTACTGTTCGGATTTTCCTGCAGTTTTCATCAATAGACAGTGATTCTTGAAGAAGGTTCTAGGCTATTGTGTATCCCGGACAAACCGATAAATCCCACGGGAGGCGCAATAAAGGCATCGCTCAGAAACTACTGCACTGGATAGTGATTCTTGAGCAAGGTTTTGCGGTATTTTTTATCTCGGAAAAACGGATAGTCCCCCGGGAAGCGCGATAAAACCTTGGCGCCATAAACCGACTTCCGCGCATATGTAGCCGTGAGCAGAAGTTATGACCCTTAACCCTCTATAGACCCAATCCCGAAAACCACGTGGGCGAAGCCGCGGGCAGAAAGCTAGTTAGATATAAATCTAAAATTAGTGATAGCTTAGTTATTAGTTTTATTATGAAATATTATTAGTTAAAATTATATATGTCTATGTAACTTAAAAATATGTAGACTACAGTTTAAGAGACAAATAAATAGAATACAATATTATAATACACAAATTTAATCTAAATTAAAAATCTTAATTAAATGGTAGAAAGTTGAGATTTAAAGTGCAAATTGTGTAATTTGATTCCGTTGATTTTCGATAAATTTTTGAGCCTAATGGACTACAACTAGACTCTTTAAGGCAGATTAAATATTACATTTTCTTTTAAATAACGTTAAAGTTACACACGGAGCTCAAATATAACACTCAGATAGTTTTTCCAATATTATTAATTACAAGTCTACGGACTGGGTGCGAGGAAAATTGCCCCATACAGTTTGAGGGATAATCAAATTCCAGAGTGTCGTTGATGTCTTTATAACACAGTTATTTGAGCAGGATTGTACTGGAACAGTTGTAACTGCATTTATAAATGAACATACAAACAATATAATTGACTGCCACAAATTGACTGCCGTAAATAAACGTATAACAAATTTGCAATTTTTTTTAGTTATGGACTAAAGTGTTTACAGTAGATAGTTGCAAATTTTCCGTATAAAGTTACTTGCAATTTTCTCTCACCGAGTATAATAATAAAAAAATAGCGCATTAAAGCATTAAATATGTTAAATATTAAAAAATTGATCTTATAAATCACAGCAGTCCCTTCCTGTCATTCATGTACCCCGGACATCCATAATTGAATATGGAAATAGATTTAATTGTATTTTTTAATGATTTTGAAAAGATGAAATAAAAGAGCCCTTTAGTGTTTCTTGTCTGTTCTTCTATGGAAGTATCTGTTTTTATGTACGTATCCGCGTTCAAGTTAACGTAGCACTTAAGCTTGTGTCTTTAAATTGTATATTTGTTTGACGCAAAAAAGCGGCTGTAAAGGCCAATCTTTAATAAAGATTATTTCGATTTTGGTATATTCGCATCTCAAGAAGAAGATTTCTTTATATGTTATTAATGCAGATAATTTCAGGGTTGTCGCTGTCAAATTAATATTTTTATAGGTTAGGGTTTGTACAATGTTAAACACTTAAGCTTAATTCATTATCAACTTAACTTATGGATGTATTTATACTGAGTGATGTATGCTAATAAAATGTACCTCGTATCAATCATAGAATAATATCTGATAAAATTGATCACAAAATCGTGCGTATCTGCGTACAAAACTCTATTTACGTAGGCACATTTAAGTGGGTACAACTGCGACCGTATTTAGAATAATCCCTCGTGTTGAATGCAATAAAATGCGATAAGCGATACAATATACAACTATACAACACATAATTACGTTTAAACCTTTGTGGTTCAATAAAGAAACGGTTTACAGATCTATAATAAAATGCCGCCCAACTTTGGAATAAACTCCCAACTAATATACAAAACTGTCCATCCATATTTTCGTTCAAACGTCAGCTTAAAATTATTACCTTTCGCAAATACACACACATAGGTAACGTATATGTCATTATATTTCAACAACTCCATCGTTTTGTACTGATATGTAAATTTTTTATATTATCTTATTTATATATTATTATTATTATTTATGTAATATGTATGTAATATATCTATTAATATTTATATATTGTGTTTAATATTTATGTATTAATATTATGTATGTATTATATCTATTATATATATGTAAGTATGTATATACAGTATAGGTGTTATCTTTTAGATATACATATTGTTAAAATAAATATTTAATTAAAAATTAATACTAGATTCGAATACACTTGAGTCATCTCACCATTCTACTACTTCCACTACTTAGGGCTGACTGGAAGAAATCTCTTTTAGAGATAAGTCCACCTTTTGTTTACTTTATAGTCTTAATAACAATATGTTTTACTACATGTACAATAAAGTGTATAAATAAATAAATAAATAAAAACATATGATGGTGAAGAGATTTATATATACCATGGCCTCCAAAACAAATTAAAATTTTGTGATTTTAATAATGGAAATATCAGATTTAGTTAATTAAACGTTTTTAATTTATAAACAAAGATCTTACAATAAAGACAATTGCAAAGGAAAAACAGACGCTTTTCGCTGACAGGAGACAGAAGTTTCCTGTCAGCATGCAGGAGCAGATAGGAGTTTAACTTGATACTTGATTTTAGCAATAATATTGTAATATTATTGCTACAATCAAGTATCAAGTACCTTATTAATATTATAAATCGGAAAGTGAGTTTGTTCCGCTTTCACGCCGTAACTACTTTTAAATTTTGCAGACGTAAAGATAAAATAATTGGGTACTTTTTATCCCAAAAAATCGACAGATCCCACGGGATGCGCAATAAAGGCTTCGCTCGAAAACTACTGCACAGATTTTCATGCGATTTTCATCAATAGATAGAGTGATTCTTGAGCAAGGTTTTGCGGTATTTTTTATCTCGGAAAAATGGATAGTCCCACGGGAAGCGCGATAAAACCTTCACGCCATAAACCGACTTCCGCGCATATGTAGCCGTGGGCAAAAGCTATGACCCTTAACCCTCTATAAACCCAATCCCGAAATCCACACGGGCGAAGCCACGGGCAGAAAGCTTATTACAATAAATAATAATTTTCTTAAGCTCGATAAAAATAAAAATGTTACACAGGCAGGTGAGTAGCTCTTGTTGGCGAAAAATCACAACGGGTCTGATAAGCATTGATTGACAGACATTGACGATGTCGGCTGTTTAAGTTTATCTCATTTCAGCTGGTGGCTGCCTGAAGTGGTTCATTCTTTCGTGAAGGATGGCAAACAACGACAATATATATACATACATATATATATCAGATTATTATAATAATAATCATTGTATTTAATAATTATTTATTTATTTATTTATTTCCTATAATAATTATTACAAAATAAAACTTATAACTATCGAACTCTACACTAAGCTTAGCTTGTATCGTAGAATCCAGACCACGATACCAAGAATATACAATACACAGCTCGAGCGACCTAAACTAAATAAATAATGTAAGTACATTTAATTTTGGCAAATAAATACAAATAGTCAATTAATTTAAAATTAAGAAAAGGAATACGATAAAACGATTAGGTGCCTAGGTATACGAACTGATATTAATCCCAAAGTTATGAATGAATTGTGTATGTGTGTTGTTTGTGTGTGTGATGTGTATGTGTGTTATAGAGTGTATGTAAATGAATTTCTGATTACCTGTATCATATGTGTAAGTGTCATTTTTTTTTCTTTTTGCTTCACAGATTCACAGCATAAGTCATATTGCCAATAACTTTTCAGTTTCCTTATAATCTAGTCCCATAAGCCAAGGCTCTAGTAACTTCCTTACCTGGTGGTTCTCCAGCCCCTTAATATGTATTTTGCTACATACACTGCTATTATAATTACATAGTTAGGAAATAATTATGCATATTGTCGATGTCATACGCCTGCTCACGATTGAATAGTTAATCTAACATTAATATTATGATCGTATCTACGTATGCTGGTAAATTAAGCTAATTTAATCTATACTAGCTTTCCGCCTGCAGTTCCACCCGTATTATACCAATTATTCCCCAAAAGTTGTCCCGTGGTTAACTTATAGATTTCTTTTATTTTATTTTATTTTATTATACAGACTATATTTTATACAGTATGTGCCAATACCAAGGCCAATTAAAGGTTTCCTTACACAAAACCATTCGTAAGTAGCAACAACGGATGTTTGAATTTAAAATAACTTCGTAAGAACAGTCTCTGCCTATTACATAAATTAAAGTTATACAAGTATTAAAGTTATACATAAATTAAAGTAACACATTCATTTTGGAAAATAAATTACACAGACACACTCCTTCAAACACTCAGCAAAGATACTATATAAAATACAAACATATACATACATATATACACACATATACATACATAAACATATACAAACAAACAAACAAATCTTCATATCGAGTGTTAATGTTCGTCTGGTTCGTTTCGAGATTTTAATATATATAGACACGGACTTTAAAGTTGGACTTGGAGCAGGCAAATATGTCAACTTCTTTAAACAAAACATTATAGTTTTGAGGCAGTCTTGTGAGTGGGGCGTTACAAGCATAGTTCGCCGCATGTCGAGACACGGCTATTAAGTTGGTGTGGCGAGTTCGTCGTAATGGAGTATTGTAAGCAATACATCTCACAAGCTCTGGACAGTCCACATGAGAATGCACTATATCATATAAAAAACTTACATCCAAGAACAAACGCCTCTGTTCGAGGGTCAATAGATTATTTCTATAGCAATTTTCTTCGTATTTGGTAGTGATTAAACGACGTCTATAATTAAGATGATTTACAAATATTTTTTTGTATTCGCTCTATTTGATTCTTATATATCGTATATCTAGGACACCACACCTGAGCCGCATATTCCAAAATGCTGCGGACATATGAACAGATTTTACATCTTTAAAAGGTTGGCATTCTCGCAAGACAAAACCAAGGATTTTGAAGGCTTTTAGATATGTGATTCTATCCAAAGTTCCTCCCTAGGGATCAAACTATTGCCATATCAAATTTCATTAGAACCCATTGAGTAGTTTTTGGGTGAAAGGGTAACCATCATCTACCCATACTCATCATCACTTTCATATTTATAACACTTGCAGAATATAGACGCTTTCGTTGCCCGAAAAGAGGGTGTGTAATATGTTACACATACTTTGCCAAGTTATATTAGTCAGCACTGTTATAAATAGGCGATCTGGCGATTGGAGTCATATATTCTGTTAGGAGAGTCCAGTTAACTTACCGCGTTATTTTTCAGTTAAAACTCTCGCAAGATATGAAATCAAACATACTTTCAGCTACTGTGTTGTGCTTAATGATCACACTGTTTGGGAATAGGGACACTATTCATAGAGCCGTGTTTGGTAACAACATTATTTATAATATTGTATTATTTTATATGTGTATGTAAACATACATACGACTGTAATCGTGTTAGGTGTGATTGTATCTTGTACTATATTGTATTTTTGTATTGTACTATTGTGATTGTTAACATTGAAAGAGGAGATAAAAAAATAGACCTTCAGAGTTTCTTGCCTGTTCTTCTCGAGAAGGCTCTCCCAATTTCTGAACAGGTGTCGAGTCAATATATTTTTTCTTTTTTTTTTCCTTATTCGTACGTACGGACAAGATTTTTGTTTTTTTTTTTTATTTAAGCTTTTATTTTGTTTTGTTTTGTTGACGTCAATAAGTGCCTGTAAAGGTCTATGTTGAATAATATTATTTTGATTTCATTTGATTTTGATTTGTGTTGAAATGCCGTAAAACCGTAAACCTTTGCTTTTCTCATATATTTGTCCACACGAACAACAAATGTGGTTCTGTATGAGATGGATATCTAAAATTACTCGTAATTTCAATGGCGGTGGTGATGTGGTGCCGGCAGTGGTTTACGAATCGGATTATTCGCGAGTCCTGAGGTTAATCCCGGCGTGAACCAATGTGTTTTGTAAATTTGCAAAAAACAAATGCAATGATGAATATAGTCAATTAATCCGCATTGGTCAGTGTGATTGACTAAGACTTAATCGCCATTCATTGTTCGGTTGCCCTTCGGTGAGTACGTATATAAATAAACAAATGAATAAATATGTCTAACACTTACACCATATTAGCCTAGCCCAAAGTAGGCTCTGTAAGGCTTGTGTTATGAGATCTAGGGTAACGGATAGACATACATATATTATACATATATAAATGGATTTGGTAGAAATATATTATAACAACCACGACTAAGGTAAAAATGCTCGCAATGATCACGAAAACATCCTGGGTTCGAGTCGGTGCGGGCACCAAGACTCGAACCCAGGACCTCAGAGATCCCCTTGGAACCGGTATACCAACCACCGGACAACGGAGGTCGTATATTGGCTGTGATGATGAATTTGGAACACAACTTTACGTAAGGTTAAGATATTTTCATATTATATTTATTTGATGCCATTACTGTGAAGGAATTACTACCAACATTACGATTTAGCGACTACGGAGATACGTAGCTTGTTCTGCAGTATCTCTCTCTTACATGTATATATTAGGTTTATAAAACACTAGCTGACCCGTGCCCACTTCGTTGGGCTTAATATTAATAATCCACGAAGCAAGCACGAACGCGAATCGAATTAAACCCGAAGCCCGTTTTTTCTCCGATTCACTTTGCAAAACGAACTACCACGTAATTCTAATTATTTCTCCGTTTTTTTATAACCTATGACACTCAGCAATAATTGTGGCTTTCTATTGGTGAAAGAATGATTAAAATCGGTTCAGTAGATCCCGAGATTAACCCTTACAATTTAACAAATATACAAACACACAAAGTTTACTTCTTTATAATATTAAGTATAGATAACAAATATACAATTGTAATAGCAAATCTAATAACAAAAAATAATAATATTTGTATTGTAATAAGAAAAGTCTCTATATTGGTTAGTACCGAACATATTTTGATATCGAGCTCTCAGCCAATAAGACTCTACATAAAACATTAATTTACGTATGGCATGGAATCTCTTTGCCTTCATATCATCTGATGTGGATGATAATAAGGTTTCTCTGGGGAACTGGCAGTCTTTAATCACCGGAATAGAATAAGCGATTTAAAATTTCAATAGGAGTTTTACAATCACTTTTGCTCGTCAAAGATGCTAGGCCGTTCACATTACTAGGAGGTAGACTCTGTACCAGGGTCGTCTGCATGGGTACCTCCGTCTCTTACCTATTTCCGCCGCCAAACAGCAGGGTTCGCTTTGCTGTGTTCCGGCGTGAAGGGTAAGATAGGCAGTGAAATTACTGGGTACTGTGACTTTACATCTTATGTCACAAGTTGGCAACGTACACTGTGGTTCTTATGAGGTTTGCAGATTTGCTGCGAATCTCGTGGGAACCACATGTACTATAGGCGACTGTTACCACTTACCATCAGGTGGGCAGCCTGCTTGTTTGTCAACTTTAGCAATTAAAAAAAAAAAAAAAACATGTCTGCGGCCGGAGACCTTGTATTGGAAAGAACCGGCAAGGGCTATTTGTTGTTCCTGCAGTTTTACAGAGTCGTCAATTAGAAGCTGGCTTTACACAAATCTTCACCTTCACCTAGACGCTTGGCAGTCCACTACAGTGCGTTGTCCAGGAATTTTCTGCCACGCACCACTAAACTGTGGAATGAATTGTCGCCTGCAGTATTTCCGAACCGATGCGATATCGAAACCTTCAAAAAAGAGCATATTCCCATTTAAAAGGCCGGCAACGCATCTGTGACTCCTCTGGTGTTGCGGGTGTCCATGGGCAACGGTTATCGCTTACCATTAGGTGACTCGTGTGCTCGTAATAAACAAATAGTCTGGATACATTATATTAACAATTAACAAAAGAGAGTACCACCATCTTATATAAGTTGAACTTTACTTCACTAATAATTTGTCATCTACAGTTTATCGACATTAAATATTTCCATGCACAACCGCGGTGTATCCAATAATCCGATTTAAAAAGGTGTCAACAGCGTACCTTCGGCGGGCGCGGGGGACATTAATATGATGAAACGTTATCAGGACGTGGCGTTATCGCGAGCAAACACTCGCGTTGTGGTGACGACCCACTGCTACATAAACAGGCACGTTATTGCGTGGTGTTAGAGTTCAGAGTACGTTGCCATGCCCGAGTCTAGATTTAGGCGACAGAGTGACATTATTGCGGAGGGAATGTAGTTTCCAAACACGAATGTTTGCGCCGCAGCGGCTGCTCCGAATAAAGGGTCCGCTCTCGCGATGTAGCGACTGTTTTCATATTATTTCTTTTATTACTCTAACTAAATAATTTTCGATTTGAGGAAATTCGACCTCTTCATTCTCTTGTCCTGTTCCTAATTTTAATTGGCGTAATATTTCTTCCTCTTCCACTCGCTATTTCAACACTCACTTTCTTCTTCAACAAATCATTATTCACAGAATCCATCCATCTTTGAACTTTGAACTTCCTCTCCCCACACGCCAGTTTCATTTTTTTTTATTCCATACGGTGGCAGACGAGCAAATGGCCCACCTGATGGTAAGTGGTAACCATCGCTCATGGACATCTGCAGTGCCAGGGGCACAGCTGAGCCGCTGCCTACCTGGAGAGAAATACTCTTTTTAAGCCTCGTTTGAAGTTAGACATATCGTAGCGCTCAGGAAACCTCGCAGCTGGGAGCTCATTCCAGAGTTTGCATGTAGGCGGAAGGAATGAACGCTGAAACCGAACTGTACTAGACAAGATCGGTTCCAGGTGATATAGATGAACTCTACTGCGGCGGCGGGTGGTGCGATGGTAAAAAGGTGACGAAGCCACCATTGCAAATAGTTCCTCAGAGCACTCTCCGTTAAAGAGCCTATAAAGAACACACAGAGAGCCAAAGTCTCTCCGCTGCTCCAAGGTCTCTGTTGAGGCCGTAATATTGGGATCACCGATGATACGGAAAGCACGCCTTTGCAGGGAGTCAAAAGGGTCGAGTTGATATTTGGGGGCTCCAGCCCAGAGGTGTGAGCAGTACTCCAGATGCGGCCGTATTTGAGCTTTATAAAGCATCAGTAATATAAGTATATCAGTATAGTATAGTAAAGCATCATTCATGTCCATAACTTGGTCATTCACTCTTTTTAATACGTGACCATACCAGGAAAGTCTCTTTTTCTCTCAATTTTTCAACAATAGGAGCTACTTTCAAAAGAAACTCGACTAAATTTCCGAATTTCGTAACGACTTTAACTGGCCTATATTTCTGTAAGAATAGTCGAATACTCCGCTTCCTCTATAACGCTCTATTCAGAAGTATCCTTAAATTCGAGAGCGATTTTTCTTTGCCAACTCAATAAAGGCTCACTGTAGATTCTACCTTAAGTCTTAGCATTCAAACAACTGAATGAGACAATGCTATGATTGAATAAGATTTTGTGCAGAATGACCACGATATGTGATGGTGAGTAATGATAACAATAAAATAGTCGAATTTAAGGCTTACAATAGCGCGTGGCAAAAAGTGTGGTAAACATGAAAGGTTGCAGAGAGCAACCTAACATGTTTGTACGAAGGCGTCGGCGCCGGCGGCGCTCTGTTTGTGCTCGTCTTCCGGCGCCCTGCCGCTGTGCTCGCGGGCAGGTGAAAAAACTTTACTTCCTCCATCAAATATAAACGTTAGGGGGTGTCAATTAAATGGTTAGCATAGTATTGTTATTTCTGTGAGCAGAAAACGGTGAGCAGAAATAGCTATTGGTCAGCAACTCATTCAGCAAACATTTCAAAATCAATCAGCAATTTATGTCATTCTGGATGGCTGTAATTATTTTTGTACAGCATATTAATTATATAAGCTGCAATCAGCTGCTCATGTTTAATAAAATTTTGGTAAGCACTCAGAGTGTAAGCAAAAAAATGCATTTTGTGCTGCATATAAGAGTAGCAAAAATACTTTATTTGTCATGCCTAACCTAACCTAACCTAAAAACTAAAAAAAAAAAAAAAAAAAAAAAAAAAAAAAAAAAAAAAAAAAACCCTAACCTAACATACCAATCATATACTGCTTATAGACATGTTTTTCTGCCGCTCAATCATGAAATCTTGCCGCTCAAGTAGTTATTTTTGCGGACTGAATGTTTATTATGCAGACTCATGTTATTGTTGGCTGCCTATGTATGATTTAATTTTTGACCATTATCAAAATTAGTTGCGGAACAAGAATTGCTGCCTGTTTTTTTTTATTGCAAACAAAATCTTTGTATGCTGACCAAATTATTTAAATGCTGCTTTTGGGTGGCTCGCCAAATTTTATAATTGCTGACCAATGTAATTACTTCTCATTTCTTATTAGAATGTCATTAGGTGGTTGTATTTTTATTAGCTTAAATGTATTCTCCACAGACTCGTGGTCCCTGACTTAGTCATGTTTATTTTTGTGTTACGGATCAAATTATATTTATATATGTATATATTCTAATAGTATGAGTTGCGCAGCTCAAATCAAAATATTTAGAGAACAATTTTATTTATAGGTAAACATAATATACGACGTTACCTGTCTATGTATTATAAAAACTACTGAAATATACTTTAATTAAAGTATCGGCTTATCGGCTGGACCAAACGACAGCTAAGTGCAATGGTGAGCTATCACTACACTTTGTTGTCAAATTGTCACCTAGCCTAGCTGTCTACTGTCAGTTTGGCCCATCAAACGAAAAATTATACTATATTTTAAACTAAATACACACACATAACTAATATATCTGTCATTGCTTACAATATTCAATGTATACATACATAGGCTCCTTAAGGAGTAATAACAAAAAAAAGGACAAACCACACACATGATTTTATTGGGTTTGTGCTACATGAATTTGGTACGCATTATTTAATTTTTAAATTCATCAATTTATTTTTTACATCTGTGTAAAGGATGACGCGAATACGTAAAGCCAAGAGTACGTGATATGACGTTTTTGGTTTGATTTTAATATAGGGCTAACAATCTGTCGTATGACAATTTAAAGAAATATCTGTAGTGTTATAGGAATGAACTTATTGAGTTGAACGATGTAAAATTGCCTGTGTTTGGTTGCAAGTTTGCACCGAACATAGATTTTATCGCTCACAGTGATGTCAATTTTATTTTATATTAAATTATTTGGATTAAATTTATACAATAACAAGAGATCGGGTAACAGGCATACATATTGCTCTGCCGAGCAACCCTTTACCTTGCCTTATTTTTATTAGCCGGAACATTATCAGTGCCCATTAGAATCCAGGAGGTCTGCAATTTAAGGAATTAAACAAACTAAAATGTAATATTTCGCCAGATAAGTAATGGAGGCTGCAACCGGACTAGGCAGAGTGGAGGGCGAGGAGCAGCACGAGCAAGAGCCCACCGCCGAGGCTCTACAGCTGGTCAAGAACGAGGAACGCGCCGACCTTGCAGAGGGTGGTGTCGGAGCTGTGGGCAATATAAGTGGAGTCGGCGGTGTCGGTAGTGTTGGCGGAGTCGGCGGGAGCGAGGGCGCCACGCACTCCGTGATCACGCGGCGGGCCGTGCGCACCATCACAGCAGCGGGCCACATCGAGGAGGCGGCCGAGGACGACGTGAAGGACGAGCCGGCCGAAGGGCCGCCGCCGCTGCCCTCGGAGCGCGACGCGCCGCCGCCCTATGAGCCCTACGACGAGCGTCGGCCGCCCACCGATTACCGCGCCTGTCGCGCCGCGCCACGCCCCTACGCGCGCTCGTTACCACTTCGCTATGGTGCTCCTCACCACGTCATTGTTTCCAACGAGGCCGCGGAAGATGCAGACGCATTTTTAAACAAGGAAAAAGAGTTGCCTCCGTACGAGGCCGCGCCATCCGACACGCGGCAGTACACGACCTCCGCTCTCGGCGACTCGCTCGAGATGATCCAAACGACGGCACTCGGCAACCAGCAGGCGGTTGGCGTGGCATACCAACCTGTGAAATACGAGTCGCGCGCGGAGGAAAGACCATCCACGTACGCGAGCCTGCAACCAGTGACTTCAGTCGGCGGTGGCTATTACCAACCAGGGTACGGCTACGGCAAGGAGCTGCTGACGCTGTACGGGCGCGGAGACGAGTCCCCACCCTCCCAATTGCTATACCGCGGCGACCCTACCTTGTCCTCATCCTCGCAGCGCGCTCACGTTGTGTACGGGCCTGTAGTACCGCAGACACAGCCAGTCTACGAAGCGCCGCCCAGCCCCAACTCTCAGCAGGTAACTACCACATTTTCAACACCTGCCATATATTAATAAATCTCATAACCAATTCAAGATCGCATCATTATCACATAATGTAGTTATGGGTTGTAATCTATCCATCAAGAGAGAGATATTAGTTATTCAGTTTTTTCAAGTGTATGGAAGTATGAATCAAAACGACTGAAGTAAGGTTAGGTTTCCACAAGATCACTGAGCACATTAAATAACTCGCAAACTCTCCATGGCAGCAGGTGACGCTGTACACGCATGGCAACGCAGTGCAGTATAAAGTAGGAGAGTACGCAGCGGTGGGCGGTGGCGGCGTGGAGTACGTGGTGCCGAGTTACGAAGGCGGGCTGCTGGTGGAGGGCTACCAGCCGCAGCCCTGGCCCTCACCCGCACTACTGCCTATTGACGACTCCTTCGACCCCTGTGAGTGCACAGTCCATAAATACCCACACTTATTGGTAGCATATTAACACCATCTGCATTGACACACCATCAATGTATCCTTAACCATGTTAATCGATTTACAATTTCGAGTTGGTTAAAGTATTCATTATTTCATTATCTTCTTTATTCTTCAAGTTAGAACGCAACATGGACATTTACGGCTTTTATCATGTGGATGGCGCTGCTTCGAGGGTCTAATATACTGTAATTGCAACAGCGATGGCGGGTATGGGGGAGGTGAAGGAGTGTGTGAACTGCGCAGCGGCCACCACCCCGCTGTGGCGGCGTGATGGTACAGGCCACTATCTGTGCAACGCGTGCGGACTCTACACGCGGATCAACGGCGTCAACCGGCCGCCGCTCAAGGGGCAAAAGGCTAAGCCTCCCCAAGCACTGGTAAGTCACTTGAATGCACTTGAATCTTAAGTTATGGTCTGATAGTATATGGTCGAACATTTAACACGTATTTGCAAAGTATCAAATTTAATATTAATTTAAAAATATCCAGAAAAAAATATGTGTAACAAACAATATGACAAATTATTTAGCATTTGTATAATTTTACCAATCTATACTAATATTATAAAGAGGAAAGATTTGTATTTTTGTATGTAAATCTACCAAAACACAGATAAAATCAAAGCTACGAGTTGCTTTGCTCGATATGGTAAGTTAGTTTAAGTTGTGTGAATTACAATAGTGTGTCAAATATTTACTGTGACGTATAACCCTATATAGTTAGAATTACAATAGTGTGTCAAATATTTACTGTGACTTATAACCCTATATAGTTAGAATTACAATAGTGTGTCAAATATTTACTGTGACTTATAACCCTATATAGTTAGAATTACAATAGTGTGTCAAATATTTACTGTGACTTATAACCCTATATAGTTAGAATTACAATAGTGTGTCAAATATTTACTGTGACATATAACCCTATATAGTTAGAATGACAATAGGGTGTCAAATATTTACTGTGACTTATAACCCTATATAGTTAGAATTACAATAGTGTGTCAAATATTTACTGTGGCGTATAACCCTATATAGTTAGAATTACAATAGTTTGTCAAATATTTACTGTGACGTATAACCCTATATAGTTAGAATTACAATAGTGTGTCAAATATTTACTGTGATGTATAACCCTATATAGTTAGAATTACAATAGTGTGTCAAATATTTACTGTGACTTATAACCCTATATAGTTAGATTGTAGGTTATATTTATGTATAAAGATAAGAGCGCATCTCGCCCATAAACGTAATGTTTGGCGAGAATATATATTAGTAGAAATTTAAACCTATATTGTGGAAAAAAAAATCACCTCAATTTGATTGGTTTTATACATCTTAGAAAGCTGAAAGCATAATTTGTATCATTTTGATTAATTGGCATCATTTTGATAGAATATGACGCTAACAATGTGTGCAACAGTAAAACAGTGTAGCTTGCCCTGCTTGCAAGTTATCTCGTGTAAATATTATTTGTCTGGCACGTAATACTTATTACAGTTTGTCAAAATAGAGTAGAAATAAATAGGCGCGCCACTGTTGTTTAATGTAGCAACCCTAAAACTAGTAGACATCGCTTATAAACATGAAAGATCACGTCTCTGGTAGAGCTTCTGATTGTTTTATTCATATTTAATATATTCTGTCGTATTTTAAACAAATATATCGTTGTAATCAATGATTACGAACAGCAAAATAAAATTTAATTACTTTGTTTACATAAATTACAGATTAGTAATACAGTTTTAGGAATGTTGCCATCATACAAAAAGTTAGTTCCGTTTCTACACTTTTTTGGCAAGCTGTACGTTAATTTAAGTAAAAATAAATAAATACTTTCCATTTTAATTTTGGTCCTAGACCTATCGCATGAATTTCCGAAATTACATATTTAAATAATACACGCCAAAGATGAGAAGTAGAATAAATATGATTGGATTTATATTGATTAATCCATTGGATTAGGTTTCTTCTCAAATTGATTAGAGTTGCATTAATCTAAATGTGGCTGAGTTCATGCATTTCAGTATCACTTAGATATTGTCTGAAGACTACCTGAAGGTAACCAATAGCTTTAAACTTACGAAACAGTGTTTGTAATTCGTCGCTGTATTTTGGGCAGTATCAGAAAATTGACAAGAGAACTAAAATACAAATTATCATGAGAAAAAAATATCTCGCTTTTATTAAAATTGTTTGTTAGCTTGAAACTTTCGGAAGTTCTCTGGTAGCTTTCCCACAGCCTGTGACGTCCCGATGTGTGTGATGAGCGCGCCTTGTCTAACCTGCAGTATGTTTGGCAGCCGACTAACGGCAGCCGGCGCGCGGGCGTCACTTGCGCCAACTGCCGCACCTCCAACACCACGCTGTGGCGCCGCAATAACAACGGGGAGCCCGTCTGCAACGCCTGCGGCCTCTACTTCAAGCTACACAATGTGAGTGACTTCAGCGCTATCTACAGTAGATTCAGGCGTCTGCACAACTTCATTGTCCGCTTTTTTCTCTTATATATTTTCTTTTTCAAATATGTCGTAGGTAAATAAGTCGTTTTTCCTTTTGATTTGATTTTTACATTACATTCTGACCTTACAGTTCAAGTTTTAATCACTCTTCAGTCTTACAGTGTGTATATTGTGATTGAAAAACCAATATCGAAAATTGACCAAATTATTTTCGCTTTATCTTTGTGACACGTTTTTTTGTTATCAAATTTATGTTATTAATATTAACTGCACCCACGACACAGGATAAAAATCCTATGGTGCGGCGACGTTTCTTTTTTTTTTTAAAAAGGGAGCTGGTGGTGTAGCCGTCATCTGTATACTTAGTATCGAATACTGTCGTCTTCATTTGTTTTTCGGCTTTACCATACAGCTCATATGCGTCTTTACTAAGTGACACGAGCCTAAGTCCTTAGTCAATCACGCTGGCCCAGGGCGGATTGGTTGCCTACATAAATCTTTGAATTTCTTCGTAGGACACTTCACCTTAGGACAGGACAACATTGGTACATGGCAGGGTCAACCCCAGTGATTCAACCCCGGATCAGTGACGAGAATTTTCTGGCCTACACCAACTCATCAGCAATTTCAAGTGGGCTTCCCTTTCATCAGCAAAGGAAAATCATTCGCGACTATCGCAACACGCACCGACTCACTCTGATCGCTGTTACGCTGATTAGTAATACGCGCCCGCAGCGGGTATCTAATCGGGCCGGTGCAGCATTATCAGGGAACTCCTCGGCAAACACGGGCCCGTAAAAATCAAACTCAGGGTCTCATCTAATCTCGCGAGATAAAACGCGGGGCTACCGACTGATATAGAATTATCATGCGACCACGAATATTCATAATGAGATAAATAGTCTTTTATCAATTATCTCCTCGTGGTAGATACGCTTGTTTAAAGGATGATACGGCGAGATTACGGGTGTTTCCCAAGTCTGACCGCGCCTTGTGGTGCCGGGGCTTCCGAAGGGGCTTCGGGTGTCAGGTTCTCTTGTTCGCTGTCAATAACGAACTCGGCGGAAGACGATAACTACTCTCTTTACTCCTAAAGACACGAACGTTGTATTTCTGATAATGACCGCCTATTTTCACTTCCATCTCAAAATAGGTCAGCGTGGTGGAAGACTTACAAAACATTGGTTGCTGATAAGGGTTGATTTTATTTATAGTTATATAAGCCTAGGTCATTTGATCTTTCAAGTTTTATATTTTAACAATTACCCATAACTGAGACGGTTTTCCGTTTTTGAGGAGTGCTGTTGAATATTACTTTCCGGCCTTCCCGAAGGTCTTTATCATCAGGTGAACTGAGGAACACTAGAATCCTTGTTTAAAACCTACGTCTATTTGTAACGGGAATGCTGTATCTGAAATATTAACAGTTTCTGTTGTTAAAGGTAAATCGACCGCTAAGCATGAAGAAGGACGGCATCCAGACACGCAAACGCAAGCCCAAGAGCATGGGTCACGTTCCAGCGCGCGCGCAGCCCGCGCTCTCCGGTACGTGGGGCTGAGTGAGTATGTAGCCAGGCTCTTGCCGCTTGCTTTTAAATTCCCCAACCATACACAAAACTGACCTTCAGGTGTATTCATTGTACTGAAAGACGACGTTCTTCAAAGGTAACACAGGTTAAACCGATTTCAGTCGCCAACAAACATCCCGTTAGAAGGTTCGTATCATTAGCGCTGCAATAATAAGTCTTTGTACTTCTAGAGGCTGGACTTTTTGCAGGGGAACTGGCTAGCTAACAATAGAGACGTATCCAGTTAGGTAGTCGTCGTGTTGGCAGGATATTGGTTGATGTGACCGTGCGTTCTCCACAGCGGAGGCGGCGGCCAAGGGGCTGCCCCCGCTGTACGCGGCGGTGGAGGGCGCGGCGCCGCCGCTGCCGCCCGCGCACGCCTGCGGCACGACGCGTGAGTCTGCTCCCGCATTTCTGATCGCCTGGTAGCATGAGGCGCTCGACAATCATTCTTATCGAAGTTATATCACACTAGCGATAGGAAATAGATATTTTCCCGCAGTAAAATTTATAATTTATAATTAATTTATAATTTATAATTAATTATATTATATGGTGAAAGATTTTTTGAAGACGTTTTAGTAGTTTTTGAGTTTATTCATTAGATACATACAGCATTTGCTCTTTATTATGGCACATAATGGAATGGATTTGTTTTAGTAAACTTAATTATATTTTTGTAAAGTCGCCTTGAAGAAATATAGTTTATGTTTCTTGTTATTTCGGTATACATATGTAGTATAGTATATTTAATCTTTGGTAAATTTGGTCTTAAATTTACTAGACGACGTTTGAGTTTACCGATTTTCAGTTTGTTTGCAATTCGGAACTTTACGCAATAAGGCAAAATTGTCGAGTATCTCGTGCTACTCAGGTTGTGGTCTGGTCTCTTCTCGCTCGCACCTGCCGCCTTCCAGCTATCCGTCTCTGTCGCACGTCGTGTTTGCATGACACGCTATCTCAAGGTTCTTTTCAGCTCTCTTCAGTTACTTTACGATGTGTGCTCACCTACACGGCTGCTTGCTCTAGATTACAGTCAAGTGCTTGTTTTTTCTAATGGCTCTGCGATGACTATGTTGTACGTAACAAGTTGAGTTGTTCGCTATGGAGATACATTATTTGCTTTTCTCTTATGGAAATAACCGCTTTTTATACGTTGACATGCATAAGCCTGTTAGTTTTATATTATTGGGGGGCCAAAAGGATGACCTGATAGTAAGCGATTAGCGTAGACGGTAGGCAACACCACTGAACTAAGCTGATGGCTGAAAGGGGCTGCAATGGTCGGGAGCAGTTTTTGAAAGTCCTGCGTTAATTAATTATCGAGGGTTTGCTAAGGATGTGTCTGGGAAGTCTCTCCAAATTTTACTTTATGCATTACTCATTGTTTGTATGTCGCAGGGTACCATCGCTAGAGCGCGCCATGCTGTGCCGGCCGCCGCCCTAACTTCGCCCGGAGTTCAACTCTGAAGTGGCAGACATTTGATGTGTTAAAGTGGAAGTTGTTGTACTGACGGACGTCGACCTCACGGTCTCAAGTGTCGAGCGCTCAGCTCTTGTAAATATGTATGTGTTATGCGTCTGTGTGTTGTGCGAATCGAAACGAATGTAATTGTATAGTGATAGTGTTTTACACTAGTACATAAAGTGTGCGTTTATTTATGCTAGACGGAGATTTATTTGAAATGTTGTCAATAGAAATATATTGAGGTGGACGATTGATGTGTGTTTCATTTTCATTTTAGCGATTTGATATAAAGTACCTATCGTGTTTTTTTATTTTATTTCTTTTTCTCTCTGAAGAGGAGAGGCTCAGAATGCTTGTGAATACCACCACCTACAACCAAGTGCTGCGTTGATTATGGCGGAATCTGAACCGATAGAGCCACCCATTCGAATGGATTCATTTTCGCTACAGTCTTTTCGAAAGAAATGTCGTGAATGGCTACTTATGCGGCAATCCCTGGTAGTAATATAGCATGGATGGACTGATGGAGTGCCTATTTTATTTTTTATTATCAGTATTTACTCAGTGTTTATTTTTCCTTTTTGGTAATATTGGTTTTTACCTCTAACACTGCTTTTAAAAATAAATTGTAAAAGGTTGCGACAGAATAGCAGAGGTTGTCGCTAGTCGGCAACTACTGAGTTGTAAACCATTTTGTCTTTACGATAATGATAAAATCACAATGTTAAAAATCAAAATAATGTAACTTTGTTAAGACAAATAAATTGATTTATTTTAATTTTAATATTGTATATTAACTTAAATATATTTAACTTATTTTTATGAAATATATAATTATATATGTTTGTTTCCCTTGCGAAATGTTATAAAATAAGACAAAGACTATATTCTAAGCTTACGACTAAACTACTTAACGACTAAAAATTACTACAAATAAAATATACAAAATTTACAAAATAAAAAAAAACTTCACCTCCAGTGCTGCCGTCAGGGATGGTGCCCAAAAGGCTGGCAGCATTTCCCCGTTGGATGGCGAGGCTAATACGCTGACCGAGATAACTGCCAGCCTTTTGATCACCCGTCACCTCAGCGAGTCTCTTCGCCAAATCCTTAAAAAGGGACCGAGCGCTTGGACCCCATGGGCCCATTGTCTCTACACCAAACGGCGCAAATATGTAGCTATCATTGAGAGCCGAATATTTACGCCGCTTAGAGCACTCAGCAGCGGCAGCCGCCGCGCCTGCAGCAAGGGACGTACTACCTGTATGACACGGAGCAAGCGTATCAGAGCAAGTTGCGTCCCACACAAGAGGACGACCCTGCTTCCATGGAATGAGCGTCATCCCATCAGGTCTCCTGCCGTCGTCACGAGAGATACCACTAGGCTCAATTGATTTATTATTATTATGTAGCTTAAATCACGTATCTTTGTAAGACACGGTCCTTTATAAGGCGTGCGCGGGGATACAGATCCAACGCGTAGAGGCCATTTAAGCGAAATTTAATGAAAGTGGGGGTGGAGTGTACCAACTGGGTTTAATCTCTATCTGCACCATGAAAAATGCAGCCAAAAACTATACCCAGTTAGATGCACAGAAACTATTGTCATTAGTGGTCAAAACGTTTGTGGCCTATTGCATTTCGATTTAGGTGGTAATGAAAACCGGGCTATGGAAGAGACTCCGGTCACCTGCCTTCTCAAAGCCTCCTAATTGATTTAAATATGGCAGGCGGTGACTCGCCGCTCACTAAATGGGCACCCCCAAAAAGCAGACCAATATTGGTGCGAAGAGAGCAACATTGGTGTGAACGGCTAAGGGTGTAGAGAGGTGTGTCTGCGACAGCGATCGAGACGCCGTCGGCGTTATGACATTATTACATTTCCACCCTTCAAGCATCTGCTCTTGCGACTCCACTCTGTCCGGCTGGTTAAGGCAAGACAGCGGCGGGTGGCATACGCCCCCCTGAAGCACATCGGTACCCTCGGTGACGCAAGTCACCGACAGCTCGCCACAAGCTGCCCTGAGGGAGACTGACTGCACTGCTGGGGCATTTATGGCAGTCAACGGGCATTAAATGCCCCACCAGCGGGCGATGGGGTCGTCACTTCCCTACGCCTTATTATTATTATTATTATTAGAGGCGACTCGACTGGGATGATCTACCCACTAAACTCAGCTTAAAGCTTTGGTTACAAGGGTCCAAAAACCCAAGGAAGTTTGGAAAGTTTGTTTGATCGTAGCGAGTGGAAAACTGTGATCTATGTATGTGTGTATATTTAAATTAAACACTGAAATTAATTAGAAAAATTATCCACTATGGTTATAAATCAATAGGAGAACCCCTAACTATGATAAGTGAGATCGTAACGACGATTGTTTGCGTCTAATTTTTGAATGTACTAGTGAATCCTTGAGAAAAGAACTGTAAAGAGATACGGATAGTTCAAGTGCTTTGAATCTTATTTTGTACGTAAATTACCGACTCAGTACCAATTTTTCTACAGAACAGAGTTATAACGGGTTCTCAAATAAGAGGTGTTATTTTGAATAGTCCACTATTTAAGTAGCTTTTCATTTGAAATGTCATCTTTTGACATTTCAATAGTTAAAATTACGCCATCAATAAAAATGGAACAATAGACGCTTCAACAACATTGACATTATTAAAAACTCACTACAAAAATGGTGTAAATTTGGCAGAGACGGTTCGTGAAACTAAAACAATTTTGGGAAATTGGTGAAAAAATTTAACACCTCAAGAAATCAATCAAAATCAAAATAATCTTTATTCAACATAGACCTTTACAGGCACTTATTGACGTCAACAGAAAAAAAAACACAGCTTAAAAAAGAAACAAAAACTTGTCCGTACGTACGAATAAGGAAAAAAAATAAAAAAATTGACTCGACACCTTCCTTTCTTCCTTCCTTCCTTTGGGTCACGTGAAAGATAAGGTCTTCGCCAACAGCCTATAGCGTCGATTCCAGACCTCAAAGATGGAACTCGTGAGGCTATCGAAGATATAGGGCAGCCACTTGACAATTTGGTTATGGAATTAAAATAACATCTCTTTTGCAAACCCTTTTAGTTATGTTTTTTCTCCAATCGCCCAGATTAAAATCGAGTATCAGCCGTCTGTGTGTGCGGGTTCTTGTAGAATGTTTTATTGTAATATGAACGTTACTCTGCGTTCTGGTTGTTGGGAGTTGATTTTATTTCGTATATTTATTTATTTATACTTCATGTACAATTAAAAAAGTGTACAAAGGCGGACTTAATGCCCGAGGCATTTTCTGCCAGTCAACCTTCGGGTGATGCAGAGATACAATGTGGTAGATGTACCAAAAAAGATAGAAAACGAGTCAATTTACAAATATTGATACTAATAAATAATAGATTTATAATCCTAATACATAAATACAAACATATTATAATACACTAATATACCTATAGCCTAATCTTATTTGTATATATTCAAATTATTGTATAGTATATTGTCTAATGAAATAAAAACTAAATTACAATTGTACATTTTATTGTGTTTGATATATTTATATATGATTAACCATTGTCTGACTGATTAAAACATGAGGTGCATGGCCATTAAATAATAAAAACGACAACACCTTTTCAGACATTTTGTGCCGCTTTGTGCGAAATACAACTGACGATTGAAAGATTAAATTTTATTCCAATTCCACTGTATGTACAAAACTTTACACATTTAAAACTTTACACATCTATACTAATATTATAAAGAAGTAAAGTTTGTGTGTTTGTATATTTGTTAAATTGTAGGGGGTAATCTCGGGATCTACTGAACCGATTTTAAAAATTCTTTCACCAATAGAAAGCCACGTTATTGCTGAGTGTCATAGGTTATATAAAAAACCGAAAAATAAAAAGGCTTTTATGTGGTAGCCCGTTTTGCAAAATGAATCGGAGAAAAACCGGTCGAATGAAAGCGTTTCTTGCGAACGCTGCCTTAACTATGAAAGATATATTTTTGAGTTCTGAGAAAAAATGTGGAGCTTGAAAATGCCTACAAAAAAGTCAACGACAGCATATGTCTAACTTTTATATTTAAATTACAAAAAGTATTTTTTTTAACATTAGCATAGACAATTTAATTTTTTATATTAATAAAATAATTCAAATCAAATTAGGTCATATTTATTAGTCACATATTCCGAAAAATTATGAATCTATGAAAACAAGTAAACTCATCGTCATAAGTGTGAAGGCCAAAGCAGCGGACGGCGCGCGATGGCTTCGGGTTTAATTCGGTTCGCGTTCGTGCTCGCTTCGGGGATTACTAATATTATGCCCAAAAAAGTGGGCACGGGTCAGCTAGTTTACTATACATAAATAAATAACAGTGGCGCCCTCTCTGTACAATTTATATAAGTTCGTTGCTGGAAAATGTTTGAGACGTGCTTCACGCAAGGAGTTGCTAACAGTTCAAGAAGTACTTATTAAAGGCAATAGATGTCGCTAGTAGTTTAGTTGAATATTAGGAATGTCTACCTAAGTCGTACCAACATCCAATGGAGAAATGTTAATTTTGTTTTGGTTATGAATATGGTAAATTGAGCTTGATTAGATAATAGTTGTAATCATTTTATTACTTGTACGTACAAAATCGTAGTTGTAAGTTTGTTGTTGTTAATAAGTTCTTATAAATTATCTATTTTCATTTGATCGTTTTATTTTGTACTAGCAGACCCGTGCCGTGCCCGCCCACTTCGTTGGGCATAATATTAATAATCCCCGAAGCGAGCACGAAAGCGAACTGAATTAAACCCGAAGCCATCGCGCGCCGTCCGCTGATGATGATGATGATGATTGATGATGATGATGATGATGATTGATGATGATGATGATGATGATGACACTCAGCAATAATGTGGCTTTCTATTGGTGAAAGAATTTTTAAAATCGATGATGATGACACTCCGCAATAATGTGGCTTTCTATTGGTGAAAGAATTTTTAAAATCGGTTCAGTAGATCCCGAGATTACCCCTTACAATTTAACAAATATACAAATATACAAACACACAAACTTTACTTCTTTATAATATTTATTTTGTATTAACAATTTTCCTAGGTTGTAAATAAATAAAGTTTAATAATATGCATTTCATTTATATTTTTAAGCTTATGCTTAAAAACATAAATGAAATGCACTATACAAAAATACATTTTTGGCATATTTGGTGTTGTGTACAGAAGTTTGTTTAGTGAGACACAGTTGTGTTTAGTGTTGGGTACAGAAAAAAAATATGGAATAAATAGCTCACACTTATAAAAGTTAAGTTTCAACCCTATATCATGGAGTTCCTAGACACGTATTTGGGCCATTATATCAGGTCGTACGGTATTTGTTAATAATATAAAAATAAGTTTCTTGACATCTTTTATACATCAGGATTAGAACGTAACAACTCTTCAATTCTACACAAGACTTCTGCGTCTCCATTCCAGTTCCATTTTATGATTGTTTTATTTATATTAAAGATCCGGGAGATCCGGGGTTCAGTCCTGCTATGTACTAATGAGTACACCTGTTGTAGAAAATGCATACGTGTATGTTAGCACTTCTGACTGGGTCATAATATGTTAAATACTTCAAACATCCCAGGAGACCTATTTTTGAATTACGAATGCGACTTCGAAATCACCGCTGACTAAATAGTCAGCGGTGACTTTGAGGTCACGGATTCCTAAACATCCAATTTTTGAAAGTCGAACGCAGAGCTGCCAACATAGATAAAGTACACACATAAAAATCGGTGATTATTAGTCACATCGGTGATTTCTAAGTCGCATTCGTAATTCAAAAATAGGTCTCCAGGTCTTCCCAAACAAGCAGTAGCCTCTAGGCGTCTGTATGCATCAAATAGGAATGCTGTGATGTGTGGAACCACCCTTTTGTGTATAGAAGTTTGCTTAGAAGTATGAAATCGGCTATATTTTACTGGGTCTGCGTAGTTGATTAAGGTCTAATTTAGCTTGACTCGAACCCTCAGAAGGAGAGCGGTGATGACGTACAAAATCCATTCATTTTTAAAAATCTTGCTAGCCCCGCGACTTCGTCTGTGCCAGTGATTTATCATCATATTTTAAACAATTTACAAAATATCTTTATAATATTAGCTCTATGTGTTATTGTGAAATATAAGCTATATCATTTTAAATATTAATTAAAATCTATTTAGTAGTTTTTACGTTAAAGAGTAACAAACATCTGTCCGTTTATAATATTAGTCAAGGTTACATGCTGAAGCACAATTTAACTTATTACAAAACAACCTTTTTTCTTTATTTACAATAAGGCACAACTACAGAATACAATTCAAAACATTCACAAGACAAATAATTAACGTTATATAAATTAAAATTGTAGTCCGATAAATGCTGTACACAGCGTTGATATAAAAAAAAAAACATGTAATGGTCTGATACTAAATATAACGTGTAGTTATAATTTTTACAGTTCAATATAGATAGTAGACATCAATCAACAGGCGTAGTATATAACTGTTTTACCTTTCTATAAAATGCACTTGAACTCTGAGTAAATAAATCCAAACCACCGATATTATCATTAAATAGTCTAGACATTCTAAAGATTGGACTATTGTATGTTACGTTATTATCGCAGAACGGGACGAAAAACAACTTAAATCTTCGACTACTACCGTTTGTTCGAAATGACAGAAGACTCAACAACTCCATGACATCCCATTGATTATTAACTATCTTATACAGTATGTAAAGATCTTGCATTGAGCGTCTAACCTCCAAAGAATTCAGTCCAAAGTACTGCAGTCTTGCATTGTATGTTGATAATTTACGTCTGAGGCCGAGCTTCGTACTCAGATGCCGCAAGAAACGTCTCTGGACCGCCTCCAATCTATCGATATGAACGTTGTATTGCGGACACCATACGACAGAGTTATATTCCAGAACACTTCTAGCAAGGGTATAGTACAACGTCAATATACCTTCTGACCTACGAAATGGTTTTGTAGTCCTCCAAATGAAACCAAGGGTCCTGTAGCCCTAGACAAAAAGCACGTGCGTCTTTTCTATTCTATTTCTACTATTATAATAGACTAAGCGTTTTCTATCGAAAAATGCTAGACAACGTGTATCTACTGATAGAATATGTCTACCGTGACAGTAGAAAATAGAATAGAAATAGACAATAATCTACCGTGTTTCGCCTTAAGTTCCTTTGCTTAAAGAGAAAAAATGCCATTAGGAGGAACTTCAAAACACACTATTTTAAAACAACAAACAAACAATCTATCACCAATCTATTGGGTATGAGCCATCGCTTTGTTGAGTAGAAATAGAATAGAACCGTATCTATTTTTTACGTCACAAAGTACATTTTGTCTATGAATTTGTATAGAACTCTTCTACTGTCAAAATAGAACACAGACGAGCGATAGAATAGAAACACAGTTAGCATCTTGTCTGCGAGTTTTCTATCAGCGTCATCAAGTCACGTGACGTATCTACTGGAAATGTCAGTTCCATACATTTTTTATGTTATCTATTATAGAAAACGCTAATAGAAAGGCATTTTGTCTAGGGGGGCTGTTAACTTTCTTGAAACATTCATTTAAATTTTACTGCTTAATGAACAGAGAGTTTATGATGAAATTTGAAAATGATATTGTTAATCGGATCTATAAGTACATATAATAATTTAATGATTTATATTATCATGTCTTGTTAGTCGTGTACAGGCCACACCCCGAACCTTAACTCCTCCGATAGTTGTCATTATGAAATTGTCCAATGCTATCCTACCATTTCCTTGCAACGTATAATTACAGACAAATCCGACGTTATTTATTAGTTTTATTACAGAAATCACTTTATTGTAGACCTACACAGAAGCTGTATAATCGCCCAATTATGTTTTTACCCGCCCATTAAAGGGCCTGCAAGACGATAAGCGCAGACACTTAACCGGCCGAAGAAGTACGCCGTGTCATTACAGAATAATAAAACTTACAAACCTGAGGTTTTAGTGCTGTGTTCTTGTTAATTCACGATTCGATTGTTTGTCTTGAGCAATTATGTAAGAGTTTGTTCTTATGATATAATTCACGTCCATACTAATATTATAAAAGTTTGGAAGTATGGATGAATGAATTATAAATATATTGAATGAATTGTTTAAAATTTGTAGTAAGAGTAATGCGCAGACGAAATCGCGGCAACCAGCTAGTGTACTAAAACGGACGAATGAAATAGATTGTAATTTTTTAAATAAGCTTATTTTTGGGGTATTTACGCTATAGAAAATATATATTTATGCATTATTTTTTAACTCTAAAATTTATGTTTTGATTACAATTAAATCTCCGAATTCAGAATTTTGTATACTCGTATTATTGACAATAACTTTATGAGAACTAATTTTCTTGCTTTAAAACTATGTTATTACTTAGTTTATTATCGACTAGCTGACCGTTGACCGTTGACAGTCGCTGACCGTGCCCACTTATCCCCGAAGCGAGCACGAACGCGAACCGAACTAAACCCGAAGCCATCGCGCGCCGTCCGCTGCTTTGCCCTCCACACTAAAGACGATGAGTTTATTTATTTTCATAAAGATTCATAATTTTTGGTAATATATGACTAATAAATATGACCTAATGATTTAAATCATTTTGTTAATATTAAAAAATTTATTATCTATACCTACTAATATTAGAAAACTACTTTTTGTAACTAAAATACCTATAAAAGACATATGCTGTCGTTGACTTTTTTGTAAGCATTTTTAAGCTCCACATCTTTAGAGCTCAAAAATATATCTTTCATAGTTAAGGCAACGTTCGTAAGAAACGCTTTCATTCGACTGTTTTTTCTCCGATTCACTTTGCAAAACGGACTACCACGTAAAAGCCTTTTTATTTTTCTATATTTTATATAACCTATGACCCTCAGCAATAATGTGGCTTTCTACTGGTGAAAGAATTTTCAAGATCGGTTTAGTAGACCCCGAGATTACCCCTTACAATTTAATAAATACAATTTAACAGTAGCATTAGATTGACACATGTGCGTAAAAATTTCGTAAAGTATTCTCTCTAGCTTATTAAATAAATAAGAAAAACTCGAGTTAGTATGAAATAAGCCAAAATTATTTTTTTTGGACGTACTTGTAGTCCATGCTTTTATTTTATTATATTTAGATTATTTTCTAGTTTATGTATACTAACATCATATATGACATATATGTAGGTAGTAAGAACGAGTTACTTTCTTATCCCAACTAATATTAAAATGCGAAAGTAACTCTGTCTGTCTGTTACGCTTTCCCGCTTAAATCTCGCAACCGATTTTGATGAAATTTGGTACAGACAATTTTTAGACCCTGAAACAATAGAACAGAACATAGGCTACTTTTTATTTCGAAAAAAAGGGATGAAGGAGTTGAAATATAGGTTGAAAGTTTGTATGGGATTTCCTAATTTTAAAAGATAAAGCCATGAAACTTTTGTATTTAAGCACTCGATAAGAAATCATTAAACATTTGTTCTAGCATTTTTGAAATTTCGACCAGCTAGGGGGTGAAATAAGGGTTGAAAGTTACTATGCAAGTTCGTCAAATATCACGTCATAAGAAATAAAACTGTACACAACGTGAGGCTGGCCCCTGTAAGGGTCTCTTAGACAGAAGGGACCAGGATTGACAAAAACTAATTTCACGCGGGCGAAGCCGCGGGCGGAAGCTAGATTATAATATTAGTAAGCACAAGGAAGCAAGAGTAACAGGCGTTGTATATACAAATATAAATCTACATACACGGTTCGATTCGTCGCGGTAATGGCGCGCGCCTCGCGACTGCCTTATAAATCGAAGGGCCGATAAGGGCGAATTAGGTCGTGGCCGCGGCCGCTTTGTGCCTATTCCGCGCCGATAAAAAAGGAATAAAGGCGCGGGTACGCAGGAATGCTACGTTAGGCGGGCGCTGGCGCCGGGCGCATTAGCTGACGGCGACGAATCGTCACGCGGCTTTACTTCTTAAGTAAATCGTTTAAGGCTCAAATTGTTACTTTTTTTCGTTCAACTTAAGTCGGTTTGTTACTACTCTCGTTCGAGAGTTGGTCCGGAACGTCCATATGTCATTTATCGTGGTCCGCAGTCCCCCGCCCACTTATTGAGCGGTCCGCGGCGTCGCTACACGTACACAAGGGCACACGTCGAAGCTTACATTCCACTGTTACATGCATCTGGACAGACGATCTCATGACCAACATGTGTCATGAAATGTGTAGTTATATGTACTAGCGCCGTCTCAGGATATGAAATCATAAAAGGAAATAAACAAGAATCGGAATCGGGCGAATTTTGTTATACTGCTAGTTTTTGTAAAAAAATAGACATACATACATACATACACTCACGCCTTTTTCCCACGGGGGTAGGCAGAGATTACTTCCACTTGCTACGGTCCTTACATATCTCTTTCGCTTCATCTACTTTCATAACATTCCTCATACATGCTCGACGATTGCGGGTACTTCGGACCAGGGGCACGATTCTCATGCAATAGAAAAAAGTTCACATTCGTAAAAAAGTTCGAAGTTCGAATTTTTTTCGAATGTAACACAGTTAGTCTATTCTCAGAAGTTCACAATCGAACTAGTGCGCATGAACGTCATTCGAACAAAACGAGTGATACGGACCAGTAGAAGTGGACATTCGAATACGAATTTAAATCAAAGTTTGATTGGATATACTTTTTGTTTGTGTTGATTTGACTTTACATAGGAAATGGACGAATTTATTGTAGATTTTATTTATAATTTAGTTCAAGAGTTAGAGGCAGCTAATGCAGAACCGCCGCGACAAAGTGTTTCAGCAAATGTAGGTCCATTTGATTTGAGCAATGCAGAGTTATTAAACATTTTCGATTAAATAAGAACCTTACATTAGAACTCATCCAAATGTTTCAGCCAGTGATTCAACAGCGATCACGCATTGACTTATTAAAAACAAAGGTAGGCAAAAAAAAAAATATATATATATTATATATATATATATAATATATATATATATATATATATATATATATTATTTATATATATAAGTGTAGAAAATAAATAATTTTTACTAAAAAACTTAGAGTTATAAAATTCAAGTGTCCTAATATTAATAAAATAATATATTTTTAAAAGTAATATTTACGTATAAAATCTATTAGTAGATGAAGCAGTAACAGCGTTTTTATAAACGCTTAATAATTACGTAATTTATTATTTAATCTATACCCGACGTACTATTTCGAATAGTAATTGTTCTATGGGTGCTCAGAATACGAGATAAACGAAACATTCGAACTTTTCAGTAGAGCGGAGGAATTCGTATACGAATTTTAATATGGAAAAAATTCGATTGCATGAGAATCGTGCCCCTGGCCTTTTTTGAGGACACTTTCGATTTGTTCGAAATATGTTCGCCCAGGTCTTCCTCGAAAAAAATAGAAAAGCTTATTATTTGGTAATAAAAGCTTCTTTCAAAGCTTGGTAACTGTTTGCCTACTCTTTCGGGAAAGCGTGCTGTAATAATCCGTGATTTGTAGCTTCTACATTGAAATGTAATTATTATGTTTATGTTTCCGTACCTTTTTTTTTAAGGTAAAAACGAGACCCTACGCACGTACGTCTGTCACAAGGTTGTATCACATGAACCATGATAGATAGACATTTGAAATTTTCACAGATTATATATTTCTGTGGCCGCTATAAGTGCAAATACTAAAAAACACAATAAAAGAAATATTAAAAAGGGCTCAAATACAGTGAACATAATTTTTTCTCTCAATTATGATAATGGCGACAGATAAACGCTTGAAATATTCACAGAATATTCACTTTAAAAATATATTATTAAAATAAAAAAAATTCAGGGGGCTCCCACACCACAAATGTCATCGATATTGATAATGCAATTGGTAAATGCTTAATATATTTAAATATAATTAAGTTATATATTCACTTTAAAATAAATTATATATAAAATTCTCGTGTCATAATGTCAGTTATAATACTCTTCCGAAATCGCTTAAGTGATTTTTATAAAATTCAGTAGGTCTGAGAATTGGTTACTGTTTATTTTTCAAACCCCAAAGATAAGGGTTGACCATTACATATAGTTTTCACCCTTATATCACCAAACGCTATTTTATTTATAATTTCTTAGAAATAATTTTATATGACAACACTGAGTTTGTTGGCTCAACTAGTAAAATCAAAATAAAACAAATATTTACAAGCAAGGTTCTCATACAACAGACAATATCTTTAGTCGTTTTTATAGATTCGCGTGATTTTGCCTCATTATTGGCCAGTCTTTTAATGTTTTATTTTTGAACCGAGTTGCTTTGATGAGTAGATTTTGCTTTGTTTTTAACATCTTATAAGTATTAAAATCAAAATCAAAAGTTGATTAATCAAATGAGATTTTCACAACATTCACGCCATTGGATCGCAAATCTACGGCGGGAGAGCTTTTACTGGAAAGAACCAGCAAGGGCTATTCTTTTTTCTCCATGTATTTTATAGTCATCAAATACAGACTAATCTAAAACCAGCTTTGGTTTTAGATTAGCCTGAACCCAACTTCCTTAACAAGCTTAAACAAATTCACTATCTTCTAAGCTCTAACTGTATCTATAAAAGCTATCGTTTCACTGTGTTATTTACTACAGTTAAAATATTTGGAAACGTAACTATTGACTCATTAAAAATACAGCCAAGCATTAATATCATTTAATAAGATCTTAACAGTATTTTTGACACATAATTTGAAACTGTCAAAATATCTAGAATGTATAAAATAAAAGCCAGCGATTTTAATTAACCATCCAGACCAATTATCTGGCATCAGATAGATCTATCACCGCACCAAACTGAGTACAAATGAGCCGAGATAAACATCGATTCATCCACAGACAAGATATCTTAAGTACTAATAGACTAATGGCCGTTTTCACCAACCCTGTCTTAGCTTAGGTGACTCCTAAGTGACATGCTGTCACTTTTTGTATTAACTGAAAAGAGTGAGACAGCATGTCTCTTAGGAGTCACCTAAGCTAAGACAGGGTTGGTGAAAACGGCCATAAGTCACCCCCTCACTAATAGCAATATGATAAATGTGTGAATTCATTCAGCGATTGATCAGGGGATAAGCTAGGAAGACTGAAAGCTCTACATAATAACTTCATCCAGATATCTCTTAATTTCTCCCTTGTCATGTTAAGTAAACGAATTAATTAATAAATTTATCATCATAACAACATAAGGGTAAACTTTCCCCAATTTTTTGTCATCGTTGCTTACTGGTCTACGAATCGGATGATACAGAAGACCCAGGGTCAAAACTGCCATGTACTAATGTGTTTGGTGTTTTTTAGAATTTCATATTTATATTTATCAGACGTTCTTACGGTGAAGGATAACTTTGTGAGGCCCATACAATACCAATATCAGAAACCTTTATAGACTAACCTACGACTTTAGTTTAAAAAATTAAAAAATAAAAATATAACCGACTTCAAAACCGTACACAACTAACTTACCGACGTATGTTTAGAAAGAATATAAAAAAAATAAAAAGTAAAAATAAATCTTAGACTTCTGTCTTAAATAAACTAACTATGATATACCAATTAGGTATTTTCGAAGTCGGTGCGCGGGGAGCGGTAACGTGTTTGGTTAGACAAATGTGTATGCTTTAATTTCATCACTCTTACTTTCCTATAATTCAGGCAGGCACCGACTTCGAATTTCGAAGATTGTATTCGAATCAATCAATATTTTAAATATTATCTAAGTCTTTGTATTGATTAATGATTCTGTAGGAAAAGCGTAAGATAAACTTTTAAAACTAAATTGTTGACTCGATCGAATGGTTAGTGCTTCGGTTTGAATGTGTTACCATCTTTTTTTTTTTTTTTTTATTGCTAACTAGCGACCCGCCCCGGCTTCGCACGGGTGCAGTGAAAAAATGGTTATGGTAGGTTATCCCTAAGAGATAGACATATACCATCGCGGACTTTTTTGTGGATTTTTGTAAGTTGTACAATACTGTAGTACATTATTTTGGTCTATCTCGTAGGGTTCAGCCAGCGTTTGCAATATAAGCGCAAAAAAACGTGCCTATTTACGACATCACATTAGAAACCTTTAAATTTATCAGTGTTTCTCTACAATATTATGCATTTATTATACATACAAACCTTCCTTAAGAATCACTCTATCTATTAAAAAAAACCGCGTCAAAATCCGTTGCGTAGTTTTAAAGATCTAAGCATACATACGGACATACAGCGAAAGCGACTTTGTTTTATACTATGTATTGAAGTTGACAAACAAGCAGGCTGCCCACCTGATGGTAAGTGGTAACAGTCGCCTATAGTACATGTGGTTCCCACGAGATTCGCAGCAAATCTGCAAACCTCATAAGAACCACAGTGTACGTTGCCAACTTGTGACATAAGATGTAAAGTCACAGTACCCAGTAATTTCACTGCCTATCTTACCCTTCACGCCGGAACACAGCAAAGCGAACCCTGCTGTTTGGCGGCGGAAATAGGTAAGACGGAGGTACCCATGCAGACGACCCTGGCACAGAGTCTACCTCCTAGAAGTACAGAGTCTACCTCCTAGAATCTCTGAGGTTCTGGGTTGGAGTCCCGTTGAAGGCAGATGTTTGTATGATGAATGCAAGAATTGTCACCTTAGTCATGGCTGTTAATATGTATTGCTATTAAAAATATTTATATGTGTATAATATATGTATGTCTATCCGTTACCCTAGATCCCATAGCACAAGCCTTACAGAGCTTACTTTGGGCTAGGCTAATCGATGTAAGTGTAAGAAATATTTATTTATTTTATTCTTTTTAATAAATTAATCATTATATGTTAAAAAAAAACAAGATTTGAACAACTAAAGAAGATAATTTTAAGGCTTAAAGTTTTGAAAGTGTACGATTAACGAATTGTTAATCAAATATTTATGCTTCTTAGGATTATATTATAAAATTAATCTCAGTATCAAATGATATTGAGCTATTGGTTTATAGTTTTATAAAAAAAAAATAGTATATTTACAGTTGAAACAAATTAGTGTAAAAATTTTGAAGCTTTAGACATTTTTTGCTCATTAATAGATCAATTAGTAACATGTAATCTATCCCGGAAGTGCGTTCCAAAACGCGTAAACCTTTCGCCTATCGAGCCCGGTACGGTTCGCAATTTGGCGACCCGTTGGTTATTTATGGCGGCGCGTGCGATAGGCATCGGCGTGAGCCATCGGCTAGTTCCTGCTTTTTACGGCAGAAAAAAAAACATGACAATCAAATTTGCAGTAAAAATAGGGACTTAATTTTATTAATTTTGTGTGTCGAAGTTACCCTGCACACTGGCCAGCTGTCGTCAAGCCTGCGTTAAATCTGTCAGCTTAGTTTGCGTGTGCGTTATGTGGTGCCGAGGTTCCTTTATTTTTCATAGCATAGGGCAGCAAACGAGCAAACGGATCACCTGCAACACCAGAGTCACAGATGCGTTGCCGGCCTTTTAAAAGGGAATAAGGGGGGCGCAAGCGCTTTTTTATGCCGGTTTTCTGTGAAGCCGTGGTATCACTCCGGTCGAGCCGGCCCAATTCGTGCCGAAGCATGGCTCTCCCACGGTAAATGGGTCGAAGGTCAAGTCTAGAGCACTATTTTTGTTTTTTTAATCTGTGGTTAACGTTGTTAGCTACAGTATTGACATGCATAGATATAGTAAACTAAGTTATACTTTATATATTGTAACTTATATCTTCACTACATTACTAAAACAAAGTCGCTATCCGTCGTCTGTCTGTCTCTATGTATGCTTAGATCTTTAAAACTACGCAGCGGATTTTGATGCGCTTTTTAATAGATAGAGTGATTCTTCAGGAAGATTTATGTGTATAATACATGCATAATATAGCAGAGAAACACTGATAAATTTAGAGGCTTCTTATGTGATATCGTAAATATTTTTTTTTTCTCAGGAGAGGAGGCTGAGAATCCTCATGGATACCAACACAACAGGCAAGCAGGGATGCGTTGATTATGTCGGACTCCTGGTGAATCGAGGCGGCTCGACCACACAGACCTACCGACTAAACACAGCCTAGCCTTGGCCCTAATGGCCCTACGGCTTGAATGGAATGGTTGGCGCACCCTCAGGAGAGGGCACGTCAGCGCTGCCCTCCGAAGAGGACATATGCGCGAAAGAAGGCTCGATACGCCAAAGTGGGTCCGGTCTTGAAATGATGGGGCCTACTCGTACATGTGCAGCAAGCTGCGAAGTATGGACTAACTAAGGGATGGCGGCGCAGATGCCGCCTCTCGCAAGGCTTGAAGAGCCAGCGTCAATGAGTCGGGAGGGTCAGAAATGACGTGCCTGGGTCAACGATATTTTGTATTACGCGGATTGACTGGGATTCATAAATAAACACTTTTTTGCGCTTATATTGCAAAATCGCTGGCTGAAGCCTACGAGATAGACCAAAATAATGTACTACAGTATTGTCCATCTTAAAAAATTCAACAAAAATATCTGCGATGGTATATGTCTATCTCTTAGGGACAACCCACCATTTATAACCATTTTTTCATTGCACCCGTGCGAAGCCGGGGCGTGTCGCTAGTAATAAATAAATAAATATTGTCATAGAGTTAGGTAAGTTAGTACATAAGGTCCTATGTCCCCTAGATGGGGCAGAGGGCGTCCACAGTGCGTCGCCAGCCCGGTCGGTCTTGAGCTTCGCGCTTGACTTCGCTCCAGGTCTTCCCGATTTTCTTCGCCTCTGCGATGATCGTCCGTCGCCAGGTCTGTCTAGGGCGGCCTCGCTTACGCTTTCCTTGGGGATTCCAGTCTAGGGCTTGCCTTGGTATGTGTTCGGAGTCCCTTCGGAGCGTGTGGCCGATCCACTTCCATTTGCGACGTTTAATTTGATGATCGATTGGAGTTTCACCGCAGCGTTCCCACAGGTCAAAGTTGGTGATTTTCTCGGGCCAGTAAATACCGAGAATACGACGAAGACAACGGTTGACTACCACCTGCAGCTTATGCGAGATGTCTTTAGTGACCTTCCACGTCTCGCTTCCATAAAGCAGCACGGTTTTAACATTTGATCGAAAGATCTTTAACTTGACCCTTCTAGTGAGCTTCCGTGACTGCCATATAGGGCGCAGCCGTGCGAAGGTTGCTCTCGCCTTGGCGATTCTCGAAGTGATGTCCTCCTCGGTCCCCCCAGATTCTGACACTACACTCCCGAGGTATGTGAATTTGTGGACCTTCTCCACAGCCTCTGTGCCAATGAGCAACGGCAAAGAGCTCGTCGCCCCGCACCTCATTTCCTTGTCTTCCGGATGTTGATCCTTAGACCCGTCTCTTCAGCCTCTCGTCGTAGGTCGTCCAGCTTGGCTTGCATGTCGGCGCGAGTGTGACTCAGCAGACATAGGTCATCGGCATAATCCAGGTCTTCCAGAACGCTGGATAATCCCCACTCTATGCCGCGGCGCTTATTGGTGGTCGTCTTGTGCATGATTCCATCCAGGGCGACGAGGAAGAGGAGAGGCGAGAGAAGGCATCCCTGTCGCACACCCGCATGTACCGGTATATCCTCCGAGACGAGGCCGTCGTGTGTAATTCTACAAGAATAGTTCTTGTAGATGGCTTTGATGAGATTGATGATCTTCTCGGGGACTCCTATTTCATGCAATCGATCCCAAATGCATGGCCACTTTAACGTATCGAAGGCTTTTTCGAAGTCCACAAAGGTTAAATACATTTCCCTCTGCCATTCTGATGCCTGTTCGAGAATGATACGCAAGGTGTTGGTCTGATCCGTACATGAACGGTTGGGTCTAAAGCCAGCCTGCTCCTTGCGAAGGAGAGGTTCAACAGCTCCCGAAATTCTGTCCAGAATGATCTTGCAGAGCACCTTAGATGGGGTCGAGAGCAAAGTAATGCCTCTCCAATTGCCACATTCGCTGAGATCTCCCTTCTTAGGAACGGTAATGAGTAAGCCCTTATTCCAGTCGTCAGGTAACTCTTCGGTTGACCAGATGTTCTGCAAGAGCGGCGTCAGCGCGTTCGCGGCAGTGTGCATATCCGCTTTCAGCATTTCTGCCATAATGCGGTCGGCTCCTGGAGCTTTGCCGTCTTTTAGAGAGCGAATAGCTTTTACTACTTCCTCTCTGGTGGGGGGAGATACGTCAATGTTAAGGCATTGTGCGGGCAGGCTGCAAGAAGGTATGGTGGTGGTACCGGGTTCGGTGTGGGCTCGGAAGATCTCCTTAAAGTGCTCCCACCAGCGTTGAAGCTGTCCCTCCGATGTCACGATTAGCTGGCCCTCCTTGTCTTTTAATGGCTTTTTCTTCCTCTGGGTCCGGCTTTCGGCCAAGGTTCGGGTTGCCTTGTACATTTCTCTAAGATTACCGGCGTCAGCAGCACGTTGAGCGCATTCCGCTACATTATCAGCCCATATACGGCGATCACGGCGAGTACTGCGATAAATGGTTTTGCGTATCAGTCTGTATTGCTGCTTAAGGTTTTGCCGTGCTGCTTCGTCGCCGGCTGCCAGAAGTTGAAGATGGAGTTCACGCCTTTGTCCAATTAGGTCCCAGGTTCTCTGTGACATCCAGTCCTCACGCGAATTTGTTTTGTGTCCAAGAACTACGGAGCTGGTTTCTGTGTAGACCATTCTGATGTGATTCCACTCGTGTCGACAGAAGTAGAGTCCGTTTCGAGGACGGAAAAACGGTTTCGGAGCTCAATTTTAAATGCGGCATGCGTATTCTCATCTCGAAGCCTGTTAACCTCAAACCGCTTACCAATCTTGTGGGTTGCCTCAGTCCGAAGAGCAACCGCTACTTTAAGCCGCACCTCCGCCACGACTAGGTGGTGATCACTGTCGATGTCAGCGCCACGGCGATTGCGGACGTCAAGCAGCGATGATCGCCATCTTGAACTAATGGCAACGTGGTCAATTTGGTTTTTAGTGACTCCATCGGGTGAGTTCCAAGTATATTTGTGGTGTTCTCCATGGATAAATAAAGTGCCTCCGATGGTGAGATCGTTATCTTGGCAGAACTCCAAGAATCGTTCTCCATTCTCATTACGTACTCCTAGCCCATGTCTGCCCATGTGCCTTTGACAGCCGTCGTTCTCTGTGCCAACCTTGGCATTCAGATCCCCCATGACGATCACTATGTCCTGTTTGCGGATGTTCTTCAGGGTCAGGTTAAGTAAGTTATAGAAATCGTCCTTGTCTTCTTCTGAAGCCAGATTTGTGGGCGCATAGCACTGAACGACGGTTATCTTTCGGGCCTTGCTGTTGAACCGGGCTGTGATGATCCGTTCTGAGATGGGTTTCCAGTCCAAAAGGCTCTTCTTCGCAGCATCAGAAAGGAGGAATCCTACGCCGTTTTCGCGTACGCCCTCTTCATCTTCCTTCCCGGAGTAAAGAAATGTATGGCCCCTGGACGTTCTCAGTTCTCCGAATCCATTTCTGCGCACTTCGCTTAGGCCGAGTATCTGTAGCTTGTAGCGCTGCAGTTCTGCTTCAGCTTGGGCTAGTCGGCTGTCTTCGCTCAGTGTTCGCACATTCCAGCAAGCAATTCGTGTCCGTTTTTTCATGCCAAAGGTCGTTGTAGTTTGATCGGTCCGGTTATACACTGTTTCTGTTTCTTTAATCAACTTGGGTTCAGGTAAGCGAGTGATTAGCCCACTGTACCCTAGCTCACTGGTGGGGCTGCCACCTCAGAGCTGGTGGGCCAGCTCGGTTTTGTTTCGGGTTTCCTCCCTAGTGAGTTGGTTCTGTTTTGAGGCGCAGAAGACTCGCCTTTCGCCCTGCACCCTCAGCTCAGCTGCACCTCTGGGCGACGGCCGCACGGTAACGCGGATGCAGCAGTTCCCGGAAGGGACGACGGGGACGTGGGTGACTCGGACTTATCAGGGTTCTGCATTTGACAAGTGTTCCGTCGCTAACACTGCAGATGGTTTCTTGGCATTTTGTAGGTAATGCTGTTCTCACTAACAACGATTCCCACCAAGACCATACCTGACTTCCCCTTCCAAGGTAAGTTAGTAGTGTACAGGTAAGGTCCTGGAATAGTAATCCACCTGTAAATATAAAGGTTGATATAATGCGAGAAAATCCCTCGTGGCGACACTAACTCGTGGAATACAATAAAATTGAATCATAATTGCTTTTAGAGGATGTACGTTAAAAGATAAGTTTTCGCAGCAAAAGTGCCCTCGTCGTTTCAGCAAAGGGCGTGACCACAGACCATAAACTACGCCACTCCATTATCTCGTTATGTTATGGATTGCGTTCCATTACTGAATTGTAATTCGGAATCTACCTTCTTTTTATTTTTGGTGCACAATAACAGTGGCTTGCTCATACAGCCTACTTTTTGTATAGCAAAATACTTCGCATATTTTTACGTTGAAACTAATTTATGTTGCACGATAACAAAAATTGCCGCTTGTTTCTTTTTTAATGTTCAACTCTTTTTGACTCAGTTTTCTTTCAGTATTTACAACCCATGTTTGAAAGTAGACACCTATTTAAATTACATTTTTTTGCCTTACCATACAACATATCAAATTATTATTTTGCATTACTTCACCGTTGATAATATTTTGAAGAAAAAATCAATAAACTGGTTTTTGAGCGGTTTCTTAGTTCATCCGCCTCCTTGGTTTAATGGACAAGTGTTATCTATATTTGTATTTTCTGCCTGTTGAGGGAAGGCAAAGGAAACCAAGCAAATCAAAATCAAAATCAAAATAATATTTATTCAACATAGACCTTTACAGGCACTTATTGACGTCAACAAACAAAACAAAAAAAAGCTTAAATAATAAAAAAAAAAACCAAAACTTGTCCGTACGTACGAATAAGGAAAAAAAAAAAAAAAATATATTGACTCGACACCTGTTCGGAAATTGGGAGAGCCTTCTCGAGAAGAACAGGCAAGAAACTCTGAAGGTCTATTTTTTATCTCCTCTTTTCAATGTTAATAATTATAATAATATAATATAAAATACAATATAGTATAAGATACAATCATACCTAATACGATTACAGTCGTATGTATGTTTACATACACATATAAAATAATACAATATTATAAATAATGTTACCAAACATGGCTCTATGAATAGTGTCCCTATTCCCAAATACTGTGATCATTTAGATAGTCACTTACTTTATAATAACCTTTACTCATGAGTGTATTTTTGATATGGATTTTAAAATTTATATAAAGGTAAATCAATGACACTTTGCGGAAGCTTGTTAAACATAGATATACATTTCCCCAAGAACGAACAGCTAGTTTTATGGAGTCTGAACATTGGAACGGCAAGTTTATTTTTGTTTTTAGTATTCACATTATGTAGATCACTGTTTTTATTGAATTTATTATAGTTTCTATATACAAAAACTAAATTATCATATATATATTGACTAGCTAAAGTTAAAATATTAATTTCCTTGAACAATTCTTTTAGGGATTCTCTAGCCCGTAAACAGTAAATAGCACGAATCGCTCTTTTTTGTAAAAGGAAAATACTTTCAATGTTAGCCGCTGATCCCCATAGCAGCAGTCCATAGGACATAACACTATGAAAGTAGCTGAAATAAACAATTCTTGCCGTTTCAACATTAGTTAAAAGTCTAATCTTTTTTACTGCGTACGCCGCTGAACTAAGTTTCATTGCCAAAGTTTCAATATGTGGATCCCACTGTAGTCGTGAATCTAACGTAATGCCTAAGAATTTAGTATTATTTACCAAGTCAATGACATCACCATTCATATTTAAACTAGTATTAACCTGCCTTACATTGGGCAAAGAGAATTTGATACATTTTGTTTTCTTAGAATTTAAAGACAAATTATTAGTTGTGAACCAATACAGAACTCTCGAGAGAGCACTATTTACATCGTCATAACATTCCTTTTGTCTATCAACTTTGAATAGTAAAGAAGTATCATCTGCAAACAATACTGTCTCACACGATTCTGTAATGTAGTAAGGAAGGTCATTTATATATATTAGAAACAGTAGAGGACCCAATATTGATCCCTGGGGAACCCCCATAGTTATAGGCGAGCTAGCAGATTCTGATCTATTAATAACGACTTTCTGCAATCTGTCTGATGAATAAGATTTTAAAAGGCTAACAGCTCCATCCGAGACACCATAATGTCTAAGTTTACTTAAAAGCGTTTCATGACTCACACAGTCAAACGCTTTGGAAAGGTCGCAAAACACTCCAATTACATCCCGCTTGCCCTCCCATACGTCAAAAATATGTTTCATAAGTGCAGTTCCGGCATCGGTAGTGGATCTACCTTTGGTAAAGCCGAATTGGCTTTCATGCATGAATCTGTTTGTTCTCAAGTGACCTATTAGTTGATTGTAAATAACTTTCTCGAAGATTTTGCTGAAAGTAGGTAATATGGATATAGGTCTAAAATTTGAGGGATCTTTTTTGTTACCCGATTTGAAAAGTGGTATTAATTTACTATATTTCATTAGATCAGGAAAGATACCCTCATCAATACAAGAATTAAAAATTTGTGCTAACAAGGTGGCTAATTCATCGATGACAGATTGAATTATGTGAGTTGATATACCCCAGAGATCTTCAGTTTTCTTCTTGTTAAGTAAACGGAATGTTTTCTTAATTGAAGAAGCATCAATATGGCTAAATTTGAATGATTCACTGCACCTATTCACACTTGACTCCAGGAGGGTGACGGCTAAACTAGGAGATGAGTTAAGATTACTGGTAGTTATAGCAGGAATTTGAGAAAAATAATCAACAAATGCATTCGCAACTGCATCGTCCGACTTGATAGTCTTATTATTAATTTCTAAAGAGAAAGAGTTCCCAGAGCTTCTACTTTTTCCCGTTTCCTGATTTATTATAGTCCATGTAGTCTTAACTTTGTTCTTTGACAAGCAAGCCTATAGAGCCTAGTCCTATGTAATATTATATAAGATAATTTTATTTTGATTAATCTTTTAGACTGTACAATTCAATGTCGAGCTTTCACACAATAACTAAAGAACAGATTTAAATGAAACTTGGTACACATTTTAATGCGAAATGAGCTGTAAGCGGCTGAAATTGGCGATGGAAGTTTGAAACTTTGAGGTTTTTGATTAAAATGAATCAAACATGAAACAAAATAGTTTGTAAATAGTTAGATATCTTTTTATTTGAATAGGCTCAGAAACTACTGACTCTAATCTATTAATCAAACTAATAATTAATGTTCAAAAAATTCTTAGTTTGAGAGCCAGAGAAGAACATAAAATAATTTCTATCGCAAGAAAATATATCTTTAAAATCAATATTTATCAAAGTTAAAAAAAGAATCGAGGTATGTTACCAAAAGAATCATAAAAAATAACGGGAATTAAAATTAGTATTTATAACATTATTTTGCAGAAACACATATTTATAATCATACTTTATTTTCAATTAACGTTTTAAAAACTTGACACGTGTCTTATATGAACCGTGAATAGGTTGCTTCACTTTGTTGAAAACTTCGATTGGATGTACAGTGCTCTGTAGCCACAGTGTATTGAAGCGGGTTCGAGTCCCGCCTGAGTCAAATATTTGTAGGGGTTTCATTCATATTTATTAATGATGCTTGATACATATATAATTAAATGTTATATGAGGTATTGAAAGAGCGTGATCAAATCGAAGATGTCCTAAAGAAAGGCCGGGTCAAGAGTACTCGCAACCGACGAGCATGCATGAAGACGCTCCTGAAAGTGGAGGAAGCAAGAGAAGTGTGGCAGGATCGTGGCAAGTGGAGAGAGGTGGTCTCTGCCTACCCCATTGGGAACAAGGCGTGACATATATGTATGAAAGAGCGTCGGTGACATTGTAGGTTCGGCATTAGTCTGCAGCTTTGTAAATAATGGAGAAGTTTTTTTTTATTGTGGATGGACCTATGCTGAAGCCTCAGATATGATCAGGCTATGTTCAGCTTTGCAATGAGTGTGTTTATGGAAGGCGCACGAACAGAAGGTTCGACGCCTTGCCTGCTGACGACACCGGCGAGCGTTTTGGAGTCGTTACGGTCGAAACCAAGGAGAAAACCGGGGAAGCTGTTGGCCGTTGAAGGGTAACACCACGTTTTCCAAGTGGCAATTTTCCATCGTCAATGGGTAGCGGTTCTGGCGACAGGTTGGACTTACGAGATGCTAATGCTGTATCTTCCCTTTTTGTTTTAATCTAAGGTTGTATAGGGTTCAAATGGAAGATACATTTACTAATATATTACTCAAGGACATAAGATTATAAATCTTACGTTCTTCCTTGGATGAACAATCCTAGCACCATATTGCATCAAAACCAAGTCAGCTGTGACAAATATAACTTTGCGGGTCTTAAACTAATCCTATGATATATCTATGGAACTTTCATTCCCTATTTTCACCCTGTTCAGGATAAAATTTTGACGAAATTGAAATGTTGCATTTATTTATGAACGAAGGAATGTGAACTTATAGTTTCCAAAAATGACGTGATTTCCATTTAATTTCCACCCCTTATTTCAACCCCTTATAGCCCTTTCTTAGGTTCTAAACTATATGCTTACCAAATTTCATTGAAATCAATTTAATAGTTATTATAGAAGTTAGGATCAAAGGACATTGTTAAATAAGTTTTCACGAACGGACACTTCAGGAAACTAAAATAATTACGAAAAAAGTTAATATTTTGAGGTTATAAATAAAAAATAACCAACCTTGCGTGAAATATCAGAGTAGTAATATCAAAGTAATATTAACAGTACTATGTACAGCTATATATGTTCTCTTCTAGAACTAGGAAAGGACTACTCTACTAGATACTAGGAAAAGAGATAGTACCTAGTCAAGTTTAAGATAATTCTTTGACAATTATCATTTTACAAAATCCAGTCCTTTACACACATCCGAGTCTACCAAGTACCTACGCAATGTAATCGGAGTCCGTAATCAAGCCAAAGTTGTTAGAATAAAACCATGAAACGCATAGAAAATCCCAAAAGAAACGATAGTCGCAAAGCAAAAATTTGTTAAGTTTTCTATACCAAATGTAAGGCAGGTTAATACACCCTTAAATATTAATGGTGAAGTGGTATCTCTTGTTGAGAGTACTAAGTTTTTAGGCATACACTTAGATTCCAGATTACAATGGTATACCCATATTGATGCTCTGTCAAGCAGACTCAGCTCAGCTGCGTATGCTGTTAAAAAAATAAGGCTTCTAGCTGATGTTGAAACAGCAAGGTTAGTTTACTTTAGTTATTTTCATAGTGTAATGTCTTATGGCATTTTGTTATGGGGATCAGCTGCCACCATTGAAAGTATTTTTATACTACAGAAAAGAGCAATTAGAGCTATATATAATTTAAGACCAAGGGATTCCCTTAGGGATAAGTTTAAAGAAATTAACATTTTAACATTGGCGGGGCAGTACATCTATGAAAATATAATCTATGTACACAAATATTACAATAATTTCATTAAGAATAGCGATGTTCATAAATTAAATACAAGAAATAAACATAAGCTTGCTGTTCCAAATTTTAGATTACGTAAAACACAAAACTCATTCTTGGGGAAATGTATAACTTTTTATAACAAGTTACCACACAGTATTGTTAATCTACCTTTTAATAAACTTAAAACTCGAGTAAAAAAAACTTTGATGAGCAAAGGATATTATCGAGTCCAGGATTACTTGGATGATCGAAGTGTCTGGGACTAAAAAACCCTCGCTCGTTGAAATAAACAAATTGTTAATAAATTCTTAGGTAACTGTGTAACATAATAACATGTATATTTAACTGTACCTATTATAATAACCTTTTGTTACTTGTATAATACATTATTGCTAGTTTTTAAATGATTGTATGCGCGTGTCCTGCGGTTGATTTTTTTTTTTTTTAGTAGTGCTAATTTACACGGGTACCTGTTTTTGGTAATTTGTATCCTTCTGTGGCTTAAGGGTAGTCATACTCTCATTAAAATCTCTTCGGCAGTGTCGTGTGAGGCGGGTCGTTACGTTCCCTAAAACATGGTTGAGCGAAGCGATGGCTGGTTCATGCGTCATGCTCGTGCACGGGTGCTGCCAGCGGAGATGAGTCTGCTCTTTGCTATACTGGGTACTACTCGTATTTATTATAATTTTAATTTAACTTTAATATATTCTTTTAAAACTGTATGACACGGCATTCCTAATATAGGCATGTTTACTAAATATTTTTTTATTAATTATACTATGTAATGGAAAGTGACTTCATGAATTATCAATATTGAAGTCATTTTCCAAATTGACGACTCTGTATCTATTTAATACAGGGAAAAAAAACAGCCCTTGCTGAGTTTCTTGCCGGTTCTTCTCAGTACAAGGTCTCCCGCCGTAGATTTGCGAACCGATGGCGTAGCTTTTCGACATTCACAAGTGCTTGTAACAGCCCAGACTGAATAAATGATTTTGAATTTTGAATTTTTGAATTAAAAATTAAATGAAACGGACACAGATAAGGTATGAAGGTAAGTACACCAGTGTTGCCAATTACGAAAACTATAATACTTGAATGCCAAGCTAGAAATTCGCGATTTCGTTTAAAAAAATATATAATACTAGTTTTTTTCTAGCTAGTCAATTTAGGTATTTAATGAATAAAGTGTTATCAACTAATTTTAATAACCGACTTCAAAAAGGAGGAGGTTTTCAATTCGATCCGTGTTTACCGAAATCGCGAAAACTTCCGAAACTGGCAGCACTGGCTGACGGAAAATATTTTATACGGCATCAATAATTGTGACCCAACTTTTTATTTGGAATTTATTTATTTGAAGTGTCCGTGAAGTACTAAAATATGTTTCAAATAATATAAAAATAAATAAAAATTATAGTATAATTTATATTCACATCGGTTCTTAGGCCAAAATTGAACAATGTCCTTTCAGTTACTTTAATAGAGCATAGACAAGAAAAAGCCAGCGAAATTTAAAGCAGGTGCAAAGCTTGCCGAGCGTCTAAGGACAAACATGAAATAGAGAAGCATCGTGGTATATCTTACACGCAGGAATTTCACTTTTCAAACACCGCACTGATAATCCTTTGACCCTTTTTTTGCGACCAGATAATGGACCTTCGAACTTCTTTGTCGGTCACAAATATTATGACTTCCTTTATGCCAACTCCATTATTGTTTTAATTGCCGGCGACTACCCACTTTGCTGTTATTGTTCTATTGTTCTCATTCCTGTGTTGACTTCATTCCAAGAATGAGTTACAAATGTATGCCAGATAAAGACCTGCTTAGCCCGTGTGAGAGTCTACGGGATAAACTCTTTTATTAAGAGACAATCGAATTAACTACTCATTTTAGGCTTTAGAAAGACTATTCTTAATGGTCTTTATAAGCTCTTTAACTTTAAAAACTTTTCCACAAGCTATTAAATATTTATAGTTATTAAAATAAAATAAATATTTTATACACTTACACCAATTAGCGGCCCAAAGAAAGCTCTGTAAGGCTTGTGTTACGGGAGTAACGGATAGACATTCAAATAATATACATATATTCATAATTTCTATAGAAATATATAATAACAACCGTGGCTAAGGTATAAAAGTCATTCATCATACCAATATCTGCCCCCACCGGGACTCGAACGCGAAGTCTCGGAGATGGCGACACCTTGAAATGAAAACCAAAACCTTACAGTGCTTAACTAGTGCTAGTAAAATTTAGTGAAAATTTTCTGATCAATTGGAATCTAAGATTTTGGTCCATATACTGGACTCCGTATATGTAGCCACTTACACGATATTCGTTAAATAAAATAATAAGCCCTTTACTATGAAATTGTGATTTTCGCTAATATTTAAATATATAGATATTAATAACTATGAAATTATTTTTAACTCTAACGTCGAAGTTTCAGCTACAATTGAATATCCGTATTTCTTCTCAAATCATTCCTATATTAACTTTCATGAAAATTGGTTCAGTAGTTTCGAAGCCTATTCAAACAAAATCTTGCAACTTTTATTCTTTGGTATTTATTTATCTAAAGAAAAATCTAAAAATAAATATATAATAAATATGCTTTGAGTTTCTAGCTTTGCAAATTTACTCTAATTCATCCCCTTACAGCTTTTAAAATGTATGTCTAATGTAAAGTCTATGTCCTTTCTCAAGGTCCAGTATCTGTCTAACTGTGGGTTAAATTACATTTGAATTGATTCAGTAGTTTTGGAGTAACAACACGATAGACTGACAGCCAGAGTTAGTTTAGAATTAAAGATATTTATTAGTTATGAAGAATTAATTTAAGGATCGATTAACACTTATAACAAACATTAAACAGAGTTCTTCGTTTTTAAATTACGAAATGGAGGCGATCAAGCAACATGACTGGAACTTTAAAACGAGCGATTGTCAACTTAATATATACTTTTCACGTTGTATTTTATTCAACTTGACACTTGAATAAGTTAGAACAGCGCGACTAATCACTAACTATTATACTTTGTAACTGAATAGGATCGCCTTTTATTTAGAGACTATAATAAATGCTAGTAATCTGTCTGTTAGCTAATAGGGCTGCATGCACGTCAACGCGCGGCTGATTTAGAGTGATTCAAGATCCAATTAATTAGTGGCTTTGAGTTAGTTCGAGGCCCGCCGGCCGCGCGGCCAATTCCATTAGAGCCCAAATCTAGCGCCGCCGTAAATCTCGCGATAACGCCGCCCACCGTCGTAATAACGGAAAAGCCGCGTTGATAGAACACGGTGGACTGAAGTGAACCAGTGCAGTAGGAAGTTCGTTTCGGTAACAAGAGGAAAGAGGAAGTAATTCCGATAGCCTCTTTAATGTAATCTGTAATGTTTTCAATAATAATGTTTCTAATTGGTATACTATTATTGGTTTTAAAACAATGAGCAACTAAAATTTCCAGCGGTATAATTTTCTTACGTATTTTCTTTCTCTCCAACCATCCCTATTTTTTTTGAGGGGGGGGAAATGCGACCTTGTGTCTGGGAAATGACACCGCGCTGGCAAGACGCGGCCGTGTGTGGAGCTCTCCGGTCAAGAGGACCGGCCTACCCACTAAAACCCCCCCCGAGTTCACTGGGCCCATACGGGGCACATGGCGGGGTGCGCTCTCGCGATTCGACCGCCAATCTCTCCAACCATCCCTATACCAAAATTCGACCAGTTTTTTTATTACATTTTCACGAAGAAAAAATATATTTTTCGTTGGTAAGATTTACATGGTAGGACTTCCTTCGCCAGGTCTCAAATTACCCCTAAACTCTCCTAAGAATCGGTGCAATAGTTTCTGGGTAGGGTATGTAAATATTTGTTTTTTCTTATAAATTCTAAACACATATGTACATTGTATGATAACGACATAATTTATTGTAAATGTTGTTATTAATTTTGATAAAGCTGATAAGTTTCTTGCGCCCATTCTTCTTATCAGCTAAAAAATACATCCTGAATTGGTGGTAAGGGAAAAAATTTGGACGATTCAAAAGAGCTTCCTATAAAGTCATATTTGAATAAAGTTCATTTAGATTTTGATCAAATTATGTCATTATTACACTTAATAATTTCCTAATTTAATGGCGTTTCGAGTGTTATGCCGCAGACACAACTCTCTACTCCCTTAATTGTTCCCAGCAATATTGCTGCTTACGCATTAAATTCCTTTTGGGGGGCTCATTTAGCGAGCAGCGAGTTACCACCTGCATCTCTATATTTAAATCAATTAGGAGGCATTGAGAAGTCATGTGATCGGAATCTCTTCCGTAGCCTGGTTCTCATTACCACCAAAATCTTACCGTGGGAGAGCCATGCTTCGGCACGAATTGGGCCGACTCGACCGGAGTGATACCACGGCCTCACAGAATACCGGCGTAAAATAGCGCTTGCGCTTTCGTCGAGTGAGTGAGGGTACCGGAGGCCCAAACCCCTCTTCCCCCCTTTTAAAAGGCTGGCAACGCATCTGCAACTCCTCTGGTGTTGCGGGTGTCTACGGACAACGGTTATCGCTTACCATCAGGTGATCCGTTTGCTCGTTTGCTGCCCTATCCTATAAAAAAAAAATAATTAATAGTCTATAAATGTTTCGACCTGTCATGACAATAATTTCTGTAGTCTTTAGCTGCATTTTTCATTGTGCAGTTAGATTAGACTCAGTCGGTACACTTTCATTAAATGGTAAATGGCTTATAATTTATCGCAGTGGTTTAGTCGCCTGATTTTTATGCTAGGTCAAGCCTGTATTAGAAAAGTTTGTGCATCGGTTACAGATTTCGCTTAAATGGCCTCTCACTTTAGATCTATATGGCCGCGTGATATTAAAAGGCATTATAACCGTCATTATTCACGTTTCAATCATTTTCTAAATTAGATTAATCTAGATGTTCTCCACATTCTTCCACACTCCACAGTCTACCATCGCACCGCTCGCCATCGGCAGGGTGTTCATCCTCACATGCTGGAGCCTAAATGGTCACGCACAGTGCGGTTTCAACGTAATTTCCTTCCGCGCACGCTCCGATTGTGGAACGAGCTCCCTGCTGAGGCTTTCCCGGGGGATTACAGTATGGGGTTCTTCAAAAAGGGAGTAAATAGGTTTTTAAAAAGGTCGGCAAAGCGTTTGTGATGCCCCTAGTGTTGCGAGCGTCCATAGGCGACGGTGACTGCTTACCATCAGGCAGGCCGTAAGCCTTTTTGCTACCGTTGTAGTATAAAAAAAAAAATGTTATAGCAGTATTAATTTAGTTTACTGCTACCAATCAAATCACTCTTGAACAAGGAGTCAACCTGTAACTCGAGAAGTTGGCAGATCAGTGACAATCTACAAGTCCAGAGTACTATAATAGTACGAAATGGTTCAAAAGATACTTTATATCCAACTAGCGACCCGCCCCGGCTTCCCACGGGTGCTATTAAATACACAAGAGAAAAACTGGGAACGTTGTATATAATAGTTTAATGGTTTGCAATGTAAGCGGAAAAAATGCAATCATTTTCGATATCACATTTAATGATTTTTATTATATATACATATGGTTTATAATATGTATAATAACATTCATTAATAGCGGAGAAATACTGTTATTTTTGAGTTCCTTAAGATCACTCTATTTATTTAAAAAACCCGCATCAAAATCCGTTTTGTACGAGTAGTTTTAAAGATCTAAGCATACATAGGAACAGTCAGACGGCGGATAGCGACTTTGTTTTATACTATGTAGTGATGTGACTTTTAGCCGATGTAGTAATTCTCAAACACGACCAGTTAGTTTTGACGTGACAACGTCTATTAAATTGGTACGGCGTGGAGTCATTCTCGAAAACACCGTAACGGCCGAATCTGACGCCACACGGAGTCCACGAACGGCGTAACGGCCGATCTGACGCCACACGGCAACGTAATAAAAATATAAATGTTATACATTACTTTATTGACGTGACAACGTCTATTAAATTGGTACGGCGTGGAGTCATTCTCGAAAACACCGTAACGGCGCCGAATCTGACGCCACACGGAGTCTACGCTTAATTTTATTGTAACTACTAGCTTTCTGCCCGCGGCTTCGCCCGCGTGGATTTCGGGATTGGGTCTATAGAGGGTTAAGGGTCATAGCTTTTGCCCACGGCTACATATGCGCGGAAGTCGGTTTATGGCGCGAAGGTTTTATCGCGCTTCCCGTGGGACTAAACAGATAAAAAATACCGCAAAACCTTGCTCAAGAATCAGTCTATCTATTGATGAATGAAATCCGCACGAAAATCTGTGCAGTAGTTTTCGTGCGAAGCCTTTATTGTGCATCCCGTGGGATCTGTCGATTTTTCCGGGATAAAAAGTAGCCTATTATTTAATCCGGACTTTTATCTTTACGTCTGCTAAATTTCAAAGCAATCGGTTCAGGAGTTACGGCGTGAAAGCGGAACAAACAAACAAACAAACTAACTCACTTTCCGATTTATAATATTAGTAAGGATTACACTGTTAGTAGCCCGCCCGTGTTAATTTAGATCCCACGGGAACAGATAAAAGGTGTCCTATGTCCTTTCTCGTTCCGCAGACTATGTGTATGCAAATATTAAATATTATTAAATAATTATATTGTTATTTCTTGCCGTGGCTCCGCCCGTCGTTGCTCCGTCCGCGTTAATTTCGATCCCACGGGAACAGTAGCTACTTTCTTCCGGGATAAATGTGATATCCTTCCCCGTACCACAGACTATGTGTATGCAAATTTTCGTGATGATCGGTGCAGTAGTTTAAGCGTGAAGAGGTAACAAACAAACAAACAAACAAACAAATAAACAAACAAACAAACAAACACACTTTCGCATTTATAATATTAGTTGGGACTAGCTTTCTGCCGCGGCTTCGCCCGCGTGGATTTCGGGATTGGGTCTATAGAGGGTTAAGGGTCATAGCTTTTGCCCACGGCTACATATGCGCGGAAGTCGGTTTATGGCGCGAAGGTTTTATCGCACTTCCCGTGGGACTAAACAGATAAAAAATACCGCAAAACCTTGCTCAAGAATCAGTCTATCTATTGATGAATGAAATCCGCATGAAAATCTGTGCAGTAGTTTTCGTGCGAAGCCTTTATTGTGCATCCCGTGGGATCTGTCGATTTTTCCGGGATAAAAAGTAGCCTATTATTTAATCCGGACTTTTATCTTTACGTCTGCTAAATTTCAAAGCAATCGGTTCAGGAGTTACGGCGTGAAAGCGGAACAAACAAACAAACAAACTAACTCACTTTCCGATTTATAATATTAGTAAGGATAAGTTGGGAAAACTTCTGTATGAAGATGAATGAATGTATGTTCATATGTATGTGCAATCATATGCTTATTGTATTTAGTGTGCAAGCGCACATTACTCATAATAATTAATTTATGTATAACTTCAGAAGCAGAAAATTTAAACAAACTATTAAATAAAAATATAAATGTTATACATTACTTTATTTTAAATAATTTCATTGCACCCAGAAAAAATACCATGTAATAGACGTTGTCACGTTCAAATATCGGCAGTAGACGGAGTTCTACAGACAACCAATTTTTTTGAAAGTCCGTGTAAAAGAAGATAAATTACTTATTTTTAAACTTGATATGTAGAAATAACGATACAATATTCTATTGATACAATATTACAGTGCCATGTTAATATATTTAGATGATGAATGTAAACTTAAAAAATCACGCACGGTATTCTGTAGATATTATGATGAATACTTTGAAAGATATTATTAGAAACTCCCCAGATACGTTATTTACCTACGTAAACATTATTTGGTTTTTATATTAAACGTTTATACCCCCTTCTAAGCACCCTTCAAAGTAAGTTGAGTTTTATGAAAAACATCAATTTACATAAGTGGTACGACTTAACCCCGTAAAGCTTCAAAAGCTAGCAATGAATTGAAAATCGTTTCCCAGCTTCTCTCTCGTTGTTCTCTCTCCCTCAGCGGCGCCGCCCAGCTGGCAGCCAGCCCCGCCCCGGCTGGGCGCGGCGTTACAGAGCGGGGAGCCCCAGTACCGACGCGTATGCCGCCGTAGATACACGTAGTGCGTATCTTGTGATCTTATCTTGTAACAAGCGTCGCGAGTGAGCCATAGTGATAATATATAATCAATTATCTAGGTTACGATTGAAGTAAGCCAATGTTGATACAAGCCGTATACAAGGGGAATTGTTTCTGATTCTTCTGCTCCGTTTCGGATACCACGACTTTCCAGTTTTACTTGTAAGTTGCTTTGCTTATTTTAGGCCCAAGTGAAAATTGATTGGTGAGATAATTATTGACGTAAATTATAGGTTATTTGTGCTTCTCCGTTTCTTAGTTTACTCATTATATTGAAAGGGAGCTCTATATTTGTGTAGTTCTGGGAACACTGTAAGCTTTATTTTGATTTTGTCAAGCTTTATCATCTTAACTAGCTCTAACGAAAGCTAGCTCTGTCTAGCTTTAACGAAAGTTTATATCAATATCAAACTAATATGACCGTAGCATTTATTTCGACACAAAGTCAGCAAGTTCTTGCATTACTTTAATATTTTTCAATTTTGTTTCTAGTAGGATCCAATAAACTCTTAGTGTATACGAGAAAAGAAAAGAGTTTTAAACGTCGTCTTCAGCAATACAATCTTTATTCTCTCTTCGTGTACATTATAATTTAAACGTTATCAACTTGACATGTATAATAATTCTAATATCATGTCATATATTGTCTCAAAAACACTCTAAACTCTAGTTATCACAAGTTCATAACACTTAGATTTTATTACTTTCTCCTTGATATCAGTTGCCTATAAAGGTAAGTTAATAAAATGTATCCTCAAAACTAATTATGTATATAAAATAGTAATTGATTAATATAACAATAGAAATAATGCACAGTTCACAATGAATACATTGTTTTACAAAAATTTGACTCCAATGAACACCAATCAGGCAAATCATGAAACAGCGAAGTACCTAGTGGAGTTTATGAGTTGAATCTAGGCCGTTATGAATTACTAGCTTTTGCCCGCGACTTCGTCCGCGTGGAATAGTGACTTCCGGCAGATTTTTGGTTTTTCCCACATAGTTCCCGTTCTTGCGGGATTTTCGGAATGGTCGAGTTTCCGCAGAATTTTTAGTATTATTATGTTGATACAACTTAAACAAATTATTTCGACCAAATTTGGTACCATAAAAACGGTCATTGTGACTAAACCTTAAAAGATAGACATATGCCGTCGCGGACTTTTTTTTAGATCATGTATAGAGGAATAATTCTTTCATACATATTTTTTGTGTATCTTGAACCGTTTTCGCAGCGCACGCAAAGAAAGCCTTCAAAAATGAATAATTTTCCCCGTTTTTTACACATTTACCGCTCTGTCTTTGCTCCTATTGGTCATAGCGTAATGTTATTTAGCCTATAGCCTTCCTCGATAAATGGACTATCCAACAAAAAAAGAATTATTCAAATCGCACCAGTAGTTTCGGAGATTAGCGCGTTCAAACAAACAAACAAACAAACAAACTCTTCAGCTTTATTATATTAGTATAGATTCGAAGGTAAATTATTAATAATTGAAATTGTTGCGCTAAATTCAAGCGTGGTTTAATGTGAGTCGGATCAATAATCTAGGGCATATAATAGACCTATAACTATGAAATTCATAAGTTTATGACTTTTAAATTAAAGTACCAAAGAAGAAATATATATTTGCAATACTTTTTAACCCTATGTGCGAATTTTAGTTACAATCAAATCTCAGAATTAGTATATTTTAAACTAAAATAAATCCTAATAAGTACATGCAGTTGTTTTACGTCAGAATTTTGAGCGTTATTGACTATAACTTTATGACATCCAATTTTCTTGCATTCAAAACTATGTTAATATTTAGTTTAATATCTATTGACGTGTGTGTTATTAAATAACCAGAGAAAACGTTAGTATGGAATAAGCGAATTTTTTCAAATTCCATTCAAATCTACTCATAGCATATTTAACACTAGCTTTCTGCCCGCGGCTTGGCCCGCGTGGATTTCGGAATTGGGTCTATAGAGGGTTAAGGGTTATAGCTTTTGCCCACGGCTACAAATGCGTGGAAGTCGATTTATGGTTTTATCGCGCTTCCCGTGGGACTATCCGTTTTTTCGAGATAAAAAATACCGCAAAACCTTGCTCAAGAATCACTCTATCTATTGATGAAAACCGCATGAAAAGCTGTGCAGTAGTTTTTGAGCGAAGGTAACCTATATTACTCTTCATTCCTTCAACTATCTCCACGTAAAAAATCACGTCAGTTCGTCGCTCCGTTTTGCCGTGAAAGACGGACAAACAGATAGACACACTTACCCATTTTTAATATTAGTATAGACTTGCTTTTGCCCGCGACTTCGTTCGCGTGGACTTCAGGTTCGTCCCGTCTAGTATTGGATAAGGATTAATACTGTATAGCTTAAAATCGCTTCGTAAATAAGCCATTATTTCTCGTACAAAGTAAAGGATAAAAAATGGTTATTGTGGGTTATTCCTAAGAGATAAACATATACCATCACGGACGTTTTTGTAGGCCTTTTTAAGTTGTACAATACTGTAGTAAATTGTTTTGATCTATCTTGTAGGATTCAGTCAGCGTTTGCAATGTAAGCGCAAAAAATGTGTTTTTTTTACGAGCTCACATTAGAAACCTCAAAAATTGTAGCCTATGTGTTATTCTGATGTACTTATAAGCTATATTGTAGTAAAGTTTCATTCAAATCCATTCAGTAGTTTTTACGTGAAAGAGTAACAAACATCCATACATCCATACTTACAAACTTTCGCCTAGTAGTAGGATATAAACGCTCACAATTATGGGAATAGTTATTAAATCTGTAATTACTAAGTACGTACATACAAAGCTTGTTCAATTTTTAAACGCCGCAAAGTACCTACGAATATGCGTCATCTAATAAAATATTATTGTCTAGTGCAAAAATGCAGATTTATGCCACCGTACTTTAAAAGAATACATTCATACATAAATAGTCGCTACTGTGTCAGCCTACATTTATATGTTTAGATGACATAAGTAGCAAAGTAACATAATTATTGCATCATACTCGTACATGCCCCACAGACCTGCACTGGTGTCGAGATCAAACATATACATATAGTTAGGGCTCTTTCCCGTGGGGATAGGCAAAGGTTTTTCACTTGCTGCGATCCAAACATTCTCAAGTTACATATATAAACTTACATTTATTTACTTACATTCATATGTATGAGTACAATGTATGAATGTATCTGTATACATACATTCTGAATTGGCTTCGCTTGGATCTTTTTTAATTCATAATTTTGTAAACTCTTTTAAGTAATTTAATATCCAGGATCATCCATCAACAACTTGCCCTTCAATACGGCCTTGTTGAGCATGAGACACCGTACTATAAGTACGCACCAGCGCCAGTTCTTGAAAATGGCCGTGTGTTGCTCTATTGGGATCGCTCTATCATCACGGATAGGACTATTGCGTGCAATAAACCTGATATCGTGGTGGTCGACCGCTCCCAGCGCCGTGCAATGCTCGTTGATATTACCATCCCTCATGACGAGAACCTCGTAAAAGCCGAGAAGGACAAAGCCAGTAAGTACCTTGACTTGGCATACGAGGTAACCGCCATGTGGATGTTGATTCGACAATCATTGTCCGATAGTTGTGTCTGCGAATGGCTTGATAGCAAAGAGTCTCGATCAACATCTTAAGAGGCTCTCGCTTGACGGATGGATCAAGGGTCGGATACAAAAAGCAGTGATTCTTGACACGGCACGTATTGTCCGGAGATTTCTCTGTCTGCAGCCCTAACCACGGTTTGTTTGGGCCTTGCCTCGCTACCGGCGGCATACTAGGTTTAAGTTTTTTATAGTATTTATATTTATTTTATATATCTATATAGTAAAAAACTTAAATTTAAGATTATTAATTAAATATATGAACAATAATAATAATATTTATTTTATATATCTATATTGTAAAAAACTTAAATTTAAGATTATTAATTAAATATATGAATAATAATAATAATAAACTCTTTATTGCACACAAAATAAATACAAGAAATAAAGTAAACAAACAAAGACAAATATGAGCAAACGGCGGCCTTATTGCTAAAAGCAATCTCTTCAGGCAACCTTAGATAAGAGAAAAACGAAAACAAACTAGGAATTTTGGGAATAGGTGCAATTATTGTGAAAGTAAATAAAGTAAAATTACGTTAAGAATGTAAGGACAATTTATGAACTTCCGTGGCAAATGAAAGGATACAATAGCAATTGCTTAAAAATATGCTTAAAATACGATAAATAAATACTTCGATAGATAATGTAATGACATACTGTTATAAGATACAAACATATAGTTACCCAAGAGCTATTTTAGTCCCTATTTATAGGGGTAAAACTATCTCTTTTCTAATAGATGCCTAAAAACTAATAATAAACCTTATTCATGTTAAGTTAAAGTCAAAATTTTGCAAAACTATCGTTTATTACAAATGGCGTCTGTCTTGAATGTTTTACAGCCTGGCGCCTGCTGCCTATTGTCTAAAACAATGCCAACAATTTTGCTATCGCGAGCGTTGCCGCTACAGCCTGACTCACTTTTTCTTTTGATTGCAATCCCTTTGGTAGCCGAGAATACAACGACCTACGGAAAAACCTTTTTTCCGTATGAATGCGCATAAGAGTATTGTTTGTCAATTTTTCGGACCAGTTAAGCTTAACTTAATTAATTACTTAACTTTTAAGCACGCATCTTTATAAGACACGGTTTTTTTATTTATTTTCTTTATTTATTTAACGATTTATTGTACACAAAAGAAAAGAACAGGAAAATACAAAATTATAGACAGTACAATAGGTGTGGCTTATTTCTAATGAAATTTCTTCCAACCCACCTGTGATAGGAAAAAAAACCGGCCAAGTGCGAGTCGGACTCGCGCACCGAGGGTTCCGTACAAACCTGCAAGGTTTACAAAGTTCGTTCATTACGACAATCGAGTCATAACTATGGTATTTTTATTGCAAAATGAAATTCATAACATTACTCTACGCGTTCATGAGGAAAAAAGTAATAAGTTTATATTAAGTAAAAAGTAAAAAAATTATATTTTGTAATGTAACTAAAAATTTAAGGTTTTCGGAATTTTTCCTTTATGTGTGCTATAAAACGTTGCTTGATGCCAAATTTCAAGATTCTAGGTCGACTGGAAGTAGGTACCCTTTAGGTTTTGATTCCCTTGCGAGTACTTGCGAGTTTCAAAATATGCAGCTTAAATTGCTGTTTCTTTTGATTGCGTTGACATAGAAGTTTGATTTTGTTACAGCTTAAAGGTATTATAGACTTGAGTATTTGGTATGAATTTCAATTTAATACCTCTACGCGTTTATGAGGAAATGGGTAGTAAGTTTAAAATTATTAAAAAAATATATATTATGTGATGTAACTAAAAATTTATGGTTTTCGTAATTTTTCCTTTATCTATGCTATAAGACGTTGCTTCGTACCAAATTTCAAGATTCTGAGTTTACGGGAAGCATCCTGTAGGTTTTGATTCCCTTGCAAGTGTCGAAAATTTGCGGCATAAACGGCTGTATCTTTTGATTGCGTTGGCTTAGAAGTTAGATTTTTTCAAAGCTTCAAGGGACAGTAGACCTGAGTAATTGATATAAATTTCAGCTTCATACCTCCACGCGTTCCTTACCTCCGCGAAAAAGGGTCTTGACAGACGGACGGACAGACGGACAACAAAGTGATCCTATAAGGGTTCTGTTTTTTCTTTTGAGGTACGGAACCCTAAAAATGCTGAGAAACGTGGATGTCGCGTGTACAAATATATATAATAGTTGTAAAACAAAAAGTACACATACTTTATACCTACATATATACACTAATAAATACATACATATATAAACATATATACATGGATATATACAAACTTAGATTAGGTTTAATATAATACAGCAAAATTACTGAGAGGATAGTTAATTACGTTAAGGAAAGATAGTGCTCTTTTACCTTCTTCTTGAAAAGCAAGAAAGAACGAATGTCTCGTACTGAAGGCGGAAGTGCATTCCATAATTTAACTGCATGAACAGAAAAAGAGAACAGTTCTTTATAAGACGTGGATACAGATCCAACGCGTACAATACATTTGGGCGAAGTTTTATGAAAGTGTATGTGGAGTGTACTAACTGGGGCTTAATCCCCATCTGCACTAAGAGAAATGCAGCTAAAGTTAGATGAACAGAAACTATTGTCAATACAGATCAAAAGGTTTGTGAACTATTGCCTTTGGGTTTTGGTGGTAAGACCTAAATTATTAAATAATATTTAATAATAACTCACAATGGGCCTACTAAGGCGGCTCAAAGTCACCCAGAGGGCAATGGAGAGGGCTATGCTCGGAGTTTCTCTGCGTGATCGAATCAGAAATGATGAAATCCGCAGAAGAACCAGGGTCACCGACATAGCCCGAAGAATTGCGAACCTTAAGTGGCAATGGGCGGGGCACATTGCTCGCAGGACTGACGGCCGTTGGGGCGGAAAGGTCCTGGAGTGGCAGGCATATGCTGGACACCGCACGACGATTTGATGAAGATCGCGGGAAGGCGCTGGACGCTTGCAGCGCAGGACCGATCTGTTTGGAGATCCTTGGGGGAGGCCTACGTCCAACAGTGAGCGTCTATTGGCTGAAATGGATGAATGAATTTAATAATAATTCTTTATTTAACAATTTACACCCATATATTTATATGTAGTGGCAAAAATCCAACATTAGGCGAGGCCTGTCCTATAGGAGCTGATGTAAAATCACAACCAAAAAAAAAATAATAATAGACAGAACATAACATTTGATATTATAAAAATATACTTGTATAATAAATATACACGCATATACATATATCTCCATGTTTCTATGTTATATGTTATTACTATGGCAATAAATGTTATATAGGCTACGTAAAAAGCCTTGGTTTGTTTATACGTCCCCTATAACATTTCTTTCTCCAAGATACGTTTTCATTCTCTACTGCTCAGTTTGTCAATGTTATTTATTCTATTAAATTTAGGTAAATGAAACGGTTGTCTAAAAGAGCCAAACCTTTTAGCAAATGTGAGTGTGTGAGAAACAAGAAATAACTATTAACTTGTTGTTCCAACGTACAGGCATTAAAAAACTAGAGGTCGTTTATGGGCAAATATGTATTTTTTTATAAGAAGATTCCACATAGTGTAGCTGAATTGCCTTTTCATAAGTTCAAGGTACATGTTAAAAAGACGCTAATGAGTAAGGGCTATTACAAAGTCAATGAATATTTAAATGATGCCAATGCTTGGTGTTGATTTGAGTACATTACATTCTAAAGTGTAAATATTTGTTTTCCCGTATAAATTATAAACATATACATATATACGTTGTATGATAACGACATAATTTATTGTAAACTAGCGACCCGCCCCGGCTTCGCACGGGTGCAGTGAAAAAATGGTTATGGTGGGTTATCCCTAAGAGATAGACATATACCATCGCGGACTTTTTTGTGGATTTTTGTAAGTTGTACAATACTGTAGTACATTATTTTGGTCTATCTCGTAGGGTTCAGCCAGCGTTTGCAATATAAGCGCAAAAAAACGTGCTTATTTACGACATCACATTAGAAACCTTTAAATTTATCAGTGTTTCTCTACTATATTATGCATTTATTATACATACAAACCTTCCTTAAGAATCACTCTATCTATTAAAAAAAAACCGCGTCAAAATCCATTGCGTAGTTTTAAAGATCTAAGCATACATACGGACATACAGCGAAAGCGACTTTGTTTTATACTATGTATTGATATTGTTATTACTTTTGATAAAGCTTTTGAAAAAATACGTACTGTATATAAAGTCATGTATGAATAAAGTTAATATTGATTTGATTTGTAGTTTTCTTAATGTTTTGTCATTGGTTATGACATAATTATTATAAAAAATATATAAAATATAGGTAAAGGTATCTATAGCATTAGCCTAGCCCGAAGTAAGCTCCGTAAGGCTTGTGTTATGGGATCTAGGGTAACGGATAGACATACATATATTATACACTAGCTTTCTGCCCGCGGCTTCGCCTGCGTGGCCTGATTGGCTCTATAGAGGGTTAAGGGTCATAGCTTTTGCTCACGGCTACATATGCGCAGAAGTCGTTTTATGGCGCGAAGATTTTATCGTGCTTCCCGTGGGACTATCTGTTTTCCCGAGATAAAAAATACCGCAAAACCTTGCTCAAGAATCACTCTATCTATTGATGAAAGCCGCATGAAAATCTGTGCAGTAGTTTTTGAGCAAAGCCTTTATTGCGCATCCCGTGGGATCTGTCGATTTTTCCGGGATAAAAAGTAGCTTATGTTACTCGGGGATAATGTAGCATTCCAAAGGTGAAAGAATTTTTGAAATCGGCCTAGTAGTTTCGGAGCCTATTCATTACAAACAAACAAACAAACAAATCTTTCCTCTTTATAATATTAGTATAGATATATAAATATATATACAACCTTGCTCGCATTCATCATAGAAGCATCTACCCCACCGGAACTGGCACCCGGGACCTTAGAGATCCGACACAGTTAAACCACTAGACTGGTCGCCGAAAATGGCATGGTTGTTTCTGTACAATGAAATTGTTCACACGAAATATAATTAACGATTGAAAACTGACAAAACCTTTTTATTTGTCAATTGCCAGTATTTTATTTGTGTTATTGCTATATTGTAAATATGCATATAATTTTAGCAGTATGATTTATCAATCAATACATAGTATAAAACAAAGTCGTTTTCGCTGTATGTCCGTATGTATGCTTAGATCTTTAAAACTACGCAACGGATTTTGACGCGGTTTTTTTTAATAGATAGAGTGATTCTTAAGGAAGGTTTGTATGTATAATAAATGCATAATATAGTAGAGAAACACTGATAAATTTAAAGGTTTCTAATGTGATGTCGTAAATAAGCACGTTTTTTTGCGCTTATATTGCAATCGCTGGCTGAACCCTACGAGATAGACCAAAATAATGTACTACAGTATTGTACAACTTACAAAAATCCACAAAAAAGTCCGCGATGGTATATGTCTATCTCTTAGGGATAACCCACCATAACCATTTTTTCACAGCACCCGTGCGAAGCCGGGGCGGGTCGCTAGTATTCTTATAAATAAATGGTAACTAAGAGAATTTTTTAAAATGATAATGAAACAATAATATTAAGAAGAATAATATGTATATTTAAGAACAAAACTAAGTTATATACAAAATGGCGCATTTCACACTGAAAAGTTGCATTGCTTCGAAAGTTATAAATCTTATACTCGTTGCATTTAATGCTGTGTTTTGACATGCATCGAGGATAACTTAATATTATATGGATGTAGTTTCCAAAAAAGATGTAATAGAGAAAACGCTTATACATACATTTTTTACATACATCGCAGCTACATTAGTGCTCGCGGTTTGAATGAAATAGAAAGAAATTACTTTTTTACTTTTCTTTGGATCTATTGCGAAAAGTTTTAGCTCTGAGTGGCATAAACTATCGATTCATCACGAAATATGAAGTATTAAAGTATAAAGATTTGCAAATGATTTTTGTAATAATATTCCAGAAATTTCATTTATTTCATAGTCTTAATTAGTATAGTTTGAAAAATCGCGCTGTACCCAATTTATGAATATAATGGTTTCATTTAAATTTGTTTACCTATACTATAAAGTTTAACTTTCATTTATTTTATAGTTTATTAAACATAAAATATATGGAAACCTATCCATTTCTATTTATTACATATTATACTCTTGTAAAATAAATAAAAATTATTAAAATTGAAACAGAATATAAAATACTGACTGTGCCCGCGACTTCATCCGCGTGAAACAGTGTCTTTGAAATTTTGAATGATTTAGGCTTAAAAGCCAAAGGACTTTGAATGTCATATTTATAGAATAAAAACGAAGCTTCTAACTTTAAAAATGAAGCACTTATTGACATCTAAACAGACAGAAGCTCTGACAGGAAAACGATTACTCTACCAATGTTCGGAAAATGGGAGGGCCTTCTCGAGAAGTATAGGCAAGTAATTCTGAAGACAGATTTTTTATTTAATTTTACAAAATCATGATATAAGGTAATTTAGTATCTCCTATGTTCTAAGTAACGGATAAACAACGTATTCTCTTCCTGTTATATACAATAATTTTACTGGAGCATCGAGGGGAGGGTCGAGGGTGGAGGGTGAGATAATGTAACAATGAGACAATGTTTAAAGTAAAAATGATTTACAATATTTGTGTTGAAAAAATGATGTGAAACGTAAAAATTAAAAAAAAAATTAAACATATATAGTTCTCGTATAATATATTAACAAAAAAAAACATATATCAGTAAAACATACATAGTTTAATTACTTATAAAAATTGGTTATTATTTAATAAAAAAATATATCATTCTCCATTTAAGTACTTGAATGACACGATTAAACTGCCTAAACCTGTCGCATAAACTAAATGTCAGATACATTAAGCCTAGCTTGTCTTGTGGTGCAAAATTGTTGACATTTTAAGAGAACTATCTGTGGAATTAACAGCTGGTTAAGGTCCCATGTGTTTGCTCTATATCTAGGCTTCCTTTTCGCTCTGTATATATATTTTGTCACCGTGTTTAAGTGACACGCGTCATGTATTGATAATTGTCTCGTTTGTTGACTAAAAGTTCGTTCATGGGGAAATGATATGAATAAAATGCTTGGATTTAACTTTTATGACATATAATTTGATGATTCTATATTAAATAAAAAATATATTTTTACCGGACATATGTATATCCGATATATTTATCGTGTAAAATAGGCCTTAGGATTTTCTTGCTTTTTTTTTTGTAAAGCATAACCTTAGTCAGTAATCAAATGCGATAATATAACATGCTGTATTTTATAATTGTGACCACGAAGGCTGCTGATAATGCTCAAATCCATTCCATAATAATTAATAATTGTGTATTAATTTTGACTACTGAAATATTTAAATAAAGAAGAGTAAAAATTCATAAGAAAACCTTAAGAAAAAATGTTCAAATTATTCATAAAATGCGTGATTTAATTTTCTTCTTTTTTCTTTTATTTTTCAAAAACATCAACCCCCTGTGTCGCACGGTGTGTCGTGGGCCAACCACAAACATAGAATCTCACTTGCACCACATCAAAACTGGAACAATTTTTTGTAGGCCTTACAAAATATCTGTCTCGTGAGAGGTTCCGTAAGAGACCGTGGCTTATGAACAGTTGCAACAACATGAATAACCAACTCTTGAATAACCCCATACTGTAGCCCTCCGGAAAAACCTCGGTAGGGAGCTCATTCTCCAATCGAAGTGTACGCGGGAGGAAGTTTCTCTGGAACCGCACTGTACAGGACCATTTAGGTTCCAGAGTATAAGCATGAATTCCCTGTCGATGGCGAGCGGTGCGGAGATAAAAATATTTTCGATTGCTTATTAATGTTTCAAAAGCGAGGTATATTTGTTTACCTGATCAAGTTATTGTATTCTTTTTCAAAAACAATAGTTATAATCTCTTTCGTATTAAAAAAATGGTTTAGACAGAAGGCATTATAGTCATTAAGCTTAACTTTTAGGAAGCTTTTTAGAAAGTTTCGTGGGTGATTTCATCCACCACTTCATTGAAGTTTAGTCATTAGGTCTGAGGTAAAGATGGACAATAGCCACAGGCACGCGGTGACGTGGCGCCGGCGCCTGCGCAGGTATGATCTTATAGTACTGGCAGCGCAGATCACTCCATCATAGTACAACGGCGCCAGTATGACACAATCCACCACGAATCTAAGCTGCCAAGCCGTCGGAGACTGATTTTGATCATAAGTTCTACTTATATTATGTTTATTTATTTAATGTTTTTTTATATATATTAATAGTAGTGGTATATATGTTTCGCTTTATTCTATTTTTCCGAAAAATAAACTGATGCTTTTTATGACGTTATGAAGACGAAAATAATAAAGTGAAGCTATTTTAATATTAGTTAGTCATATTTTTTTTTTATAGCATAGGGCAGCAAACGGATCACCTGATGGTAAGCGATAACCGTTGCCCATGGACACCCGCAACACCAGAGGAGTCACAGATGCGTTGCCGGCCTTTTAAAAGGGAATAGGGGGAATAAGGGGAATAGAGGGGAATAAGGGGGGTTGGGCCTCCGGTACCCTCACTCACTCGGCGAAACACAGCGCAAGCGCTATTTTACGCCGGTTTTCTGTGAGGCCGTGGTATCACTCCGGTCGAGCCGGCCCAATTCGTGCCGAAGCATGGCTCTCCCACGGTAAAGATTTACTGGATTGAAATAAATAACACTACATAGTATAAAACAAAGTCGCGATCTCTGTCCATATATCCTTATGTATGCTTAAATCTTTAAAACTACGCAACGGATTTTGATGCGGTTTTTTTAAAAAATAGAAAATGAAGGTTTATATGTATAACAACATCCATTAAATTGTGGAGAAATACTGTTATTTTTGATGTTTCTAATGTGATGTCGTAAATCATTAACATGGCAAACGATTATATACAGCGTTCACAGTTTTGACGTGGAACGTCTTTAAAATCGCGCCGAAACATACGGGTACCAGGTTTAAAAAGTGGACCGTAACGAAAAGGTCTATATCATCGTACCTTAATAATTAAAAAACTATTAGTCTTAGAAACAAAAATGTGGTGTGAATATTTCACTTATATAGTCAGCTCACTGTTGTGACATTGAGTTTTTTATTTAAATACTTAAAACACCGTCAATCTTGTTTTTATATCAATCTTTTACTTTAAAAGCGATTCCCTAACATAGACGTTTCACGTTAAAACCAACGGCCGTGTGCCTCGCACAACCCCACCCGATTTTTTCTGTAGTGTATTTATTATCAGCTTAGCACCCGTGCGAAGCCGGGACGGGTCACTAGTTATATATAAATAAAAAAAATAATAAAAACATTTAATGACTTCTTAAATAATACTGAATGACTAAATTGGCTCCAATAGTCACATTCTTCAGACTTCAATGTCATAATAATATAATACAAATAAATAAAACTATTAATTTAAAATTAAAACAACTGCTCCTTTTTAACATTAAAAAATTAAATAAAATATCAATATTCATATTTATTGCCATAACTAGCTTTCTGCCCGCGGCTTCGCCCGCGTGGATTTCGGGATTGGGTCTATAGAGGGTTAAGGGTCATAGCTTTTGCCCACGGCTACATATGCGCGGAAGTCGGTTTATGGCGCGAAGGTTTTATCGCGCTTCCCGTGGGACTAAACAGATAAAAAATACCGCAAAACCTTGCTCAAGAATCAGTCTATCTATTGATGAATGAAATCCGCATGAAAATCTGTGCAGTAGTTTTCGTGCGAAGCCTTTATTGTGCATCCCGTGGGATCTGTCGATTTTTCCGGGATAAACAGTAGCCTATTATTTAATCCGGACTTTTATCTTTACGTCTGCTAAATTTCAAAGCAATCGGTTCAGGAGTTACGGCGTGAAAGCGGAACAAACAAACAAACAAACTAACTCACTTTCCGATTTATAATATTAGTAAGGATTACACTGTTAGTAGCCCGCCCGTGTTAATTTAGATCCCACGGGAACAGATAAAAGGTGTCCTATGTCCTTTCTCGTTCCGCAGACTATGTGTATGCAAATATTAAATATTATTAAATAATTATATTGTTATTTCTTGCCCGTGGCTCCGCCCGTCGTTGCTCCGTCCGCGTTAATTTCGATCCCACGGGAACAGTAGCTACTTTCTTCCGGGATAAAATGTGATATCCTTCCCCGTACCACAGACTATGTGTATGCAAATTTTCGTGATGATCGGTGCAGTAGTTTAAGCGTGAAGAGGTAACAAACAAACAAACAAACAAACACACTTTCGCATTTATAATATTAGTTGGGATCATCGCAGTCCATATACATGTTCTACTGAGTGTCCGTGTACTATGTTTCACTTGTTGCCAAAAAGGTACAAATTTATGACATTGTTCCGGATTTTAGGCGCCGCTGACGCACTGTTGCAGTGGTTGAAGCCTCACCACGAGCGCTTATAGCTGATGTTAGAACTTAATTTAGACAGAGACGCCTAGAGCAGCGTGTTGCGCTGTCTCGCTTTAATGACGACGCGAACATTTTTTAAGCGATCTCGGTAATCCTAGTCACACAGCCACACGGCCATAATAAAGCGATCCGCCTGTCACTGAAAAATCAACAACAAAAAATTGCGTGTCCAATTTCGTCAAGGGCTCCGCTATTTGTTTACGTACTCGTCAATTACACCCTTGTAAGAGAAGGGAGTTTTAAATAAACAAGAAACAATGTTACACCACTTTGTTAATTAATAATTTCAATATATTTTTTTATAAATATTTCTTACACAAACAACATCTGCTCCCACCGGGATTCGAACCCAGACTACCAACCACTAGACTACGAAGGCCGTCGATATTAATATAAATAAGTAAAAAATTAAAAGATAAAACTAAAATAAAATTATCTAATATTTACTTCGAAGTGGCTGCGGTTTTTAATCTTAAGATTAGGGGCTGAAAAGACTTATGAGAGCTTTCATCCTATTCCTGGGTATTACTACGAATCGCCATCGCCATAAGCGCATTAGTTCGGTGTTGGTTGTATCCTAACGCTGGTTTAAATTTCTTCTGTGTGTTAAACTTTCTAAAAGTAATCACTAATTCTTCCCTCCTACAAGTATTTTTTTAATACTGTTAGTGTGAATTGCTAATTTAAAAAATGTAATCATAACAAATTCTAACATAAACGTACTTTTTTTTTTTTGCATTTATTTGCCACTTGGATCTTAATAAACTATGAATTGTACGGAGTTTCTAAGTTGAGATAGTCAAAATTGTGTTGTGGCCAATAACAAAAGCTTCTCCATCTATATAAATAAATATAAAAGTACAAAATTTTATTAATCATTAATCACCCTGTTATATGTTTCAATTTGTATTCTTTAATATATAACGACCTCCATAGTCAAGTGGATAATACACCGGTTTCAAGGTGTCGCCATCTCTGAGGTCCCGGGTTCGAATCCCGGTGGGGGCAGATGTTTGTGTGATGAATGCGAGCATTTGTACCTTAGTCATGGTTGTTGATATATATTTCTATAAAAAATATTTATATATGTATAATATATGTATGTCTATCCGTTACCCTAGATCCCATTGCACAAGCCTTATAGAGCTTAGTTTGGGCTAGGCTAATTGGTGTAAGTGTAACAAATATTTATTTATTTATTATTATTTATAACTATAGTCAAACAAATGAAACCAATTGAAAGAAGAATAATGACAAAGAAAGCAGGTGAATGGTGTTATAAATGGCTTCATTTGCAGTCAGACCTGCATAAAAAAGGCCTCTACACTTATGTATAGGGATGAATGCTGGGTGTCGTAAAAAGAAGGATAAAAACAACTTCGATGCAATAGAAATGTGAGCTTTGATTCAGGAATAGCTGAAATTATGATAAAGGTTAAATTGCCTAAGGTTAAAAAGTCTGATGAGGGAAACGTGTGGGGCTGAAAAAGGCTGTAGTGACAAAAATAGAGAATGGAATGCTTAAATAATTTTGACCCGTAAAGAACTCTCTTGCACCTGTAACCAACGAACATGTTAGTTTGTATTGATGTAAGACGAGGAAGCTAGTTTGGATCGTAGCAACCGGAAAGCCGTGATCTTTGCCTACCACCATGGCTTGTTCTAGATCTATCACCTAGAATAAAAAAAAATTATACAATGAGCCTTAAGATTTTTAATAAATAACCAGAATACATCAAATTACTCCCTTATAACTAGAGATCGGATAATCGGATGCATATTTACCTAAAGTTAATTTTTGGCTCACAAATTATGGAAGCGGCTTTTTAAAATACATTTTGTTAAATAAAAATCCCGGGAAAATACGGGACTGCAAATTTAACGTAGTGATATTGTATGAAAATTACTAAATTAGCACGTGGAGACCTATTTTTGAATTACGAATGCGATTTCGAAATCACCGCTGACTAAATAGTCAGCGGTGACTTTGAGGTCACGGATTCCTAAACATCCAATTTTTGAAAGTCGATCGCAGAGCTGCCAACATAGATAAAGTACACACATAAATGTAAGATTATTGCCGGCTTAACCATTGCGGTTATTATATATATATATATATATATATGATACATTCATATATATATATATAATATATATATATATATATATATATTATATATATATATATATATTGTGTATATAGACTGAAAAATCAAACAAAACACAGATAACATTTCCACAACTATGACTTGATTACGAGTGGGTGAGGGCACTCGTAATGAAATCACACCTGTGACTAAGGTAGTCACATCAGTGATATTCAAAAATATGAATTATTGAAAATCGGTGATTATTAGTCACATCGGTGATTTCGAAGTCGCATTCGTAATTCAAAAATAGGTCTCGTGGTATTTATTTTCAAAAGACCGAGACTCCGGGTTCATTTATACAACTATGCATACGTACTTACATGAAGTTTAGTTTCAGTTCCCCGTGCGATTTATGAATGTACGATTTATTACATGAAGAGTGTTATACGAAAGTAGTGAGCTAGTTTGACTAAAACAATAATCAATTAAATAATTGAATAAAAAAACAGAAATGGTGAAAATTAGTATTTAACAAAACAATAAAAAGCCGTTTCCATACTTTGTCTTAAACTAACTTTAGGTAAATATGCATCCGATTATCCGATCTCTACATATAACTCATTTAAAAAGGAATTGCGCCTCTGGCTTTTGCAGAGAACATTTTACTCTATAGACGATTTTCAAAATATAAATCATAGGTGTTATTAAATGAAGATCTGATAAGTATTGTATTACATTGTTTATATGTGTGAAATACTTTTATTTTACAATAATGCAAATATTGCAATGCCCTTGTAAGGTGTCACATGTATCTAAAATATGTTATAATTACCATACATTATATTTTGAATGTGACATGCAATAAGTAAATAAATAAAGAGACGTGAGTGTTGCCTCTACTATTCTATCTACAGCAGGAGTTCCCAACCAGGGGGGCATGCCCCCCTTGGGGGGCGTAGTGGAATACCAGGGGGGGCGTAATCGAGTACTTAAGCGCTCTAGCAAAGACTGAACCCAGAATCGACATACTGGTACAGAAGATGCAAGCTCAAGTATCTCATTAGTATTTAATAATTAAAATAAAACTAGGATATTTACCTAAAGTGAAAGTAATTAATGGTTTTCAAGTGTAGATACATATATCTTATCTTATTCTTAAAACATAAATATCTACAAATATCTGTATTTTAATTTTAATTCAAAGAAATAATTCAGTTGTAAAAAAAAATATGTGTTTTTAATGTTTTTAAACTTAAGGGGGCATGAGAATATTATTTTTGAATTGGGGAGGCTCAGTGAAATAAAGGTTGGGAAACCCTGATCTACAGCATCCGTAGAGTAGGTGCTAACTTGTAAAGTCCAATAATTTAATTCTAGGGCCACTAACAAACAGAACAAATTCAAATATCAATTAAACCGACAAAGTTGGCAACAAAACTCCGGTAGCCAACACAAGCTATCATCACAAGAGCCTATCACGTGATAGGTCATTATCTGATCCCGCCGGTAGCGGATTAGCTCGGGGTTGTTTGTGCCCGTCCCGCCCTGCCCCGCCTCGGTGACAGCTTTGATGGACGCGCTCCTCGGACCCGACGTTTCGCACTTGACGCTCGTTTTAGGCGTATAGCGCACTCAAACACTCTGCATACTTTGTACAACTTTGTATTAACATTATTAACGAGATAGTTGGTAGATATAATTTTATTTTTATTTTTTTTTTATTTTATTTGGAAAACTAACTGTTTAGTAAATCTTCCTCGGTAGTAACTTTGGATAAGACTCCACTTAATAATGTAATTAAAATATGTAGTTATTTTAGGTCGCTGGTTTGTTTGCCGGCGTCTGGTAGTTAAAATATCAATGTAAGAGATAAGTAAGAATTGTTCTTTTACCATAAATTACAAATTAAAACATATAATAAATATTGCTAAGCTTACCCCTTGAACGTTTTTCTTTATATTTTTATTAACCTTCCACAGTATTATTAATTTTCTTTTACTGCGTTATATAATTTGCATGCGCGCCATTAGAGACAATTTTCTTGTGTGTTGATCTTCTTTTGTTTTTTCTTGACGTTCAAACCCAACCCAATATTAGAGGGAATAAGCAATACGCATATATATAAATAATGTGTGAGTGAAAGTGACAGCGCATGTTTTGTTTTTAAAAATGAAAATGTGTAGCGTGCCAGTAAAAACAAATAAAATGATTTAAAAAAGTTTCGCAACCAATAATGAATAAAATCAAACACTAACAGTACTTAATAACTATTTAACATCTACTTATAATACTACGGACTATTTACGAGTTTTCGCATATAAATAACTAACTTAAAAATTGAATGCTACCTTAATAATTACTAGGAACATTATTGACAATATGTCTAAACAAATCATCCGGGAACCGACTCAATCCATTGCTGCGAGACCACATGAGCAAATCTGGATGGAGCTGAGTTAAACAGATCTGGATCTTGTATATTTCCTAACTCATTCACCGAGTTAGCGGCTCTCACGAAAAGTGAACCCTCCCGATAGTTGTGTCGCTGTAAGGTACAAAGAGTGGGCATTGTAATCTAGCAGATCTAGTAAACCTAGGAGTCTATTCTGGACTGTGCTATTTTTACTAAAGATGTAATGTCGCGTATTTTTCTGCGTACACGAAGAGGGAGCAAGTGCTGTCTTTTACATCTAGCCTCGTAACTGTCATCATATTTTTTACATTTAAATTGTAAATATCTTGTGAATTTATGTTGTATTGTTTCCAATCTACTTATATAAGTTTTGTACTGGTTCCAAATCTGTGAACAATATTCAAGAAATAAAAATAAATAAAGAGCAGTGATTCCCAAAATGGTCTATATCAATCTAGGAGGTAGACTCTGTACCAGGGTCGTCTGCATGGGTACCTCCGTCTTACCTATTTCCGCCGCCAAACAGCAGGGTTCGCTTTGCTGTGTTCCGGCGTGAAGGGTAAGATAGGCAGTGAAATTACTGGGTACTGTGACTTTACATCTTATGTCACAAGTTGGCAACGTACACTGTGGTTCTTATGAGGTTTGCAGATTTGCTGCGAATCTCGTGGGAACCACATGTACTATAGGCGACTGTTACCACTTACCATCAGGTGGGCAGCCTGCTTGTTTGTCAACTTTAGCAATAAAAAAAACCCCTAAGGGTCTATGACGACCAAAAAAATTATACATACACATACATACACTCACACACATCCGTATTCACACTCACGCACACAAAAGCACGACCGCAAACATTACATTGTGTCTTACCGTCACCTCAGATTTTTATACTTAAGGCTACATTATTTTGACGTGACAACGTCTTAAATTAGGTTGCGGCTGGGAGTCACTTATGAAAAAGTGTAACGCTCGGTAACGTTACGATGAGTCACCGAACGAGAGAGAGGCCCGCCGAATGCCTTGCGTCTCTCTCCCACTCAACTATGATCGGTCTGCCGCGCGCGCAGCACTAGAGAATTAGGCGCATTGAATCGGCGCATGCTTGTGTCTCTGTCTTTGTCTTTCTCGAACGTTCTTGGCGTTGGAAAAACAAGAAAGCGTCATAATACAAGTTCACACGTGTGGTTAAAGTATCGTCAGCTGTGTCTGTAGTGAAAATGTGGAGTGCTTAGATTCGTCATTTACAACAACTACAACAATAAAGGTAAATAATTGTACACTGATATTTCATTATCGTAAACTATGATTGATTGATTAATTGTTAGATTGACACAAAAGTTGAGAAACTGAGTTTATAGGTTATGTCATACTATTGATAAATGTTGATAGTGTTAAGTAAATTATTAGTTTAAAATTAATTAATTAATTAATTATTATTTTACAAATTTTCATTAATTTCAAAAATTAGTTAAGTTTAAGTTTACATGTACAATGTTTTAGTAAACAAAATATATTTCTATAGTTAAAATTTGTGCAATTCTTATTTTCATTCAATTCCTTGTTCCTATTGTGCAATTTAATTATATTCATTATCAATAAATATTCTACCGAGAAAAAGACGTTGTCACGTAAAATCTTCGCCCGTAAAACCGACTTTACAGGCAACCATTTTTTGATGTTTATTTTGTTATTAATTGAATTTAAATTGCTTAATTTGTATATTTATCTCACATATCTTATATATAAAAATGAATCGCAAAATGTGTTCGTAAGTGCATAATTCAACAACGCCTGGACCAATTTGGCCAATTCTTTTTTCACAATGTTCGTTGAAGTTCAAGGATGGTTTTTATGTTGAGAAAAATTCGAGTAATTATCGGAAAAACCCTAAAAACAGCCCTTTTATTTTCCCATGCAAACGTTTTCTAACTAAAACGTACAGTCGAATTGAGCTTTATTGTTATTGTATAAAGTTCATATTGCAAGCACTCTGTTGTCTAAGCAATGAAGGTGTGTTCCTAACATCAAAGAGTCAATTTGCGCTTTATTAACGCTACATATAGTTGAAATTCAATCATATCTATCAAAACAGTGTGCGTGCGTGCGTTGGAGCACAGAATACATCGTTGGAGGATTTAATGTCACGTTCCAAAATTGAATAGCCACAAAATGTAATAGGTCATTTAGACTTTTTTTGCGATTTGGTTGGCTATGCGACATTATCTATAAAATAATTAGGAACAAAAAACAGCCACTGTACAAATCTTTTTGACAGGACGAAGTCTGTCGGGTCCGCTAGTTTTTTATAAAAATGTATTTTATATCTAATTGTCAAAATATATACTTACCTAGTTTAGTTCGCTCGAGCTGTGGGAAATGTTGTATAGATTATTTTAGTAACCGTGATCTGAACTCTACGATACAAGCTAAGCTTAATGTAGAGTTCGCTAGTTAAAGTTTTACGTCTGTAAACATCTCATTATTGTAATTATTAAATTGTAATTGTGATAGTAATTAAATTAAAAAAGGAATCTACATCAGCGAAATATAATTTGGGGGTCCACGATAATGGATCTCAACATAGTCGTATAGTATCTATTGACTTATATTATACTATCTTGTATATACTTATGTAGTAAAAAAAAATTATATATGTATATAAAATTTTGTAAGTTTTAGAATGTAGGCATTTAATATCAGGTTAGTTGGGGGTCTACCCGTAAATGACTTACGGAGCCGAAACGTGGACACTGACGGCACGACTAGTCCAAAAGTTCAGAGTCGCTCAGCGGGCTATGGAAAGGGCTATGCTCGGCGTTTCTCTGAGGGATCGCATCAGAAATGAGGTGATACGTCAGAGAACCAAAGTCATCGACATTGTCCACAGGATTAGCAAACTGAAGCGGCAGTGGGCTGGCCATGTTAGCCGTAGAATCGATGGCCGTTGGGGCAAACGTGTTCTAGAGTGGATACCGCGAAACGGCAAACGTAGTGTAGGACGTCCTCAGGCAAGGTGGAGTGATGATTTGCGCAGGACGGCTGGCAGGAGCTGGATGCGAGAAGCCGAAAATAGATCTCAGTGGCGTACACTCGAAGAGGCCTATGTCCAGCAGTGGACGAAGAGGGGCTGATGATGATGATGATGATGAGGGGGTCTACGACACAAACAGTTTATTTATTTATCAAGTCACATTAAACAGATTACTATCATTATAAAACATATACAGATATCAATATAGACTAGATAGTAACCCAAGACAAATGCGCACATATAGGTCAGACCACAATAATATTACAAGATAAAAAAATGTAACTACATACACAAAAATATAAAATGAAAGACACAATTCTAGAAACAAGAACACTCACCAATAGTCAAAGAAACATACACAATGACAATCAAATATTTAAATTAAAAACAAAAAAATAAAAATACAAAAAACAGTGGTAATTAAAATTTACAGCTTTGAACTATTTAATTAAAATCTAACTTAAGGACGGCTGACCTAAAACTGACCAACCTAAAGACATCAAAAGAAAGTTTGGGAACTTCTGGTATAGATGATGTTTTATATTCTTTTACGTAAAAATTACTGAATGAATTTCAATGGAATTACAATGATATAGCTTACACATCAGAATAATAAATAACATAGAAGGCCCGCGACATCGTCTTCTCAGGATTCAGGATTCTTACAGGATTCAGTTGACATTTTTTTGTTTTATTTTACTTAAGAGTAAAGAAAGAGATTTCCGTACTCGTGTGGTTCGAATCCCGGCGTGTATTTATCTATTAAATATATTTCTATCAAAAAAAATTATGTATATATGCATAATATACGTATATGTCTATATATTACCCTAAATCCCATAACATAAGCCTTACAGAGCCTACTTTGGGCTAGGCTAATTGGTGTGAGTGTAAAAAATATTCATTTATCCCAACTAATATTATAAATGCGAAAGTGTGTTTGTTTGTTTGTTTGTTTGTTTATTTGTTTGTTTGTTTGTTTGTTTGTTACCTCTTCACGCTTAAACTACTGGACCGATTTCAAAAATTCTTTCACCTTTGGAAAGCTACATTCTCCCGGAGTAACATAGGCTACTTTTTATCCCGGAAAAATCGACAGATCCCACGGGATGCGCAATAAAGGCTTCGCTCAAAAACTACTGCACAGATTTTTATGCGGTTTTCATCAATAGATAGAGTGATTCTTGAGGAGTTTTGCGGCATTTTTTATCTCGGAAAAACGGATAGTCCCACGGGAAGCGCGATAAAATCTTCGCACCATAAACCGACTTCCGCGTATATGTAGCCGTGGGCAAAAGCTATGACCCTTAACCCTCTATACACCCAATCCCGAAATCCACGCGGGCGAAGCCGCGGGCAGAAAGCTAGTTGTTTTATATTCTAAGCAAAACTTGAAATTACTACAGCTTTTGCGAAAACCAGTTTTGTAATCAGACGATGGTGATTTCTCCACCAGATATAAAATGTAATACTTATTATCTCATATCATGTAGCTAATAACTTAACAACCTCACTCGTAAATGTGACCGGTTATAATTCATGTGAAAAAATAACTCAAGTTATTACTTGTTCTCTTATATTCACTATTTCATAAAGTTATTCTTAGAAAATTAATTCATATTTGTTTACGGCAAAAAACTATTTTACGCTTCTTGAACACACGCGCTCTCTAGTAGTTAGTTAGGACTTGGTGGCTGGTCTGACGAGACATTGACAGACCGACCTATAACGCGACCCGCGCTTTTACTTTGCTATTTGTTCTAATTGCGATTATGCCCATGTTAAATTCAAGAGAAGAGAAGAACTTTACTCTGGGAGAGCCATGCTTCGGCACGAATTGGGCCGGCTCGACCGGAGTGATATCACAGACTCACAGAAAACCGGCGTAAAATAGCGCTTGCGCTGTGTTTCGCCGAGTGAGTGAGGGTACCGGAGGTATTCCCCCCTTATTCCCTTTCAAAAGGCTGGCAACGCATCTGTGACTTCTCTGGCGTTGCGGGTGTCCATGGGCAACGGTTATCGCTTATCAGGTGATCCGTTTGCTCGTTTGCCGCCCTATCCCATAAAAAAAATCTAAGTGTGATTCCTATGGTCGATCTAGGATTCTCCGAAGACGCAGTGAACAATTAAACTAGACATTTAACAAAACAACGGGGTTCAGCACGTTGTTTATAGTGAAATTTCTCATTAAAAATATTTGTTCACACTTAATACATCAATAACCAACTCACCCTTCGACAAGTATGTTCAAACGACAAAATTAAGCTTTTATAAGTTTTTGATGCAACAGTCATAAAAATTATAGTTTAGTATTGACACAACATAAAAGGTAAGATATTGTGGTATATACTCTGAGAATGCTGTGACACTGAAGAACACGCGTAGAACACTTACCTCCAATGCAAGCTGTAAACTTCTGAGAATACTATTAGAATGACGTGGGGCGATGCGGCGACCACGCGGCCAACTCGATTCGTACTTCTAGGCGATTAAGCCGACGTTATAACTAACCGTAAAATGATAAACTCGCGGCAATAAACTCCACGTGTTTATTTGTAAGCCGAGTTTCAATGTCAAAGTCAATGTGTTTCTATATTGTAACACAGCATGACTACTTTTATCGAATGAACAGAACTTACAATTACATTATCTGCTAAATTTTAAGTATCATATTTCTTTCTTTTTCATCATCCGATACGGTAATGACATGATGCTTTATGCCTTATATTATGTTGATACAAGTTTTGATTACGCATTTATAGTAATGAGAAATTAAGCGTTTCGATTAAGTTCAGTTAGAAAGACATGACATGGCAAGAATAATTTATTTTAGTTATTTTCATAGTGTCTTGTTATATGGACTATAATTGTGGGATTTTGCTGCGAATAAAGAATGTATATTTATTGTACAAATTCATGCTAAAAATAATGAACCAAAGGAATCTCTAAAGGGCTTATTTAAAGAAATTCGTATATTGACCTTAGCAGGTAAACTCATTTACAAAAAAATAATTTATATTTATAAGAATCATAATTTATTTGATAAAAGTTTTCAAATTCGTGAATTAAATACGAGAACTAAAAACAAGTTTGCTGTTTCAACTTTTATGCGAAATGCAACCTTTTACAACAAAGTTCCACAAAGTGTTACCGATTTACCTTTATACACAATTTAAATTATGTACCTACTTATCAAAAATACTATTATGATAAAAGGTTATTAGCGAGTGTGTGTGTGTTTGGGTTTAATTTTAATAACTCAATAGTAACGTTGTCAAATATTTTGAATAACATAATGTAAGTATAGTCTTTATAGATATAATGTGAATTTGTTTAAATTTGACGGAAGTTGGGTTTAAACTATTTATTTGAGGCCAGCTTCTATTTGACGACTCTGTAAAAATACAAGGAGAAAAAATATAGCTCTTCCTAGCTTTTTTGCTGGATCTTTCCAGTACAAGGACTCCCGCCATAGACTTGTGAACCAATGGCGTATCATCTTTGACTAACAAAAGTGATTGTACAAATACTATTTCAACAATAAATTTTTGATTATATCACTATAAACATTAAAGGTTAAGTAACTAAGTAGATAGGCTTAGGAAAATTATAAAACTTTAAGAAAAATCCGTTTACTTAAACAAAAACTACTATTCACAGACGAAGAAAATAAAAAAAACACCTTGGCATCTATGTGACAGCGAAGATATATTGATCAAGCCTTTGTCATTTGCTAATGAATAAAAAACAACAAAAGTATCAAAATAGTAGAGCCTCGTCGAAAGGCTAAAATGCGTGGCGCCTACACATTAGAGGCTTAGAAGCCTTTATTTGTAAAGTCCAGAGCACATGTCCTGTTCTCTCTTGCAGCGGCGGGATACATCCGTCCCTGTCGGACAATTAGCTCCGCCCGCATTGCGCAACGTGGCTCGTGTCTCGCATTCCTCGAGCCCTTTTTTTGGCGGTGTCATCTCGCCGGCGCACTTAGCAAGGGGCTTACTACAAAAAAACAATGAACGTTCCATAGTAATTATTCACGTTGAATTATGTGTATTTTTATCAGAGTGCCAAGTGTCTAATATAGTCATAATTTCATGATACCTGCGTCTTGTTTACACTTTTTTAATGAAGTATTTTTTATTGAGGTATTTTTAGGATTTAAATGGTAAGAAGGCTATCCAAGTATATTTACCACTAGACTTTTAAATAAAACTACGTTTTTAGTTTATAAAAGAAATAAAAAAAAATTGTTAGTAACAGGGCTACCTTTTGGAGTCTCTAACTAGTTACACATTTCGACAATACGCAATTGTAGGTATCTATCCGCAAGACAACTGCAGTTAACTCTTAATGGTACTACACAGAAACAAATTATGCCGGAGCGCGTTGATGTCTTTTGAAGAGAACCTATTAATCTTAAGAAACATTTTTTTAAGGTTATTGTTCTAAAAACATTTAGCCATCATTATCAGTAATCCTACAACAAAGTATAAAATAAAATAAAAATAATATTATATGGTATAAAAATCGCTATGTATCATACTACTACTCTTGCTGTTTTCAACAGAAAATCTGAAAATAAAAAAAGAATTGCATTTTATCGCAGTTGGTGTAATTTAAAAATGTTATTTATTGGTGGCTTACTAAACAGGATGTAAGTTTTCCAGACTTTACCTATAAGTGATCCAATTCGCTGTAGTTAAGATAATATAGGCCTATGTGTTTAAAGTTTTCAGAAGGAAAATATTTTAGTTACGTTCTTGTGAGGTCGAAGTCACAGATGAAATAATTCATAAGTTATTTCGAAGCGACAGTAGCAAACAAAATATAGTAGGTATCACCACGACCTAATAATTGATTTTTGATTCATTCATCTGACATTGATTTCGCGGTATCTGCTTTTCGTTGGATATTATAAACTTCTTTTTAATCTGTGGAGTGCAATGACTCGTCCACGTATTACCATTTAATGTTGCGCCACATATTATAGGGCGAAAATTCAGTAAACCAATATCAGCTGGAGGGAAAGTGATTTAATATAGAAGTTGGCAAATTTTACTTATAGGAAAATGTCCCGTACGTTTAAGTAAGTTGTATTTAATGTAGTTGTTAGACATTCCTCAATTGATTTTCAGATATTTTTTTCTGATAGTCATTAGTTTAGTTTATTAAGAAAATGTTCATATTTTGTCTATGTGTATTTACTTGCCTAAGCCACGGGCTGAATTATGCATTAATCCGTGGCTTAAATAATACTATCACTAATAAGATCATATATTTTTAAGACCTTTTTAATAATTGTATATGTTCCGCAAAAAATATTGATTCATCGATTAATATAACAGTGCTAAAAATAAAATCCGTCAAAAGTAAAAATTCGACGTTCACACAAAATATTACAAAAAACTAAGTTTACGATCACTCGTTAGAACTGAGATGGCATTTTAATGTGAAATTTTCTTGTTATGTTGTTTACGTACTTTTTATATCGAGTTGTAACGATATAGTACACTACCGCCAACAAATCTCCGGGAAGGTAGCTAGTCAGTTATTTATAAGTTTTAAAATAAATAATGGAATTTGATCTATTTAAATGTTCTAGGTTGTCAATTTATTTCTAAACCCATTAATAGATTCGGTTATAAGTAGCAAATAATTGCAGTAAGCTCCTATACAATTTCACGACGAGCAATTCGTTTTATTTTTTAAAGAAGATCTTAAATACATTGTCTATATAAGATTGATCAATATAGTCTTTTATATAATTTTTCATACTTTTTATATAATTAAATTCTCGTGTCACAATGTTCGTTCCCGTACTCCTGGCTTGATCGATTCTCATGAAATTTTGTGAGCATATTGAGTAGGTCTGAGGATCGGCCAACATCTATTTTTGTCATACCCCTTAGTGATAAGGGTTGTCCACCCTTAACATTTTTTCTAGAAATTACTTAAAAATTATTTATATAGCAAAATAACGTTTGCCGGGTGAGCTAGTAACCTATATGAATATTTTCGAAGATAATATTACAGTTGTGGTCGGCATTGTCCATGCATGGAGTGAGCAGCAGCCTAATTCGAGCATTAAAATCTCTTTATGTGAATTCTAATGCTCGTATTAGGATAAATGGTGCATACACAGAACCGTTTCACATCGAAAAAGGTGTGAGGCAAGGATGTGTAGCATCTCCATGTCTGTTTAACCTATTCATGGATCAGTGCCTGTCGAATTCGAAAGAGAGTGAATGTGGTTTACGCATGAATGAGTTACTTGTCAAATGCCTACTATACGCTGATGACCAGGTAATATTGGCATCATCGGCCAGTGAGTTGCAGGAGATGGTAACTGTTATGAATGATGCCTTAAATGATAAAGGAATGAAAGTGAACGTAAGATCAAGGTATTGGTGTTTGAAAGAGACATAAATATGACATTGTGTGACATTATGATAGAAGGAGAAAAAGTAGAACTAGTAGAAGAGTTTGTATATTTGGGATGTATGTTTACAAGGGATGGAAGGTGTGATAACGATATAGAGAAGCGAGTGAAAGCTGGTAACATGGTGAATGGGGCCATGCATACGTTTCTGAGTAGTCAGAAAATATCAGAAAAGGCGCGACTAGCAGTGCATGAGGGCATGCTGGTACCAACATTAATGTACGGAAGTGAAAGTTGGGTATGGGAGAAACGACATGAAAGCAGAATAAATGCAGTAGAAATGAGAGCTTTGCGGAGTATGGCAGGAGTAAAACTGAGTGACAGATTGTATAATGAAGTGATTAGAAAGAAATGTGGTTTGAAAGAGGATATCGTGACAAGAATAGAGAAAGGGATGCTTGGGTGGTTTGGGCATGTGGAACGGATGGATGAAAGTAGACTGACCAAAACGATTTATGAAGCTGGAGTGAGTGGAGATACGGGACGAGGAAGACCTAGGCGAACATATTTCGAACAAATCGAAAGTGTCCTCAAAAAAGGCCAGGTCAGAAGTACCCGCAATCGTCGAGCATGTATGAGGAATGTTATGAAAGTAGATGAAGCGAAAGAGATATGTAAAGACCGTAGCAAGTGGAAAGACGTAATCTCTGCCTACCCCCATGGGAAAAAGGCGTGAGTGTATGTATGTATGTAATATTACACATTTAAAATGCAGCGACATAGCGGTAACATATGTAGTGTCAGCATTGCACCCGTTCGAAGCCAGGGTGGGTCGCTATTAGGTAGGAAATATTACTTACACTTGCACCAACCACCAAGTCTAGCTCAAATTGAGAACTGTAAGGCTTGTGTTATGGGTACTAAGGTAATATTTTTTATGAGAAATACATATATAAAATACAGCCTTGACTAAGGCATAAACGCTCTTGTTAATCACGCAAACATCTGTCCCCACTGGGAAGTGAACTCTGAACTTCAGAGATGGCGACACTTTGAAATCACTCGTCTATGAAGTCGTCGTTAAAAGCAATGAATGCAACTTGTCTGGGTAGGTGATGGGGTGGCAGATAACAATGAAGAGTGGTAGCGTTACATATATTGCTCCAACATCAAAATAAAAAAAGGAACAGTCACAATCCTGTCTGTCAGATCATAATATCGAGCGTGTACAGTGCAACACATAAAGGTCATAATTGAGCGTCCAATATTTCCTCATAAGATAGGAGCGAATCATTGATTTTCAGTTACAGCCTGAGGGATCTGCAATGTCAATTTAAGCTTCGATTATTTGCATGTTAGAATTATATTATATTATAATTTAGTCATTCTCTTAGTTTAAAAGTTACGGGAGGGTTAGTACAGGATACACATTTTACCATTTCGAAATTATTACTCGAGCAAATTATTCCGTTTAGAAATAAAATTATATTCGAAATCTTAATATCTTTTTTAAGACCTATTCATAGACACGCCAGAGGTATGGGTATGTTAAAAAAAATATTTTCAGTTCTAAGTATGGGGAAACCTCAAAACTTAAAGATTATTATTATTATAATGTTATATAATTTTAAGTGTTGATAAAACCGGTTATAATGTTTATATAATTTACAAAACTTCTATGTGTAATACTTATTCTTTTTACTTACCATGTTTTAACAGTATAGGTATTTTCCGAAGAAAGTGACTGTGATATACGGACGGACAGACATGACGAATGCATAAGGGTTCCGTTTTTTGCCATTTGACTACGGAACCCTAAAAAAAGCTGCCGCGCCGTAAATCCGTCGGCGTATTCGCGACGTGAGCTGGCGAGTCGGTGACACTCTCTTTTTTAGGTCTATAAAAAACGCGTAAACCCAAAAACCTTTTTAAGCTGACCTAATGAGTCTAATCGACGCGGGAATTAAGGGACCTCGGCGACACAGGCGCCGGCGCTAACCAGTCTTTTTGTATTTATTCAGAAATACACCCTAACACCATGTCGTTAGAATGTAAATGTATCGCTTGATTATGCATGTACCAGTGGATGCTTATTCAAAAATACACCTTGAGACAAAGGCATGGGGATGTGATTGTTTTGATCACAGCGGTCAGTGAGCGAACCGGATTATGGTACAGAAATGTGTCCAGTCGCCCCAGGTAGATGATGCGTTTCGAAACAATTATGGGTATGACTTGATTAAATTAAAAATCTATATTTGATACTGATATTTAATTTTATTATATTATTTCGTATTGGGTGATATAATAATATATCAATATTGAAAAAAATAAAGTAATAATACACTTTAGAATTAGGATTTTTGGCAAAAGCCCTTTTTAGGTACGAGCAGAGGTGTCAAGTCAATAAGTTCTATAAAATGCAGCAGTGAAAACATCTAAGGGGACGCAATCAAAAGATATATACGCCGTTTTATATCTAGTTTATATTGTTTAACTTATTCTCCCTTGACTGAATCAAGAAATTTGATATGGAGCAATGTCTTGTAACACAAGTAATGGGAACTTGGGCTTTTTTGGGGACAATAAAATTCATTGAGCCTTGGTCCTTTTGGGTATAATAACACATGTGTATAAAAAAACATGTTTGTTTCACTTTTACCACTGTGTTAAGATCCCGTCCGCCCTTAAGAAGCCGCCTACGGCTAATTCAGGGCCCTAGCCCTTATGGTCAAGGTTCAGGCTGAGTTTAGTCGGTAAGTCATTCTGGTTGAGCCGCTTCGATTCGTCAGGGGTCCGACATAATCATCGTGGCATTTAATAAAAAAAATACCACTTATATGACTCAAGCGATTTAGCTCTCTATGTGTATGTACATAAAATAGGTATCTCAAAACATTTTATTTTCACAAAGTCTATGAACAAACTCAATACTCAATACTTTATTGTTTCTAAAATTTTAAAAGATGGTCAGACAATTTTGGACCCTGTTGGGTGAAACAATATGGTAGGTATGTTGCTACAAATACAACATAACTAAAATAATTACAAAAACAATTTATAGTCAATAAAATAACACACATACATACATACACACATTCATACATATATATATATATACATGCACACATACACACACATATACGTACATATACATATATATGTGTAAATTAATTGTGCTTACTATTAGGTACAGAATAACAAAATATTTTATTTATCATTTCATATAAATTATATAATACAAAAATAATAATAAATGATACAGATTTAAAAAAATTAATTTGATTAAATAGATTTCAATAAATAGATTTTATGTCATGGAGAAGGAAGGGAGACCCATATTAAAATTTATCATCAAAAAACTCGTTTAAATCATAGTAAGCCTTAGCTAATAGCATGCTTTTTAATAATGCAATGAATTTCTTATCACTTGTCTCGTTTATCAGATTGTTTGGCAATTTGTTGAATATTTTTATGGCCATCACATCCGGGCTAGTGCTATGTAATACTAGGTTAGACTTTGGTAACACTATTTTGTTTGACTCGTTGATTTGACAACTCATATCATTAATTAGAGAGCAGGTTACGCCATATTATAATTTATTATCGATTTGTATAAGATACGCTATCGGTATCCCTCGTCACCACTTGAGATACGCTGCCGAAATGCGCATTCGTTGGCTAGAGATATGTTTGCACAAGCCTTCACTGTGAGCTCTGTAGTTTGTAGCGCTTTATCAGCTTTAAGTTGCAACTGTGATATCTATTTCTTTTCTTTAAAAAAAAACAGCAGCCTACATTAGGATTTTTATCCTGTGTCGTGGATGCAATGACGAACACAGAAATCTTATTTTCTATTATATAATTTTTATAGCTTATAGAAAATATCTGTCTCTTGCCGAAATTGAACCCGCGACGCGTACACAGAAACTGATTACTCGACGCTAAACGTGTTCATATAAAATATTTTTTGTAGAAGGTACTTTATTCTGTACATGGTATAACCTACAATAGGTCACGGCTGTTCAATCATATATGTATATGAGAATCACTTACCCTGCTTTTTCAGATGTATACCCAAATTTAATAAATAATAAATAAATATTTGTTACACTTACACCAATTAGCCTAGCCCAAACTAAGCTCTGTAAGGCTTGTGCTATGGGATCTAGGGTAACGGATAGACATACATATATTATACATATAAATAAATATTTTTTATAGAAATATATATCAACAACCATGACTAAGGTACAAATGCTCACATTCATCACACAAACATCTGCCCCCACCGGGACTCGAACCCGGGACCTCAGAGATGGCGACACCTTGAAACCGGTGTACTATCCACTCGACTATGGAGGTCGTCTTAATATATTTGAATAATCGTCTATAATATTTGAAATAAATACGGTTTTGAACTATTATTTGTAAAATTTATAACCATCTAGGGTTGGTTGGCAGAAGTCTCTCTGAGAGATAAGTCCGCCTTTAGACCAATTAACTTGGCACCTGCTAGATTTATTGAAACTTTGTTTTATTATGTGTGTATATATATAATGTTAATTTTGTATTTGACTTGTACAATTTGTATTTATATGTTAAGCGTAATTTGTGATTCGACATTTTTTTTTTATTGCTATAGTTGACAAACTAGCAGGCTGCCCACCTGATGGTAAGTGGTAACAGTCGCCTATAGTGCATGTGGTTCCCACGAGATTCGCAGCAAATCTGCAAACCTCATAAGAACCACAGTGTACGTTGCCAACTTGTGACATAAGATATAAAGTCACAGTACCCAGTAATTTCACTGCCTATCTTACCCTTCACGCCGGAACACAGCAAAGCGAACCCTGCTGTTTGGCGGCGGAAATAGGTAAGACGGAGGTACCCATGCAGACGACCCTAGTACAGAGTCTACCTCCTAGATTTCTTTTTAATCAAGTGTCTTATATATAAACAAGGAATAGTATTTTAAATTTATGGAACTTAAAATATAGTTATTTTATAAGTTATGCTACAAATATATAATTATATGTTTTTCTATAAATTATAAAAGTTATTACCTTCAAAATACGAAATAAATAAGCATCACATTTGTCTATTTCTAATTAAATTCATTTTCTAATGTAATTTATTAACTTCAACGAAGCACACACTCAAGCTATCGATTAAACTGAACCGCTGTAAGTGTGCAGTTGGCCGGTATCGGGGACGTTACGCAGAGAACGGGAATAAATTAGAGAAGTAAGAAGGCTTAATCACCGGGCCGCTAATCTGTCGGCGCCCCTTGAAGCTCCGAGAGCTTTTCCATGTTCGGCCGCGACTGCCGGCGACGGCGCGCCGCTGCCTCGCCGGAGACACTTCGCTCGTAGTTTGCCTGTACTAAGGAATGCCTCTTTCTGACCCACAACGTGAGAATGGAAATTAATGTGAGACAGCTACAAATATGCAGGTTTTGTCGAATCGCGTTCGAAAAGAACAAACGAAAAATATAAATAATCATAAGGATAATCTATATAAATAACATACTATTGTCCTAAGAAGTGGTTAGTACACAGATTTCTAGATGTACTACTCACTCGGTTACAGAAATCGTTAAATTGACAATTTTGTTTTCATACGATTCGTCCACTAGTGCCGAGATAGCGCCGCTGATGCTCATACGATGGCTATAAGATAAACCCTACGAGTACTACAAATTATAAACACTAAAAGTTTGTTAAACTACAAAATAAATTTTAAAGAAACTTTAAAATAATATATCTTAATGAGAAAAACACATAGGCTATAAATTATAAAGTTATTTTATGAATTGTTTAAAATATGATGATAAGTAAGAAGAAGTCGCCGGCAGTAACTAGTATGACTAGAATTAAATACAAATTTATAAATATAACATATATAGTTCTACTTCCAAACTAATATCTGTGTGTATGTATGTATTATGGGTAAGTATATTTATGATGTGTGATGTATAGAGATCGGATAATCGGATTCATATTTACCTAAAGTTGATTTTTGGCTCACAAATTATGGAAGCGGCTTTTTAAAATACATTTTGTTAAATGAAAATCCCGGGAAAATACGGGACTGCAAATTTAACGTAGTGATAAATTTTAAGTTTGAAAATTACTGAATTAGCACGTGGTATTTATTTTCAAAAGACCGAGACTCCGGGTTCATTTATACAACTATGCATACGTATTTACATGAAGTTTAGTTTCAGTTCCCCGTGCGATTTATGAATGTACGATTTATTACATGAAGAGTGTTATACGAAAGTAGTGAGCTAGTTTGACTAAAACAATAATCAATTAAATAATTGAATAAAAAATTAGAAATGGTGAAAAATTTTATTTAACAAAACAATAAAAAGCCGTTTCCATACTTTGTCTTAAACTAACTTTAGGTAAATATGCATCCGATTAACCGATCTGTAGTGATATATCAAATTAATTAATCATATCTATTTTAATAATGTATGTATTGTATGTAGTATAAATATGACGCTTCTATTATTTATATTTTAAAACAATCCCAACTAAATATTATAAATGCGAAAGTAACTCTGTCTGTCTGTCTGTTACGCTTTCCTGCTTAAACCTCGCAACCGATTTTAATGAAATTGGGTACAGACAATCTTTAGACCCTGATACAGAATATTGGCTACATTTTATTCCGAAAAAAGGGATGAAGGGGTTGAAAACGAGGTTGAAAATTTGTATGGGATTTCTTAATTTTAAAAGATAAATCTTTATATTTAAGCACTTGATAAGAAATCATTAAACATTTGTTCTAGCATTTTTGAAATTTCGTCCAGCTAGGGGGTGAAATAAAGGTTGAAAGTTAGTATGCAAGTTCGTCAAATATCACGTCAAAAGAAACAAAAATCGTTTGTTCTAGCATTTAGTAATTTTGCAAATTTTTACAAGTGTGGGGGTGAAATAGGGGTTGAATTGAAGATAAGACGATGAATCTTGGTACCTTAGACATAAGGGACCAGGATTGACAAAAACTAATTTCACGCGAGCGAAGCCGCGGGCGGAAGCTAGTTATACATAAATAATGTATCCCCGCAAACATTTCACCTTGCCATCTAGGGTTGGCAGGAAGAAATCTCTGAGAGATTAATCCGCCTTTGGACCAATTAAATTTGTACCTCCTAATATTTTTATTGTAATAGTGTTAAATTGTGTTTAATAAAGAGTATATATATATATATATATATATAAATAACATAAGAATAACATATACGCTACGACTTATAAAGAAATTGCATGAATTGTTTAAAATACGACAATAAGTGTCATATCAAGTAAGTAGGAAAAATCTAGCATCAGCGAGCTGTTTTGGCGTGTGTTGCTCAAATCTAATACTAATCCCAGACGAAGTCGTATTTGCTAGTTTTACGAAAAAGCTATTTGATAACGAATGTTCATTCACAGTACAGTGGTAGACCTTGAGCCGAGGACTGCTCCGAACTAACCACACATTACATAATAGCGACATTAGAAGTAGAATAATCAATAACAAACATCGCCGCAAAATTATCTAATCGCCATGTTTGAAAGATCTTTAAACTGGCGGACCACACAGAAGCTGAATTAAGAATCAACATTTATCGAGATAACGCTCTTTTCAATAGAAGTAATTGATATGAGTCGGTTGTCATTTTGAATGCGATCATCATAGACTCTGCACTAAGCATTGCATCCCGACTCGATTGCCGCTTTCTTGGGAATACTCGCAACAGATATATTTCGGTAACAGTGCCCAAGGAGGGTACTAAATACCATAGACAACATTATTGTAACAACCTTTTTAGGTAAGGTTACGTCGATTTATCGTTACACATTATCGTACAAAATTGGTTTAAACGAGATCTAGTTAGTAGGTTTTTTTTATAAATCGTAAATGTTATTTACTGCTAGGAAGCTGAACAAATCCGATTCGCGATTGGCCGCGTTTTTTTTAAATAGAATAAACATAAATGGAATTAAAATCGCTTGATTAAGCGATTGTAAAACTTCCCTCCGGGTTTTCGTTCCAGATCAGCTACCATTTGACTCAGATACTCACCGGGCACGGCTGCTTCGGTGAGTATCTGTGTCGAATAGGACGGGAGGGATCGACACATTGTCACCACTGCGCATCCGACCTCGACTCGGCCCAGCACACGCTGGCGGAGTGCCCCGCGTGGGCCTCCGAGCGCCGAGTCTTGGTCGCAGAGATCGGGCGAGATCTGTCTCCGCCGGCATTGATTGCAGCAATGCTGGCGGACGAGGGAGGTTGGAGGGCTGTGGCCTCCTTCTGTGAAGCAGTGATGCTCCAGAAGGAGGCCGCCGAGCGGTGTCGGGAGATGGCCGATCCCGCTCGAAGAAGGCGGCGCCGGGCTCGGTAGCACAGCTGCGGCGCCGCCGCGGGTCGCCGGCGGGCGCGAGGGAGTCGCGACTGCTACGGCAACCCGGGATGGACCACGCCCCTTCCGTGGCCGGGGGGCGTCGTCGGTGGCGGAGACCGGGGGAGGTAGTGCCTCCCCCGAGGAGGGCTCCCCTCTATGCAGGGGAGCGGAGGCTGGGGGTTCCCGGAAGTGGTTTGATGTTCCCGGGGGCTCCCTACATGCCTGAGGAAGGCCATCCCTGAGGTTTTTAGTGGGTAGGCCTCCCCCTTCTGGGGAGGAGAGCCCCACATAACCCCGGCTCGCCACAGCCGGGGTATGCAATTTAATGCATTTTCCTCAGGGGAACAAAAAAAAAAAAAAAAGATCAGCTACCATAAACAGTTTTTCTATCAGACATTAAATAACTACCAACACAAGAGCCTGAAAACAATATAAGATAGAAACATTTGATGATAACTACAGATCATTCATTGGGTATTGTTCGCGCCAATCGCGTCAGTAGGTTTTATTTCATTAATTATCAATATTCATTTCAATGGTAATTTAGCTACGATATAATGTACGATTTTTGAAATGTACTGATATTTTCAAGTCTAGTTTGGACTTCGCTTCAAATGTCACTATTAGGTTATGTCAAGAACGGAGCATTCTGATGTGATTTTTTAGTTTATTATTAGTTCAAAAGAAGATTGTTGGTAAACTCAAAATAATCTTTATTGAACGTAGACCAAGCGCTTATTAACATTGCACGTTTTTAAGACACCGCATACGAACGAAAAGAAAGATTTGACTCTACACTTGTTTCGAAATTCACAGAGCTTTCTGTATTGGTGAGTTCTTTCTGTTTTGTTCGGAGGTGGTTTAAAACGCAGTAAGCGCCATTTTTATCTGAAAGTGAATAAAAATATTTTGTGTTTTTGAAATCTAAAACTAATCGAAGAGGTAAAAACTGATATCTTAATAATTGAATTAGAGATAACTTAAGGATTTTTAAAAGAAGGAGGACTTTTTTCCTAAGCCCAGAATAAGGACTGTAAAGCTTGTGTTATGGGATCTAAAACAACGAATAGACATACATATATGTTTTACAAGATGTATATGCGATTGGAGAACTATCACACATATGTTTTGCAATGATGACAAATGACGTCATAGCCGAGTGGTTGTTTCACCGGTTTCAAGGTTCCGGGTTCGAATCCCGGTGGGGGCAGATGTTTGTGTGATGAATGCGAGCATTTGCATCTTAGTCATGGTTGTTAATATATGTATTTCTGTAAAATCCCAACTAATATTGTAAATGCGAAAGTATCTCTGTCTGTCTGTCTGTTACGCTTTCCCGCTTAAACCTCGCAACCGATTTTGATGAAATTCGGTACAGACAATCTTTAGACTGAGACAGAAGATAGGCTACTTTTTATTTCGAAAAAAAGGGATGAAGGGGTTGAAGTAGAGGTTGAAAGTTGGTATGGGATTTCTTAATTTTAAAAGATAAAACCATAAAGCTTTATATTTAAGCACTTGATAAGAAATCATTAAACATTTGTTCTAGCATTTTTGAAATTTCGACCAGCTAGGAGGTGAAATAAGGGTTGAAAGTTAGTATGCAAGTTCGTCAAATATCACGTCAAAAGAATCAAAAAATCATTTGTTCTAGCATTTTTTACCAGTATGGGGGTGAAATAGGGGTTGAATTGAAGATAAGACCATGAATGTTGGTACCTTAGTCATAAGGGACCAGGATTGACAAAAACTATTACATGCGGGCGAAGCCGCGGGCGAAAGCTAGTATACTAATATATGTCTGTCTATCCGTTACCTTAGATCCCATAACAGAAACCTTCAGAGCTTTTTTTGGGTTGGGTTAATGGGTGTAAGTGTAAAAAATATTTATTTATTTAAATAGATAATAGAACATAGCAATTTTGCCGTTATCATTTACGAAGACCCCTTAAAAAAAAAACACGAGAATGAAAAGAGCAAAATTCTTTAATACATAGTTTAAGGCCATTTCAAGAGTTCAAATTACGTGAATTTTAACGTGAAAAATACCTGTTACATAAAAATTCCCTTTTACGTGAAACACATGCCATCAATAAATTCTGTGAACTAACATAATCAAGTTTTGAACTTTTGTTAACATCAGACAGCAATTTACGTCGTTTATTGAATATGCATGTCTGTCTGTCTGTCTGTTATCGGCAGCGGGACTGTGCGTGCCTGACTGGTGTCCCGCGGCTATCTCTCTCTCGCGACAGATAACGCCACGTCAACTGCATTCCTGTATTACTACACAGCTTTCTGTTGTGCCTTAAGACATTTTGGCTATTGTATGAGATATTTGTGTGTGTATGCGTTTTTTTTTAGGAAATATATACTTAAGAAATAGTACGCAGCATAGAAGCGATGGCGCTGTGATGTGTGGCCTTGAGTCGATCCTGCCATGTACCAAAATGATTTTCAGTTTTCCACTTTCATATGTAAATTTATCCGACCTGCATACACCTGAGCAGAATTTCAAAGATTTTGTTGACGTGGCTAGCGTGGTTGACTAAGGCTTAATAGGCCGAACATAGGGTACACTCGCGCCCCTCGTCAGGGATGTATATGAGCCGAGATGATGATTACTGAGCAAGTAAAATTCTTATAATTATAAGGCTCTCCCAAATTCAAAACATATGTAGAGTTTGCCAGTGTTTAGGCAATAGACATAATGAGACTCAGGTTATAGTCTGATATCGTCTATTATGGTCTCCATTATAATAACTCACTTATTTAACTAAAACTAAGGCTTATATACTAATATGGTACGTGCGTATTTCTAGTTTACTTAGCACCCTTGAGATGATTATCTCAAGGAATGTTTAACCTCAATACGTGCACGTTCTCATGACCGGCACATAGAGTAATTTTTTCCTGGTTCGTATCCACCAAAGAGGTTTTTGTTCCCTGGAGCTTATGTGTATTTTGATCTAAATAAGCGCCTATCAAGGATTATTTTGGAAAAGATAGTTTTATTTGATTTTAAAAATTAAAAATAAATATTATTTAACTTCATTATTAATTTTATTTGTCATTCTAATTATCAATAATGTAATTTAAAACTATTGTAATTGTATCTATGTAATTAAATCTTTTTTATCTAGGTGTTGTGCTCAAACATATATTTATAGTAGGTGTATATATATGATAAACCTTTATATATAATATATATTTAATCTCGAAAAAATGTTATATAACTATTTTTCTCTTTCATGTAATTAGCTATGGAAGGTTTATAAGTATTTCTTTTGACGTGAAACGTCTTTAAAATCGCGCCGAAACATACGGGTACCGGGTTTAAAAAGTGGACCGTAACGAAAAGGTCTATATCATCGTACCTTAATAATTAGTCAGTCATTTCTGAAATATTCGTTATTATTTCATTCGTACAATCAATTTCATCGCTTCATGACATTTTTGATATAAAAATCTTTACAAAAGAAACAATGCAAAATATCTACTTGCGAAAAAAAATACTTACCAAATAAACGTTTTTCTTTCTTTCTTTCAAAATAGTACTGAAAATTAAAAAATGGCAGCTATGTTTGTGCCTGCTCCTACGTCACAGGATAAAAATTCTAGTGCGGGGCGACGTTATTTTAATAAAAATAAATAAAATATATAATAAATATTTATTATTCGTGTAAGTCGGGGCTGATATGCATCACTGCGACCTATTAAGATCTATTGTGACCAGCCTCCTATGTAGGTTCTATGTAGGCCCTACAGTAGCTCCCTTAACTGGGCACTGACCAAGAAAGATAGGATGTTCCCAGTTCGGATTGTTTTTATTTCATCTGGGTCAAGGATGTGTTTCCTCAGGTGTCTTTAATTTTTATATAATAAATAAAATATATTTTTGATTTCACTGAATTGATCACAGCAAGACGCGGATTTTGACTGACTAGTCGAATTGTCTGAAAATGTCATATATATTCTCAAGAAAGTAAATTTCTTAACACATTTTATTAAATCCTATTGTCTCTAATAGTTTTTAGGACCTCCTTTTTGTACGACCTACGTAGTCGAGAGGTTAGTGCACCGGTTTCAAGGTCATCAACTCTGAGGTCCCGGGTTCGAATCCCGGTGAGGGCAGATGTTCGTGTGATGAATGCGAACATTTGTACAAATAAAAAAAATCCAAATCAAAAATTTATTCTTCAAATAGGATTTTACAATAACTTTTGAATGTCAAAGATGCTACGCCATTGGTTCACAAGTCTGCGGCGGGAGACTTTTGTACTGGAAAGAACCAGCAAGAAAACCAGCAAGGGTGATTTTCTCCCTGTATCATTACAGAGTCGTCAGTTGGAAGCCGGCTTCAGATACACAGTCTGAACCCAACCTCCGATACAAGTTAAAAAACTAACAAATATTTCCGTCACAAGAGTCATATCGCATTAAACAAATCTGATATGTATATTTCCGGTACAAAACAAAAATATTACTTAATGGTACGTTATACGTTACCCGAAATCCCATAACACAAGCCTTACAGAGCTTACTTTGAGCTTAATTGATGTAAGTGTAAGAAATATTTATTTATTTGATTTGTCTTTTATATTTACACTTAAAAAATTGACACAAGCCGAAAAAGCGGCGGCGCTAGGCCTCCGCTAATTGTGCGGCGCCTTACAAGACTCCAGGATTTTTTGTCTCGGCGGGATCCTGGCGCGGGGTCTTTCATCCCGGACCTGTTAATGTGTTAATCCACTCCGATCACGTGTCCCGGCTTATTAATAGCCACAAACAAACGTGTCTCCTCTCCGACGTCGGCACTAAATCAATATGTACTTATTTTGTTTTTATTATATTTTATTTTTTCTATTAATACTTTGCTTTTAACAATAAATGGTGAAAAGACAGAACAACAGACGTCCCTCACCGTATAACACTGGATCTGTTTTGTCTAATCATACACGTTAAAATAACTACGTTATTGACCAAAAAGCTTTAGATATGCTGCAACGAAGTGCTGGAATAATCTACCCCCACCTATCAGGAATGCTACTTCGATCGAGCAACTATCGGAAGTATTTGTTAAATGCCCAAAATAAAATTAGTTAAATATCTGGCTCGTATTAATTCTTAAGCAGGTGTCCAAATTATTCTGTGCCCGTTGTATATAGTTATTATATAGTTGTATAATGTTCCTATTGTTGTTGGGTTTGTAATATTCTTGTACTAGTTTTAAGTAATATCTGATGAGTAGTGTAAGTTGTGTCATGCTTTGGAGGACGTCAGAGGTCTGCGCGTATTCACGGTGATGGAAACCCCGCTGTCGTTCTAGCGGCTTCACTGAAAATCAGCGTCACAGTGTTCTGTGACTTAGAGCTGAGTGGAGTCGGTTTTGGTCGCTTATATTATTATTATCCCAACTAATATTATAAATGCGAAAGTGTGTTTGTTTGTTTGTTTGTTTATTTGTTTGTTTGTTTGTTACCTCTTCACGCTTAAACTACTGGACCGATTTCAAAAATTCTTTCACCTTTGGAAAGCTACATTCTCCCCGAGTAACATAGGCTACTTTTTATCCCGGAAAAATCGACAGATCCCACGGGATGCGCAATAAAGGCTTCGCTCAAAAACTACTGCACAGATTTTTATGCGGTTTTCATCAATAGATAGAGTGATTCTTGAGGAGTTTTGCGGCATTTTTTATCTCGGAAAAACGGATAGTCCCACGGGAAGCGCGATAAAATCTTCGCACCACAAACCGACTTCCGCGTATATGTAGCCGTGGGCAAAAGCTATGACCCTTAACCCTCTATACACCCAATCCCGAAATCCACGCGGGCGAAGCCGCGGGCAGAAAGCTAGTAATTAATAATTTGTTAATTTTGTTCCTTTTTGTAAACACTACTAAGCGCCAAATAAATAATTTTTCTTTCTTCTTTCTTTCTTTCAAAAAAGGATAGAGTGAGAAGTCTGACACGTGCTTGATAAATTGAGAGAAAGAAGACTTTCCTGGTACGGTCACGTATTAAGATGAGAGAACGACCATGTTACTAGCAAAGTTAAGGACATAAAAGTGGATGAGCTTGGAGGGAGAGGATGACTGAAGAAAATTAAGATGGACTTTGTGAATGACTATAAGTGAGTGTCAAAGAAGAGCTTGATAGAGCAGAGTGAAGCAGAGGACATGTTGCGCCGACCCAAAATAGAATTGGGATGTAAGAAAAGTTTGGATCCGACTTTGCATTGGGATCCACATATTGAGACCCTTATTTTTTTTGAGGGGGTGAAATGCGACCTTGTGCACCCTGACACCGCGCTGGCAAGAAGTATGGTCAAGAGGACCGGCCTTTTTTTTTTTCTCTTTATGTTCCCCTGAGGAAAATGCATTAAATTGCATACCCCGGCTGTGGCGAGCCGGCGGTTGTGTGGGGCTCTCCTGCCCAGAAGAAGGAGGCCTACCCACTAAAAACCTCAGGGATGGCCTTCCTCAGGCATCTAGGGAGCCCCCGGGAACATCAAGCCACTTCCGGGAACCCCCAGCCTCCGCTCCCCTGCCTAGAGGGGAGCCCTCCTCGGGGAAGGCTACTACCTCCCCCGGTCTCCTCCACCGACGACGCCCCCCGGCCACGGAAGGGGCGTGATCCATCCCGAGTCGCCGTAGCAGTCGCGACTTCCTCGCGCCCGCCGGCGACCCGCGGCGGCGCCGCAGCTGTGCTACCGAGCCCGGCGCCGCCTTCTTCGATCAGCCATCTCCCGACCCCGCTCGGCGGCCTCCTTCTGGAGCATCACTGCTTCACAGAAGGAGGCCACAGCCCTCCAACCTCCCTCGTCCGCCAGCATTGCCGCAATCAATGCCGGCGGAGACAGATCTCGCCCGATCTCTGCGACCAAGCCTCGGCGCTCGGAGGCCCACGCGGGGCACTTCGCCAGCTTGTGCTGGGCCGAGTCAAGGTCGGATGCGCAGTGGTGGAAGAGGACCGGCCTACCCACTAAAACCCCCCCGAGTTCTCTGGGCCCATACGGGGCACATGGCGGGGTGCGCTCTCGCGGTTCGACCGCCATGTGTCCCGGGGCCGGCTCGACCAAGAGTTGGTCAAGCCACCGCCAAGGATATATTGAGACCCTATCAAATAGACTATGTTCTGCAGCATATGCTGTAAAAAAAATAAGACAACTTAATGTTGAAACGGTAAGAGTGACTTTAATTATTTTCACAGAGTTATGTCCTATGGTTTACTATTATTGGAGTCGGCTGCTAGTATAAAAAGTATTTTTGTTCTTTCGTCGTTTAAAAAGAGCAGTCCGCGCTATTTACAATTTACGAGCAAGGGATTCTCTTAGAGATTTATTTAAAGAGATTAATGTAATGACTTTAGTGGGCCAGTATATTTATGAAAATTTGATTTATGTATATAAAAATGTCAAATGCATAATTTAAACAAGAAATAAAAATAAACTTGACGTTCCTACGTACAGGCTACAAGAAACTAGAGGCTCGTTTGTGGGCAAATGTATAAATTTTATAACTAGATTCCACATAGTGTAGCTGAATCGCCTTTTCATAAGTTCAAGGTACATGTTAAAAAGACGCTAATGTCTAAGGGCTACTACAAAGTCAATAATTATTGACTGATGATGATGATGCCAAAGCTTGGTGTTGATTTAAAGTTATTACATTCTAAATTGTAAATATTAGTTTTCCCTTATAAATTGTAAACACATATGTACATTGTACGATAACGACATAATTTATCGAAAATGTTGTTATTTCTTTTGATAAAGCTGATAAGTTTCTTGCGCCCATTCTTCTTATCAGCTAAAAAATACGTCCTGAATGGATGGTAGGGGAAAAAATTGGACGATTCAAAAGAGCTTTCTATAAAGTCATATATTAATAAAGTTAATTTTGATTCTGATTTTGACATATTACTACGCGTCTTTATAAGACACGGTCCTTTATAAGGCTAGCGCGGGGCGAAATTAAATGAGTGTGCGTGGAGTGTATGAATTGGGTCTAATCTCTATTTGCAAAATAAGAAATTCAGTTAAAAACTCAAAACTGTATTCATCCTCTTGCCCGTTTCCCATTATCTGGGGTCGGCGCAGTAGATCTTTTTCTTCCATTCCTCTCTATCAGCCGTCATTTCCATGCTTACTCCTTTCATTCTTATATCATTCTTCACACAATCGATCCATCTTTTATTCGGCCTTCCTCTGCCCGTGTATCCCTCCAATTTCATATTCAACATTCGCTTTGTGACATGACTTTCATCCCTCCGCATCACACGTCCAAACCATGCTAATCTACTTCCTCTCACTTTTTCTACCACTGGCGCTACTTTCAGGCCTCCTCTTATGCACTCATTCCTTATCTTATCCATCCTTGTCACACCACACATCCATCGTAACATTCTCATTTCACTCATTTTTGCCAACCTCCATAGTCGAGTGGATAATACACCGGTTTCAAGGTGTCGCCAATCTCTGAGGTCCCGGGTTCGAATCCCGGTGGGGGCAGATGTTTGTGTGATGACTGCATATATTTCAATAAAAATTATTTATATATGTATAATATATGTATGTCTATCCGTTACCCTAGATCCCATTGCACAAGCCTTATAGAGCTTAGTTTGGGCTAGGCTAATTGGTGTAAGTGTAATAAATATTTATTATTATTATTTATTATTTGTATGCAATCTATTTTCATCCTTCTTCTTGACGGCCCAGCATTCACTTCCATACATGACGATAGGTCGGATGATCGATTTGTAAATTTTCCCCTTCAGCCTTATTGGCATTCGGGGATCGCACGTTGTAGCTGTGACCTGTCGCCATTTCATCCAGCCTGCGTTAATCCTATGCTGCACAGCTCTGTCTATTTCGCCGTCGTCCTGAAAACTCAAAACTGTATAAAGTATGATATTGTAAAAGCTCGCCCAATTACTAACAATTACAAAAAAGTTGACGCTATTAAGTTAAAACACTTTATAGGTTTTGAGTCATTGGCGAATCCAAAATAACGTGACACAAACTTAGCATAAAAGGTTCTATCTTTTGATTGTGCCGACTTAGATATCGGATCTTTCATTGATGCAACAGATTAATTTCAACTTGATAACTTAACGCGTTCCTGTGGAACTTGTATTGACAGACAGACAACGAAGTTATACTATAAGGTTTATGGGAGTCCAAACTTAAAATCACATATTATCACATATCAGCAGGCAAAAACCTAACTAACGTGACTACGGGTGTGGCCGGAGTCATGTTATCGCCTCATCTGCAGTGACTCATTTGTAGGGCCGTTACGCAGAGCGACAATCTGCAAAAAATGTCCACTGACCTTATTTATCTGTTCTGTGATCGTCGCCATAGATCTATAAACGTATAGAATAGGGACTCATATACGTGAAATTGTCTAGCGACACTCGATCCTGAGGGCCCCATACGACGCCTGAGAACGGCATCGCTGAGGTGGGTAGGCCTTCCCCTTCTGGGGAGGAGAGCCCCACATAACAGCCGGCTCTCCGCAGCCGGAGTATGCAATTCAAAGCATTTTCCTCAGCGGAACAAAAAAAAAATTCTCTCTGGCTTGATTTTTATAAGGGTAATAGATTCTATCGGTTCTAATAAAATATTTTGACCATAAGCAATCAAAAGTACACAAATTGCATTTCTTGTACGTATGCAGCAATGAGGTTATGTATTTCTTAAGCAGTGTATCGTCTTGATCTTATATTTGTTTGTTGTCAATAAATACATATGTAGGCTTATGTTGAATTAATACATTACAATACATTTTATATGCCATTTCCATGTTTTTTCTTTGTTCGATTGTGTATAACAGTGATGTTGTATATTGTACATAAATTATTATGGAGAAATAATTTTCACGTGAGGTATTGATTTCTTATACTATGAGATTACTTGCATTTTTTTATGATATATAATATATTAAAAAAAAACTTATTTTTCATATTATTACATAGGTTTTAAAGAGATACCTCTAGTATTATGGGCGATCATAGACTGCGCTAACTACTTTCCATCAGACAGGCCGTGGTTTTATTCATATAGAAATTGGTTCTTGTGTTATACATACAATTTAGACACAGCTGTTATAGAGTTCAAGGTCAAAAGCGAAAAAAGAGTATTTTCTCCGCCTTGCCAATTCTATGCAGACATAGCTCTATGGTGTTGCGGTGACGTATGGTGGCGCTGATATTAGCTCGTCAATACAATGGTATTCCCCGGACGATAATACAAAAACTCCAACTGTCCTGTAGGCACTCCACCCTCAAAACAACATTCCATCCTGATTTATGTTCCTGGCTTAAAGGATAGCTAATTGCACGACTCACAAACTTTTGTTCTTTTAACTTTATGCTTCTTGCATTTGCATTTTATTCTACAAAAATCACGTTTTCGTGACAAATTAATTAATTCAGACGGCCTCAGTGGTTAGTATAACGGTTTCAAAGTGGCGCCATCTTGTGAAATGAATACAGGCGTTGGTGCTTTAGACATGGTTTTTATGCTAGGCTAATTGATGTGAGTGTAAGAAATATTTATATTTACACTAGCTGGTAGCCGCAACTTCGTCTGCGGATGATTAAATATATAGATTTATACTGGCAGATTTTTTTCTACTCACTTGACACTTATTTTCTAGGAGGTAGACTCTGTACCAGGGTCGTCTGCATGGGTACCTCCGTCTTACCTATTTCCGCCGCCAAACAGCAGGGTTCGCTTTGCTGTGTTCCGGCGTGAAGGGTAAGATAGGCAGTGAAATTACTGGGTACTGTGACTTTACATCTTATGTCACAAGTTGGCAACGTACACTGTGGTTCTTATGAGGTTTGCAGATTTGCTGCGAATCTCGTGGGAACCACATGTACTATAGGCGACTGTTACCACTTACCATCAGGTGGGCAGCCTGCTTGTTTGTCAAATTTAGCAATAAAAAAAAAAAAAAAAAAAAAACTTATTGTCATATTTTGAACATTTCACTCAAAATCTTTAGAAATTGTAACCTATATGTTATTGTGATATAATAAATAATAATAATAATAAATATTAGTTACACTTACACCAATTAGCCTAGCCCAAACTAAGCTCTATAAGGCTTGTACAATGGGATCTAGGGTAACGGATAGACATACATATATTATACATATATAAATAATTTTTATTGAAATATATATCAACAACCATGACTAAGGTACAAATGCTCGCATTCATCACACAAACATCTGCCCCCACCGGGATTCGAACCCGGGACCTCAGAGATGGCGACACCTTGAAACCGGTGTATTATCCACTCGACTATGGAGGTCGTCAAAGCGCGTATTATATATAAGCTATATTACTGTTAAGTTTTATTAAGAGCCATTCAGTACTAGTCATTTACCGTGGGAGAGCCATGCTTCGACACGAATTGGGCCGGCTCGACCGGAGTGATGCCACGGCCTCACAGAAAACCGGCATAAAATAGCGCTTGCGCTGTGTTTCGCCGAGTGAGGTGAGGGTGACCGGAGGCCCAACCCCTTCTTCCCCCCCTATTCCCATTTAAAAGGCCGGCAACGCATCTGTGACTCCTCTGGTGTTGTGGGTGTCCATGGGCAACGGTTATCGCTTACCATCAGGTAATCCGTTTGCTGCCCTATGCTATAAAAAAAAACAAACATACGCGTTTATTTTTTTCCTACCATCCATTAGTTTGTCTCGTAGCTATATCAACTCTTATCACCTAGCTGAGGCTTTTACAGACGATGCCATCAAATTTTACGATTTCGTTGTGGGTATAGATAATTAATCAGGTCATTTTCTACATCTGTTGCAAGCTTCAGAAAATTCAGAAGTTTTTATTGATTTGTTTATAACACAACCAGTTACTTTTGAAAAATCCATGAATCCTTAGTAATATTATAAATGCAATAGTAAGTATGTCTGTCTGTCGCGCTTTCGCGCCAAAACTACTGAATCTATTTGAATTAAATTTAATATACAGAATAAAAGTATATAGGTTAGTTTGTAATGTGGAAAATAGCTGTAATGAAAAATACGTCAATTTGAAAGCTTTTTTTAGGCTTTTATTTAGACATAAACATACCTTTCAAAATTGTAAAAATTGGGGATGAATAGTAGACTTATCTTGTCTAATCGTTCCACGCGACAAACCTTCCATCCTCACCATCTCAATACTTGGCAGTCCACCACTGTGCGTTTCTCTAGAAACTTTCTGCCTCGCACAGCTAAACTGTGGAATGAATTGTCGCCTGCAGTGTTTCCGAGGCGTTACGATATCCAAACCTTCAAGAAAAGAGCGTACTCCCATTTAAAAGGCCGGCAACGCGCTTGTGACTCCTCTGGTGTTGCGGGCGTTCATGGGCGGCGGTAATTGCTTACCATCGGGTGATCCGTCTGCTCGTTTGCCCCCTATAACATAAAAAAAAATAAAAAAAAAATAAAATAATAGACTCTAAACTACTGAATCAATTTGAGTGAAACTTAATGTAGGGATAATTTTTTACCTAGTGAAAACATATATATCCTGCGGAAAAATCTAATAAGAACTGCTATCTGGAATCGGAGAAGAACATGAGATCATTTTTACCATCATGCCTGAGGAAGGCCATCCCTGAGGTTCCTCAGGGGGAACAAAAAAAAAAGATTATATATCTACCCCGGAGCACATGGCGGTTGAATCGCGAAAGCGTACCCCATCATGTGCCCCGCATGGGCCCAGAGAACACCGGGGGTTTTTAGTGGGTAGGCCGGTCCTCTCAGACCGGAGAGCCCCACACACGGCCGCGCCTTGCCAGCGCGGTGTCATGGTGCGTAAGAAGCATTTCTCCCGAAAAAAAAAAGGATCATATATATTTCCTCTTGGAATACCTTGTACAATATAAGCAATTAAGCTAGTCTGAGTATAGCCTACACTTTTCGACATACGAGATACCTGCATACATCGAGTAACCTACTGACCAAATGCTTTGTATGATTTACAGAAATTAGTTTAGGTTTGAATTAGTTTGGTATATCTAGGTTCTATGTTTTTAAATGCACCCACGGCACAGATAAAAAACTTAATGAGCGACGACATTTTTGTTAAAAAATATATTTCTAAAATAGGTCATCGAATCCAAGATTTTTACTATTTATTTTATTTTGCTTTCCAGTGATATTTCTAAGGCATTACTAATCGATCGTGCACAACATGGACCTTATCGGGCACTGCAAAAGTAGGAGACAGGATGACTTATAAAAATAATGTAAAACTCAGTATCTGTCATACCCGTTCCATACAAATTATTGTATGTTTACCATTTCTAATAAGCAATGCAGCAAACATATTGTGTAACTCGGCAACCAGTTGTGATCGCGCCACTATCGCTTGATTTGACATTTGCGCATCAACCATCGCCTGCTTCCTTGCAACTTATTTTGTATAAGAAGAAGAAAACCAGCAATGGTTAATGTGAAAATGGTTGCTGAGTTACATTATAAGGTTACCGGTTTAATAGTACTCGTCTATAATATAAGTGCTGGTTAAAATAACAAACACGGTTAGTTAAGTGTCGCGTTCGCAAAACAGTTTTATAGTTTCTGATAACGACGGTTCATTCATATCATTACATTCTTGTTCTCTTGGGCTTTGATGCGATATTGTTTTGACTTCGTACACAATTATAAACTGTTTACAAAAGTGTAAACATTTAATTGCAACCGGGATGTTTCTGTAAACATCATGGGAATGCATTTGACCCAATTTATCATTACTCATGCGTGGAAATCATAATGTTATTTTAAAAGTCGACGACCTTTGCAGTCCTTAGTATACCTGTTTCAAGGTGTCGCTATCTCAGAGGTCCTGGATTCGAGTCCCGGTGGGGGCAGATATTTGCGTGACGAATGCGAGCATTTGTACCTTAGTCATAGTTGTTATTATATATCTCTATCAAATATATTTATATATGTATAATATATGTATGTCTATCCGTTACTCTAGATCCCGTAACACAAGCCTTACAGAGCTTACTTTGCGCTAGGCTAATTGGTTAAGTGTAAGAAATATTTATTTTACTTTTTTTATTTTATAAATGCGATATATTTATAAAGTCTTTTGTCGTGTTTTCACACCAAAACTACTAATCATATTAAAAAGAAATTAATTTGCAGATAGTGTAGAGTCTGTGAAAGGATATATGTTATTATTTAATTCAAAAGAAAAAGGATTTTGTGATATAGTGTTACAGTATTAAAAAAACAGTTGTGATTGAAATATAAGATTGTATATTTGTATGGAAAGTACGCCATTTAAAAAACGCAATGTTTAAAACTTAATTTTTACGCTGTTGTTTAGATATAAATAAATACGAAATTAAAAGTTCATTAAAATTTTACCTCAAATGGGGTAAAATAGGGGATGAAAGTTTTTGTTTGACTCACAAAATACTTGTCATGAAAATTGATGTCAATGAATGAATGATAAATTTTGATGAAAATTGATATATAGAAATATTTTCAGAGCAAATTTTACCACGGGGATATCTTATTTTTCCCTTAAGAAAATTTTATTCAGACAATTAGCCGGGTTTTAGTGCAATTTGGTGTGAGAATGGCTGGGGAACCAGAGAAGAAGATAAGATCATGAGAAATCAAGATATTTTATCATGAGAAAATAATCATTCTTTAAGGGATGCCCGATATAATACGGGCGAAGCCGTGGGCGGAATGCTAGTAGACAATATATTAATTGTCAATCACATATTGTCAAACATATTGTTCTGTCGTCGAAATTTTGCGAATATCTGTTCCGTTCGGGATTCGAACCTTGTTGCGTAGTAGCCGAATACGAGACCGCTGCGCCAAACGTGACGTATAAATAAACGCGAAAGTTTGTAAGTATAGACTTGTTTTTACCAGTCAACCGTCAGATGACGCAGAGATATAAAGAAGTAGGTGTACGATGGACATTAAAAACAGATACACAAAAGATATACATATACGATTTATAAAATATCCTAATACATAAATAAAACATATAATATATTATTACAATTACGTAAAATACCAAATGTTTTAGCAAATCCTTCATGCCGTTCTAGCTTTGCCAGACACCAACAAACATATATTTCTAGAATGCTTTACAACAGACTAAACAGACATTTTTTATCCCACAACTAAACATGAGTGTAAAATAAAGGTGAGAGATTATTTAATACCTCTTGACTATAAAAATACTGAAGAATTGATCATTTAATCTCAGAAAGTTAAAAATAATTAGAAAGAAATGTGTAGGTACATAAACAACATTTTAATTATATGTTTATGATAAGTCTAGATAGAAATAATAATACATAAGAAATATTAATATGTATTTATGCATATATATGTATCACAATGTATATATAAATATATGTAACTAAATTATCATTAAATATGTATATGGGTATGTATGTGTGTATGTATGTATGTATGTTTGTTTGTATATGTATGTGTAGGTACCTATTTAATTGCTCCTTAATTGATATTATAATTTATACAAAAAAAAAATGTTTTAATACTAGGTACTACCATAGTGTCATATACATTAGTGAAAACTAGTGGCTTTCATAGAAAATAGAATTTGTGTCTGTAGGTATTTTTTCTGTGTAAAATTTTCTCGTGTGTATTTCAGCTTATTATATATGCGACATTTTTGGGAGAGGCCGCTGACCTCTAAGACACAGACTCGTCTAGTTTAGGGGTCAGAGACTTCAAAAAAATTTTGTGATATTGTGGAAATAAACAGTTATTATTATTATTATTAACTAGCTTTCTGCCCGCGGCTTCGCCTGCGTGGATTTCGGGATTGGGTCTCTATACTATAGAGGGTTAAGGGTCATAGCTTTTGCCCACGGCTACATATGCGCGGAAGTCGATTTATGGCGCGAAGGTTTTATCGCGCTTCCCGTGGAACTATCCGTTTTTCCAAGATAAAAAATACTTGCGGTATTTTTTACCTAACCTTGCTCTAGAATCACTCTATCTATTAATGAAAACCGCGTGAAAATCTGTGCAGTAGTTTTTGAGCGAAGCCTTTATTGCGCATCCCGTGGGATCTGTGGATTTTTCCGGGATAAAAAGTAGCCTATGTTACTCGGGGATAATGTAGCTTTCCAAAGGTGAAAGAATTTTTGAAATCGGTTCAGTAGTTTCGGAGCCTATTCATTACAAACAAACAAACAAACAAATCTTTCCTCTTTATAATATTAGTATAGATTAATAGCCTAATATCACATTTTATAACTTAACACTTCCCTCAAAGAATAGTTTGCGCAGTTTATTTTTAAGGCTAGGCCTGCTTGAGGAGACTCACTTCTTGAGGGAGTGCATTCCATAGAATGGATCGAACGAAAGAGGAAGAGTGTCGTACCAGAATGGTGAGAGGGGCGTTCAAGGAGAGCATTAGAACCTGAACGAAGGGTCTTATTATGGGATGCGCGTAAGAATTGTAAATGGTGATTGAGGTAACTATGAGTTAGGGTTATTAAGAATAGAGTACAGAGTCAATAAAGCTCCTCTATTTCTGCGCTGTGGTATAGTAACCACTTTAAAAGCTAGCGGTATTTGGACACATGATCGCGTTTACTTAAAAACGAATCGAATACAGTAGTAGGAAACTCCTCAAACGGTAAAGAACCCTTTAAGTTCCAGTTTGACAAATGCTGGTGATCTAAGGCTGCCAGCTGAGAACTGAATCAATATACAATCCCTATAGGGATTGTATATAAGGAATACAATCCCTATATACGATTAGTATATAGGGATTGTATATATACAATCCCTATATATATACTATCATTTGATGATCAAAAATAATTGAATGGAGATTCTGAAGTGTAAGTCTTGACATAATTCTAGAGCAGAGATGAAATACGGCCGCATATGGAGTACTGCTCACACCTCTGGGCTGAAGCCCCCAAATATCAACTTGACCCTCTTGACTCCCTGCAAAGGCGTGCTTTCCGAATCATCGGTGATCCCAATATTACGGCCTCAACAGAGACCTTGGAGCAGCGGTGAGACTTTGGCTCTCTGTGTGTGATAGGCTCTTTAACGGAGAGTGCTCTGAGGAATTATTTACAATGGTGCCTTCGTCACCTTTTTACCATCGCACCACCCACCACCGCAGTAGATCACCTGGAACCGATATTGTCTAGTACAGTTCGGTTTCAGCGTTCATTCCTTCCGCGTACATGCAAACTCTGGAATGAGCTCCCAGCTGCGATGTTTCCTGAGCGCTACGATATGTCTAACTTCAAACGAGGCTTAAAAAGAGTATTTCTCTCCAGGTAGGCAGCGGCTCAGCTGTGCCACTGGCACTGCAGATGTCCATGAGCGATGGTTACCCCTTATCATCAGGTGGGCCATTTGCTCGTCTGCCACCGTATGGAATAAAAAAAAAAGAGATTCCCAAACAATTTGGATCGTAGATTCTTTGTCATGTGTTTCGGTTTTGGGTAGACCCCTACTTACCTGATATTGAATGCCTAATACATCTTACAACATACGAAAATTTATAAATATATTTACAACTAGCTGACCCGGTGAACTTCGTACCGCCTAATTATTGGAGGCATATTTAGTAAGTCACAAACACACGACATAATACTTTTTTAATTTTATTGAAATTTTTGCTTTTAGATTTTTAGGAATATTAAAGAATTATAGGTGCACAGCAAAGAGGCGTTTACATTTCAAGTGACATTTTACCATAGACAATTTTTTTTTGAGGGAATACTGACAAATATTTACACTAAAAGTCTCTTGCAAAAAGTCTCTAAATCTATTAGACCAGGGTCGATAAATTTTTAAAACCAAAAAAAATAATAGTAGGATAAAACCAATAAAACCCATTAGAAAAGGAAGGGAATATTATAAAAATAAAAGGATAAATTAATTACGGGCGATTTGAGGTCTGGAAGGGGATGGGGGGGGGGGGGTTAAGGACAAAAAACGGTTTTTCTCGATTTCCGGAAAAACTAAAAGTCCTATTGAAAAAAAACAAATGGCAAAGTTGTAGGTAATAAAAACATCTAAAATTTACACTTGCAATGCAATTACACTTTTTTCACATAACAATTGCATTGCTTGCAATTTACACTTTTTTCACATAACATCAAAGTTCGTATAATACTGTATTTTTTATCGCTTTTTATTATTTTTAAAGGCTTATAACCTGGTCCATATGGACAAAACAATGGAACGTTCGGATACACGGGTTCTTTTTACATGAGATGACAAAACAATATAATAAAAATATTTTTGAGAGTTAGTAACACTGTAAGGTTGGCACCCATCAAATATGTCAACACATTAATTATTTTTATATTTTGAAATTTAAATACACGATGTTATAAGCAAAGTTGATATTATGTTGTCGATTCAAAAGTCTTGTTTTAATGCGTTCTTCAATTCGAGTGGAACTGAGAGTACAAATACCGTCAAATGTTTGACAGAAAGTAAGTGATCAACTTTTATATGGGAAAATGAAATTGTCGTCTTACTCTATCTTACTCGCAATTTTTCCTTATTTGCTCACCGTTTAGACCTACCCTGGACTACGACAAACATTTTAAAACCAAAATCAGCTCAATCGGCTCAGCCGTTCTCGAGTTTTAAGCAGACTAACGAACAACAATTCATTTTTATTTATATAGATAGATGATTTGCTGGTTAGCATAGACCACTGTTCTCAAACTTCCCACTACAATTGCTTGAGCCTTGGGTATGGATAATAATATAATTACGCGTACTACAAAATAACGTAGCCGTAGTTCAGGGAACGTAGGAATGCGAGGGTATTAAGGTAGTAAGGTCTGGTGTGGCTACAAGCGATAACTTCGTTTGATAATGAGGCAGAGCGAGGTTATGGGCCTGGCGCGTTATCGGCGGCGCCGCGGCCCGCGCCGGCGCCTCTGCTCTTAAGCCAACACGCCCGGTTTTTTTGGGGGCTATTAATTAGGCGCCCGGTGGGAAGTGACACCCGCCAAGGGATTCGCACAGCTCACGACCCTTCGTGGAGTTGTATGGTGTTAGATCTACTAAGTGAAATTTGGGTGCGGTGACAACTTATTATTTTGTGTTAGTAAATAAAATAAAAAATATTTTCAACACACTTCCTCATAAAGTGGCTCTAATCCCATGGCAATTAGGCACATAATCACACCTATAATCGAACTGTGACTTTTTCATTACTATTATTCACGAGTGAGTAATAGTTTTTTTTTTAATATTATTGGTTGAGTTACGCTTACATTTGCGCTAAAAAGCTATCCGCGAAAAGCCCAAAAAAAAAAGAAACCTCATTTTTTAGTCTATGGCCGATGCGCGCGCATAGGAAAACTAATTAATTTTTCCCGCCATTACGAAATTTATTAGTCTATGGCCGATGCGCGCGCATAGGAAAACTGATTAATTTTTCCCGCCATTACGAAACATTTTTCACAACTCGTGTCGTTTTCTCTTTTGAAGTTATTTAGTTAGTTATTAATTAAGATGTCTGCAATGGTTTTTTATTTAAGTATTATTTTATTCAGAAGTGTGTTGAAAAACGTTGTATGATACACGTGTGTATTGATGATTACCGTCCTCGGCTCCTTAAGACCCTCGCCTGACGGCTCGGGCCTCAATGCGCCTCAGCGGTAATCACCAACATTACACACTTGTACCATAATGTACTATTCTTACACTTACAATACTTAAACTAGCCCAAAGTAATTTCTGTTAGGCTTGTGTTATGGGAGCGAGGATAATATTTCTAGGATTGGCATACATCTTATATATGAAATTCTCCTCCGAACGGCTTAACCGATTCTCATAAAATTTTGTGAGCATATTGAGTAGGTCCGAGAATCGGCCAATATTTATTTTTCATACCCTTTAGTGATAAAGGTTGTCCACTCTTAACATTTTTCTAGAAATTACTTTAAAATGATTTATATTGCAAAACAACGTTTGCCGGGTCAGCTAGTAAATTTGTATAATAATATATTTTTATTAATTTTTTATTAATTATTATATTAATTAAATTATAATTTTATTTAATTAAATAAGTAAAATTAAAAATTAATTAAACTTAAATTACGAAGACAGAATGTGTTTTACAATATGTCATAGACAATGACATACATACTATTATATTTTTCATGGAACTAAGGGACAAATGCTCATTACACAAACATCTACCCCCCCGGGATTCGAACCCGCAACCTTAGAGATGGTGACTCCTTGAAACGGAACTAACTACTGAACTACGAAGGTCGAGCTTGTTAAAATATTGTTTTGGCCAGTATCCAATGGGCAATGGAAACCCTTGCGGATACTACCACGTCCCCGTCGGCGTATGGCGACAAGCACCCACTCCAAGCCACCACGAGGGTGACCGCCGGATACCTCTGGCCATCCACCGACCCAAAATGGATCCCCTGCACGACAACCAACCTCTCTTAAAGAAGAAAGGGGGCTTCGCCCGTCCGCCGCTGGCCGTTAGAAGCGATCCGCCAGGTTGGACCCGGCCATCCCACGCCCCCCACCACCACGAGGAGGTTATCTGAGATCGCACCCCAACCACTTATTTACTTAGTTATTACAAGACGAATTTATAATATACATGTATTAATAGGTGCCAAGAAACTCTGGTACTTTAAGATCCACACAGAATTCGTGGGCAGTAGCCACAAACAATTCTTTTAATACGATTTTTCGCGGCGGCTAATGAAGAATCCATTCGCCACTAATGTGCCGTCCGTGATGTATGCTTATTGCCAGAGCTAGGTAGGGTGGCCAGTAACACGACAATTAAATTTCGGACATATTATAATTGAAATAAAGTAGTTTTTGATGTGTGACGTACGATTAGAGACGTTTTAATAACCTGGGTTTAGAACAAGGTCTTTTTTTGAAGTTGGAGAAACTTTGATTTCCGTTTTTTTTAACTTAACGACGGCACACATCAAAGTTACATTTCGTCGGCTTGGAAGAATACGGTCATAACTCAAAAAAAAAATGCATTGTTATGTTCTCGCATTGAAACAATTTCAATTTGTCTGTAACAATAATAATGTCTATATAAAGCCACCTGTGAAGAATATGGTTTCTAATTATTTAATGAGATCGAGATCTGAGTACATTTTATCCAGTAAAGTGATTACATGCTTCCCCTGAAAGTTTGTGTATTTTAAGTTGTAACAGTCTTCTTCGAAGGCGACGATTTATACACAATTATCTGCGCACTTTCATGTTAAAATTGCATACTTGCATACATAAATCAAAGATGGTGTTAATGTCTTCTACGCGGCACCTCGAAAAATCCATAAGTTTTTACTACGTGTTGAATAAAGCGATTTTTTTGAAGAATGTTCTTAATAAAAAAAATGCGTTTAATATAATAACAATAGAATACTTAATAAAATAGTAATAGTAATTATTATTATTAGTGAGTAAATAAATGTGTTAAAGTGCATGTGTTTGCCTCACCGCACCCTTCACAACTTTGCCTCACCGCAATGACTCCAACGCAGCGGCAAACGCGGTCGACTGTACAATAGACAATAGAATTCTAGCTTTCGTTCAATTCCTTGGACCTTTATCTATGGTATAGATAAAGGTCCAAGTCCAGTGCGACGTTGCGCTGGATTATGACAATTGTGTTAGAACCGTACAACAGACTGTACAAACGTGCTAAATTTGTCTAACCAATACGTTGCAATAGGTCTAAATATACCAGCCGATATTTTATGGTTTTAATTTAAAATGTTCTAAAAATTATTCGGATGCCTGACGAGCGATACTGTATCGAGTAAAAGAGTCATTGAGTTTCAAAGAGATTGGTAAAATTACGAGGTAAGACCTAATTTCACCAAACTTAAACTAATCGTCTGTTGTGTAATGGCTTGTTAAAATTAACAGAGTTGTTAAGTTATTCTAGATCCTACATTGTAAAATTAACAAGCCATTACTAAATCAACCGTTAACTGAATGAATTGCGAAACGTTCATTCAATTTGTAATACAACCAAATAATAGTGTCGTCGTGCATCACTCTTACTATACGGAAACGCGTCTAATTTCTACTGGTCGTATAATGTGTCAAGTAGCAATACAATGTGAACAAATTAAATTGTCGTTCTCTCTATAAGTTTCTAAAGCAAGCGCATAATATTTGGTTTTGCCAGGTTATTTCTCTATTGTTTGTGTAGGTCATGGAATTATAAAATTATTATTATTTATTAAATAATTCCATGGTGTAGGTATTTGATTGACGTTTCGTGGTGTTTTCGTTCGTGGTAGGTATTTTCTTTGATTTGTAAAATACCTAGGTAGTGATTTTACTTAGCTTTTTATCTTTCTTTTTAAAATAAAAAAATGTCGAAGAAAACGAGAGGTCCAAATTTTTCAAACAATGAGAAGGAAATCTTAATAACTCTAATTAAACAATACAAGGATCTCGTTGAAAATAAAAAAACCGATGCTGTAACGACGGCTATAAAAAATGAGGGGTGGAAGAAGTTGACAGAAGAGTCTATCTATCTAAATTTGTTAAAAAATCTTCGTCATCCATAATAAAATTGTACGCCGCGTCCATCTTACTTGACAGTAAAATAATCGTCTGTTACAGATTAACGAACCAGTAGAGCAGTCATTAAAGGACAATGCCAGAACCTCTATAGTCTTATGACCCACCTCAAAAATCACTGTACACGAATGCGATAAAGTGTAGAGGTTAGCTTTTTAATTACTTATGAACATATGAAAGTTGAAAATTCTCTTGATGTTGCCTTTTTTATATATTTAACAAAAATTATACACTTATCCTACGGTTATGATATTGCATATGTGCAGTTAAGAATGTTTGCTGGACAAAAAAAATCAGGCGCTTTTATGACACACGCCCGACCTTCAGTCGATAAAACTCTTTGATAAGCCTATTCCCTGGCAAAATCCAGTCAAATATTTAGGCGTTATCCTCGATAGGCGGAATAGTATTCCATGAACACAAAATAGATATTAAAGGGTCATTGGCTTCAATAGTATGATGTCTGACAGGTCGTCTACCATCCAGCACAGATCGTCCACATCCCAAACACACATGTGTGTGGCCCAGTTGTCTTACAGCTTCCATGTTTCCTCTGCGACAGTGGTCATTTAACAGCAAGAAACATTCTTGACATATCACAACTTCTGATGGCAACTATAATAAAATAGTTTATAGAAATTATTTTCGTGGTATATTAATAACACGATGTTTTGACTATACTTGTACTATCGTAGACAAAATAATATATGAAAAACAAATACCTGTTGTACATCAACATACAACATCCAAGTTCCCAGAAGAGTTTGTATTGTTGCTGATAATGTACACACAACATGTCTTTGCATCCTGTCGACGCATAAAAGACAGTTTACACATCTCAACATTGTTATAAATCACCAGCAATCAGTATTCCAAAAACAAATGCACATAAAGAAGGCGAGATCAAGTCCGTATTCAAAAGCCAAAAGTCGTAACAGTTTATAGGTAATATCAGATTTAACACACTTTGCTGCGCAAGCTCACACTACAACACAGAAAGAAAACATGAACAGTACAAAATGACTTACAATGACCAAAGATTATATCACTGACATTTGTCTTTTAGCGTTTTGTTCCACAATTCATTTGTTCGTGTATTCGTTTATTTTAATTAATTGATTATTCCATATACATTTATCTAAGCGTTTATATTTTATATTATATAATATATATTATATAAATATATTTTTTATACATATATATTAAATATATTAAACATAGTGATTACATTTTACATATAACTAAACGCAAATATAATTTACATCGCGCGTCGAATAATTGAAATGACTCTTCTCCACAGGAAACACAATTTAATTACTTTTTAGTTTTATTTCGTATCGGCAACTGTTACAGACTTAATATTTATTTATTGTAAGCTAAAAAGTCATTGATATTTTTTGATTGATTTTCCTTTTCTGTACTTGCTGGGTCAGAATCTGGCATTGTCATTTAACAGTCCATCAAGCTAACTAATCTCTTGTTTGCACATGGTGGGACACTTGCTAACTCTAACAAGCTATTAACGGTTTAACAAGACGTTATTTTAACAAACAGAGTATGGTGAAATTAGGTCTAAAGATGTTAAAAAACCGAGACTATTCCGGCAAAATCGAGACGGATGGAGGCTCTGGCGCCGTGATAAATTACAATTTGGCGCAGACGCTGGCGCGCCTCAGTTTATGCGCGCCGCACTGCGCACAACTCAGCTCAGAACAGCTACAGCTACAGCCTGACATATTTTGCAGAATGATGCGAATGGTTGTGCATAAATACTCAATGATTTGGTGCCAGAAAATAATACAGATTTTTCATTCACATATTGTAGGTGGCAAGTTCAATTTTATGTTTTGACATTATCATTCTGCACGTCCCTAGTTATCTCATCACCGATGCTATAGAATAGTGAAATAAAAGATGTATTTTTGTAAAATCAACGGGTGCGATTCTTGGTTGGAAATATAGATCTTCTGTATTTTTTTTATTGTTTCTTTAAGGTTATTCGCCTCATAATTAAGCCGGCCATAACCAATAGCAAAATGTATAGTTACTTAACTCAATGTATTTATTTTAAAGTATTTTAAGAATTTTCTTTAACTGGTATATAATTTGAGTAAGTAAAATAACGGCACCGAAACTATACCTATATATAATACTAGCTGTGCTCGCGACTTCACCCGCGTGGAATAGTTATTTTGAGCATTATATTTATTTTTGCAAACAACCACCTTAGCTGTTACCCGATCTTGACAACGCGACATATTTGATTACCATAAAAACGATTCTAGTGAGTTAACCTTAAAAGATAGACATATACTGTCGCGGACATTTTTTTAGATCATTTTAAGAGGAATAATTCTTTCATAGATATTTTTTTGGTATCTAGAATCGTTTTTGCAGCGCACGCAATGGAAGCCCTCAAAGATGACTAATTTTCCCAGTTTTTTCCACATTTTCCATTATTTCTGCGCTCCTATTAGTTGCAGCGTGATGTTATGTAGCCTAAAGCCTTCCTTGATAACTGGGCTATTTAATAAAAAAATATTTTTTCATTTCGAACAAGGAGTTCCAGAGATTACCACGTTCAAACAAACAAACAAACTCTTCAGCTTTATAATATTAGTATGGACTATTGGTCATAGCGTAATGTTATTTAGCCTATAGCCTTCCTCGATAAATGGACTATCCAACAAAAAAAGAATTATTCAAATCGCACCAGTAGTTTCGGAGATTAGCGCGTTCAAACAAACAAGCAAACAAACTCTTCAGCTTTATATATTAGTATAGATGTGCAAATGAAGTCGCAAACACCAGTTAGTGTCTTTATAAATCGTAGCCTATGTGTTATTCTGATATATAAGCTATATTATTATATAGTTTCATTCAAATCCAATCGGTAGTTTTTACGTGAAAGAGTAACAAACAAACATATTTATACTTGTATATATATGTTACTACATAGTTTATTAAATATATGTATATAATTGTATTATATATTAGTTTATAATAAAATGTATCCTGCAGCATTTTATTCATATAGATACCTTCATATTGAAGTATAGACCTTTCAAAATCTCGTAGCACCTACACCACATCTCCACACCACTCAAAGGTTGGCTGGTAGAGAATACCTTAGGTATTAAGCCCGCCTATGTAATGTTTTTTTGCATAAAGTTTAATAAATAAAGTACATATGTAATATTAATAGGGATAATGCTGTATGAATGTTGCCCTATCCCAGTGGAGACCGGGAACAATTATTGTCAGCTGTAGGTCTTGTTAGAATACCAGCACCGCAGCGGCGATTGTCTATATCATTACGCTGAGACAATTGGGTAGACGACAATTTTTTAAATTCAATATATAATAAGAGTACTCTTTTAAGTGAGAAATATTGTAGAACCAACAGTACACCTGCACCTATTTCTTTTGAAGATACATCGCCATGTTTGCGGCGCTGTCGCGGATCGTTCAAAATCGCTCCATACTAAAAACACTACAATCGTGGCGTCATAACTCAGTAAACTCGCCTAATTTGTATGAGCGTATAAACAAATTTTATAATAACTTTGTTATTTGTACGTTTATAGGTATACTTTCTATATAGTCGACAGACAAAAGTCATGTTTTGACGATGTGAATAGTGCACTCTCCAGAGTCATGTATTGGTTTGAAATCAATAATTTATCATTAAACTCAAGAAAAACCAAATGTATAAAATTTTCGTTGCCGAATGTTTGATACTCATTTAAATATAAATGGTGATGTCATTGACTTAGTAAACAATACAAAATTCTTAGGTATTACATTAGATTCACGTTTACAATGGGACCCACATATTGAAGCCTTGGCAAACAAACTTAGTTCTGCAGCGTACGCAGTAAAAAAGATTAGGCTATTAACTAACGTTGAAACGGCAAGATTAATCTACTTTAGCTATTTTCATAGTGTTATGTCCTATGGACTATTGCTATGGGGATCAGCGGCCAATATTGAAAGCATCTTCGTGCTACAAAAAAGAGCGATTCGTAACATTTACAAATTACGGGCTAGAGATTCGCTTAGAGAATTGTTCAAAGAAATTAATATTTTAACTTTAGCCAGTCAATATATTTTTGACAACTTAATTTATGTATATAGAAACTACCACTCATACAATAAAAATAGTGATTTACATAATGTAAATACAAGAAATAAAAATAAACTTGCCGTTCCAATGTACAGGCTCCATAAGATTAGCTGTTCCTTTTTGGGGAAATGTATAAAAATGTTTAATAAGCTTCCACAAAGCATTATTGAGTTGCCTTTGCACAACTTTAAAAATCACATCAAAAAGACACTTATTAGTAAAGCATATTATAAAGTAAGTGATTATTTAAACGATAACACTGTATGGAGCTAGGTGCGGTATCCCAAAAGCCATGCTTGGTAACAACATAATTATTTATTTATTATTTTTTGTCTTTTCCTTTTGACATTTAATGTGTATGTAAATGTACATACGAAAATATTATATTATGTATGTTAGCTTTATTGTAGCTTTAAGTTTATTTTATTTTTTTATAAATGACTAATTGTAAATAACGATTAAAAAAGAGGAGATAAAAAATAAACCCTGAGAGTTTCTTGCCAGTTCTTCTCTAGGGCCTCCCAATTTCCGAACTGGTGGTAGAGTTTGACGTCAATAAGTGCCTGCAAAGGTCTATGTTGAATAAAGAATTTTTGAATTTTGAATTTTGAATTTTATAAAAAAAAATGTTACATTTAATGTGAGAATGCTAGAAATGTGTTCGTTTCATTAGAATTACGTAAATTATAATTGCTCATTTTTTAGAAATCTAAAATCAATATAAAGTAATAATTAAACTGTAATTTCTATATTGACATATGTACTTTCATTAGATATAAATTGCTCAAATCAGATAATTATAGTATAAAAACGGTCATAATCAGTTGTGGTCGTCTACTCTATTACCAAGTTGTCCTTTCTCTGTTGATTAACTGTGCCATAGACAATATTGTATTGTCATTGGCCAATAACAATTTTTCTTTTTTGCTATTATTTGTTTGACTTGATTATTTCGATCGTTGCCAACACATAATATAGTATAGGCAAATAACATATTGTTGTGAACAATATCAAACACCTTCTAGAAATAACGGTTTATTTATTTAAAGTAATGGAATACTAACGTAACTTTCAGGACTTGCACTCTTCCTGACTGACTGAATACTTTCGCAGACTAAGTCATATCTAATTATTACATTTTAAAATCAAATGTGTAACTGTGTTCCGCCACGTGGCTCACTGTGCTGCCATCTATTGGATAACGTCAGAGACAGAAAAGAGGCAGTAGTCAAATCCGCAATCTATCATCATGGCATGAGAAGTAGAATTGCATATTTACATTAGAATGACTGCGTATAATAAGGTTTTAACAATATTGTGTGTTTAAAATACGTGACAATTTGATAAAAAAAGCAAAAATTCTTTTAATGCCTATCAATAAATTAGGCCTTCAGTTGATATAATTTATTTTCATTAATACCCCCATTAATATTATGGGCGTAGATAAGGAATTTCCGTCTTTGGAATGGAAGGTCTGTCTTTTGACGTTCAACGCCAGTTGTCTTGCACCTTTTAAATTAAGAATTCGAACTTATTCGTTTTTTAATATTGTCTATGGTTGTCAACTGTCATACATATGTCAAAGTTCAACTGTTTTTGTTTTTTTTTTGTATCGCAGATATAGATCTCAGATAATATCCGATGTACCTAAATTAAAACGTATTCTGTATATTATTATTAACTCGGCCATAATAATGGCAAAATTTATTGTTATTTATCTCAATGTATTTATTTGAAAGTGTTTTTTTTTCTTTAATTGGTTTTTTATTTGAGTAATTGAATTATTTTAGCTTATATGAGCCAGGAATTGTCGGAGTATTAAAATTAGTTAAAGCTAAAAAGGCAAAAAAATTAAATTATTGCATAGTGACTTATAGAGCCTCCTATTTTTACATACTATTCTTGTGATATTTTCATAAACAGACTCCATTTGATTGAAAGTTTTTATAGTCGCCTACATTACATGCAGTTCCTCTGAAATTCGCTGCAACCCAACTTATAACATAAGGGAGTCATGGTTCTCTTCAAACTATAAACACAGAAAATTGCTGGTTTTTGGGAATAAGTAAAATGGCAATGGTTAAGCAAACGATGTTAGAATAATTAATCTGATTTGTGATATGAGTTTAACTTATGATACTGAATTAGAATATTTTATTTTAAAAATAATCTCAATAAAATTTCTGTAACGTTACATTAGAATTGTGCACATTATTGATTATAACATGGTGACAACTAATTTTGTTGCCTTCAAAACTATGTTATTACTTAGTTTAAAGTCTATTGACAAGTGTGTATAAATATTGTAAAATTTTCTCTTTTGGTTATTTAATAAATAAGAAAAAGTTTATTATTGAATAAGCCAAAATCTCTGAAATCTCCATATAAAACAGCAATTTCATAGTTTTACCCCTAATATTTCCTTGAAGCGTTTCATTGAAACAAATATTTAATGAAAAACTGAACCGTTTCAATTCCTTGTTTCGTAAACAATTAGATTTCACTCTGAACCTGGTAATAAATTATCAGTGGCTACTGCACTCAAGCGCACTTAGCTCTACGAGTTTTTTTTCCGCGTTTCGACAATAAAATATTGAATCAATGCACGAACTCAACTGGCTTAAGGTGACCGCATACCGCCAAGATATATATATTTATTTCTTACACTCACACTAGTTAGCCTAGCCCAAAGTAAGCTCTAGAAGGCTTGTGTTATGGGATCTAGGGTAACGGATAGACATACATATATTATACATATATAAATACATTTGGTAGAAATATGTTATTGCAACCATGACTAAGATACAAATACTCGCAAACATCTGCCCTCACCGGGACTCGAACCCAGGACCTTGAAACCGGTATGCCAACCACTTGACTATGGAGGTCCTCAAGATTGAGATTTATTATTACTAGATCTTGCATTTTGAAAGAAAGAAAGTAAAAGTTTATTCCAATTAAACAAGTATAGAATTTGTTAGGTTGCCCTGAATCCTCAATTAGGTAAAAAAAACTGTCAGTAGTCAGTAGGTAACTTCCCTATAATACTATAGCCACAAAAATATATAAAAAAAAAGAATAACAAAATCTCATTGCACGCTAGTGGGACATTTAATACCCTATAACTGCCATAAATGCCCCATCAGTGCAGTCAGTCGCCCTCAGGTCATCTGTTGTGAGTTGCGTCACCGAGGGTTCCGATATGCTTCAGGGAAGCGTATGCCACCCGCTTCTGTCTGGTCTTACTCGGCCGGGCAGAGTGGAGTCGCTAGAGCAGATGCACGAAGGGTGGAAATGTAATAATGTCATAACGCCGACGGTGTTTGGATCGCTGTCGCAGACACAGCCGTTAGAACGAGTGTTGCTCCCTTCGAACCAATATTGGTATGCTTTTTTGGAGGGCCCATTTAGTCACAACTTGCCATATTTAAATCAAATATTAGACTTTGAGATGGCAAGTGACCAGAGTCTTTTCCATAGCCGAAATGCAATAGTCCACAAACGATTTAACCAGTAATGACAATAATATCTGTGCATCTAACTGGGCTGCATTGTTCATAGTGCAGATAGAGATTAGACCCAGTTATGACAATAATTTCTGTGCATCTAACTGGGCTGCATTGTTCATAGTGCAGATAGAGATTAGACCCAGTTATGACAATAATTTCTGTGCATCTAACTGGGCTGCATTGTTCATAGTGCAGATAGAGATTAGACCCAGTTATGACAATAATTTCTGTGCATCTAACTGGGCTGCATTGTTCATAGTGCAGATAGAGATTAGACCCAGTTGGTACACTCCACGCACACTTTCATTAAATTTGACTTAAATGGCCTCTACGCGTTGGATCTTATAAAGGACCGCGTCTTTTTAAGACGCGTGATATAAACGACAATAAACTAGTTAGATTAGTTTCGATACATTTAGATCAGAGTCAATGTATTTAGAATAGTGGCCTAAACATATCTCAAAACTAGTCTTGTGGTTGAGACAACAAGCATTTGGGTTCTTAAATTCAATTTATATCAGATCGTCTTCAATATCGTCGCATGCCTCGCTGTAACTTTATGCTTAAATCAGTTAGACTGGCGTGACGATAGTTATATATTTGAGATTGTGTTTAGAACTTGATGCAATTTCGGTGATTTAATTCGAAACAATGTTAATAGGTTTTATTGTTATTTCCTACTGTTTAGTCCTTAAGATATTTTTCTATACATTCAAGCTGAGTTTGTTTGTAAATCTTTGAGGTTGAGAGCCTGAAGATTCTGTAATACAGGTGTTATACCTAGTACAGACTTCAACTCTCTCAAAGGCCTTATCCGTACAACTCAGTGTTATTTTTATTTTGTAAACCCTTTATAAGAGAAGCAATAAAATATTATTATTATAAAAAAATGCGAGGCATGTTATGATTCGACAATAGTTGTTCAGATAGTTGTGTCTGCAAATAGTTTGATAGCTAAATCTCGAACATCTTAAGAGGCTGTCATTTGACGGATTAGTTAAGGGTCGGATATAAATAGCGGTAACTCTCGATACGGCACGTATTTGTTTATGTGTAAAAGAACTTTAATTTCGTTATTGGAGGATTTCGAAATGGCATTCCAATGGTATGCAGCTGGACTTATGGTGAACGGGAAGCTATAAATCTGGACATTCATTTGCTGAGTATTTTAGTTACTATACGCTTAGTATAAGGTATTTTAGTGTAGCATACTATCGACCACTAACAATAAGTTTGAATAAAATTAGACAAAGACACCGCTATAATTCTATATAGCACCATCTCGCTTTAGGCATCAATTTAAGTTGTTGTAAGCAGTCGTAGTAGGTCGTCTGTTGTGGGCGGGATTAGGGCGGTCCCTAACAGGTTTCCCTGCTCGAAACACCCCTCGTTTTGTTTCCCGCGTCGAAGGAATGAAGATTAATCTACCACGCTCGCGTTCACTCCGCATTATGTTCTTGTGAATGTTGCTCGATTGAATTCTTTGTTGGTTATTATGTATTCAATTGATATATTCAAGTGCTTAGCGTAATTGAATTAGGTTTATCTGTGTTTATGTTTTTTTCTGTTAGTATTCACCACGGCTTATACGGAGAAATAAATAAGTTTACTGCCATGGAAATTCCTAATATTAAATCATCATTGCAATGATTCCTGTACAGATTAAAAAACGAGATTTGAGACATAATTTCTCGTAGAAGGACTATTTAAGTAACCTACTATTGTGTTATTCATACAGAATAAGATTGTCTGAAATGCATTTTATTAATAAAATCTACTCACATTAGCATAGCATGCCCTGTGCCAACGTAAGATAGAGTGTTTGTCTGTGGTAGAATATAGAGTAATTGTCTTTGGAATTTAGAATATTGATTCTATATAAGTATTCTAGTATAGTCAGTTACGTTTTGTTTTATCTATTTAAAATGTAATGTCTCTGTTTGTTATTATTGAGGTATAAATAATAAGAAAAAAAAATACCTTCTTCAACAATTAGGGACCTAATCCAGAATTGACTGCCTTGTACCAAACTCCCACATACTCATAGCTCGTTGATTCTTTCTATCCGCGTATCGATGTTCTGAATTGGTAATAAAAAAATCGACGGCTTAAAAATATTTATCAAATTCAGTCCACATGCTTCTTTTGATTGATCAAAGTACATATAAAATTTCTTCGATTTTTGAAATATTTATTCAAAGGAGTATGCCCATTCGTATACTACGGTACGTATACTACACCTTTAGGTACTCGTCCTTGTGCCTTAACCAAACTAATACAAAAAAATAAGTAACAATTTTTAACAAAACTGCAATATACCAAGCCGAAACTTCGCCGGAGATAAATCCACATAATAATTAGTAATTATTTCACTTCCTTTTCATTCGCCGTGTATTTTTATTGATGATATTCTAATTTCATTGATAAATAGTCTCTTCGGTATTGCCATATATTAACGATCGGATCGATTGGTCAAAAATATATTCGATACATTCTACTGTCCTCTCGTGAAAGGGTAAAAGGAATACCAAAACAATTAATTTTCTTTAGTCTTTTTTCTGCTTTCTTTATACAGATAGCTAATATCAATGTTGCTAAAACAATTATTTTTAAATTAATGAATTATTATATATGAATTATTGGATAGTTGTAATATTTATTGGATAAGATAGACTTAATCATTTTATAGTTTAAATCTTCTACAGTTAAATAGGTATGATCAAAAATGATGATAGGAGAAATTCGTAATTTGAAAGTCTTTGGTGTTTAATTTCTATTTTACCCATTGAAATAGAGTCAAATAGTTTTTAATAATTGAATATATAGTTAAAAATCTACAATATATCATAAAAATCATTATGGTACAAAATCATTTTTGGCGATACTAAAGTCCATACTACAATGGGCATTCTCCTTTACTCCAACTAATTCAATATCTCCTAGAAATAAATAAGGTTAAGTAGAAAGGATTCTGCAACTGAGCCAGCGCATTGTAATTGTACTGTTAGTATATTAATTTTCGTAAGCATTTGAAAGACATGATGAAATATATTGACACCTAAGTCCTATAATACACGCCATACGTTAGGAAGTGAAGAGGCGGGATATGTGTGCCAATTATGGACACTTGCTTATGAGAGTAATTTATCACTGACTGTGAAGTAATTGCCTCCCATTTAAGATCGGGCTACCGTCAATTAAAATGATGCTTCGATTTAACGCTACTGCGGTGATGAATATGACTTAGCAAATATATATTATTTTGGCGCAAAAACAGCTTGGTATTATTAGGAGGGGTTGCTCAAAATCCGACGTTGATGTCCAGATAATAAAACATATGTTTGAAACTTACACCGACTAAAACAATGCGTTTAGCATATTTGGGACCTGTCTAAGGCATTTGAAAACGTTTATCATAAAATGTTCCTTGTGAAATTACGTTACTATAGCTAACGTGATACTGCTCAGAATTTTCTTGTTTTATGACAAGATAGGAGGGTATAAAACGTAGTGATTAATGACAATAGGTTTCAGGGTTTTTGTGTTCAAAAAATAGGAGGATAACACAGGGTGCTGCTCTTGGTCCTTTCTTATATCTGATGTATATATATGCTATTTTATATATAATTTACTTTTATACAGGACTAACGTAATATAATTTTCAGAATAAACATAAAATAACTGTTTAATTAAGGTAAATCTAGACGTGCAAAATTGTGATATGAGTGTTTATCGTTAAATTTTTGTACTAGACCTTCAATTATGCCAATCCTGTTTTGCAATTAGTACGCCAATTTTAATTAAAGTAAGTACTCTAAGTAATACAGTAACTTCCATACTCATCTCTGAGTATGACAGTTAGAATTTCACTTAAAGTTCTAATAGTACATAGTTATTAAATCTTCATTAAACTTATCTCTTCTTATTTCACTCTATTATTAAAATAAAAGCAGACAGATCAATTAATAGTGGATTTAAATTAACGTTTGACGACTCTGAGTGCAACCTTAAGTGGTTGTACGTCGCAACATAATACATCTATAAGTCTCAAATGAAAGAAATCTTTCTTTTTTAGACTACAAACGTTTTGAGCTGTAATGCATAGAAACTATGCATCTAACTGCGTATAGTCTTTTAAACCCACTTGGTACACTCCACGCCGCTTTCATTCACTCCTTATTAAGGACCGTGTCTTATAAAGACGCGTGACATAAGCGACAATAATAATAAATATTCTTTAAACTTACACCAATTAGTCTAGCTCAAAGTAAGTTCTGTAAGGCTTGTGTTATGGGATCTAGGGTAACGGATAGACATACATATTTTACACATATATACATTTTTTAATTTCATACTAGCGGACCCGACAGACTTCGTCCTGTCAAATAGATTTGTACAGTGGCAGTTTTTTGTTCCTAATTATTTTATAGATTATGTCGCATAGCCAACCAAATCGCAAAAAAAGTCTAAATGACCTATTACATTTTGTGGCTATTCAATTTGGAACGTGACATTAAATCCTCCAACGATGTATTCTGTGCTCCAACGCACGCACGCACACTGTTTTGATAGATATGATTGAATTTCAACTATATGTAGCGTTAATAAAGCGCAAATTGACTCTTTGATGTTAGGAACACACCTTCATTGCTTAGACAACAGTGAGTGCTTGCAATATGAACTTTATACAATAACAATAAAGCTCAATTCGACTGTACGTTTTAGTTAGAAAACGTTTGCATGGGAAAATAAAAGGGCTGTTTTTAGGGTATTTTCGATAATAATTCGAATTTTCCTCATTGCATAAACCCTCCTTGAACTTCAACGAACATTAACAAAAAAGAATTGGCCAAATTGGTCCAGGCGTTGTTGAGTTATGAGCTTACCGACACATTTTGCGATTCATTTTTATATATAAGAAGATTTATTCGAGGACAGTTTGAACCAATTTTAATTGTGCATTTGTCCCTGGGATTGCTCCTTTTATCATTAATAAGGGTAGCGGTAATAGGCGCCGTCATGGGCACTGGTTCGGCGCCCGCATGGCGTTGCCTATAATTCAACCGCTATCTTATCTGGCCTCCTTTTCCCCAATGGCTCACTCGCCGACAAATCGCGAGGCGCACGCGCCGACACCTTTTTTGCTCTCCCCAACTATACCCTATAATCTGTATCAGATCAAACGACAGAAGCATCGAATATTATGCGAGCTCATGATGAAGCCGAGAACAGGCAGATACACTGCTTTTTGACACTTGATTGCCATCTGTTTCTGTCGCTAGTTGGTTACAGAGTTTGGTAATTTTGACAGATAAACGAATTGAAATCGACACTGGTAATTTATTTAAAACCTTTTTTCTAAGATCAGAATAAGTTAAAATATGACAGGATTAAATAATTCTTTGTAATATTAAAAATGTTATAGTACATATAAGAAATGTTCTGAGTATTACTATTATTTTTAATTATATAAATATATATATATATATATATATATATATATATATATATAATATATATATATATATATATTATATATATATATATATATATATATATATATATAAGTTGATCAGTTTGGTTTCGCCGTCAAATTTTAAGAAAGATACCACAGAATATTTTTACATTGATCTGACACTATGCACTTTTGTTTTGACATAGCTTTTTCTTTTCTTTTTTTTTAACACTTAGGTTATAGGAGTCAATTCATAGAGCTTTGATAACTATTCTATTTGTCCAGTCTGAGAATATATTGTAGGAGTAATAATAAAAAAAGAAAAAACTGTATTAACTTACAAATGTGTAGGAAGAAAATGCAGGCAAGTTAGGATTTGGCGATTTGTATTATTGTATTGTATTTAATTATTGAAACAAATTTTTCAGTATTATTATAAATACATATAATACAAATACGTGTAGATCTGAAACTAACTCTGTCTGTCTAAAACTATCTGTCTGTCGTATCATAAATCTATCATAAAAAACTACTAAAGTTTAAACTTATTTAATTCAATTTATATGCCGACGATAAAAGTGCTTCGATGACGCTGGTATTCTGCGAATACCACACAAAAAGGTTGGCATCAAGAGAGCTTTATTGTTCTCTGATCAGGAAATATTAGATTAAATAAGATTTGCGGACTTTTTAAATACGTAGAAACCATAACAGAATAATAACATATAAATATAACTATGTATATATGTAGAGACATTATCAATGTCTCTACATTTATAATAATCACCCTATAATAATCATATATAATACGATAAAGGTGTAACGGAACATGAATGTCAGATGACTACTTGGATATGAAACAAAACGGTCACTTACACTTTAAGATTATTTAAATTCATACATACATACATACATACACTCACGCCTTTTTCCCACGGGGGAAGGCAGAGATTACGTCCTTCCACTTGCTACGGTCCTTACATATCTCTTTCACTTCATCTACTTTCATAACATTCCTCATACATGCTCGACGATTGCGGGTACTTCTAACCTGGCCTTTTTTGAGGACACTTTCGATTTGTTCGAAATACAGAAATTTAAATACAGAATGCGAAAAATAAAACATACACAAAACACATTAAAAATAGACATTTCGCATTCCTGCACAGTGACACTTGTAAAAAATGCAAGTTAAAACCATACGTAAGGCAGAATCGACCTAAAAACAGTACCGTTAGAAACAAGTGGGGTAGTTAAGTGCGCGCCGCACCTGCGACACTTGAGACCACATGCGCGTGCGCCGTCGCTGGGAACCGTGATGCTACAGCGCGCACAAGTGCCACGGAGACGCTAGTATCTAGTTGGCATTACGAAAATGTTATTCAATTTTATGCTTCAGTCGTCTTTTTTTTTTTTCCATAATGTGGCAGACGAGCAAATGGCCCACCTGATGGTAAGTGGTAACCATCGCTCATGGACATCTGCAGTGCCAGGGGCACAGCTGAGCCGCTGCCTACCTGGAGAGTAATACTCTTTTTAAGCCTCGTTTGAAGTTAGACATATCGTAGCGCTCAGGAAACACCGCAGCTGGGAGCTCATTCCAGAGTTTGCATGTACGCGGAAGGAATGAACGCTGAAACCGAACTGTACTAGACAAGATCGGTTCCAGGTGATATGGATGAACTCTGCTGCGGTGGCGGGTGGTGCGATGATAAAAAGGTGACAAAGGCACCATTGCAAATAGTTCCTCAGAGCACTCTCCGTTAAAGAGCCTATAAAGAACACACAGAGAGCCAAAGTCTCTCCGCTGCTCCAAGGTCTCTGTTGAGGCCGTAATATTGGGATCACCGATGATACGGAAAGCACGCCTTTGCAGGGAGTCAAGAGGGTCGAGTTGATATAAACTTAAAACATCATTATTTTGCCTTTGTATAATTTAAAAAAAAACTACACCAAAACCATACTCATCAATAAATAAATGAATGTCAATAATAAACAGAGGTCGGAATAAGATAGAGTTATTTATGTAATTGCATAGAAATGCTGATATTAATATGGACGGGCCAACAATATTACAAATAAATAATAATAAAACTCTCAGAGATAGACAAATAAAACAAAGATAATTAACATACAATTTCTATTAGTTTACATTATTTCACAATAAGAAAGAAAGAGAGAAAATATTTTTATTGAGACAGCAAAAACAAACAAACTGTACCAAATGCATTAAAATTGCCTCAAATGGCCCCAGCTCAGCATGTTGCTAACCTTGCGGCTAACGCTGATCTTCCGCTGGTACCGAACTTTTTGCTTACGACTATCAATACAAATTATTGATAGTCGTAAGCAAATTCTCATACGCATATTTCGACTTTTTTTATAAATACTTTTAGCTTCTAGCCTAGACTCGTTTGAATAACTCAAACGAAACATCAAAATCATTTTCCTTGTCTGATTCATACCAGTAAGATTTGAAGTGTTCGCTTCTAACATTACTGTGTTAAGTGTGTAACTTTTGTGAGAATTAAAATATATAACCATTAGACTGGCAAGTAAAAAATTGGGTGTTCTCAACAGAGCGAAGCGGTATTTCACGCCCAGTCAGCGTCTGATGCTTTATAAAGCTCAAATACGGCCGCATATGGAGTACTGCTTACACCTCTGGGCTGGAGCCCACTAATATCAACTCCACCCTTTTGACTCCCTGCAAAGGCGTGCTTTCCGTATCATCGGTGATCCCAATATTACGGCCTCAACAGAGACCTTGGAGCAGCGGAGAGACTTTGGCTCTCTGTGTGTTCTTTATAGGCTCTTTCACGGAGAGTGCTCTGAGGAACTATTTGCAATGATGCCTTCGTCACCTTTTTACCATCGCACCACCCGCCACCGCAGTAGAGTTCATCCATATCACCAGGAACCGATCTTGTCTAGTACTGTTCGGTTTCAGCGTTTATTCCTTCCGCGTACATGCAAACTCTGGAATGAGCTCCCAGCTGCGATGTTTCCTGAGCGCTACGATATGTCTAACTTCAAACGAGGCTTAAAAAGAGTATTTCTCTCTAGGTAGTCAGCGGCTCAGCTGTGCCCCTGGCACTGCAGATGTCCATGAGCGATGGTTACCACTTACCATCAGGTGGGCCATTTGCTCGTCTGCCACCGTATGGAATAAAAAAAAAAGACTTTCAATATTTTCTGGCTTCAACGAACGTCTAAAATCCAGTTGTACATTGAAAAAGATCTTTTTATTTAAAATATCACAAGATTTTTTTCTGCTGTTTAAAATGAATCTCGGGCTTAAACCTCGCAACAGATTTTGATGAATCAATCTTTAGACCCTGAGACATAGGCTACTTTTTATTTCATAAAAAAGGAATAAAGGGTTTAAACAGAGGTTGAAAGTTTGTATGGGATTTCCTAATTTGAAAAGACAAAACCATGAAACTTTAAGCACTTGATAAGAAATCATTAAACATTTGTTTTAGCATTTTTGAAATTTTGACCAGCTAGGGGGTGAAATAAGGGTTGAAAGTTAGTATACAACTTCGTCAAATATCACGTCATAAGAAACAAAACAAACAAAATATTTTTGTACACAACCTGAGGCTGGCCCCTGTAAGGGTCTCTTAGACATAAAGGGCCAGGATTGACAAAAACTAATTTTACGCAGGCGAAGCCGCGGGCGGTAGCTAGTATGACAATAAATGTCAAGAAAGTAGGAAAAAACACTTCGTCTACCATCTGTGCGAAGAAAGTCACGAACATCAGCTAGTATGTTTATAAATTGTAGTCTATATGTTATTCTAATGTAAAAGCTATATTATCGTGAAGTTTCATTGAAATCGACTAAGTAGTTTTTGCGTGAATAAGTAACAGACATGACATGCATCCACACAAACTATAGCGTTTATAATATTGACTAGCTTTTGCCCGCGACTTCGTCGCGTGGACTTCAGATTCGTCCCGTCTAGTCTAGTAATAAGTAAGAAATACGGTAACTAAGCACTGCAGAGCCCTAATCATAGGCCTATAGGTAGCTACTGCAAGCGTTTGCAATGTAAGCGCAAAAAAAAATATGTTTTTTCAACAACCTCACATTAGAAACCTCAAAAATTGTAGCCTATGTGTTATTCTGATGTATAAGCTATATTGTGGTAAAGTTTCATTCAAATCCATTCAGTAGTTTTTACGTGAAACAGTGACAAACATCCATACATCCATACTTACAAATTTTCGCCTTTATAATAGTAGTAGGATATGGATTTTACAAAATTTACTACTAGTCTTTTATTAGAACGGTTTGCTTTTGAATCATTATCAATATCTTTAGAAGGCCTGACGTTCCATTACACTCGGAGAGTTCTGACAATGTGTTCCGCGCCTGCGGTATCTGGCACTCTAGCGGCGGCGCGCAGTATCGGCCAATAAGCGTGATTGATTATCAAGTGCGATACGCCAGAGAGTAGGAACGCGGACAGACGGAACACTTGCTACAATCGCTGTTTTAAGAGCCAGTAATTCTACCCCGCTTTTGCTATCGTTGTCTATGTGTATCGTTGTATGTATCGTTGTATATTGTAAATACATAATATAAATGTAATACATAAATGAAAGAAGTCTATGTTGTATCTTTGTATGTACCGTTGTATATTGTAAATGAAAGAAATCATGTCAATATTTTATCTATAACTAGTACAATGTTAGCTAGAAAGTTTATTCTAACACCAGCTGTGCCAGCGACTTCGTCCGCGTGGAATAGTTATTTTGAGCATCATATTTATTTTCGCAAACAACCACCTCAGCTGTTACCCGATCTTGACAACGCGACATATCCAAATTTGATTACCATAAAAACGATTGTAGTGAGTTAACATTAAAAGATAGACATATAGGTACTGTCGCGGACATTTTTTTAGATCATTTTAAGAGGAATAATTCTTTCATACATATTTTTTTGATATCTAGAACCGTTTTCGCAGCGCACGCAACAAAAGCCCTCAAAGATGAATAATTTTCCCCGTTTTTTCCACATTTTCCATTATTTCATCGCTCCTATTAGTCACAGCGTAATGTTATGTAGCCTAAAGCCTTTCTCGATAAATGGGCTATTCAATAAAAAAATATTTTTTCAATTCGAACCAGGAGTTCCAGAGATTAGCGCGTTCAAACAAACAAACAAACAATCAAACAAACAAACTCTTCAGCATTATGATATTAGTATAAATTATGTTTCTGCTAGAAAGTTTCTGTACAAAAAATTACGCAGACGATATCAACTGCAGAAAAATGCAATTTTATGATAGCCAACTTCTTCTTAACAGTGACACGTGGGGTGGGGGGGACAAACATGTGGTAAAAGTAATAAACCTGCTAGAATCAAGTTAAAGTAATTTCACAATCACAATAAAATCTAAAGTTTAACTACTGAGATTTTAATGAAAATATTGCGCAATATATAATATTATCTCATATTTGATTACTAAATTGTTACGTTTAGTTTTGATATTTGATCCAAATACAGTTTATACTTGTAGATTAAAAAAATATTTTTTCTATATTAATCCAGTAATAGAACAACTCATATTTAAGTATCGATTTAAATAATATTTTTTTATAATACAGGAATAAGATAATTAATTCCTAATAAGTGATGCGACATTTTAATAATAGGGAATTAATCTCTTTTTTGAAAAGAATCTTAATTTGATCCTTGCGTGTCAGTAAACCATATACTAAAAATATAAAAAATTTATACACTCGTTAAGTGCTATAAAAATTGCATTAAAATTTAATATTTCCAATTTTCACGCGTAATTAGATGAAGGCGCCGCACAAGTTGTTACTCTGTAGCTCTAAGTAACCTGTAGCGATGACGTCAATACGGCATGTAAATAATAAACAAAGCTCTATGTTTGATGCTATGTATTATTATATTCATAATTTAAAAATGAGTTATTATCTTTTATATATAAACAAGTAATAAAGGAATAATAATAATAGAGTAATACTGACATCGATGTTTTAATACTCCGTAACTCGGTAGAACAAAAGTCGGGATTTGCAGCAAAGAATTTTCCGACCATTAATGCATTTATTTTTGGTAAATTCGTACTATCTCCTTTTACAAAACTGCTTGCCATAGTGTGATTCACGTGCGATTTCAATTTAACTTACGTATTTATAACGTTCTCTTACATTAAAAAAGCAACCTACAAACTTCTTTTTTATTGTTTTGCGGCTCTATACGTACTATGGATTCATAATGACATTGACACGCATAAGTTTACAGTACCTTTTTTTTTTTTTTATTATTGTCTGGAAAATGCGTTACGCATACCCCGCGGCTCGGGAACACCGCGGGGTTATGTCGGACTCTCCGCGCGCTTGGGGGCCGAGTGCCAGCCAAGTGCGCGGCCTACCGACTAAAAACCAGACAATGCCCCTCAGGGACGCCTTGGCAGGAGCGCATCAATCGTCGACGCATCCTCCCCCTCATCAGACGAGGAGGAAGACACGTCGAGGAGAGCAGCATCACTGCCTGACAAGGTCATGGGAACACTTACGTACACTTCCACGACAAGTTTACAGTACCTTATGACGTCACGACATGGCGGCCTATGTTTCGCTCTTTATTTACGTATAGATTAAAAAAGTGAATACTTTGAAACTAATTTTTATATTATTTTTGTTATTTTATGTACTTAAACATGATGGTTCTGACTATTTAGGTCTTTTCTAATATAGAGGGAAGTACCCTATTTAACCCATTTTTAATAAACCCATCGTGTGACTTTAAGAACAAAAACCGACTTTAATTTTATTTGTAATCAAACAATGATATAATATTAGAAAATTAAATGTTGCCTATTCAATTAGCAAGTGTACTATTTAATAATTATATTAGTATTTTATTTAAATACTGTGAAACAAATTATTTTTATGAACACACATTCGGAACCATGTTTTATGCAATATATAATTAATAATAATTAAGAACATAATAAAGCAATTGCAACTCCAAGAACTGCCAATGTCGAATTATATGTGTAGATAGATAATAACGCGATTGCAACAAACGCCACGCGATTACAAAAGAACAAAAATGGCACTAGTTACTCCAAGAACAGCCAATGTCGAATTATATGTGTAGATAGATAATAACGCGATTGCAACAAACGCCACGCGATTACAAAAGAACAAAAATGGCACTAGTTACTCCAAGAACAGCCAATATCGAATTATATGTGTAGATAGATAATAACGCGATTGCAACTAACGCCACGCGATTACAAAAGAACAAACGTGGCACTAGTTACTCCAAGAACTGCCAGTGTCGAATTATACGCGTAGAGAGATAATAAGGCGATTGCAACTAGACCTGAGTCGATCGCGATTGATCAAATCACTGTGATTCGATCGCGTAGCATTTATGAATGATCGAGTCACAACCCACGAAAAGATTCGATCACCGAGATCGACTGGGTCACGGTAACTCGGTCCTGAGTCACGATCATTTATGCTGTGTATTGAAAACAAATTGTTACAATTCATTTTCGTTTTTATCCTTGTAAATGTTTACTTACCACATTATGAAAAGTTAATAGTGGTAATTAATAGCAAATCAATCATTAAATTGCAAAATGACCAATCGTGATGGATTTATATCCATTTACGAAAGTCTTTAAGCGACACAAAAAACAATAACAATTCAGTGAGTTTTTCGCAGAATTCAACTATGTATGACAGACGCGTATTTTATTTCATTTATAAAATTTACGTCTAGCAATGAACACTATGAGATATAAAAAGTGTGTGAAAAGTTATCTATTTATATATAACATAATCATGTAATAATCGTATCTAAAATATTTGAGTACCAAATTTTCTCGTAGCCCAACCAAACGAGCGTGACCCAAAACGTACAATAGCCATCCGATCGGAGACCCGAGACCTGTTGAACACCCAACCCGCTACCTCAATCAATCGATCATTTGATCGAATCATTGTGATCGAATCACCAAGCGAATGGGTCGCGATCGACCCGGGTCGCAACAAATGATCGATCGACACAGGCCTAATTGCAACAAACGCCACGTCTGCACGGTTCGCTGCTCGTTGGCGCAGCGGAGTGCGCCGGCGCCGTCGAGTGTTGCCGCAGGTCGGAGCCACTCCACCGCTCTCCAGCCTCCGCCAGCCATGTGAACCGCACGACATTGAACTTTCGAACGGTCTAATATAGAACCACTTGTATAAATCTCAAGTCTTTGATCTAATTAGATAGCGTCTGATATTAATAGACTTCGATTCGAGTGAATTAGTTTTTATAGATATCACTATATCTTCACTATTGGGTATTTTATTTAAAAAAACTATAATATCAGATCGTTTAAAAAGGAATTCAAAAATCAAAATCAAAATCAAATCAAAATCAAAATAATATTTATTCAACATAGACCTTTACAGGCACTTATTGACGTCAACAAACAAAACAAAAAAAAGCTTAAATAATTAAAAAAAAAAACAAAAACCTTATCCGTACGTACGAATAAGGAAAAAAAAAATATATATTGACTCGACACCTGTTCGGAAATTGGGAGAGCCTTCTCGAGAAGAACAGGCAAGAAACTCTGTAGGTCTATTTTTTATCTCCTCTTTTCAATGTTAATAATTATATAATATATAAAAATATACAATATATTGTAGTATAAGATACAATCATACCTAATACGATTACAGTCGTATGTATGTTTACATACACATATAAAATAATACAATATTATAAATAATGTTGTTACCAAACATGGCTCTATGAATAGTGTCCCTATTCCCAAATACTGTGATCATTTAGATAGTCACTTACTTTATAATAACCTTTACTCATGAGTGTCTTTTTGATATGGATTTTAAATTTATATAAAGGCAAATCAATGACACTTTGCGGAAGCTTGTTAAACATAGATATACATTTCCCCAAGAACGAACAGCTAGTTTTATGGAGTCTGAACATTGGAACGGCAAGTTTATTTTTGTTTCTAGTATTCACATTATGTAGATCACTGTTTTTATTGAATTTATTATAGTTTCTATATACAAAAACTAAATTATCATATATATATTGACTAGCTAAAGTTAAAATATTAATTTCTTTAAACAATTCTTTTAGGGATTCTCTAGCCCGTAAACAGTAAATAGCACGAATCGCTCTTTTTGTAAAAGGAAAATACTTTCAATGTTAGCCGCTGATCCCCATAGCAGCAGTCCATAGGACATAACACTATGAAAGTAGCTGAAATAAACAATTCTTGCCGTTTCAACATTAGTTAAAAGTCTAATCTTTTTTACTGCGTACGCCGCTGAACTAAGTTTGATTGCCAAAGTTTCAATATGTGGATCCCACTGTAGTCGTGAATCTAACGTAATGCCTAAGAATTTAGTATTATTTACCAAGTCAATGACATCACCATTCATATTTAAACTAGTATGAACCTGCCTTACATTGGGCAAGAAAATTATATAAATGGCTGTGTAAATTTAATTTTTATAGCGTCCAAGAATTTCTAAATCTAAACACGTCTATGTATTAGGAAAATTCTGTAAATTTAATATTTATAGCGCCCAGGAATTTTTGAACCTAAACATATCTATGTAATAGTAAAACATTTGCACGCTATGAGATTAGCTAAACATGTTTGATCAATAATATAACCATAAGACAACTTGTATACCATGTTTACGCAAATAAATGAATTTATTTATTTTACTTTTTTTTATTATTTGCATGTCGAGAGTTCCATTAGCTCAATCGACAAGGAGTTACCATGACGAATAGGCCAGTCAAAATGGAATGACAAGCGCTTCATTATACTGAGCCTTACAAGACGTTGTGAGTCAAAACCAATATCACTTTTGCACTTCAAACATGCTACGTCATTAGTTCAAAGGTTAGGGCGGGAGACCTTGTACTAAAAAGAACTAGTACGGGCTTTTTGGAACTCTGTATTTTTACAGAGCCGTCAATTGGAAGCTGGCCTCAGATAAATAGTCTGAAGCCAACTTCCTTTACAAGTTTAAACAAGTCCACGTTATGTCTAAGCTATAGTTTAATAGTGTTCAAATTCAAATTCAAATTTCAAATTTAAAATCATTTATTCAGTCTGGGATGTTACAAGCACTTGTGAATGTCGAAAAGCTACGCCATCGGTTCGCAAATCTACGGCGGGAGACCTGGTACTGAGAAGAACTGGCAAGAAACTCAGCAAGGGCTGTTTTTTTCCCTGTATTAAATAGATACAGTCGTCAATTTGGAAAATGGCTTCAATATTGATAATTCATGAAGTCACTTTCCATTACATAATACAATTAATAAAAATACAATTTGAAAACATGCCTATATTAGGAATGCCGTGTCATACAGTTTTAAAAGAATATATCAAAGTTAAAATTATAATAAATACTATAGTCAAAATATTTGGCAACGTAACTAACGTAACGTAACTTAGAATTACTACACTCAAGCAGTGTTATCATTTAAGCAATCCTAAACAGTGTAATACTCTTTTTCATAATTTTTCATAACAGTATTTCTGACAAATGATTGAAAATCAAATCGATGGAATTTTCTTGGCTATTGATTTTCCCGTAAAATTACTTTTAGTTACTTGCAGCTTGTACGTTGAAATGACAGGTTTATGTATATTTCTCGCATTTAAGTTATGAATTTGAATGAAATGAATATTTTTATCAAAATTATTATGGTTCTTGTGAACACAAATTTAATTTTATTAAATACAGTACTAAAATATGTAGGTTCTTTAAGGAAGAGGAAAACATGAAACACTTACTGTGTTACTAATTCCTAAAGCCGGAAAACTATAGAATCATACCACGGAAGGACATAATCTAGTTCATGGCCATGATTGGCGGGGCCAAAGGGGCTATACGGACTAAAGATTGACTGGGCCAAAGGGGCTATACGGACTAATGATTGACTGGGCCAAAGTTGCTATACGGACTAATGATTGACTAGTCCAAAGGAGATATACGGACTAATGATTGACTGAGCCAAAGGGGCTATACGGACTATTGATAGCGGAGGCACAAAAGATGTCAATAGATCGAAATGCTGTAAATGACTTAGGACACGTAGCTCTTTTTTAATATTGTTATCTTGCTTAAGAAATGGTTTGTTTATTCCTTTATCTGTATATATTTTATAATAATTAAATAATGGTGTTTGTTTATCTCATTAGCTTACGTATTGTCCATAGTTAATTAATAAGTTACTAAGAATCGTTTTTTAGCTAATATGTAATTTGATAACAAATGTAAACATCAAGGGTCGTGGAATTATCATCCCTAATGAACTAAAAGGACTATATATAAACACCACTTCAACCACCAAATCAGTAGATCAGCTGCTCAAGCTACTGAGTAGTCGATTGGTCTCCGGACGGTCTAACAGTATCAACTCTGTATCTTATAGTCCATAAGTTGACAAATGAATTTAGTTCGTGACAAGTAGGTATTCGCGTGTCTCATTCATAAGTTGTAACGGGAACGCTGTCCACACTTAAGATTTTCGGCCTATTTCTTTATTACTCCACTAGCTGACCCGTGCCCACTTCGTTGGGCATAATATTAATAATCACTTTTTAGTACAGAGTGTTATGTTTTAATTTCTAACTGTAATATTAAAAAAACTAATCTTTGTAACTTAAATATAAAAATTAGACGTATGCTGTCGTTGCCTTTTTTGTAGGCATTTTCAAGCTCCACATCTTTTCTCTAGAACTGAAAAATATATCTTTCATAGTTAAAGCAGCGTTCGTAAGAAACGTTTCATTCGACCGTTTTTTTCCGATTCACTTTGCGAAACGGACTACCACGTAAAAGCATTTTTATTTTTCGATTTCTTATATAACCTATGTCACTCAGCAATAATGTGGCTTTCTATTGGCAAAAGAATTTTTAAAATCGGTTCAGTAGATCCCGAGATTACTTCTTACAATTTAACAAATATACAAACACACAAACTTTACTTCTTTATAATATTAGTATAGATGATTCAAATCAAAATTCAAAAATGACATGTCACGCTTTGACAGTATTCCTAAAAATTAATTATTGTTGATTATCAAGATATTTTTTTTTTGAGGGGGGAAATGCGACCTTGTGCGCCATGACACCGCGCTGGCAAGACGCGGCCGTGTGTGGGGCTCTCCGGTCAAGAGGACCGGCCTACCCACTAAAACCCCCCCGAGTTCTCTGGGCTCATACGGGGCACATGGCGGGGTGCGCTCTCGCGGTTCGACCGCCATGTGTCCCGGGGCCGGCTCGACCAAGAGTTGGTTAAGCCACCGCCAAAGGAGGGACTGTCCGAGAACCCCTGGACAGTCCCCCAGACAGAGAGACTTCACCACGGCGTGCGCGCCTCGCCGGACGCGCACGCAGCCTCTCGGTAGGGTCACTAGACAGGCAACACCGCGCTTGCGTGTGCCCGCCTTCGCCTACCAATCCGTCTGCGGCGGAGGGGAGCGGTCTCAACGTCCTCTTCCCGCTCTCTCTCCGCGGCCTCCTTCTGCGAGATGACGCTCTCGCAGAAGGAGGGGACAGTTTCCGATTATCAAGATATATAACATACTATACCAAAACTTTGAAATACATTTTTTTTTCCTCATGAGAGGAAGGCTGAGAATCCTCACAAGGAGCACAAAACGTACCCAGGATACCCCCGCAACGGCTAGTGTCACGGAGGTTATGTCGGAGTCCACGCGACCGGAACGGTCCGGCCACGTGACCTACCGACTAAACTCAGCCTGGCCTAGGTTCTAAAACCATATAGGCAAATCGTGAGGGCGACTTTGAAAAACAAGTTAATAATTCCAGGCTAAATTGTATAAGTTACGAATATTGAAATAGTATAATTTTTGAACAATTTTTGGAAAACTTGTGATGTTGGAATATAATCATAGGCCGTAAGTCACTTTTTCCTACTTACACCCCTTTCACTGGGAGTCGAGGATCCGGAGCTAGCCGGAGGTCACCCTTGGCTCTAAGGTGACAAAGTGAAATCCCCACTCACAACGCCACCGCTCGGGCCATTACAATGCGAAGGAAAGAACTCGAATAATCGTTTCTATAGGTTGCATTTCGGAGAGTGTGCGTTGGAATTACATGAATTAATTCCACCCGCACCTTTCCACCACCAGTCAACCAGACGTAGGCTTAACTACCATCCTTACGTGGTGGACTATCCTCTTACACGTACAAAACGGTTCCAGTCTTCGTTTTTAATACGAACAGCTAAGATGTGGAACTCTTTGCCGACGTCTGTGTTCCCGGAACAATATAATCTTACGGTCTTCAAGTCACGAGTGAATAGGCATTTGCTAGGTAAGCGTGTTCCATCCTAGTCCTCATCGTCACTTACCATCAGGTGAGATTGTGGACAAACGCGAACCTATTTTAAATAAAAAAAAAATTCAAAATCGAATCACCAAATTTAAATGGCTTTTAAAATCCTAAGATTTTTATAAGACAGGTTTTACATTCGTACTTATTCCTACTACGAGTAATATTGTAAATATGAAAAATTGTATGCATGGGTGGATGTTTGTTACACTATCACGCAAAAGCTACTGAATGGATTTTAATGAAACTTTATAATACCAAAATATGACGAAACGTGTCAAGCTTTATGTGATAATTTTATTTTTATTTTATTTTATTTTATTTTCATGGAAAACAAACAGCATTTGTTACGAAAAGTAGACTAAAAATATGGAACAAGCATGCCTTATACAGTTTTCACTAATAGTACCTTTTTTAACTTAAAACAATAATAACAATGTTACTTACTTATTTAAACAATTTTGTGTCACATTTCCAAAGAAGTCAGCATTAATCCTCTGAACGAAGTAATTGTGTTTTGTCATGAATAAATCAACATGCATAGAGCGATTACAGTTAAAATTAACTAGTACTCTATTCAAATATGATTTTTTTCTATAATTTATACATGCGTCAGTATAGAATTTAAGGTAGTTTCTCCTGGGATTGGAACGACTTGGCGCTTGTAAGTAAATTCTTGAGAGTATCTCGTTACTCTCAACTTTATTGTGTAAGTATTTTAGGTCAGTAGCTTCTCTTCTAAGACTCAGAGGTAACAGGTGGTGGTGTTTACAGTCATTAATATAATTAGATTTTGAGGTAATTTTGTGTTTGAAGTTTATAAAACGCAGAAATTTTCTTTGAATTTTTTCAATTTTATCAACATAGATCCCGTACTGTGGATTCCAGACTATACTCGCGTATTCAAGTAGGCTTCTGACTGAAGCGCAATAAAGGATCTTTAATGATTTCACATTGCAAAAGTTTTTTGTGCTTCTTATAATAAAACCTAAAGTTTTAGTAGCTTTCAATGTAATGCTCATATCAATATGCTTATCAAACAAAAGCTTTGAGTCTAGTAGAACACCTAGATCTCTTATATGGTCAACTCGCTGAAGTAACTGCTGGTTTAAAGTATAATTAAATTGTAATATGTTACGGGATCTACTGAATGTTATAGCATTACATTTAGGTACATTAAGGGTTAATTTATTAGGACGACAATAATGTTCCAGCCTCTCAAGATCTTGCTGTAGCAGCAGACAGTCATTGAATGCATTGATTTTTTTTTAAACTTTCATTTCGTCGGCAAACAATAAATATTGAGAATAATAGAAGAATTTTAAAGTTATAATATTAGTTCTTGACTACGCCTGATATAAGCTACTCGAAATACTAATGCAGACGAAGTTGCAGACACTGGCTGGTAAATAATATTAACGCTATCGTGCGTCAACTAAAACCACATTGCACAAAATTCAACTTTGCGTGTTATCACGTTGCAACGAATAAATCCAGCGCGCAATTTGGGCGCCGCCGTAAATCGCTGGGCGTGCGCTAATGCAGCGCGTAAATCAGCGGCTGCACGGGGCTACCTGCTCTCTGGAGTTCGTCCGACTTAAGGCAAGCGTAATGCAATCGCGATCAATATAGACTAGAATACAGTTGAATTGATCATTTTCAAAAACCACTTATGCATCATTTTTTCCAACATGCTTTTTTGTTGAAATGGTTCCTCAAAGGTAGATGCGTTTTCTGGGTGAAAATAACTTAAGTAAATACAATCCTTCCTATTTTAATTATACCACGTGAAAGACGTTCATTGCATAAACAACATTGGTCAGTGACTTAAGAGGTTTTTGCATGTAGTATATTTCTGGCCCCCCCAGCTAACGGGGCCGCCGCGGGCGAGCCAATGACGCCGACGAGGTCGTGGAAGTGTACGTAAGTGTTCCCATGACCTTGTCAGGCAGTGATGCTGCTCTCCTCGGCGTGTCTTCCTCCTCGTCTGATGAGGGGGAGGATGCGTCGACGATTGATGCGCTCCTGCCAAAGCGTCCCTGAGGGGCATTGTCTGGTTTTTAGTCGGTAGGCCGTAGGGTAGGAGAGTCCGACATAACCCCGCGGTGTTCCCGAGCCGCGGGGTATGCGTAACGCATTTTTCAGAAATTAATAAAAAAAAGGAGTAGTATATTACTGAGATTTAAACGACATTTTAAACTTGCTTTGTTTTGATTGGTTGAACAATATTTCAATTTTTCTAAACCATCGCCATTAATGTCATTTGAACTTCATTTGTCTTTTACTCAACTATTTTAATTAATAAAAAACAACACATTTTTTTTTAACTTGTTTGTCAACTGAATCTTATGGAAAATAGTCCCAAAGGACCAGAAAAAGTCATTTGCATCTTCGACATACATGAGTTTTCAGTATGATTCAGATCGAAAAGGAACTATCATAGCCGAGGAAATATATTGATGGATTGATTAAACATTCATTCTCATTATTACAGAAAGTTACAACTTCTGTTTCACTTCCATCAACCAAAGCCTATGACATGAAAGTGCCCATCAATAAAAAAATGACAATTTAAAACAAGTTCAAGATAGCATTTTGAAAGAGCATATGCCATTTTATAACAACTTTTTTAGTTGGCCAAATGCAATTGATGAAGATAATCCAGATGAAAATTATGGAGAATATGACTATGTACCATAAAAATATTAAAACATGACAAATTAATATTATTTTTAAGTGTAATTCTTAATTATTAGCAATAAAAAATATGATTACTACGATTTTTTTGGGTAAATTATATACTACTAAACCTATTTCTCGTTAAAACAACATGTTTTTCAGGTTTTTTTCATTATTTCTATAAATAAACTGTAAAGATTATACGCTCTATTATTTTTGTACCACTCAAATACTAAAACTTAAATACTAAGTATGCAACAGTTTTTATTGATTTCTGAAAAACTATAATTTTGTGACTTATAAGGTTTTTGAAATGACCGATTCAGTTGTAATGAGATTTATTTTTACATTTGACAGATTTTAATGGATTTCCAAAATGGAAATGATCATTTCGAATATACTGTATTCTTTGGTATGACTATTATGCGTTGTTTAGTCTATTATGAATTGATTTTGTTTGGTAGGTAGGCCATATTTCAGCGATTATATCATGTAATTTTTACAGAAACTGATTCAATTGTTCTTAAGATCAACTCTTATTTGTTTATTTATTTATTGATACATACAAGCAAGCTTACAGTACATAACCAATACGCTTACAAGTTAGTTGTCATACAAAAAATGATAATAAGAACATATACATGCTTGTCAAGAAATTTAAGATGTGAACAAACACTTAAAACATAATTAAATAGAATTAATAAGAATTATAGTCACCATAATTTGTCGATTACATCTAAAAATTATGAATAGTAAAATTAAACAATTAAATAATGTCAAAATCTAAATAATAATATTAATATGTCAAACAATTTAAAATTACATGTCATTAATAATTAATTCGAAACAATTGATAAGATGTCTTGGTGAATGTGCAAATATGTCAATGTCACAGTGCTGTGCAAGTATGTCACTTATCAGACTTAGTGCGTAGTTTGTTGGTGCGTGAGCTGTTCGAACAGTGCGTGTAACAGACCTTACCAGGAGACCTATTTTTGAATTTCGAATGCGACTTCGAAATCACCGATGTGACTAATAATCACCGATTTTCAATAATTCTTATTTTTGAATATCACTGATGTGACAACCTTAGTCACGGATGTGATTTCATTACGAGTGCCCTCACCCACTCGTAATCAAGTCATACTTGTGGAAATGTTATCTGTGTTTTGTTTGGAGAATATATATATTATATATATATATATATATATATATTATATATACATTTATGTGTGTACTTTATCTATGTTGGCAGCTCTGCGATCGACTTTCAAAAATTGGCGCTCCATCCTGATTGCATGGCATTCTAGTTGGTACTCTTAGTCCAACTCTACCCAAAATCGTTGGACTATCTATCTTTTGTTGCAATACAGATAAATAAAATTTTATGACTGCCATTATTCGTCTGAATTTGAGGGTTTCCAAGTCCACCATGCCCGAAACAAACATTGAAGGATACAAGTAAGGATAATACCCATACTTTCTCATATAAAGCCAACGAGCAAATTTCCGTTGAACCCTCTCTATAAGTAAAATATCTTAAGAAAATATTCTACAAACAGAATTCACTAAAAGAGAAGAGAAATTACTGAGAACTGTGACTTTGCAACGATTGTGTGGGGGTTACAAATTTGTTGAATTTTCACAAGAACACATGTATTATAGGCGTCTATAACCACTTTTTTTTTGTACCCCTGAGGAAAATGCATTAAATTGCATATCCCGGCTGTGGCGAGCCGGCGGTTATGTGGGGCTCTCCTCCCCAGAAGGGGGAGGCCTACCCACTAAAAACCTCAGGGATGGCCTTCCTTAGGCATGTAGGGACCCCCCGGGAACATCAAGCCACTTCCGGGAACCCCCAGCCTCCGCTCCCCTTCCTAGAGGGGAGTCCTTCTCGGGGGAGGCTACACGACCTCCCCCGGTCTCCTCCACCGACGACGCCCCTTGGCCACGGAAGGGGCGTGGTCCATCCCGGGTCGCCGTAGCGGTCGCGACTTCTTCGCGCCCGCCGGCGACCCGCGGCGGCGCCGCGGCTGTGCTACCGAGCCCGGCGCCGCCTTCTTCGAGCGGAATCGGCCATCTCCTGACCCCGCTCGGCGGCCTCCTGCTGGAGCATCACTGCTTCACAGAAGGAGGCCACAGCCCTCCAACCTCCCTCGTCCGCCAGCATTGCCGCAATCAATGCCGGCGGAGACAGATCTCGCCCGATCTCTGCGACCAAGACTCGGCGCTCGGAGGCCCACGCGGGGCACTCCGCCAGCGTGTGCTGGGCCGAGTCGAGGTCGGATGCGCAGTGGTGGCAATGTGTCGATCCCTCCCGTCCTATTCGACACAGATACTCACGGAAGTAGCCGTGCCCGGTAGGCGTCTATAACCACTTAGCAAAAGCTATTTTACCGTTAAGGATTGCTTAAATGATAACAATGTAATTTTTATCACCTCAATAGTTTACGTGACTAATTATGTTAACAATAGTAAATAACATAATGAAACTATAGCTTTTATTGATATAATGTAAACTTGTTAAAACTTGTAAATATACAAAAGAAATACCCCTTGCTGATTTTCTTGCTGGTTCTTTCCAGTACAAGGTAGGGATATTCTTTTGATATCGATACATTGAATTATCTGATAGTTGCCATACGATATATCGTAATAATTCGATATTTTGACAAATTACGTTATTATTCGATATATCGATATATTTATGAAAATATCGAATCGATAAAAAAAGCTAACGCTATAATGACAACGGAACCAAAGTAAATTATAACATTACTCAATGATTGCATTTCATCGGTAACATCTGTGTGCGGGCATAGACAGAGCTATGCCTATACATTCCATGGAGCAGATAGCCGAGCAACATTTTCTTATCTTTTCTTAACATAGATTAAGTACCTATTCCTATATGAATATTGTTAATATTGTCTTTCGTGTACATAATCTGGGGGTTTGTGGATTCACACCGACAACTCAAAAGTTCCTTTGACCATCTTCCAGCTCCGTCGTCAGACCCTGGTTACCTTATTACTAGAGATCGGATAATCGGATGCATATTTACCTAAAGTTAGTTTAAGACAAAGTATGGAAACGGCTTTTTATTGTTTTGTTAAATAAAAATCCCGGGATTGCGGAATCGGATAGCCGGATGTTTATTTATTTACCTAATTTAGTTTTTGACAAAGTATGGAACTGTCTTTAAATCCCGGAATTCCGGTACTGTAGAACATTTTGGTAATGCAAAACTAATCGGTAATATGAACTTAAAAACGACGTTACATGAAGGTTAGTTTCAGTTTACTAGCTCACTACTTTCGTATAACACTCTTCATGTAATAAATCGTACATTCATAAATCGCACGGGGAACTGAAACTAAACTTCATGTAAATACGTATGCATAGTTGTATAAATGAACCCGGAGTCTCGGTCTTTTGAAAATAAATACCACGTGCTAATTTAGTAATTTTCAAACAATATCACTACGTTAAATTTGCAGTCCCGTATTTTCCCGGGATTTTTATTTAACAAAATGTATTTTAAAAAGCCGCTTCCATAATTTGTGAGCCAAAAATTAACTTTAGGTAAATATGCATCCGATTATCCGATCTCTAGTTATTACACTATTAGTATAACTATCTTACTCTGGTCTTTGATTATATTTAACATACGATACAAACAACAACAAACTGTCTGCTATTGATAAGAAAAGGACGATATAAAATTTTTGTGATAAATATTCGATACTAACAAAATATCGATATTTTCAAACGATATTTTATATCGATATATTTTTCGAGTGGATACCCCTAAACTACGATTTTTAATTCGAGTCAGTAAAATGACAAGTGCAACTGTCACTGATAGGTACAAAAAAGGGTGACCCACTACCACCCACTACAATAGTGATGTTCGGCAATCAATAGATTTAGACATTTAGTCATGCTTTATTTTATTAGGTGTCAAAGCGTTTTTTTATTGTAAACTAGCGACCCGCCCCGGCTTCGCACGGGTGCAGTGAAAAAATGGTTATGGTGGGTTATCCCTAAGAGATAGACATATACCATCGCGGACTTTTTTGTGGATTTTTGTAAGTTGTACAATACTGTAGTACATTATTTTGGTCTATCTCGTAGGGTTCAGCCAGCGTTTGCAATATAAGCGTAAAAAAACGTGCTTATTTACGACATCACATTAGAAACCTTTAAATTTATCAGTGTTTCTCTACTATATTATGCATTTATTATACATACAAACCTTCCTTAAGAATCACTCTATCTATTAAAAAAAACCGCGTCAAAATCCGTTGCGTAGTTTTAAAGATCTAAGCATACATACGGACATACAGCGAAAGCGACTTTGTTTTATACTATGTATTGATATGTAATACATACCATATTAAATAATATGATTTGTGACACATGACACTGGAAATGTCATTTTACTGACTCGAATTAAAAATCGAACTTTAGTACAAGGTCACCCGCCGTAGAGTTGGTAACCAATGGCGTAGCCTTTGACATGCACAAGTGATTGTGAAAATCCTATTTGATGAATACATTTTTGATTCTGATTCTGGTTGTATCTAGAAGTGACGGTGATCCTGCCGCACGATGCTCAGCATCTGAATTAATTTCTGGATATTGACTTTAATTTTGATTCTCACCTCAGCTAGTTAGGGATGATTATGTTGCCTAATTATAGCGTCGGGTTTAATGGGCCCTGTCTCGTATTTTCGGTGAAATATGCCAGCTGAGGAACGCAATAAATAATGTTTATGGGCATCGCCGTGTCAACGAGGCTGCTGACACGCGGCACGTGACACCTCGTTAGTGACAGTGACCCAGCTTCACCACGATGACAACTAACATGTAAATCAAACTACCCTAACCCTCTCGCGAACATTTTTATTTAGAGTGATTTATATCACAGTTAGTGAGGGAGCAAGAAAAAAATGAAGAAAAATTAAGTTTTTTTTTTTCGCCACGGGGTTGGTAGTGAATCCTCATAGGGGGCGCGCCACCACAGTGGTCGCAATGACAGCCCCCTGGTGCTTGGACGACCTCGCACCGGATACCACCCGCAACCGGTCTACGGCGGGTGGTTATGTTGGACTCTAGCAGAAGGCCAGCCTACCAACTAAACACTACCTACAGCCTTTGGTCGGGCGGAAGGCCTGGGACCCTATCGGCTTGAACTAACGCTCCCGCCCTCCAGAACGGGGGCGGTGCATAAAAATTAAAAGTATATTTTTTTAATGCAAGCTTATTAAATGCTCTAAAAAGAACAAAATAAACATTTACATATAAAAGCTTGTCTCGAGATTTACTTACTTATAGAATACTTTTAACGACAAGCTTTTATATGTAAAAGCATTAAATAAAAACTTGTATTAAATTTTTATTTTTTTACTTTTTATTTATTTTCCGACTAAAAAACCAAGCTTAGCAAACCCTTTCATTTGATACCCATATTGTAGGGGTGCATTATAAATAATTGGTCCATTATAAATCTTGAGAAAGTCCGCCATATTGGATTAAGAGTGACGTCACATTATTTATAGAGGTGTTCTTTGCAAGCCCTATCATTTGATACCCATATTGTAGAGGTGCATGAAAAATAATTGATCCGCCATCTTGGTAATGCCGCCATGTTGGATTTACAATGACGTCACACACATAACCATGCATTATCATCCGACTTACACGTGCATCCAAATTTCAGCTCAATCGGAGACCGGAAAGTGGGTCAAATTAAGATTCCAAGATTTTCTTACAACAAGTGAAGCTAATATAAAAGCTTGTAAAAAAGAACCAAATTACCAATTACGAGCCGACCTCTCCATAAGCTGTATCAAAGAAGAATTTAAATAAAATGTCTATTCGACAAAGACGACAAATGTATAAATTAAACACCTTATTCTCAAGTTATACTGTTCAAATATTTATATTCAAAATAATCTTTTATGGGTCTACGTTAGCGAAAAAAAAATTTGGGGGTCCATGAAATGAAAATGGGGGTCCATAATAATGGATCTCAACATACACTGATAGTATCTATTTACTAATATAAATACATATACATTATTTATAAAAGTACCTACCTATGAAGTAAAAAAAATATGATATATGCTTATAAATTTTTGTATTTAGGAGGTAGGCATTCAATCGAGTATTGCAGCCCCGTAATATGGTCACCTTTTTACGGAGTTCATGTTGACAGAATCAAAGGTGTACAAAAGCGATGTTTGAGATACATTTCCCATAAATTAAATTTCGGCCGAAGCCTAAACTCTCATAATGAAAGGTTGGCAAAGTTTGGTGTTGTTACCTTGCAGGACCGACGCAAAAGATACGACCTTTTATGTCTGCATAAAATCTTGCACTCGTATATTGATGCACCAGTTCTGCTCTCCTCTGTATCTATTAATACTCTGCATAGATCTCGCCGACCTAACACCTTTACTTGTCAGACTTACACTAATAACACTTCCTACTACAATCCGATAGTTAGGATGGCGAGAGCCTACAATGAGTTGGCAAGGAGCAACAATGACATTGATATTTTTGATAATGACTTTATCTCATTTAAAAGAAGCATTTCAGATGTACTCAGGGCTGGATCCCAGGATTTGTAGCTATTACGGGTTTTATACTTTTTATTATTACATTTATATATATATGTTTGTATAATATCTATTTGTGACTGTTTCATGAGATCATGCCGTGTACACTTTGTTTGGATGGCAGTCTAGTCATTCTGTTTTGTGATGTATATATATTGTTGTTAGGATTGTCATCTGTTTGTGTACCTTTTCTTAAATAAATAAATAAATAAATGAATAAATATCAGGTAAGTAAGTAGGGGGTCTACCCAAAAGTATAAAACATAGCAAAGGGTCTACGACACAAAAAAGTTTGAAGAACCTATGTATTAGATAGTTTATAATGATTTTAATCTTTGTCTACGCGAAACACAAACAGTCCTAAACATGTATATGACGTCAAAAGTTTCTATAAAAGCCAATGTTGAATAAAGATTATTTTGATTAAAAAAAAATGCATTTATTTAGATAAATCATTACAAATAAGTTGCTGGGGTTTCCCAGAAAGTAGTCGAAACACTTGCGATGTGTAACCTCGCTCTTCCTTCGAACAATACTAAAGATTTACATGGCATTTTTAGTAGAAAAATTTACAAAGTAGAAGAAAAGAGATTCTGTTGATGTGCGAAAAAGTAAGTATAGTAATTATGTGTAGTGTGTGTATATTTGTGTGTATGGGTGTGTGTGCGTGCGTGTGTGTGTGTAAATGTGTGGTGTGTGTATGTGATTGAGTATGTGTGTGTCCTTGTAAATGATAAATTATCGTATTTTGAACCACTTATCATCAGGTAATCATCAGGCAAGTCTGTCTGATTATCAATATAATGCAATAAGTCCTTCCTACGGTAACTCAGTGCGAGATTGCATGAATGATGGGAAAAAATATCCAAAATTTGTTATACCCAAAAATAGTGACAATGTGTTTTAAATTTGTCTTCGTCAGTCTATTAAATGCCGCAAAAAATACTCACTCAATCCGCGGCGCATGTGCTACACGTTTTTTACGCGGGCTTTAACTTAAGCATTCACGAGGCCCAATTTGTAAGTCTAAGATCGAGAGCTTTGCTTTTATTTGTTTTCGTGCGAAATCTATTGTTCAATCGTTGCATTGCAAAGAGCCTAACGCCTGTCCGTTACACGTTGGTGATTTTATTACAAAAGTTGGTAGTGAAGCGTGTAGGCCGTCCTTTGATAAGCAATCGCCATGCTGTACGAGGACTGCCTTTTAAGTTGTATCGTTTGCCAACCTCCCGCAATTATAAAAAAAAAGTAATGCTTTTTCATCTTTTTGAATTTAGAAATCGAAAACAACAGATCAGTTTTATTGTGTCGTCTACGAGTATTCAAAAGTGACAAGTCAGTTGTTAAAATGGAAATGTCTAAGGAAAATTTTCCACAATTTTCAAAGAGGATTATTGCGACGTCAGTGTTTTGACTTAATCACTTCTGTGTTTAGTGATGCAGCACCATGTCTTAGGACTATAGAACGCTGGTATTTGGAATTTCAATGTGGGCAGTCTAGCCTCAGTGACAAGCCACGTGAAGGTCGTCCAAAAACCGCCATGACGCAAGAGAATATCGAAGCCGTCCGGCAGTTAATCTTCTAAGATCGTCATGTGACATACTGTGAAATAAAGCATCCGTGGGCATTTCAGATATCACTGTCCAAAAAATTCTACACGAAGAACTTGACGTAAGAAAGTTGATCTCCCGTTGGACATCACATTTGCTTAGCGATGACCAAGATGACCGTGTTAGTTGCGTCGCAAAACTGCAGCGATTCAATCGAGGAAAGTCAAAGCATGTTTATGATGTGATAAGAGGTGACGAGTCTTGGATAGATACTTACGATCAAAATGAGTCAAAAGATTGTCTATATTTATATCAAACGACAAAACTTAAAAGACAGCCTTCGTGTAGTTTTGCAGGACTTGTCACGTCAAGCTATAAGGACTAATGGCTCAGGCTGAGTTTAGTGGGTAGCTCATTTGGATCGAGCCGCCTCGATTCGTCAGGAGTCCGACATAATTACCACGGCATTAGGTGTTGCGGTGGTAGCCATGATGATTCTTCTCTCCAAAGGGATATAAAATAATTTTGCTCCGGAAGCTATCAGATCCGATCGCAAATATATTTACATAATTTTTGCTTAGAAGGGTCGAATATAATTTCAATAAATTTTGAGCTTGATCGAAATCCTGACTTCGAGATTAGAACTACCAAGATACCGATCCCTACTCGAATTTAAACGCGCGATCTAAAATAAACCTGGTACGCACGTGCGCAGAAATAACTCCTTATCAACCCTGCGCTTGCACCAGCAGGCGTCGCCGACTAATTGGCAGCCATGAAGCATCACACCAACGTTGGAGAGATCGTTTTTGATTAATGTCAACTTAACGCACATATTTTCTCTATTCAAGCCGTAGGGCCCTTATGGCCAAGGCTGGGCTGAGTTTAGTCGGTAGGTCACGTGGCTGGACCGCTGTGGCCGCGTGGAGTCCGACATAACCTCCGTGACACACATACCAATGGCGTAGCATCTTCGACATTCAAAAGTGATTGTAAAATCCTATTTGAAGAATAAATTTTTGATTTTTGATTTTTGATTTTGCATATGCCCGGCTCTCTTCACTCCAAACCAGTACGGTCATTAGGACCAAAGGCTTAGGCTGAGTAGGCGTAGGCGAATCGATCCGCCTCGATTCGCCATAATCACCTTACTCTTGCCGTAGCGGTGGTATAAATGAGGATTCTCAGCCTCCTCTCCTGAAGTCACAAAGAAAATATCAGTTTTTAATTGGTATCGGTCTGAACAGTTTTGAATTTCATAATTGAACAGTCTTTGACAATCCGCTATTTTTGCTGCGTGGAAAGTCGTGTGGCAAACTCAACATCCTGTGCAGTGACCGTCATCCCCACCGCTGACGCAATCTGAGATGTGACAAGGAGAAAATCCTCTGACTTCATCTCCGAAATACCAAAAAATTCAAGATTATTGAATCTTACACGCTGCTCAGTCCCCCCGAGGCTCTGCAAGCCCTTCAACTCCGATAACCTGGATTAAGGCATTGTATTTTCATTCTCAATTGTATTTTATTTCGTTTTTAATGATCATCCGATAGATAGCTGACTAACAATATCTTGGTAATTTCTTATCCCAACTAATATTATAAATGCGAAAGTAACTCTGTCTGTCTGTTTGTTACGCTTTCCCGCTTAAGCCTCGCAACCGATTTTGATGAAATTTGGTACAGACAATCTTTAGACCCTGAAACAGAACATAGGCTACCCTTTATTACGAAAAAAAGGGATGAATGGGTTAAAATAGAGGTTGAAAGTTTGTATGGGATTTCTTAATTTAAAAAGACAAAACCATGAAACTTTATATTTAAGCACTTGATAAGAAATCATTAAACATTTGTTCTAGCATTTTTGAAATTTCGACCAGCTAGGGGGTGAAATAAGAGTTGAAAGTTAGTATGCAAGTTCGTCAAATATCACGGCATAAGAAACAAAAAAATCGTTTGTTCTAGCATTTTAAAATTTTTACCAGTGTGGGTTGAAATAGGGGTTTAAACGAAGATAAGACCATGAATCTTGGTACCTTAGATATACTAGTCAAGGGATTTTTTTTTTGTGTAATTATCGTGACACTGTTGGATAATAAGGCGCATTACCTCTATTAGAGGTAATGCGCGGTAATGAATTTTTTTAATCATTTATTTTAACGGCTCTTGATACAGGTCCTTTTAAGCCCTAATGAGTTTGAAAAGCGCTAACGTTGCCCGCCATATTTGAATATAGCTCGCAAAAACGCGAGATTTTCCTAAAGTATATTGATTACGTGACGAAAACTTAAGGCCCCCCCCCCCCGCCCCTGTGCCCAAGCGTGGTATTTTGACGACCCCCCTCCCCCCCCTAAACGGGTCACGTAGTATGGGTACGTTCCCTAAAAGTGCTCATCCTATTTGACAATTTGTCCAATATATCTTTTTTGATAGCGATTCAACTTTGCGTCGAATAATCTTCTCAATTCCGTATTTCAAATGTTAAATTACGTGTCAATTTAGGGTTGTTAGAGTTATTATCTTTTGCTTGGTTACTAAGAGTCTGCTCCCGCGCGACGTATTAAAGCTTATTAAAGAAATTATTAATAATTTAAAGGTCTAATGATCTTTCTTATTGTACGTGTTTAGTGTCGTAGGCGCCGCCGCCAGGCGCGCAGGCGTAGATGAGTTATCTTTTTTGGGAGTGAACATAAACAAGCCGGGCACTCCGCTTTCATTGCTTCAGTTATGTTGTGAAATATATTTGTGGTCATATTAATACTATAGGATATCTCAATAACTAGCTATAGCTCCTTGTGTACACGAAAGTATGTCTCAGTAAAACAGCTATCACTCCTTTATATTTTCTTTATTTTACATCAACACTATTACATACAAGTTATAACCTAGGCAACTCACACTAAACGTCCGATCGCTACGAGTGCTCCGAACAGAATGCCCCAATCCACGTGGTTGCGTTCCGTCAAGACTACACGCCGTTTTTGTGTTGCCAGTATAAAAAAACAAATGTCACGTTCCGAAATACGGTAAAATAGATTAAATCTTATAAATGTTGTGTTCCGAAATACATCAAAAATAAATTAAACCTTACAATACAAAGCAGATCATATGTGCTGATATTTAGTGCATTCCATATAGTTCAAATCCTTAATTTTGTTGTTGCAAGCAGCATAGTTAATAGACATGGCGGTGCATACAAAAGCAGGTAGGTGGTTTTAACTAAAACGGTAGTGTACAGCGCTAACATAATTGGCGTCCAGTAGATAAAACTAGATTTAGTGCTAACCTGCTTTAAGGCATATGACAGTCGGCTGTGAGGGTCCGCGAGAAGAATGTCTTAAGCGCCGTGCGGATCGTGTCGCTTACGCGTACCACCATAACAGATCCAAACTTCTCGATATTGAAAATTATTATTTGAAATATCTTTGCCTTCTGATTTCACCCAATGCAATTCACGTAATCGCTGGTACAGGCTCGCAGTAAGCGCTTACGGAAACGGACCCAGTTTTATGGTTTCGAAATAGATTAAGATTGTATTGTTATATTCGTGTATTGTGTATAATTCATTATACAGGGTGTATTTTTGAAACGGGGCAGTAAGGGCAAGTACCTTAACCGTTGCAGTTACAGCAAAACGTTTCACAGCTCCCGCATTTTGATTATTGACAAAATACGCTTCTAATAAGTCAATTTTTTCACAATTAGAAGACATTTTAGCGAAAACCTTTAATTAATAACTCATATTAGATGATTGACAGATTTTCTAATCAAATTCGAAATTTGAGGTTAAAAATTATTTTTATTTACTTTACAGTCAATTCTACCCACTTCCTGGCCATAACAAAAAGTTTGACCATCGTAGATTTTTGTTTCTGTTGCCGAAATGTATGGGAAACGTTTTTCGCGATTTCTGTCTTTTCTAGTACTGAAAGCTAAAATGGTCCCATAGAGTTTTTTGATCCCCATATCAAATAGAATCGATTGGCATAAAAAAAATTTTTGGACTTTTTGCATTTTTTTGCCAACTGTTAGTTTTTTACAAAATCTGTGAAAGCAGTTCAAAATATGTTAAAAAGTTAGGGAAGGTCTTCTAAGAACGTTTTGCTGTAACTGCAACGGTTAAGGTACTTGCCCTTACTGCCCCGTTTCAAAAATACACCCTGTATAGGTATAAATTAACAGTTTTAGTTTTAAGTCTTTTTTTTTTGTTTGTTTTAAATATTCACAACTAGCGACCCGCCCCGGCTTCGCACGGGTGCAGTGAAAAAATGGTTATGGTGGGTTATCCCTAAGAGATAGACATATACCATCGCGGTCTTTTTTGTGGATTTTTGTAAGTTGTACAATACTGTAGTACATTATTTTGGTCTATCTCGTAGGGTTCAGCCAGCGTTTGCAATATAAGCGCAAAAAAACGTGCTTATTTACGACATCACATTAGAAACCTTTAAATTTATCAGTGTTTCTCTACTATATTATGCATTTATTATACATACAAACCTTCCTTAAGAATCACTCTATCTATTAAAAAAAACCGCGTCAAAATCCGTTGCGTAGTTTTAAAGATCTAAGCATACATACGGACATACAGCGAAAGCGACTTTGTTTTATACTATGTATTGATATTGATTATAACGATTGTCTTAAATAAGTCTGGGGGTGTTGTGAGGGTAGGATAGAATATTTATGGATTCTGTTTATAAGGTAGTTATGTCATTCAATATACAAGCTAGCTTACGGATAACTGTGTTTGATTATAGCAACCTGTAAGAAAAAGAAACGATGTTTAATGCTATTACCAATTTTATTTAATATCATTGGCTATTACTAACAATGTCTGTTCCTAAACCACAACTAAAACACTAACATTAGAATTAATTAATTCTTCTCTCAATAACAATTACGAGATGCATAAGCTTATCTAAATATATAAAAGAAGAAACTGACTGACTGACATATCAACGCACAGCCCAAACCGCTGGTCATAAGGTGTAGGGGTGCACTAAGGAAGGATTTTTCAAAATTCATCCCTTAAGGGGGTGAAATGGGGGTCCAAAGTTTGTATGGAGAAACAAGATTTGTTTGAATATTTTATTCGAAACTTCGCAGGAGTACTCCTAACAATAAATGAGTAAACACGTCTTTCAGGATTTTTGAAAATTCAACCCCTAAAAGGGGGAAATGGGGTGTCAAAGTCTGAAAATCGACAATGGGTATTGTTTCTATGGTTTATTGGGTCGCTGATTACGAAAACAACAATGATTTTAAAATCCAACGTGGCGGACGTGAAATAACATCTCCCCTGTCAGGGTGAAATGGGGTTGAAATGTCTAACTATCAATACATACTTACATACCTACATAAAACATACGGGTCACACTGAGAAGCCCCTTTATCTAGACGGTTGAAAAATACGATTAGTACGCGGGCGAAGCCGCGGGCACAAGCTAGTATTTAAAAAAATAAATGACCTTTTTTGGAAGGTTTGGACATCGCGCCGGTTCAGACATTTTCCTGGAAAAATGCACAAATATGACCTGAATTAATTTCATTTAGGTCAATCTTATCATGCGAGAATTGATTCAGTTAATTTCTGCGTAAGAATATAAGTACGTCAAAGCTCGATAACTGATTTAGAGCGTTTATCCTGGTGGCCTACCATCGCCTCTTGTAGGAATGTTAAAACGTCAGCCAGAGAGGGATGTCGCTACACGCCGCAACATTGGTGTCTCCTTCACACATTAGTTTTAATAGCTTATAGTAAAGTTCCTATTCTTTATGCTGGGGACTGTAAACACATCAGACGATGACAAATTAATAAGAAATGACAATGAGTGGAATGTTATTATTTTAATGGTCGATTAAAGTTGTGGCTACAATTTCTGAGGAACGCCTGCATCATTTTCCCCTTAGATCAACAAATTTACATTTATCTGCCATTTTGGGTAAGTAATTTAAATAGAATCACACAGAAATATATATATATATATATATATTATATATATATATATATATATATATTATTTATTTATTATTGATAATACTAAGTACTCTATTGTAGCAGGTGTTATTTTGCGGAAGTCCATTGTATTACAAAGGATATTGTTTTTTGCTGATTCCGCGCAGTTGATGATGATCGTGCAGCCGCTCGTGAGTCACCGAGCGGGCAACAAAAATACAAAATACAAAATACAAAAAAAGTTTATTTTCTTTAAATACTTAGAATTAGCTACAAATGTGGCAGGAGCCTCCTTTTAAGTTTTATGGACCTGTGTTAGGAGACTCCGCTCTTCATAATTACACTCTTAATATATTTCACAATGTAAAATTAAATTAAAAATAAAAGAAAAATAAAAACAAATTAAAAATAAACGTCGCATAACCAAACATAACACACATTTGTTAATAATAATTATCAATAGTTTGTCTAAGCTAACAATCTCTCGACCTCTAGGTAGTCTTTAGATTCTATCCACTTCTGTACTATTTTCCTGCACTCTTTATGAACTTTGCCATATATATTTAGATCTTTGTTAAGATTATTGTATAAGACTGCACAACGCGCATTAAATTGTCTTCTAGCAAATACAGAATAGGATCTGGGAATGTTAGCAACAACGTGTTTTCTTCGTCTATTCAAAGCCCTAGAATCATATGGTAACTCTTTGTGTTTTTTTATTACAGTATGAGTGATGTACAATTTCCTAACAGATAAAAGCTTGCTCATCTCATATAGAAGCTGAGTGGAAAATCGCAATTTCTTAAAGTACATCACTTTAATTAAACAACAGCAACAGATCCTGAAGATGTCTCGCTGAGAGACGAAGCACGTGTCGACCTTGTCTGCTTGTTGGACAAGTCATCATCAACTGCGCGGAATCAGCAAAAAACAATATCCTTTGTGATAATACTAAGTTTACAAAAAAAAAAGTTTGATAATGGACGCCACTTAAACCACAGAGGTTTGTGTGTGGCGACAGCATTCCACGTTGCTTGCAATGTTGTTTCCTTAATTTAATTATACCCAAATGTTAACCTAAATATAAATAAATACAATTACTACAAATTTTATACTTGCTTCCTTACTTAACAAATTACAGAACCATGTAAAACTACTAACTAATTGGTATAAGTACTTCCTTAGCATTACAATGATGCTTTGAAGTAAGCATGAAGTCTGTTTTTCAAATTAGATTGCGTGATTTTTTCTCTAACCTCTGTAGGTGTAGAGTTTAAAATGCGCGGTACTACGAATGCACTGGTCCGCTCGCCGTAGTAGTTGTTCGCTGACGCGGTAACCAGTTTGTTCTGCGCAACGTACCTCGTGTACACAGGATGCTCGATTTTTTTAATAAAATTTGGGTTGAAAAATTGTTCCTTGACAATGTTGAGTTGAGTTTTAAGATGAATGGGTAGGGTACCGCAGTGATCAAAAAGTTTTAGTTCGTCGTTTGCATATTTACTTTTGTGTGGAGAAACTATTCTATTAACTTGCAACCTGTAGATTTGATCAAGATAGGTTTTAAACGTGCGACCATAGCTAGACAGACCGTAGGAAACTATGGACTCAGATAGTGCTTTATATATCACGATAGCCCGAGAATTCTCGAGAAATAGTGGTCGAGAATTCTCGTGCTCCGAGAAATAAAAAAGCTCGAGAATTGAGAAACCCTAATTATGCTAATATTGCCCTAATTATATTATTGCGGAGTGTCATCATCATCATCATCATCATCATCGATTTTAAAAATTCTTTCACCAATAGTAAGCCACATTATTTCTGAGTCTCATCATCATCATCATCATCATCATCATCGATTTTAAAAATTCTTTCACCAATAGAAAGCCACATTATTGCGGAGTGTCATCATCATCATCGATTTTAAAAATTCTTTCACCAATAGAAAGCCACATTATTGTTGAGTGTCATCATCATCATCATCATCAGCGGACGGCGCGCGATGGCTTCGGGTTTAATTCAGTTCGCTTTCGTGCTCGCTTCGGGGATTATTAATATTATGCCCAACGAAGTGGGCGCGGGTCAGCTAGTCTATACTAATATTATAAAGAGGAAAATTTTGTTTGTTTGTTTGTTTGTAATTAATAGGCTCCGAAACTACTGGACCGATTTCAAAAATTCTTTCACCTTTGGAAAGCTACATTATCCCCGAGTAACATAGGCAACTTTTTATCCCGGAAAATCGACAGATCCCACGGGATGCGCAATAAAGGCTTCGCTCAAAAACTACTGTACAGATTTTCATGCGGTTTTCATCAATAGATAGAGTGATTCTTGAGCAAGGTTTTGCGGTATTTTTTATCTCGGAAAAACGGATAGTCCCACGGAAAGCACGATAAAACCTTCGCACCATAAACCGACTTCCGCGCATATTCCTTCCGCGTAGCCGTGGGCAAAAGCTATGACCCTTAACCCTCTATAGACCCAATCCCGAAATCCACGCAGGCGAAGCCGCGGGCAGAAAGCTAGTACATGGCCATTTCATGATTTTCATATTATATTTTTCAAAATCACCTACTATGTATAAACAATTAGAAAAATAGTACCTTTCGGGAGTACCCCTATTAATAGATAGTAGAAGAGACTATTCATTTATTTATTTCTGAGTGTATACAGACTTTATAAGTAATAAAAAATAATGTTTATAGTACTTTTCATACTAATAGTAATAATCTAATGTTTGTGTTTTAACAGTTGGCTTATAATAGATTTTGAAATATGACGTCACGAAATTTAAGACCCCTCCCATCCCCTTGTCACACAATGTCACACTCGTCAACCCTCTCCCTCCCCCTTACCGTATGACGTTATTTATGGATGGCCCCTAAGTGTAAGAAATATTTATTTATGTTAATAATAATAACTTATTATTCTTACTTAAGTTGCAGGTGTCACATTGTATTGCTACACAGGTCTTATCAATCCAACAATATTCGTTCGCTTAACAAAACCTGCGATTGACACAATTCGATAAAAGCAGTTCATGGGAAACATTTGCTAATTAGTAATTAAGAAGCTGACAGTTTCCCATACGCAATAATGTTTATTTTGGGCGTGTAAATAGGGTTGTATTTTCGTTGTACAGTTAGTGAGCTGAGCAGGACGTGCCGTATCGCGTGCGCTATCTCTTGCATTCCGCTGATATGCGCGTGCGCCGACGACTGGTAGATTTACCTAATAAGGAGTTAAGCTTGTTAGTTTATGATAGATGCTTATAGAAAAGATAAGTCGAAACAAATTAAAACACAATAACATTGTTTCTTACTAATATAATCCCTTATTTCTCAGACCTGCCTATTATGTAACTGAAATGACAGGTGAAAATTATTATCAACGTAAGTGATTCAAAATACATTGCAGGCTGTTGTCGAAATTTTGCCAATTCCTCAACTTGAAATGGAGCAATGCATTGTAAATCGATTACACTGACACTTAACGTCACGTGTCTTTTAAGTAATACAAGAAGCGGTTTTTTAAATTATTTTAAGCCTCCGGTTAACCCAGCTACAAAATAATTTTTATGCATTGACATTATATATATATATATAATATATTAGGGGTCGGATAAGACAATCTGCATACACCTGAGAAGAAATTCAAAGGGATCATTCAAAGGTTATTCAAAGGCCAGCGTGTTTGACTAAGGTCCAATCGCCCTAACAAAGCGTAGGCTGACCCTTCGGATATAAGCTGTAAAAACTACCAGTTATTAATTATTAAATAATACAGGTGAAGCTGGATCACACCTTACTTCTAATTCTCACAAATTCATAAATATTACACTGTCTGAAATTCGAACCAGATTCTGTTCGGTTCTGTTAATGAGAATCAGACTCTGTACTGGCTTGACAACTAGTTGTCTTGACTTGACTTGACTACATGTCTATCAATCAAAACAAAAGAAAGCATTATCTTATAATAACAAGAAATAATCTAATAATCTCAACACTACAAATGAAGAGAACTCTATAATTAAGATAAGACTGTATCAAGACCAAATAACGCGTGGGCGAAATGCGTTACTCCGCATAATTTTAGAAGCGAAGTTGTGTTCGTGGAACGAATATGTACCTAAACAGGCATTCAACAGCGATCCCTTGTGGTGATTGAGTTTTTACATTGAGCTTTTAAATCTAATTTGGCAGTTTCGCTAAATATTACATTAAAACTAGCTGAATCAGCAAACGTCTTGATGTGTAATTTATTTCTAGGGAATTTCTTAGAACTTAGGCACAGGCTGGGTGGAGGGCTGTGGCCTCCTTCTGTGAAGCAGTGATGCTCCACAAGGAGGCCGCCGAGCGGGGTCGGGAGATGGCCGATCCCGCTCGAAGAAGGCGGCGCCGGGCTCGGTAGCACAGCTGCGGCGCCGCCGCGGGTCGCCGGCGGGCGCGAGGAAGTCGCGACTGCTACGGCGACCCGGGATGGACCACGCCCCTTCCGTGACCGGGGGGCGTCGTCGGTGGAGGGGACCGGGGGAGGTGGTAGCTTCCCCCGAGGAGGGCTCCCCTCTAGAGAGGGGAGCGGAGGCTGGGGGTTCCCGGAAGTGGCCTTTGTGTTCCCGGGGGCTCCCTACATACCTGAGGAAGGCCATCCCTGAGGTTTTTAGTGGGTAGGCCTCCCCCTTCTGGGGAGGAGAGCCCCACATAACCCGGGCTCGCCACAGCCGGGGTATGCAATTTAATGCATTTTCCTCAGGGGAACAAAAAAAAAAAAAAAGGCACAGGCTGGGTTTAGTCGGTAGGTCACGTGGCCGGACCGCCCTGGACCGCGTGGAGTCCGATATAACCTCCGTGACTCTTGCCGTTGCGGGGGTATCCTGGGCACGTTTCGTGCTCCTTGTGAGGATTCTCAGAATTCCTCACTTGAGGGAAAAAAAAGGAATTACTAGTGTACAACAAAAAAATTTAATTACTATTTGAAAATAGGGGTTGGTGATAGAGGGTTACAAATTTAGCGCTGTTTATATTTTTTAATATCACATTATAACAAATTTTAAAATACAGAATAAAATATTTTTGGTACACAATCCCTTATTACTTAGAGGTGTGATAAAAAAGTTAATAATTAAGTCTCGATTAATATATATTTTTTTTGGAAATAGTAAACTTGTATAAAAATTACAATTGAGTGATAATGTTATAAATGTGTTCTATACATTGATTGAACAGCTATTTTAACCAGTTGGCTGCAACATATATAAATCAAATGATCCGACATATCTATCTGAACATTCTATTGTATGCTTGTCAAGACTAAACAGTTGTTGATCACTGTGTGCAGTAACACCTTGTACCAACAATTATAACAGTTATTTAACGAAATTTTCATATTGTTATAATGTCGTTGACAGGTGCGTCGCGAGCATGTTCTAGTAAGGCACAGCGCGAACATGTTCGGCGGCGGCGGCGGCGGCGTGGGTGGCGTGGGCGGCTACGGCGGCGACTGCGGCGAGTGGCCCGCGTACGGCGTGGGCGGCGCGCGGCTGCAGCAGTACGCCTTCCCTCAGGGCGCCTGGCACCACCCCGCCGCGCACCACGACGCATACGGTAACGTGCTTTATCACTGGGTGAACGAATCTCTAACAAGAAGAACGAATGTTTTTAAATATACGCATTTATTATTTCGCCTGCTGCGGCGCACACACACACCAGCACTTGTGTTTACATCATTATAAGTATAACGTATAGTTTAAGTCATTGTCTGTGTACTATACTGTGTTTTATGTTGTACTTTATACATTGTGTGTCTATTTTTCATGTTATTGTATATATTGCGTTTACTGCTTTTGTTTAATGTGATGTCTTTGTTGTACCCGTTTGCTTTGTGTGTGTGTTCTGTGGCAATGAAATGAAGTTATTATTATGTAGCTTAAATCACGTATCTTTATAAGACACGGTCCTTAATAAGGCTTGCGCGGGGATACAGATCCAACGCGTAGAGGCCATTTAAGCAAAATTTAATGAAAGTGTGCATGGAGTGTACCAACTGGGTCTAATATCTATCTGCACCATGAAAAATGCAGCCAAAGACTATACCCAGTTAGATGCACAGAAACTATTGTCATTTGTGGTCAAAACGTTTGTGGCCTATTGCATTTCGATTTAGGTGGTAATGAAAACCGGGCTATGGAAGAGACTCCAGTCACCTGCCTTCTCAAAGCCTCCTAATTGATTTAAATATGGCAGGTGGTGACTCGCCGCTCACTAAATGGGCCCTCCAAAAAAGCAGACCAATATTGGTGCGAAGAGAGCAACGTTGGTGTGAACGGCTAAGGGTGTAGAGAGGTGTGTCTGCGACAGCGATCGAGACGCCGTCGGCGTTATGACATTATTACACTTCCACCCTTCGAGCATCTGCTCTTGCGACTCCACTCTGTCCGGCTGGTTAAGGCAAGACAGCGGCGGGTGGCACACGCCCCCCTGAAGCACATCGGTACCCTCGGTGACGCAACTCACCGACAGCTCGCCACAAGCTGCCCTGAGGGAGACTGACTGCACTGATGGGGCATTTATGGCAGTCAAGGGGCATTAAATGCCCCACCAGCGGGCGATGGGGTCGTCACTTCCCTACGCCTATTATTATTATTATTATTATTATATAGGAAATCCCATGTCATAAATTCATTTTAAGTTACTAGCGGACTCGACAGACTTCGTCCCGTCAAAAAGATTTGTAAAGTGGCAGTATATTGCAACCAAATTGCAAAAAAGGCCGTACATTACAGACGGGGAGCCGGTAATACCGAGCGAATTAAATAATATATGGCTAATTTTTTTACACCTTCGGTGGTTTTAATAAGAATTTCTAAATATTTCTATAGTAATCTAGCACTAAATATAGCCTATGTTACTCAGTGATAATGTAGCTTCCTAATAAAAAAGAATTAATAACATCGGTCCAGTACTTTTTGAGTTTATTTGTTACATAAAAAATACTAATCTTTCCTCTCTATAATATTAGTGTAGACAAAACAAATTGACAATAACTGTTAATTGAGAATCGTATTTGGTAAAAGTTGCTCAATTAGAACTGTTTTATACGTGCATTAAAATAATAGCTTTGTTTTAAGTCAACAAAATAAATAAAAAAAAAATACCAGATAGCTAAGCATCGTCTAGCTGTAATGTTACGTTGCAATCAACAAGTTAGCAAAACAACGTATAGCTGTGTGATTGAATGACTTTGTTCTGTCAAAGGGCTAGCTGTTTGATTGAACGGCTATTTTAACCAGTTGGCTACGACATATACAGTTTGTCATTATTTATAAAATAAAATAAAAAATCGAATGGGATTTTACAATCACTTTTACAGGTCAAAGATGCCACGCCATTGGTTCACAAGTCTACGGCGGGAGTCCTTGTACTGGAAACAACCAGCAAGGGCTATTTTTGTTCTCTGTACTTTTACAAAGTCGGTCAATTAGAAGCTGGCCTCAGATAAATAATCTAAACCCAACTACCTTTACAATTTTAAACAAACGGCAAACATTTGCCAAAAATTAAATTAACCAGATTATCTTAATAAATTCTTGAGATTTGGGGCTGATTAATGCCCAGTTTCTGAATACCTTAGCTAAGCTCTCAATAACTAATGATTCAACAAAGTTATCGAAAAGATAAACGTCTCATAACTGTCAGTGAGTTTCTGAATGCGGGACCGTGCTTTCAACAGCTATGAAACAGTTAAGTAGTTCTAAATTATGTTACTAGATGGGTCTGTTCACAAAATATGAAATAAAAATTGACTTTGTTATATTAATTCATCCATAATTACAATTTAAACATTTATAACATTTTTTTTATCGATATTAAGTATTAAAACACACTATTTTATGAAATATTTTTTTAACATTTCGATAGTATTGCCTGTATGAATCATACGCATAAATCGATAAAATAAAAAGATTATAGATGAAAAAAAAATGGCATGCTTTCGCACGGATTTTGAATTCGTTGTGTTTAATTGTTTTACTTTGTAGTGTCGCGGTACTTTATTTTAACATTTCAAATGAATTTCTTCTTTCTCGTAAGTTTCTGGGTATAGATACGAGGGGAGGTCAAAAAGTTCGCGGAATGACTGGGAAAAAAGATGAAATGATACATTATGTTATTTTTCCTTTTCAATATATTCCCCCTTAACACGAATACATTTTTCGGATCTGGCATATAACTTATTAATACCGTCGAAAAAATAGGTTTTGTCTTGGGCGTCAAAATACGCCGAAATCGCCGACTTGACTTCATCATCGTCTCTAAATTTTTTTCCACGCAGCTCTTTCTTCATCTTTGGGAATAAATAAAAATCGCTAGGGGCCAGGTCTGGACTGTAGGGTGGATGGCGTAGTTGTTCAAAACCGCATCGATGAATGGCAGCCGTCGCAACATGACTCGTGTGAACGGGCGCGTTGTCGTGCAAAAGGAGTACACCTTTTGTCAGTTTTCCTCTTCTTTTTGCTTTAATAGCTTCTTTTAATCGGTCCAATAGGGAAGCGTAGTACTCTCCCGTTATAGAAACACCACGTTCTTTATAATCGATCAAAAGAATACCTTCAGTATCCCAAAAAATAGTCGCCATGATCTTTCCGGCCGATTGCGACACTTTAAATTTTTTAGGGGGTGGTGTGCCTTTTTTGTGCCACTGCATCGACTCCTGCTTTGACTCAGGCTCATAGTGGTGAACCCAAGTTTCATCACCGGTTACAATTCGGGCCATAATTTCTTCCCTATCTTCTCCACAGCGGTCCAAAAACTCGCGGGAACAGTTGACGCGCTCACGTTTTTGCAGCGACGTGAGCATTCTCGGGACCCACCTTGAACACACTTTACTCATGCCAAGATGTTGATGAAGAATATTTAAAATTGTGGTTTCTGATACTCCAACTGATGCTGCAAGTTGTTTCTTCTTCAACCTTCCGTCTTCCAATACAAGTTTTTCAACTTTTTCAATGATTTCCGGCGTAGTGGCCTCAATGGGCCGTCCAGGTCGAGGATCATCTTCAATTGACTCCCTTCCTTGCTTGAAAAGGCCGTGCCATTTGTAAATCATGGTTTTACCAGGAGCAGAGTCTCCGTAAACAGCTAACATCTCTTGCAAAATAGTTTGAGGCGTTTTTCCTTGTTTGGTGAGGAACTTTACGACGGCGCGATGTTCAATTTTCTCCATAGTGGCTAGTTTGTTCCCGATTTACTTGTTTACTCGTTTGTAACTCGAAAGCTAATGACCCAATTAGGCTAGAAATTGGCATATATAGTAATTATGAGTTACTCAAGTAGCGGCTACCTGGAGGAGCGACCTCACCCCCGCCAACCCCGCCATTCCGCGAACTTTTTGACCGCCCCTCGTATTCCAGAAATGAACTCCAGTACTTCTGTATCCGACTTTAAAGAACTACTCGTATTTAATATTGTAGATCTCATTGTCTTTTTTAAATATAATAATTTAAAATGTAGCTGTCACTATTTAATTTCACATAAAATTACCACGTTAATAGCCTTAAGATTTTTGTTTGCCATACATAAACCACAGATACATAAACGTCAAATAAAGTTATGGGACCGATAAACGGCACTAAATGGTCAGTTAGGTTAAGCTAAGTTTAAACGGAGTTTATCTAATTCTACGGTGTTCAGAAACGAATTGTTGGGAGTTATCGAACTGATAGCGTTATTGAACAGATAAACCATTGACAAAATGTACTCAGATACCGGGCATAAGTCATAATTTAAATTGATGATTTTTCATCATTTAAAAATTACCGAACTTTTGGCAATTTTTAACCAACTTTAAAGTCGATACGAAGATATGACAGACTAAAGTTATTTATTTATTTCAGAGTAATTATTTTTTCTCCCTGTATTTTTACAGTTGTCAATTAAAGGCTGCCCTCAGATAAATAGTCTGAACCCAACTTCCTTTACAAGTTTAAACACGTTTACAATATATCTATAAAAACTCTGGTTCCATTTTTTTACTATAGTTAAAATATTTGACAACGTAACTATTCAGTAATTAAAATTAAACCCAAGCATTGATAATAATAGTACATTATGGTACAAGTGTGTAATGTTGGTCTTAAGGAGCCTAGGACGGTAATCATCAGTACACACGTGTATCATACAACGTTTTCCAACACACTTCTGAATAAAATAATACTTAAATAAAAAACCATTTTCTTCATAAATTGTATTTGTAGACATCTTAATTAATAACTAACTAAATAACTTCAAAAGAGAAAACGAGACGAGTTGTGAAAAATGTTTCTTAATGGCGGGAAAAATTAATCAGTTTTCCTATGCGCGTACATCGGCCATAGACTAATAAATTTCGTAATGGCGGGAAAAATTAATTAGTTTTCCTATGCGCGTGCATCGGCCATAGACTAAAAAATGAGGTTTCTTTTTTTGGGCTTTTCGCGGATAGCTTTTTAGCGCAAATGTAAGCGTAACTCAACCAATAATATTAAAAAAAAAACTATTACTCACTCGTGAATAATAGTAATGAAAAAGTCACAGTTCGATTATAGGTGTGATTATGTGCCTAATTGCCATGGGATTAGAGCCACTTTATGAGGAAGTGTGTTGAAAATAATATTAATTCAATTTATTTGTAAAATTAGTAACTCAGTCAGTCAAGCCAGCGGTAAGATCATATTTAAAGGCTAAGTATTTGATCTACATACCGGCAATGACGCACTTGCCTTAACTACGAGTATATAATATGCCGACAATCACCGGCGTCTTTGAAGCGTGCATTATTCTATTCCAGTGACCATATTTATTTGCGTATCTCTGTACTTATTTACGGTTCTACACGAGGATAATTAAATAGGATTTTTAGGATTAAGTAGGATTTCGGGAATATAGTATATAATGCACGATTGGTTTGACTAGCGGCCAAATACTGACTTAATTAATAAGTATGTATTAACATGAATCATGCACGAGGCGGCGCGGCGGCGGCGTAGTAGCAACCAAATCCGCTTACGCGACGTTTACCTAGTTGCATTTATTTGCAATGTACGAATTAAGACCGTACAATGTATGTATATATTATAAAAATTATATATAAATACTGTGTGACCCCGCAAATTTTTCTTTAAAATTTTCACCTCACCATCTAGGGTTGGCTGGAAGAAATCTCTCTGAGAGATAAGTCCGCCCTTGGACCAGTTAAATTTGTACCTCCTAGAAAGAAAGAAAGAAAGAAAGAGATATTTATTTGGCCATTCTTGTACAATATGTCGCTTATGATTTAATAAAAGAAAGAAAAAATAATAAAATAAAATAAAATAAAAAACATCGAAGTTTGGCCAAAAAGGCCCCTACCTCAGCTAATGCTATTACTGCTATACGCAGCAAAAGCGATTGATTCCGATCATTGAAGCAATATGCACGTGGACATAGTGCATATTGCCTCCATGATCCCGACATCGGACGTAAAAGACAGTACACATATAGTCTGTGGTCATGACAGTGACATTATCATATAAAAAGTACTTTGTGGACATTATTAAAACAATAATAGGTGAACAAAAATTTGTGCAAAAAGAGAAGAAAAGCAACTATTTTGACGTTAGGAACAATCAATATGTAACATATTATAATACAGAAGCATTCCAAAAGAAGGTTTTATATTATTAAGAGAAGAATGCCAGCACAAACATACAGTTATGTAAACGATGGTCCCCTACAACTACAATTAAAAAGACTATTGTAATAATGTTTAATTGTGTTCAATAAAGAGTTACAGCACAAAGCATAAAATATTATATTTACTTAGCATTGTTTAATAATAACAGTTTATTTTTGTTTTCTTATGTTAAGATTTTTATAAAAAAAAATAGTTAAGCTTCAAGTTCATAAAATGTATTATAAAAATAAAACAAATTAAGAATTATGTAGTTTAGATTCATGATTTATTCCTATATCCAAACCTGGTATAATGTCATAATTGTAATATTGGGTTATTTAACAGATTAAGAATCTGTGATTAACGGCCGTTTTCAATAACCTATCTAAGATCAAAGATAAATTGGTATCTCCAATTAGCAGTAAGCTGTTATCTATCTGTAGTCTGCGTTTCACAATCAAAAATACGAGCTATCTATCTTTATCTAACTAAGAATAGCTTTATGCCCTCTCGTCTATCCAAGCCCTGTAGAACGTTTTGTTCGTTGCTACCCATAAAGCTTTAGTACGTTTAAAACATATGTACAATTTATTGATGTATTTTATATTTAAATATTATGTTGTAAAAAGTGCACACAATGTTACTATAATTGAAAAAAAAAAAATTCTTAGATCGTCATTTTCACTTTAATTGCTGGTGTTCTTTATAAAAATCATAGAACGAAACGTTTATAAATGACAGGTGATGTCATTCGAACATTACTGACAGGTAATTTGTTGCCGCCAATTTGTGTGTATTACATGTTTTTGATATAAAATATAAGCAAAAGTGGAAAAAATGAGTTCTGTACGTATCTGGATTTACGATACTTTTGTAATTCGTTCAAGGTTATAATAGACTGCTTTTCTTTCAGTCAACGAAAGCAGCAAATGTGGTTGTATTATTAAAAGTAACTGATTCACAGCAATTTTATTCAGTCTGAATCTGTATGAAAATTCTTATTCATTTAATTTGGTCATATAATTCACGCGTGGTTTATATTCTTCAGGTTCAAAATCGGTATTACTGTCACTGTCTTCATCACACTCTATTATCATATTCATTGATTCCATATCACTATCATGACTACTGTAGTTCTCCATTATGTAATTTAAGTTATAATGTTATCATAGTTAATTTTTTCGAAGCCTATCTGTGTTTTAATCCACCGATATTGACAGATAGCCAAATGTCGTCACTAGAGATAGCTCCGCCTATCGGAGAGCAAGTTGAAACTTTTTTGAAATGCAGTTACGTCAGATTTGTATGAGCGTCCCTATCTCTAGTAAGCTATCCGTCCTCCCGACGATGGATAGGTAACTTCGGTAGGCGATGCTATCCATCAGTAGGTTATTGAAACGCAAGTTAGGGTATAAGGATATATTTTACTATAGTAGCAAAGACAAAGGATAGATAGGTTATTGAAAACGGCCGTAAGAGTACTATATTTTATAAGTATGATGGAGCTCGTTTACAGGACAATATATACTTTAGTTGGCTTGACACGCGAACGATAGCGAAGGTGACTATCAATCTATTTAAGGCGGTATTATTTTTTTCCTTCGTTTTCTACCTTCATTGTGACTCTACCATTTAATTTTCCCTTATGTTTTCGCAACGTTATCTCTAAAACAAACAGTTTTCCCGTAATAACTCAATCAAATTGTTTACGTGATGAATTCCTCGTATATTTTCAGTTTTAATAGGAAGATCTTGTTCGGTGATTGGAAATTCCTAAAATTATTGTTTCCTATTGTTATTCCCTATCTGATAGTTCGATGGATTTTACAATGTACAAATAAACACGATCTATTTTATAATAGTATATTGTTTGAGCGCCTCGGTGAGACGGTTGAGAAAAAAAGTTACCAAGGTGAGAGAAAGAGGTTTATGAAAATAAGTAAACAGTGTGCAGGCCAAAGCAGCGGACGGCGCGCGATGGCTTCGGGTTTAATTCAGTTCGCTTTCGTGCTCGCTTCGGGGATTATTAATATTATGCCCAACGAAGTGGGCGCGGGTCAGCTAGTAAAAATATATATTAACAATCATTACGGTTTTTTAATCTATGAAACATCTGCAAAGAATCACTACTAAAAATACAAAAGTTGAGCACTTAATATTTTGGCCCTCCCCGTGAATCGTATGAGGCGACTGATTATGTTGTTCTCATTATATTTGTCAGCGTCAATTTAAATCAATCGCATTAACGCTCAAATCACTATCATTTCAACAAAATGCTAAATGATTCCGTTGACTGAGAAACACGAAACCGCACAGTTGATAATCGCCATCAACGTCAGAATGAGTTGAGGAAAAAACAATATGTAATCCAGGGACGAGCCTGGACTACTCTGTAACACTGAGTCAAAGTTATGCCTATCGTTTTCAGAACTATAAAATTACTTTAGCTTTCTGCCCGCGGCTTCGCCCGCGTGGATTTCGGGATTGGGTCTATAGAGGATGAAGGGTCATAGCTTTTGCCCACTGCTACATATGCGCGGGAGTCGGTTTATGGCGCGAAGGTTTTATCGCGCTTCCCGTGGGACTATCCATTTTTCCGAGATAAAATATACCGCAAAACCTTGCTCATGAATCACTCTATCTATTGATGAAAACCGCATGAAAACTGTGCAGTAGTTTTTGAGCGAAGCCTTTATTCCGCATCCCGTGGGATCCGGAACTACGGAAGTAGCCTATTATTTAATCCGGACTTTTATCTTTACGTCTGCAAAATTTCAAAACAATCGGTTCAATAGTTACGGCGTGAAAGCGGAACAAACAAACAAACAAATGCGAAATTTTATAAGTATGGATCGATTGTTTAATACTCTTTCACGTAAAAATTACCGAATGGATTTTATAAAAACTCTACAGTAATTTAGCTCATACATCACAATAGCACATAGGCTACGATTTATGAAGACAATGCGGAACGTTTCCAACATAAGATATAATATGTTTTTATGTCATACTAGCTTTTGCCCGCGACTTCGTTCGCGTGGACTTCAGGTTCGTCCCGTCTAGTCTAGTAATAAGTAAGAAATACGGTAACTAAGCACTGCAGAGCCCTAATCATAGGCCTATAGGTAGCTACTGCAGTATGCTCCTATAAACTACATTTAACGATCTTGTAGGATTCAGTCAGCGTTTGCAATGTAAGCGCAAAAATGTGTTTTTTTTACGAGCTCACATTAGAAACCTCAAAAATTGTAGCCTATGTGTTATTCTGATGTATAAGCTATATTGTGGTAAAGTTTCATTCAAATCCATTCAGGAGTTTTTACGTGAAACAGTAACAAACATCCATACATCCATACTTACAAACATTCGCCTTTATAATAGTAGTAGGATTTACTAATTTTCTTTTATTCACACCACGTCCATATTATAAGACTAGAGCGCAGAAGAGATTTGTGCGGCACTTAACATTCCAGTGTAATAAAGCTAAAACACTCACCACGTATGAAGAGCGCTTATTTTTTTTTTTAATTACATAGCCTTCAAAACAGAAGACTACTACTAGATCAGGTGTTCTTATACAAATTACTTAATGGTTGTCTGGATTGCCCTCAGATATTACAAGAAATAAACTTTACTGTACCCTACATATACCTCGGTCATCTAGATATAAGCCTTTTCAACCACACCTATTTAGGACTAACGCTCAGCATTTTTCACCCATAAATAGATGGCAATATCAGTATAATGCCTTATTTCAGAGTAGCGACTTCGACATTGGTATCTTTTGTAACAAGATCTGGTATCTTTTGTAATAGTAGTAGTGTAGTAGGATATTGGCAAACACCCCGACGTCCTCTGTGGTCGATTGGTTAGCATACCGGTTACAAGGTGTCGCTGAGGTCCCGGGTTCGAGTTTCGGTGAGGGCAGATGAATACAAGCATTTGTACCCTAGTCGTGGTTGTTATTCCCATTTAGATCCCATAACATAAACCTTACAGTGGTTACTTTGGACTAGGCTAATTGGTATCCCCTTCCGTGGCCGGGGGGCTTCGTCGGTGGTAGAGATCGGGGGAGGTATTGTAGCCTCCCCTGAGAAGGGCTCCCCTGTATCGGCAGGGGAGCGGAGGTTGTGGGTTCCCGGAAGTAGCTTGGCGTTCCCGGGGGCTCCCTACATGCCTGAGGAAGGCCATCCCTAAAGTTTTTAGTGGGTAGGCTTCCCCCTTCTGGGCAACTTAATGCACTTTCCTCAGGGAAACAAAAAAAAGACTAATTGGTATGAATATTTTTCTTTCGTCATTTTTATGTCTTTTTTCACACTTTATACTTTTCTAATTCATTTAATTTCTAACATGTCCCAACCTCCGCAATCGAATGGTTGTTAGTTGTTGTACAATATTAACTATAAAAGTTATTAAATAAATATATGTAACTAGCGGACCCGACAGACTTCGTCCTGTCAAAAAGATTTGTACAGTGGCAGTTTTTTGTTCCTAATTATTTTATAGATAATGTCGCATAGCCAACCAAATCGCAAAAAAAGTCTAATGGCCGTTTTCACCAACCTTGTCTTAACTTAGGTGACTCCTAAGTGACATGCTGTCACTTTTTATATTAACTGAAAAGAGTGAGACAGCATGTCTCTTAAGAGTCGCCTAAGCTAAGACAAAGTTGGTGAAAACGGCCATAAATGACCTATTACATTTTGTGGCTATTCAATTTGGAACGTGACATTAAATCCTCCAACGATGTATTCTGTGCTCCAACGCACGCACGCACACTGTTTTGATAGATATGATTGAATTTCAACTATATGTAGCGTTAATAAAGCGCAAATTGACTCTTTGATGTTAGGAACACACCTTCATTGCAGACAACAGTGAGTGCTTGCAATATGAACTTTATACAATAGTAATAAAGCTCAATTCGACTGTACGTTTTAGTTAGAAAACGTTTGCATGGGAAAATAAAAGGGCTGTTTTTAGGGTATTTCCGATAATTATTCGAATTTTCCTCATTGTAAAACCCTCCTTGAACTTCAACGAACATTAAAAAAAAGAATTGGCCAAATTGGTCCAGGCGTTGTTGAGTTATGAGCTTACCAACACATTTTGCGATTCATTTTTATATATAAGAAGATTATGTCTATCCGTTACCCTAGATCCCATAACACAAGCCTTACAGAGCTTTCTTTGTGCTAGGCTAATTGGTGTGAGTGTAATAAATATTTATTTATTTATTGAAACACCTGCTGCTTGTTGACTGCCTTGATGGTAAATTGTTACAGTCGCCTTTAGTAGGTATATGTAATTCCAGTCACATACGCAGCCCAAAACCCCTGAGCCTAATAACCACAGTATAATTGCCAACATATGACATAAGATATAGTCAGAGCCCAATAATGATAATGCTAATAATAATAATAATAATGATAATCTACCGTGGGAGAGCCATGCTTCGGCACGAATTGGGCCGGCTCGACCGGAGTGATACCACGGCCTCACAGAAAACCGGTGTAAAATAGCGCTTGCGCTGTGTTTCGCCGAGTGAGTGAGGGTACCGGAGGCCCAACCCCCCTTATTCCCCTCTATTCCCCTTATTCCCCCTATTCCCTTTTAAAAGGCCGGCAACGCATCTGTGACTCCTCTGGTGTTGCGGGTGTCCATGGGCAACGGTTATCGCTTACCATCAGGTGATCCGTTTGCTCGTTTGCTGCCCTATGCTATAAAAAAAAAAAAAAAAAAAAAAAAAAAATGCAATATCTTCCTTCCACTGTTCCTTCCTTCCATTCCAGTAAACTAATAACTAGTGCTCGGAATAGCTAGTTTAATTTTATGTACTTGCGATTTTGTGACATCAATCGTATGGATATGCCTTTTCTTTTTTTTTTTGAGGGGGGGAAATGCGACTTTGTGCACCCTGACACCGCGCTGGCAAGATGCGGCCGTGTGTAGGGCTCTCCGGTCAAGAGGACCGGCCTACCCACTAAAACCCCCCGAGTTCTCTGGGCCCATACGGGGCACATGGCGGGGTGCGCTCTCGCGATTCGACCGCCATGTGTCCCGGGAATATGGATATGCCTGGAAACTCACTATTTTCAGAGATTATAAAAATATTATATTGAACTTTCAAAATAGTATTTCATCTTTTAGCTTATTGCTGTAATAATAACTATAGCGTAAAGAAACGAATAGCAAATAATAACAGACATTTGTATTTTATATTTATTTCATTTGTATTTTATATTACATTTGTATTTGACGACCTCCATAGTCGACTGGATAAATACACCGGTTTCAAGGTGTCGCCATATCTGAGGTGCCGGGTTCGAGTCCCGGTGGGGGCAGATGTTTGTGTGATGAATGCCAGCATTTGTACCTTAGTCATGGTTGTTGATATATATTTCAATAAAAATGATTTATATATGTATAATATCGCTCATCCAAAAGAATATTGACATAATTACGTTTTTGCGATTTTTCAGGAGAGTGTTTTAAAAGTTTGACATCGAAAATATTGTGTATTTCCAATCATTCTATCGATATATTTTAATAGTTATGTTGTATTACTTTATTAACAATAATATTACATAAAAAGTTTGCGAGAAACCTCAAGATAATTATTAAAAAATACCAAATGAAACAAACCGGACGTACATTTATGACATTTTGTAATTAAATATTACAATTATGACATTATACCAGGTTTGGATATGGGAATAAATCATGAATTTAAACTACATAATTCTTAATTTGTTTTATTTTTATAATACATTTTATGAACTTGAAACGTAAACTTTTTCAAAAGCTTATAACTAATTTTTTTTTTATAAAAATCTTAACATAAGAAAACAAAAATAAACTGTTATTAAACAATTCTAAGTAAATAATAAACGGCAGTGACTCTCTCTGTCGGAAACTAATGGAACAAAAATTCTGTCGTTTTTACCACAGGTAAAACGTGCAAAACACGAAGTTATGGTATCAAAAACTCATTTTCGACTTTTTGGTAATTATGTCAATATTCTTTTGGATGAGCGATATATGTATCCTACCCTACCCTAGATCCCATTGCACAAGCCTTACAGAGCTTAGTTTGGGCTAGGCTAATTGGTGTAAGTGTAACAAATATTTATATTTATTTATTTATATTTGAAATATGCTATCCTTCTTTTGCAACTAAAACAGTTTTATAAAGCATTTATTAATAATAGGATTATTGTTTACTTAAAGCGCACAATAAGCCTACAAATAAACAATAAGTGTAATTTTCATGATTATATAAAACTAGCGACCCGCCCCGGCTTCGCACGGGTGCAGTGAAAAAATGGTTATGGTGGGTTATCCCTAAGAGATAGACATATACCATCGCGGACTTTTTTGTGGATTTTTGTAAGTTGTACAATACTGTAGTACATTTGCAATATAAGCGCAAAAAAACGTGCTTATTTACGACATCACATTAGAAACCTTTAAATTTATCAGTGTTTCTCTACTATATTATGCATTTATTATACATACAAACCTTCCTTAAAAATCACTCTATCTATTAAAAAAAACCGCGTCAAAATCCGTTGCGTAGTTTTAAATATCTAAGCATACATAGGGACAGACAGCGAAAGCGACTTTGTTTTATACTATGTATTGATGTTAATTGAGTTCTGCGTTATAATTAAATCCATTATACAACTTCCAAACATATTTCACTGCTAGACACTGCTAAATATTCAAAAATAATAACTTGTAAACATAAAATTTTACAATAAAAGCGTAAAGAAACGAATAGCAAATAAAAACAGACATTTGTATTTTATTTGAAATATGCTATCCTTCTTTTGCAACTAAAACAGTTTTATAAAGTACTAGCGACCCGCCCCGGCTTCGCACGGGTGCAGTGAAAAAATGGTTATGGTGGGTTATCCCTAAGAGATAGACATATACCATCGCGGACTTTTTTGTGGATTTTTGTAAGTTGTACAATACTGTAGTACATTATTTTGGTCTATCTCGTAGGGTTCAGCCAGCGTTTGCAATATAAGTGCAAAAAAACGTGCTTATTTACGACATCACATTAGAAACCTTTAAATTTATCAGTGTTTCTCTACTATATTATGCATTTATTATACATACAAACCTTCCTTAAGAATCACTCTATCTATTAAAAAAACCGCGTCAAAATCCGTTGCGTAGTTTTAAAGATCTAAGCATACATACGGACATACAGCGAAAGCGACTTTGTTTTATACTATGTATTGATTGATATGCTATCCTTCTTTTGCAACTAAAACAGTTTTTATAAAGCATTTACTAATAATAAGATTATTGTTAACTTAAAGCGCACAATAAGCCTACAAATAAACAATAAGTAAGTGTAATTTTCATGATTATATAAAATTACATAAGTTCCATTGCATTCCATTATTTAAGGATTTAAGGAAATCACGCTGATTTTAGGTTTATCCGTGTATACAGAACCGTACATTTGATAGAGAGTTAGCCTATTACGCTTGCGTCAGTTAGAGCCGATAAGACGCGTGCGGCGTCGCTCGGCCAGTCGCACCTCGACCTCTGACCGCGCGACATGTACAGCCTTCCGGTCCTCAACTGGTTGCAGAGCATGCACGGCCACGCAGGTCACTAGTCCGCCTTATCTTTGGAACTCCCATTAACGAGATAGCCAGTGTTCAGATAAGATTATCGTTTGTGATTGTGCAGTGTGATGTGATCTAATTCAATCGATGGAAAATTGTGTTCAAATCAATTTTAACAATTGAATTCAATTTATTTATTGGTTCGTAAACATGGGTATTACAGGATGACAAATGACAATTTAGTAGGTACGTACGGTCGGCCAAGAAAGTGGTCTACCAGTTTTGACAAAATTTCATATGTGAGTAAAATAGCGATAAGGTTGAACTCCTGTACTTATTACCTTTTTAAGATTATGCAGAGTGATGACATTTAAACCTAAAATAATCTGACAGCTATTAATCTGTCAATTTTGTCAGAATATTTTTGCACGGGAAAATCAACTGTTACTTTATAGCGCGCGAATGATTTTCAACCTTAGGGTGGTAGACCACTTTCTTGGCCGACCGTACAACCATGATTCGCCTTGTGCCATATAAAGATATAGCAAAAAGGGTAGCATTCAGTGTGAATCGTTGCTAATTGCCTCATTTGTTTTAGTTATACTTTCCTAACTTAGTTATTACTTAAACGAAAGCTTTGAGTAGCTTTTTGCTGTGAAGCTTGAAATTATTGCTCATAGTAGAAAACAAAGTCGCTTTCTCTGTCCCTATATTATGTACGCTTAAATCTTTAAAACTACGCAACGGATTTTGATGCGGTTTTCTTAATAGATAGAGTGATTAAAGAGGAAGGTTTATATGTATTATAACATAACATACATACAATAATACCTAGAGATCGGATAATCGGATGCATATTTACCTAAAGTAAATATTTGGCTCACAAATTATGGAAGCGGCTTTTTAAAATACATTTTGTTAAATAAAAATCCCGCGAAAATACGGGACTGCAAATTTAACGTAGTGATATTGTTTGAAAATTACTAAATTAGCACGTGGTATTTATTTTCAACAGACCGAGACTCCGGGTTCATTTATACAACTATGCATACGTATTTACATGAAGTTTAGTTTCAGTTCCCCGTGCGATTTATGAATGTACTATTTATTACATGAAGAGTGTTATACGAAAGTAGTGAGCTAGTTTGACTAAAACAATAATCACTTAAATAATTGAATAAAAAACAGAAATGGTGCCCGGGCGTAAGTATGGTCTAGTATCTCACTCTAAGTTAACTTCCATATTACCGACTAGTTTTGCATTACCAAAATGTTCTACAGTACCGGAATTAAGGGATTTTTATTTATGGAAATAAAATAAAAAGACAGTTAAACTTTGTCAAAAACTAAATTAGGTAAATAAATAAAAATCCGGCTATTCAATTCCGCAATCCCGGGATTTTTATTTAACAAAACAATAAAAAGCCGTTTCCATACTTTGTCTTAAACTAACTTTAGGTAAATATGCATCCGATTATCCGATCTCTAGTAATAACATAAGCACTCCACGTGTTTTGTTCAATAATATCAATTTTTCAATTAATGGATGAGATTACTGCAGTTTTCTTTTTAATTGTTTAATTCAATCAATTTTAAAAGCGTGTTTTTTTAGTTTTTTAAACTATAATTTATTATATTCAACGTTCACAGTTTCTTTGTAGTGTATTTAGTGACGGCATTGCACTCGTGCGAAACCGGGGCGGATCGCTAGTTAAAATAACATTAAAAATAATTGTCATCCTCACTTCTCAGTTGAACTTGTGAGGTGAACTGATGCGCACAAATACAGCCTTGCCCGCAATAATAAATAGGCGTTTAGACCCAGCTATAACTGGCAAAGGCCATCCAGAGAAATTGGGTTCTCCACTCCCCGGATTGTCCTCACATTGGCATGGCTTGGTGGGTACGCCCTACGTGGAGAGTCCTACACACGCCTGATAATGTCATCATCAGGTACTGTTCGAAAAAGCATTCCATTTGCAAAAAAATCGTCGACAAAATGATGACTGTATAAAGTCTCCTTCTTTGTATATGTTATTTTTTCTTGTGGTAAATTAGTGTCATAGGTAATTGTTTTTCCACTTAAAAAAGTTTTCTTTTTTTTAGTAATTCAGCTCAAGTTTCACTAGAGGGTTCTGCTTTGGCGCCGGTGGACTGTTCTGAACATTCAAACAGACAGTGTTTAAGTTATAGGATATTTGATGTTTTAGTGTCAGCCATTGTAGTTATGATAGTGGGTAATTATAGGGTAGTCCAGTAATTAATCACATCCGTGACAGTTGTATTAATTTTCCAAATGTACTTCGACAGTGATCGCCAGTTATTTCGTGGTAAAATTGTGTAAAAAAAATATGTGCAAAATCACCCAGTGCACAGTTCTGCGTTTATTTAGACCACGTTGACTTATTTTTTTTAATTTTGCTTGATGCCATTTATTTCTCGGCCATCAAACAGTGCAAACGGATATGCGAGAAATTTTTGATCACCCATCCCAGTTTTATGCGTCACTAGGGGTGCCTTTACTTTCGTAATCACCAAGAGACTTGCTTGAAAAATCCTCAATGGATATCTGTAGGTTTTGCTTGTAATATGGTAAATTACATCAACAATATTATTACAAAGGATATTGTTTTTTGCTGATTCCGCGCAGTTGATGATGACTTGTCCAACAAGCAGACAAGGTCGACACGTATTTCGTCTCTCAGCGTAATACAATGGACTTCCGCAAAATAACACCTGCTACAATAGAGTACAACAATATTATGGTTACCGATCACCCATCCTAATTTTATCCGTGGCATAGGGTAGCTTAACCTCTGTAATCATTGAGAGCAGATAACAGTTATCTGTATAACAGTATCCTTAGTGCAGCTGCGGTAAGAACTTTGATCCCATACGATTTCCAACACAATGATGCATAAAATGTGTCTGTTTTGATTCACAATGCAACGTTTTCCAGTCACCCATCTCAGTAACGAGCTTAGTGAAGGTTAGTTTAACTTCTGTAATCGCTGGGTAGTAACGGAATGTATTTTGCAGGTGGTGGTGGCGTGGGCGGCGTGGGCGGCGTAGCGGGCGTCCCGGGCGGCCTGTACTCGCAGAACGTGGTGGTGGGATCGTGGTGCGCGCCGTACGACGCATTGCAGCGGCCCCCCGCTTACGGTAAGCCTTTTATATAGCCTTTAACCAGTGCCTTAAATAGAGAGAGGCGCAGAAATGACCAGCCCGCCCTACTGTACTATCTAAATCTGTATCGCATTTTTAAGCGATCATTTATTAAGCTCAAAGTAATAAAGACGTACCTGCGATCGACGATGGACCAAGATTGTCTGGCCTAGCGATTTTGTCGATTGAACGCGACATAGCACGGCTTTTGTCGTATGAAAATGTAATCAAGGACGTCGCAATAAGAAAAGCGCGGAAAGTAAATCTTTAAGTAATCTTAAAGTAAGGACAGCCTTGGGTCCTTACTATCGAGTATTTTGTGTTATTTCTGTATTTGAACAAATATATTTTTACTAATTTTTAACTAATTTCTTAAAGCAATCTACTATTGGTAAACAATAAATAGATTTTGTCAATTTTATTGTCAGAGCCTAGTTAGGACATTTTTCAAAGACGCAGTTTTGAAAGCACGCACCGGGCGCATAAAAGGCTAGTTACGGCACTGCCTTGAACAAGATTCTTAGTGACTTTTTATAGTAAAAACAAGACTGTAGCTCTGTCAAGAATCCCAGAGGACATTGTCTGCTTGATACAGTCTCTCTTCGTTCGAGGTTCGAAAGATGTGATCTAAGAAAAAAAAAATGACATCGCCTGTAGTGTGAAATATGTTATTGCAATTAATCTAAAAATATCTTTACTATTGGGAGTATGGACAATATTCAATCAAATTTATAAATATTTTATAGGTTATCTATCATTTAATATCTACGAGTCATCATTTATAAAATAATTAGCTACAAAAAGTAGTATAAAATAATTGCAGACATACACATAATTTAGAATAAGAAAAAAGGTTTTATGACTTTTTATGAATTGTTCTGTTAAAAAAAAATATTAAATGACAGTCTTTTTGCTGGCTAACTTGAAATTAGAGTAACTTAGCTAGTTATTAACATTCTAGAAATCATAAAAATGTCTAGTGTCCCATCATTGCATTTGTTATTTAATTAATTAAGAAAATGATTAGATTTGCTTCAACAGAAAATGTAGTTAAAACACCAGTAGGCCTACTATGATCGCTTAAAACAAGAATAAGACCGCAGTGCAAGTGAGATGGTGCTATACGTTTCAAGAGCGGCGTCTCTGTTACTATTGTGTTAACTCTACTTTAAGCGGTCATAGTAACTCTCTATGTAATCAGTTCACTCTTTAAAACAACAATGGTACAAATCAATGGAAATACAATTTACTGAACTTTATTTTAGTGTCACTATTCAAAGTCAAATCAATAAATGAAGTTATTCCAGTAAGTGTTAACGTAACTATGCAAGTTAGTAGTTATACTGATAACGCAAGTTGCATCAACGCGTTATCAACGAAAAACTGCGATAACGACTCAAAAGGGTTATTTATCTTTAATAGTGTCCTCATAAATAATTGTAATATTTGATGTTTTCTGAATGTGTAATATTGAAGATAAATGAGATAATTATGTAATAGCAGATATGGTTATCTTTAATCCGAAAACAAATATAAGTCTGTAAGAGATTCAATATTAGTTTGGAAGCGTCTCTCCGCTAACTAATTAGCTTAGAAAAAAATTTACGGAAAAAAAAGGTACGGAAAAAAGTGGCTGCGATATACGGACGGGCAGATATGACGAATCCATATGGGTTCCGTTGTTTGCCATTCGGCTACGGAACTCCAAAAAATCAAATAAAATGGTTGAAAACTTGTATGTGACATATTTCAGTATTGAAGTTTGAATTTGATATAGCAACGTGTTCAATGTCGCCACGAATTTACAAAAACAAACGCCAATTGTTAACAAATCAGTGCAGCGAACCTAAAATTAATCCATTTAAGACCGCAAAAGATGGCCGCCGCAGAACTGCGCCAGATAACGTCATCGAGACAAAACAATTAAGGGGATGACTTTGCTTTAGTCTCTAAAATAAATATCATAAAATAAGTAATTAATGAAATCAATAATAATAAAAAATATATTATTGACCTAATGTATCATCTTATTAAAACGAAATTTTAACATGTATGCATTAACTTCCATACAGTTTTATTTATTTTGAAAAATAACACCACACGCATAAAGTCAGAAAATTCTGTTTGAAGCGGCTTTTACAATTTATATTGTTCGATTTTTTTAATTACGTTGGTATTTATTTACATAATAAATTTTAATGAAGCTAGCGCCATCGCTAACGTAAGAACTTTTTGGTACCTACCTACTGAGGGTATGCTGAAGGACGGAGTCTTGGAGTATAGTTATGCACTTTTTTATAATTTGTACTCCACGGACACGTAGTCCATGCCCTTTATAATTCTTAATTAAATATTTTATTACAATTCTCTTAACTAACATGTACTCAATTTAATTTATTTTACTCAGCTAACAATATATATACAAAATACTCATTTAAACTTACGCCATATATATTAACATACATATACATACTTACTTAATAATTATTAAAAATAAAAATAAAAATACAAACATTAACTTTATATTACCTTAAATAATGCTAGAATTAAAGGAACGAAAATGACTGGCACCTAGATCGCTGCATTATTTTGGTCCTTAACGCCATTTGCCAATTGTAGTTAGTTATGCCCTTAACAGAATTAGCTGAAACAATTAGATCACCGCGGGACAAACAACTGACATGAGTAATCATTCTGCAGTCAGCTATATCGGTGGTGAATAACCGACGATCTGTGATTCAATGTTTATCGAATTGATGGCGCATAGCTCGATCGAACTTACGTGTATAGGTTAGTGATGGAAAAGTATCTTTGTTGAGATTGGATCATTTGTATCCAGATCAGTACAGAGATTCGAATCAGTAAAGTGCTTCGTTTGTATCAGTGACTCTGAACCTGTTAAATCGATTCAGAGTCACTAATACAATTATTCTGATATCTGTTACAAAGACACTGATATAAATATTGAGATTGATTCGTTTGTATCAGTGACTCTGAGTCAATCGTGTAAGCGTCGCGTTTCGAATGAAACCGAGATGCAATTGAAATACGACTCTGATTAGAGACGTATTTTTGAATCATTAGACGTGAATTTGGAATTCGAATACGAATACAAATCGTGCGCGAAATTATTTTCTACTGCTTACAATTATTTAGATTTTTGAATCAATCGAATTCAGTGTTGTCATTAAAAACAAATTCTTAATTAAATTCCGTTTCACGCAGAAAAATTAAAAATCACAACAACAAAAACAAAAAACCGGCGATGACCCACACGTGAAACGGAGCACTGTCAAGGTCACTTCAGCGTTGGATATTCTACTGGTAGAAATAAAAAACGAGTGGGTTGAACCATTCATTGCACAACGCACGAAATGAAAGTTCAGAAATAGTGAATTCGGTGATTCGTACACGAATCTCACGATTTCGAATGCGAATTGGTTTTCTATTCTTTCGAAAATTCGTTTCCTGAACTATTTACTTATCTCAATCGTGCGAGCGCCGCGTGCCGATTGAAACCGAGATGCAATTGAGCGAATGATTCATTTGAAGCGCTGTTAGAGATTTGAATCAGTGAATCGCTTGGAAGAGATCTTTACAGAACCGACTCAGTGAGTCGGTTCTGTAAAGATTGACACGTCTCTAGTATAGGTACCACACAGCACTAATGAGGTACGAAAAGTACCAATGCAGTACTAAATTACCAATTATGTTCTAAATATTGTTAAGGATTACTTAAATGATAACAATGCTTTGGTTTAATTTTAATGACTCAATAGTTACGTTGCAATAAATATTTTGACTATAGTAATAACACAGTGAAACTATAGCGTTTATAGAGATAATGGAACTTGTTTAAACTTTAAGTTGGGTTCAGATTATTTTTCTGCAGCCGGCTTCTAATTGACGACTTTGTAAAAATACAGGGAGAATAGAAATAGCCTTTACTGGCTCGTTCCAGTACAAGATCATATATCATTCTAAAAATCCTATTTGAAGAATAAATTTTTGATATATTTTCAATAAATTTAAAAGAAATTATACGTCAAAGCATAAGAATTAAAATAGAATTGCAGAGCGCGCTCGCCTCATTGCCAGCGCTGAGGGGGAATCCGGGCAAGCAAGCATCCGGGCTCCAAGCCCTTCCTTTTTACAATTTAGGAACCTTTTTAGATAACACGACATTCCGTTTATCAGTTGGTCTTCCCCTGGGAGCGACCTGCGTTGTGCCACATCGCTGTCGTGGTGATCATGTTGACCAACTAGGTCATCACGGCCTATCTTGCAGCAGAAGCGCGGGGCGTGCCTCTCGCCATGCCAGCCTTAACGACGTCATCCGTAGGGTCTTAGCTAGTGCGGGAGCACCGGCTGTTCTAGAACCGGCCGGCATTAGCCGTGACGACGGTAAGAGACCCGACGGCATGACCCTCGTGTCATGGAAGATAGGACGACCACTAGTTTGGGACGCGACATGTGCTGATACTCTAGCGCAGTCCCATCTTCATGGCACCGCAGTTAAGGCTGGGTCTGCTGCTAACTCGGCTGAACTCCTCAAACGGCGCAAGTATGCAAGCACATAAATAGTGGTTGCATATTTGAACCTTTTAGGGTGGAGACTCTGGTGCCTGGGGGAAAGTGCCCACAGAGTTTTCAAAGAGTGCAGCTGTAGATTGACCAAGGCTACATGTGACCAGAAAGCTGGATCATATATAGCCATACAACGTGGCAATGCTGCTAGCCTTATGGGCACGTTGCCTGACGACAGCGATTTATTTCAAATATTTTATTTATAGTTTAGCTTTTAATTTTATTTAAGTTCATTATTATATAGTTTATATTACTTTAATGTATATATATATATTTTTTAAATAAATGAAAAACGAAATGGAACACAAAACAAAAAATTATATAAATTTATAGGAAACTACATGTACACAGGCGGATCAAAGGTGCGCGAAAGATTCAACTACGTTTTTTTTGTAACTGTACAGACTGTTACAAAAGATATCAATGTCGAAGTCGCTACTCTGAAATAAGGCATTATACTGATATTGCAATCTATTTATGGGTGAAAAATGCTGAGCGTTAGTCCTAGATAGGTGTGGTTGAAAAGGCTTATATCTAGATGACCGAGGTATATTGTAGGGTACAGTAAAGTTTATTTCTTGTAATATCTGAGGGCAATCCAGACAACCATTAAGTACTTAATTTGTATAAGAAGACCTGGGGGCCACTATGTAATTTAAAAAAAAAGATAGGTGCTCTTCATACGTGGTGAGTGTTTTAGCTTTATTACACTGGAATGTTAAGTGCCGCACAAATCTCTTCTGTATGCGCTCTAGTCTTATAATGTGGACGTGGTGTGAATAAAAGAAAATTAGTAATCCTACTACTATTATAAAGGCGAAAGTTTGTAAGTATGGATGTTTGTTACTCTTTCACGTAAAAACTACTGAATGGATTTGAATGAAACTTTACCACAATATAGCTTATACATCAGAATAACACATAGGCTACAATTTTTGAGGTTTCTAATGTGAGGTCGTAAAAAAAACACATTTTTTGCGCTTACATTGCAAACGCTGACTGAATCCTACAAGATAGATCAAAACAATTTACTACAGTATTGTACAACTTAAAAAGGTCTACAAAAAAGTCCGTGATGGTATATGTTTATCTCTTAGGAATAACCCACAATAACCATTTTTTATCCTTTACTTTGTACGAGAAATAATGGCTTATTTACGAAGCGATTTTAAGCAATACAGTATTAATCCTTATCCAATTAAGTATCTTAAATACATTGTGCATTTAATAAAGATCAATATGGCTTTTTACAGCATGTAAATTAAATAAATATTTTCGAAGATATCACAGATTTAGAATCTGCATGTTTATGCTGAAGGAAAAAGATCGTTAATTGTAGTTTATAGGAGCATACTGCAGTAGCTACCTATAGGCCTATGATTAGGGCTCTGCAGTGCTTAGTTACCGTATTTCTTACTTCTAGACTAGACGGGACGAACCTGAAGTCCACGCGAACGAAGTCGCGGGCAAAAGCTAGTAACATATATTTTGATGTCCAATTATAATTAAAACATATCAGAAACAACTCCCATAATGAGGAACGCGTTGCTTATCCGTTAATTATCATAAAGTTACCATTATTTCTGTCAGTGCTGTGGCAACCACGACCGCAGACGACGATAAAGCGAGATATGGCATGAGGAAATCCGAGTTGGAACAGCAGTCTATCGCTTATCTAGCTCACTGCTATTATTGTGTGTTGTTTTCAAGGATCCATATCAGTTGTCATCATCATCAAACGATCAAAATTTTACAAAAATCTATTTAATTTACTAGCAACCTGATACGTGCTACGTGTAAAGTGAAATAATAGAAAAAAGTTAACATCACATTTGAATAAACAAAATATCGCTGACAATTTGCTTTAATCGAAACACGTCCAAAATACCGCAATCGTCGAGCATGTATGAGGAATGTTATGAAAGTAGATGAAGCGAAAGAGATATCTCTCTGCCTACCCCGTGGGAAAAAGGCGTGAGTGTATGTATGTATGTACGTCCAAAATGAAATAACCGCACGAATGACATAACAACACGCTTGTACTGTCAATACTGAAGAAAGAATGAAGCTACTATTTCTAATCTTCGATACGTGCCTGTAATTTTTTTATGGCGCCTTGACTGTCGTTGAGATGTGATAATATTGTAACTAACCACAACTTCAAAGTGCTTATGATATTCGCATCTATCCGTGAGGCTTTGAGAAAATTTTTTCAGAGTATACAATAAAAAAAAGACGAAACCCTACCCTCCTGGGAATGTGGCGTAAGTATAAGTAATTTGGCAGAACAATCCTCATCTTAAAAAAAGTATGACACAAAAATCCCCATTAACAAAATTATCCGCCATTTTATTGAATTTGTTTGTTATACAAAATGTCATAAATGAAGAACCTCTCGACCGGTTTTGTGCGAACTATCGGTATGTATATGTAGATGAATGTGTGTATATATGAACTCTTTTTTAAATTTATTAAAACATAAAATAATAATATTTAAGGACAATAAAGCTGATGAAGAGATGGCTTCTTCTATCTTTTTTAAGAAAGCTTTGATTTAACTTCCGTTTCTTTTAAGAACTTTCTTCTAAGTTTCGTTTCTTTTAAGTTTCGTTTTTCTAAGAACTCCAGCATTATCGATTCCAAAAATATTTATTTTGGGATTTTAAAACGTATACTACATTATTTGCAAACCTTTCTAAGTTACAGAGTATTTTTTGACAATAAACATAAGCTCCGCTTTTCAGTTTGCATTTACAAAACAAATGATTTTCCTTAATCAGAATTTCCTTTTTCCTTCTAATGCTAACGGAATAACGTGCTCGTGTATGCTGTCCTCAGTAAATCAGGTGCAGGCACGACACGCCTACCGTGCTAAAGGGAAATTTGTTTTTTTTTTATTTATTTAATGATAAGTACGAAAACAAGTTACAGCCAATTAAAACAATAATAATCTATACCGAACCTTAAAAGCTAGGTAGAGACTCAATATATGTATATATGTGTGTATATAATAATCCCAACTAATCCCAACTAATATTATAAATGCGAAAGTGTGTTTGTTTGTTTGTTTGTTTGTTTGTTACCTCTTCACGCTTAAACTACTGGACCGATTTCAAAAATTCTTTCACCTTTGGAAAGCTACATTCTCCCCGAGTAACATAGGCTACTTTTTATCCCGGAAAAATCGACAGATCCCACGGGATGCGCAATAAAGGCTTCGCTCAAAAACTACTGCACAGATTTTTATGCGGTTTTCATCAATAGATAGAGTGATTCTTGAGGAGTTTTGCGGCATTTTTTATCTCGGAAAAAACGGATAGTCCCACGGGAAGCGCGATAAAATCTTCGCACCATAAACCGACTTCCGCGTATATGTAGCCGTGGGCAAAAGCTATGACCCTTAACCCTCTATACACCCAATCCCGAAATCCACGCGGGCGAAGCCGCGGGCAGAAAGCTAGTAAATAATAAATCAATTTATTTGTCTTAACAAACTTACATTATTTTTGATTTTAACATTGTGATTTTATCATTATATGTGAATTGTATTTTTACACAACTCAGTAGTTGCCGACTAGCGACAACCTCTGCTATTCTGCCGCAACTTTTTACAATTTATTGTTAAAAGCAGTGTTAGAGGTACAAAACCAAATATTACCAAAAAGGAAAAATAAAAACTGAGTAATTACTAATAATAAAAAGTAAAATAGGCACTCCATCAGTCCATCCGTGCTATATTACTACCAGGGATTGCCGCATAAGTAGCCATTCACGACATTTCTTTCGAAAAGACTGTAGCGAAAATGAATCCATTCGAATGGGTGGTGGCAAGTTATTCCATATTTTGGCAGCAGCATACTTAAAGGAATCCCTGGTAGATGACAATTTTATGATGGGAAGGGACAATTGGCGACCTCTATCTCTGAGCATTGATGGACAAGACGTAACTGTTAATTTATTGCGCAGATATAATGGTGTCCAAATTCGCAGCAATTCGTGCAAGAAACATGCATACTTTAGTGACACATTATTTGACATATTTAATATTTTTCTGTTTACCAAATTAGGTACATTCTACTAATTATATTATTAACATGCAGCAAATATACAACTGTCTAGTTGATATGTTGAAATAACAAAACACAATTTCGGAATAACAAAGGATAAACAAAACATAGATAAAAATAAAAAGGAGAAACATACATATATTATTAACAATTAAACTGAGTATAAGTTACATTAAATTGTCTCGCCAGCCTGCTGGTTGAAACAGGATTATTATATTAATAACTTAATGCCGAGATAAGGTTATATTTATTGATGCTACGAAACATTTTTGTTGTAAGCTACAATATATGGGGTTGTGTTGATAGTATGGCTCCAAATTATGTGTAAAAAAATTGTCACACATTTCATAGTAATTTTTAATTGCATAATTTAAACACAAGAAATAAAAATAAACTTGCCGTTCCAACGTACAGGCTACAAAAAACTAGAGGTTCGTTTATGGGCAAATGTATACATTTTTTTAACAAGATTCCACATAGTGTAGCTGAATTGCCTTTTCATAAGTTCAAGGTACATGTTAAAAAGACGCTAATGAGTAAGGGCTATTACAAAGTCAATGATTATTTAAATGATGCTGATGTTTGACGTTAATTTGAGGATACATTCTAAAGTGTAAATATTTATTTTCCCTCCTCTCATAATTTATTGTAAATGTTGTTATTACTTTTGATAAAGCTGATAAGTTTCTTGCGCCCATTCTTCTTATCAGCTAAAAAATACGTCCTGAATGGGTGGTAGGGGAAAAAATTGGACAATTCAAAAGAGCTTTCTATAAAGTCATATTTGAATAAAGTTAAAAAAAAATACAATTCACATATAATAATAATCAGAAGGATTACAAGAAATACTGGCGCAGATAACAAGCGTTCACAATAAATCACAGCAAAGTATAAACATATAATCATAATGGATATAAATACAACAAAGGTATAACAAAAAGAATGACGCGTTAAAATACAGGGAGAAAAAATAGCCCTTGCTGGTTTTCTTGCTTTTCCCAAGGTCTCCGAGCGTAGACTTGTGAACCAATGGCGTAGCATCTTTGAGGTGCAGAATTGATTGTAAAAAATCTATTTGAAGAAAATATTAAAAAATACGGCCGCATATGGAGTACTGCTCACACCTCTGGGCTGGAGCCCCCAAATATCAACTCGACCCTTTTGACTCCCTGCAAAGGCGTGCTTTCCGAATCATCGGTGATCCCAATATTACGGCCTCAACAGAGACCTTGGAGCAGCGGAGAGACTTTGGCTCTCTGTGTGTTCTTTATAGGCTCTTTAACGGAGAGTGCTCTGAGGAATTATTTGCAATGGTGCCTTCGTCACCTTTTTACCATCGCACCACCCGCCACCGCAGTAGAGTTCATCCATCTTGTCTAGTACAGTGCGGTTTCAGCGTTCATTCCTTCCGCGTACATGCAAACTCTGGAATGAGCTCCCTGCTGCGATGTTTCCTGAGCGCTACGATATGTCTAACTTCAAACGAGGCTTAAAAAGAGTATTTCTCTCCAGGTAGGCAGCGGCTCAGCTGTGCCCCTGGCACTGCAGATGTCCATGAGCGATGGTTACCACTTACCATCAGGTGGGCCATTTGCTCGTCTGCCACCGTATGGAGTAAAAAAAAATAATAATAAAATAAAAAAAACGTTCCAGTTTTGCAACGCCGATATAATTATATAGCCAATAAAATCTTAGAACGGCGTGACTTCCAACCTCACAATAAAAATTTTATCAAAGTACAAATTTATTGCATTGTTTTGCGCTGTTGTGCACTTTTTGTTCAGTAATTTATAGGCTTGTTGTACAAAAACAGCCTACGTATCTCTTAAAATATACCACAAACTAATCTATTAAATAAAACGACTACTGTATTTGTTTATTTTTTTGTAGGTGATAATCTACTTTTAAATTTAGTTTTTATTACTTTTGAATTTTATTATTCTGAATTTGGTTTTTATAAATTGTAGTGTATTTGTTGTGTAAGTTACTAGCTTTCTGCCCGCGGCTTCGCCCGCGTGGATATCGGGATTGGGTCTATAGAGGGTTAAAGGTCTATGGTGCGAAGGTTTTATCGCGCTTCCCGTGGGACTATCCGTTTTTCCGAGATAAAAAATACCGCACAGCCTTGCTCAAGAATCACTCTATCTATTGATGAAAACCGCATGAAAATCTGTGCAGCAGTTTATTGCCCATCCCGTGGAACTGTCTTCTTGGAACTGTCTTCTTGGAACTTGTCGACTTCCGGGATAAAAAGTAGCCTATGTTACTCTCCTATCTCCACGTAAAAAATCACGTCAATTCGTCGCTCAGTTTTGCCGTGAACGACGGACAAACAGACACACTTTTCCACTTATAATATTAGTATGGATATCATTATGAAGTTTCATCAAAATCTATTTAGTAGTTTTTACGTGAAAAAGTAACAAACATCTGACTATATTTGCACTCATTTGATATACGAGTATTACTAAGATCTCAGATTTAATAATTAAAGCTTTTAGAGAAAATTGGCCGTTTTCACCAACTTTGTCATAGCTTAGGCGACTCCTAAGAGACATGCTGTCTCACTCTTTTCAGTTAATATAAAAAGTGACAGCATGTCACTTAGAAGTCGCCTAAGCTAAGACAAAGTTAATGAAAACGGCCAAGTTTTATAGTTTAAAAATAGTATAGGCATTAAAAATGTGAATATTAAATTTAAACTTATTACAATATATATTTATTTAAAAAAAATAACATAAATACTATAAAAACTATAATCTAATATGGCGCCAGCAGCAAGGTGAGGACTGCAGAGAGATTATAATTATAAATGCAGTCCAATTATTATATTTTATATTTATTTATGTTTATTTATTTCATGGAAAGTCATTTTTTTTCTAGCTTGGTTGTTTTTCTATAATTTGCTTGTACGATAATGTTTGATAAATTCTGTTCCGCTAAAAGCCTGGGTTACAGTGCCTCAAGTTAAAAGTCTTACCGTGACTGCCCCGAAGCATTTGAATGCATATCGCCGCGCACCTGCCGGCGAGAGATAATGCGGCCTAATGGACCGGCGCTGTGCCTTTTAGTTGACATATTCGTTTTGTATGTCGTGTGTGTAAAACTTTTGTGGCAACAGCATTTATACTGACGAATTAAATCACTATTCAATCCCTGATAATATTTTAAATCTCATTTAAAAAAGGTTACATTATTTTTATTTTTTATTCAATCTTTATCGCTCAATAAATATTAAATAAAACCAAAGGCGGACTTAATGCAACAAGGCATTCTCTACCTATCAACCGAGTGGCTATTTCCAAACTTACACTTACAAGAATATGGGCTCTAACGACACCGGGTTGTTTTAAGTGGGTAGGCCGGTCCTCTCCCGGAGAGCCCCACACACGGCCGAGCCAGCGCGGTGACAAGGTGCATAAGGAGCAGTTATCCCCCGCAAAAAAAGGGATGGCCTTCCTCAGGCTTGTAAGGAGCCCCCGGGAACGCCAAGCGACTTCCGGGAACCCCCAGCCTCCGCTCCCCGGCCGATACAGGGGAGCCCTCCTCGGGGGAGGCTACACTACCTCCTCTAATATTAAAAATAAATGTGTGTAAATATTAGTAATGTGCCGGATATCCGTATCCGCGGATATCCGAGGTAGAATTTGTATCCGTGTCCGTATCCGTTACTTTTTGGCGGATCTTTTACGGATCTATTTAGCAGAGTCTTCTTTAAACAATTAATTTTTTAAGGAAGTTGAGTCTTTACCTTTACGAGAATACATTTTTTACACTTTGGACATTCGTCATTTATTATCACAAAATGATTCCATATTACATACTAAACTTCTTTGTGGACATTTTTTTGAAATCATGTACCAATTGAAACACAAGCGTTATCTATGCAGCCGAGTGTCACAGTAAAGAAAAACAAAACAAAAAAAGACTCGCCGCATAATGCAAGTCGAAACATGTTTCAACTCAAGATCGTGCGCACCGACACCGATTGTGTAAGAAAGTTAAGATCCGTATCTGCGGATCTTGACACCAAATATCCGTATTCAGATCTGTATCCGCGGATCTAGATTTTTGATGATCCGGCACATCACTATTAAATATATATGTAAATATCGATTAAAGCAGCTTTTGATAAGTTGAAATTTAATTTTCATCGAAACATTTACCCACATAATAAAATAATAAAGTTCATACATAACACGTGCATACGCTATGATAAATCTAAGCTATCATCACAAAACAATCTATCAAAATATTGCTGCGTTAGAAACAATAATGTAATCAAGTATGGGCTTAAGGAGGTCACGTATGGCGAAGTTGATAAATCAAAACAGTGTCCAGTATGAATAGGTTTTTAACTCTTATCGCCACGAGTCTCCGGTCGGGCATGGCACTGTTTTGTTATGCTTCTCAGAAATGATTAAACGTCATGTGTTACTTACTGAAGAAATTCAATAATGATTGGTTGTAGACAAATTAATAGTCTGTATTGGCATTAGATAAGATAGGAAATAATATAATTGATATGTTTTTATTAGTCTGTCTACACTGCAATTTTGCAAAATTAATATCATTTTTAATTAACTTAAGTCTTTACAAACAATTATTAAAGGACTCAAATAGCTTAAGAGCTACAATTCTTGTAGATAGATATGTATAAAGAAAAAAAACTCTGTTGGAAAATTAGGAGAGCCTTCCCCGGGGCAAATGGCGGTCGAATCGCGAAAGCACACCCCGCCGTGTGCCCCGTATGGGCCTAGAGAAGTGTTTAGTGGGTAGGCCGGTCTTCGTTTTTATGACCGGAGAGCCCCACACACGGCGCGCCTTGCTAGCGCGGTGTCATGGTGCATAAGGTCGCATTTCGTCCCCATAAAAAAAGGAGAGCCTTCTAGAGAAGAACAGTTTCCTTAAAATTCCGTCGAGTAGTTTTTGTTTCTATAACGGTTATACAGACAGACGAAAATACACATTATACTTACATACACATAAGATAAAAAGAAAATATACTATACTATACAAGTATTTTTCATTGAAAAGGTTCACACACTAATAAGCCTATTTTGACGAAATACAGGGATCAGTTGAGATATATTTTATATCAAATAAAAACAGCTTTAATGAAATAGGAATGACGATGTCTGGCGACACGCGGAAGAAGATGAGATAATTTTCCAATATACCCAGACGAAGCCGCGGACGGAAAGCTAGTATTTCTTAATTAACATTGATCTATAAAATGAAATCAAAAAGATACTAAATCAAAAGTAAAGTAAAATAGTGTAGGTTCCCTATGCGGACGTTAATTATTATTTTTAAAAGTTTAATGAATATTCAAACAATCGTTTTGAATAAAATTTACCTAATAGTACTTATATCGCACGAAATCTCTTAACAATATGACATAATATTTTCTCGTGATGGCTATATTCTGTTATCAGTCGAGAGCCCAGTAATTACTGTATAATTAAGATAAGACGATTGACGTTGAACAATTAAAATTTAATTAACACGTACATGAATCAGAATCAGATATCACGCTGCTTTATTGATTTTTGTCTTATATTATAGTTTCTTTGATTTTATCCCTTCCATTATCTTGTACGCTGTACAGAACAGCAATGCGATGGAATGCGAAGGATGATTGGTAATTGTAATGAGAGGTAATAAGAGACTGATACGTTCTTGCGCCCATTCTTCTTATCGGTCAAAAAATACGTCCTGAGAGCTTTCTGTAAAGTCATATTTGAATAAAGTTAATTATGATTTTGATTGCGTGAATTTCAGTATGAAAACAGAGCCCCTAGCGGTACATAATAGTACTATTCTTTCATTTCCGACCATACATAGAACTACTGCGTTTAGGGGTTCATTTCGTTTCGCAGCTAGCAAATGCTGGAATGATATTCCTCCACCCTTAAGGTCCACTAAGTCATATAATTTATTTAAATATAAACTAAAAAGATGTCTCCTTAATACACAAAAGCAGTTCTAAAATATCGTCTGTCCCAATAAGAGCAAATTTCAATTTATTAATAATAACAAAGTGTGAGTCATCAGCTTCTACAAACTAAATAGCCCTGAATTTTATACTGAATATATTTTTACTTCTAATGTAATTCTTAACGATCACCTATTACCTACTTAATAATGTGTCACTAAAACGATTGATTTACTTTTTTCATATCATAACCTTATAATATTAATAATTAAAAAACATAAATACCTGCCTACTCACTATCATGACGAGGGATGAGCTTAAAACCAGCGACCTGCTGTGCCCATACCCATTTTCACATATGGAAATAATTGTAATAAATAGTACCTAATTATATGTATATTAACCTATAGTATTAATTAATTCATAAAAATGTATATTGTGGAAATAAATGATTTTGTATTTGTATATTAAACTGACGTGACTTCTGTAGTTCGCTTTAAGTCAAAGACTATCGGAAGCGATAGCTAAGTCAAGGTAGAGAATAGTTGTGTAATATTGTGTGCCTCGCGAGCAGATGGCAGCGCTGAATACGAAGACGGTGGACGCGAATGTGTCAACTGCGGCGCGAGCAACACGCCGCTGTGGCGCCGCGACGCGACCGGCCATTACCTGTGCAACGCGTGCGGACTCTACACGAGGATCAACGGCGTCAACCGGCCGCTCGTCCGCCCCGCCAAGCGGCTGGTAAGATACTCCAACCGATCTAACGCGTGCTCTTTATACAGGTGGCGAAGCGGACTTCCTCTCCCGCTTCTATAAGGATGGCTCCGTGCGGTGGATGAGCGGCGAGGGCATGGCCCGCGGCATGAAGAAGGTGAGTCGGTGGCGTGTAGACTAGTGCATGCTCTCTCGCACGTTTCTCCCTTTCCTTTCGGCTTTGGCGGGTGATAGGACTACACGCTACCGCTCCCCACTCTTAGCTCGTCGCTCAGACACTCGCGGATCTTTTAAATTCTTTTTTTGCAATTGAGCCGCTCACTTCTGTTTGTCAAAGCACGCTTTTAACCATGAAACACATAACTGTGGAAGATAGCTTTAAATAAGAATATGTAGGTATTAACTTCCACCATTATTTTTGTTCTGTGTGCAACAAAACGTAAGCACTTAGTTCTAGCTTTAAAAAAAACATTAATTAATACATTAGACATTCGCATATACTACCTTCTTATATTCAAATTAATTGACATCGTAATTGTATGACATAAAAAATACTTCAATGATTAATTGTATTACGTCGCGTTCGGTCCTATCAATTTGTTTCCATCATGTCTCGGAAAGTATTACTAAAATTTTAGTTAATCAGTAATCAGGTAACGAGAGATTAATTATGCAACGAGCTACCGTTCGCGTCGCGCGATAATATTCGCTGGGTCTGTACGAGTGCATGCGTCTGCGACGAGGCGGGGCCGCGGGCAGTGGCGCCCCGCCCACTATTGTGACTGCCAATTTATCGCCGCTCCTGCCACCATAGCTTTAAATCGGGCTAAAACGCGGTGGAAATGAGATGGTGCTATACACTTCGATATCTTTGTCTCGTTTTTACACCTCACTCTAAGCACACGTGATAAGGCTTCTACCGTACATTCAATTGTAATAAGGTGTTGGAATATCAATGGATGAATGCAGACGCCATTTTAGTTTAACTGTCTTATCGTCGAATTGATGTTTGCTATATGGCTTCAATTGTAACAGTTTAGAGTTAAGCATGTGTTTGATGTTACTTTAATATATTTCTTGGTATAATCTTAACTAAACATTGTTATTTAATATATTTCTTGGTATAATTAAGTAATCTAAGCAATCAACTTTACTAGTCCATTATCCGCTGAATGCTACTAATAAGATAAGCCAAGAAATGCAGATATCTCTTCATAGTTTGTATTATATTGCATGCATTTGTTTCTATGTAAATTGTTGTGAGTGACATAATTTTGGTAGCTGTAGCAAAAAGTATATTTTCCGTAGCAGGGACGTCCGTCGTAGCAATCTGTAGACTAAAGCTTTGCTACATATAATCTTTTTGGTTATTCCGACTATTTTTCATCCGACTACGGTACCTTTCTCTGTATATTAGCTACGAATGAAATATTTAAGGGAAACAAGTCTATGGTTCGACGAATTTTGCGACTTGCAACAATCTATACAAGCAAGTGTCACGTTACAGTCATAAAATATGTTCTGTTACATATAAAATCATAATATTAAATGTCACTATCCAAAGCACTGATATGAATGAATTTTTTAAACATTTTCATGTGCTTGTCACAATTATATAATAATAATAATGAAATTTTACCCTACAACCCTATCTCCGACTGGTAGGGTTACTAGGGGACTGGTTTATGTGACAGATAAATACCCCACTAGCGCAGTCAGCCCTTAAAGTAGTTTATGGCGAGCTGTCAGTGACTTGACACAGTAAGGGTTCTCTATGGCCTTAGCCAGTCGGCCAGAGCAGAGTCGCAAAAATAGATGCATGAAGAGTGGAACTGTAATAATGTCATAACGTCAACGGCATCTTGATCGCTGCTGCAGACGTACCTCTCTACACCCTTAGCCGTTCCCACCAATGTTACTGCTTTCGTACCAATACTGGCCTGCTTTTTTGGGGAGTTTATTTAGTGAACGGCGAGTCACTTTAGTCATATTTAAATCAATTAGGAGACGTTGACAAGCTAGACAGCTCCCCTGCCGAAGAGCAAAAGTTTACCCTAACGAGCGATTAAGCCTTAGTCAACCATGCTGGCACAAGGCGGATTGCTTGACTGCATACACCTTTGAATTTCTTTGCAGGTGTATGCAGGTTGTCTCATGATGATTTTCCTTTACCATAAGGTCTGATAAATGTACCTATGAAATTCGAAAAACACGTTGGCGTATAGCAAAATTGACCTTCCAAGTTATCCGATAACCACAACGCCTCGACGCCCCTATTTTACCTCGGTAGAAGTAAATTTATATAATCTATTGCCTTTTATTTAGTTTGTTTTACATCTACCTAATCGTCTTCACAATTGGCTACTATTTTACAAGTCATCAAGCATTTTTAGCCGCATGACTAATTCAATCTGGACTTACTAAAATTAGTAACTTGTAACTAAAAAACTAAACTGCACATTTATTTTTGTGTTCTCTAATCGCAAGCGACATGTGATATCAGAACATTATTTCAATCATCGCATCTCCGATCGTTCATTTCCATAAAAATCTTTCATAACTACTATCCTCGAATTAGAACATCACATTAAAGCTCTCACTGCGTGATATGGCCAGAATAGACACAGAACGCTAAGTCATACCGCTTTGACTGATGTACGAAGTTTTACTTGTGATACATAGAAAAATAAAGAAAGTGTGCAAAGAGCACCACAATAACTTCAGGGTTAGTTCCTTTAAAATGTGAACCGATGCAATTGGTAGCCAGATCGACGCTGCTAATAGCTTTAAATCGTACGATAAAATGTGTCTCAGTGCTATACCGTCAAGATCGCATCGCTTAGCAGCGACTGTGTTGCAGAGTGCGGCGAAGCGGCACGGCCAGTGCTGTACTAACTGCGGCTCGCGGCACACCACCCTGTGGCGCCGCAACAACGACGGCGAGCCGGTCTGCAACGCCTGCGGGCTCTACTACAAGCTGCACGGCATCAACCGGTACTGACCCAGCAATGTATGCTACGTATAGTCATTAGATACACAACAACGACCAGAGCCTGTCGATATCGCCTGCGGGCTCTGCTTCAAGTTACACTGCATCAACCATTACTGACCCGGTAATGAAAAGTACACATTCATTAAATCACGTATTGCGCATAAATACATTCTTTATTAAAATGTATAGATTATAAGATAAAATATGAATGCAGCCCATAGTGAACGCAGCCCATAGTGAACGCATCCTTTCATCTTCTCTCTCCGAATAAAAAGTGTCATGTCGTTGTTCTGAGGTCCATTCTTCTTATTTTCCCTATTTAGATTAGATCTGGCTTTTAATAATCTAACACTAGTTTTCACTACATTATATGTAAGACTAGCTGTGCCCGCGACTTCGTCTGCGTGGAGTAGTTATTTTGAGCATCATATTTATTTTTGCAAACAACCACCTCAGCTGTTACCCACGACTTTGTCAGCAATTTCTGTTATTATCTTAGACAATTTAGTTTTAGGTTTTTAAAAGAACATAATTATTTTAAAGTACTTCTGCGTAAATTATATTTTTAGTTTTATTTTCTTGTGGCAGAAGAACATATTGGTTTTCTCCGCAACTCTATCTTGACAACGCGACATATCCAAATTTGATTACCATAAAACGATTCTAATGAATCAACCTTAAAAGATACTGTCGCGACATATACTGTCGCGGACATTTTTTTAGATCATTTCAAGAGGAATAATTCTTTCATACATATTTTTTGGTATCTTGAACCGTTTTTGCAGCGCACGCAATGGAAGCCCTCAACGACGAATAATTTTCCCCGTTTTTTCCACATTTTCCATTATTTCTTCGCTCCTATTAGTCGCAGCGTGATGTTATGTAGACTAAAGCCTTCCTCGATAAATGGTCTATTTAATAAAAACATACATTTTCAATTCGAACCAGGAGTTCCTGAGATTAGCGCGTTCAAACAAAGAAACAAACTCTTCAGCTTTATAATATTAGTATAGACAAAAATTATTGCGTCATATAATATTTTAGCTCATCATCACAGCCTTTATACGTCCCCACCGAGGGGCCTACCCTAACTGTATTAGAGCAATCAAGCCTTAGTCAACCAAGCTGGCCCAATGCGGATTAATTGACTACATAGCCTTTTACTTTTACCCTTTTAAATAGAATTTCTTCGCAGGTGTCTATGGTTCATGCAGATTGCTTCACCATATTTCCCTTCACTGTAGAAGCGTCAAATAAATGATCATATGAACGAAAGTTGTGCTTCAAAAGAGGGCTATAAGGGCAATCTATAAGATTAGCTGCAGGGAATCGCTAAGGAGAAGTTTAAAAATATTAACATATTGACTGTTCACTCGCAATATATTTATGAAAATCTTTTGTATGTTCACAAGAATATAATACATATAAAAGAAATCACAATATTCATAATTTAAATCTAAGAAATAAAAATGACCTTACTGTGCCCGGAAGTAGGCTCCATAAAATAAGCAAATCCTTTGGTTGCGCTGGCATTCGTTTTTACAATAAGCTACCAGGAGATATACGAGATTTGTCAATTAACAAATTTAAAAAATACATAAAATGTAAACTTATGAAAAAGGCGTACTATAACACTGCTTGTTACCTCGAAGATAAAAGCCCCTGGGCATAATTATCCTGGTCCCAGTTCTTGGTGATCCTAATTATATTTAGCTGTATTATTATTTTTTTGTTACTTGTAGTATGTTATTTGTATCTTATAACTTTCCTTTTGTTTGTTTTAAGTAGCTGATAATATGTTTTTTTTTTATTTGTATATGACGATTGTAAGTGATCACGTGTGATTCTAAACAATAAAAGTGTTTGACTTTGACTTTGACTTTGAAAAACGTTAATACATGGCAGAATCGCCCCTGCCCCCCTGAATCATCCGATTCGTAGAGCAGTGCCCCACATACTAAATTAATTTTACATACCCATATATTCTTTGGTTTTCTGTCAGAGGACAAAACGTAGCATGCTCACGGAATTTAGAAGCCTTGTGGCGCCTTTGTATCTAACTAAGTCAACCTTAACTGTACAAAGTTATTCCTGTCCCTAAAATTGCTTTTATATACTAGACAGTTACATAATTTGTAGAACGTTATAAAGGTGACAAAACTTATTAACATTTCCAGACCTCTGGCGATGAGAAAAGACGGCATCCAGACGAGGAAACGGAAGCCCAAGAAGTCTGCGAGCGGCGCGAAACCAACGCAGGAAGCTAGCAAGAAAGAGGGACAAAGCTCGCCTAGTATAGACGGTAAGCATTTTATGGGGCATTACCTGTATTTACCAGTCGTTTGGGAAGCTTAGGGATGATCTGATGGTAGAATGAAGACAATATGATAGCGAGGAAGATCTGGTTTTTGACGTGAAACGTCTTTAAAATCGCGCCGAAACATACGGGTACCAGGTTTAAAAAGTGGACCGTAACGAAAAGGTCTATATCATCGTACCTTAATAATTAAAAAACTATTAGTCTTAGAAGCAAAAATGTGGTGTGAATATTTCACTTATATAGTCAGCTCGCTGTTGTGACATTGAGTTTTTATTAAAATACTTAAAAATCGTCAATCTTGTTTTTGTTTCAATCTTTTACTTTAAAAGCGATTCGCTAACATAGACGTTTCACGTTAAAACCAACGGCCGTGTGTCCCGGCACAGCTCCACCCGATTTTTTCTTCAGTAATAGATATTTTCCAAATTGTGATCCATTTTTAGGTTCTGTAGCTAAATGGCAAAAAACGGAACCTTTATGGATTTGTCATGTCTGTCTGTCCCTCCGTATAATATCACAGCCACTTTTATCCGAAACTATAAGAACTATACTGTTGAGACTTGGTAAATAAATGTATTTTATCAACCGCATTTAAATTTTCACACAAAAATAGAATAAAAAACGATAAGTTTTGGAGAATTCCAATAATTAAACTGAAACTCGATTTTTTTTCAAATCCGGAGTATCTATGCGTACATTTTTGAAAATAATATTGAGGTTTCGAATATATATTTTTTTAAATTGAATAGTTTGCGCGAGAGACACTTCCAAAGTGGTAAAATTTGTGTCCCTGCCCTGTAACTTAAAAAACTTTGTAAATAAGAGAATGATAAAACTAAAAAAAATATGTGATGTACACTTTCACCAAAAATTTGTTTGAACGAGATCTAGTAAGTATTTTTTTTAATCCTATTACTATTATAAAGGCGAAAGCTTGTAAATATGGATGTTTGTTACTCTTTCACGTAATAACTACTGAATGGATTTGAATGAAACTTTACCACAATATAGCTTATACATCAGAATAACACATAGGCTACAATTTTTGAGGTTCCTAATGTGAGGTCGTAAAAAAAAACACATTTTTTGCGCTTACATTGCAAACGCTGACTGAATCCTACAAGATAGATCAAAACAATTTACTACAGTATTGTACAACTTAAAAAGGTCTACAAAAAAGTCCGTGATGGTATATGTTTATCACTTAGGAATAACCCACAAAAGGAAAAAGATCGTTAAATGTAGTTTATAGGAGCATACTGCAGTAGCTACCTATAGGCCTATGATTAGGGCTCTGCAGTGCTTAGTTACCGTCTTTCTTACTTATTACTAGACTAGACGGGACGAACCTGAAGTCCACGCGAACGAAGTCGCGGGCAAAAGCTAGTACATCATAAATCGTAAATGTTACTTGGTGCTACGAAACATCAGACAAATATATGTTAAGGCTCTCGCAATATATTTTCTCGCATTATATGTTAGTTTGTATTATGTATTGTATTATTTTTATATTGAATATTGTAATTCTAATCAAACAATTAAAAGGATTAATTCATTAACAGTAATTTATCGATTAACTGTGTGCAAAGCGGCTCTCCTAATATATTTATTCTATGACTCAAAAACACTTAGCGTTTATCTCCTTTTTTACAACTCCAGTTTATTTAACAGACATTCGCAGTATTAATAGACTGTGAAGAACAAGCGATAGCGAGGCGATTAACTCGTTCAATTTAATTTTTAACTGACGGTTTACAGTCTTCGCCACTTCTAATAGGCGTCAAAAACTGTTTATCAAAAGTGCTGCAAGAACTAAACTTTACTGGCTTATTAACTCTATTACCATTAACACAATCAGATAATGGATACGTTAAAATTCTAATTAATTCTATTTTACAAACAGTTCTAGATTTTTTTTATAAATTGCCTAGTACGTAACGTGTCGATTTATTGGTTATTGTTTTCATCATTTTTCAGCTTCAGACGTCCATTTTGTTTTGCCCAACGATTTCCACTACGACTGTTAGCGCCATTAGCTTCGTGTCCTCTTGCGAACTTCACTAAAATATCAGCCTATATTGTGAAAGGGCTTCCAACGCTGTGGTTCCCGGTATATGCGTGCCACTCGGGGAGCTTTTCACCCCAATGGCCCTTTTTTTTTTTTGTTCCGCTAAGGAAAATGCATTGAATTGCATACCCCGGCTGCGGAGAGCCGGTGGTTATATGGGGCTCTCCTCCCCAGAAGGGGGAGGCCTACCCACTAAAAACCTCAGCGATGGCCATCCTCAGGCGTTGTAGGGGGCCCTCAGGATCGAGTGTCGCATCTGAGGACCCACGGCCTTTGCTCCCCTGGGTGCGCTAGGGGAGCCCTTCTCGGGGAGGAGTGATCTTGCCGCGTCCTCCCCTCCAACCTCCTACGACGTCACCCCCCGGCCATCCGGGGGTGAGGTCCCTCCCGGGTCGCCTCCACGGGCCGCGAACTGCGTCGCGCCCGCCAGCGACCCGTGGCGGCGCCTCAGGCCAGGCTATCTGGCCCGAGGCCGCCTTCTTCGAGCGGGATCGGCCATCTCCCGACCCCGCTCGGCGGCCTCCTTCTGGAGCATCACTGCTTCACAGAAGGAGGCCACAGCCCTCCAACCTCCCTCATCCGCCAGCATTGCCGCAATCAACGCTGGCAGAGACAGATCTTGCCCGATCTCTTCGACCAAGACTCGGCGTTCGGAGTCCCAAGCGGGGCAATCCGCCAGACCCCAATGGCCCTGCATGCAATTTACTCCACTCACTACCTATGAAGGGAAGATAGAATACAATTCTTAGGGCTATGTCAGTGACATTGGTTGTGACCAGTGATTTTCAGCCTTCTTATACTCGTATGTTATCTAACCGAGTTTTTTTTTAATAATGTTTGGTCCTCTGCGGTCTCCTTGGTTCGCACTCTTTTTTTTCTGTTCTAGTATTTTTTAATGTCCTTATTTATTATCTTTTTACAAGTAACAATTTCTTTTTACATTCTCGGTTTGGAGAAGGTGTCTTTTCTCCGTGTTGTGGGAACAGATAGTCCCGTCCCCCACAGTCCTATGACTGTGGGGGACGGGACTATCTGTTGCGGATGGGGCTATCCCATCTATATCTATATTCTACTATAATATACTATTACAACCATTATTAACTGTTATTAACTATTCCTTAAGACTAACTAACAATGTTTAATATCTATGGTTAGTTTTACATTTTATGTATTACTAGCGACCCGCCCCGGCTTCGCACGGGTGCAGTGAAAAAATGGTTATGGTGGGTTATCCCTAAGAGATAGACATATACCATCGCGGACTTTTTTGTGGATTTTTGTAAGTTGTACAATACTGTAGTACATTATTTTGGTCTATCTCGTAGGGTTCAGCCAGCGTTTGCAATATAAGCGTAAAAAAACGTGCTTATTTACGACATCACATTAGAAACCTTTAAATTTATCAGTGTTTCTCTACTATATTATGCATTTATTATACATACAAACCTTCCTTAAGAATCACTCTATCTATTAAAAACCGCGTCAAAATCCGTTGCGTAGTTTTAAAGATCTAAGCATACATACGGACATACAGCGAAAGCGACTTTGTTTTGTACTATGTATTGATAAGTTAATACTGGTATTAATATAATTATAGAATTATTACATGTTATTTGTTTACATTAGAGTTTATTATATAACATATATACATATTTATTACAATTAATATGATTTCCTCAACGTATTTATTTATACAATTTATATTAATTTGGTTACTTATTACTTAGTTATTAGTATTTTTTACAATTTTTATTTATTACAAATTAATATTATTTACTATATATATAAAAAGTTTTCTGGTTAACATTGCTAATATACATATTATGAAGAACAAAAATTTTTTTTTTTACAATTTATTTTTAATCTTGTTTTCTCTTGAACCCTTACCCTATTGCTATTAGTTATTTTATTATATTTAGATTTATGTCTACTCATTTGTTGTTTATTTCAGTAAAGATTTATAATTTGTAATTAATGAATTTATTTATTTTAATCTTAGTTTATGTATTTATGATGTAAAGTTTTTTATAGTGTACTTTTTATTTTTAAGTAATTTAGGTTTTTTTATTATAATATTTTTTGTTAGTTATTTAGTTTTATTCTTATGTTTTTTTTATTAATTATTATTAATGATAATTTAGTTTTTGTATATAAAAACTATAATAAATTCAATAAAAACAATGATCTACATAATGTGAATACTAGAAAAAAAAAAAAAACTTGCCGTTCCAATGTTCAGACTCCATAAAACTACCTGTTCGTTCTTGGGGAAATGTATATCTATGTTTAACAAACTTTCGCAGTGTCATTGATTTGCCTTTATATAAATTTAAAATCCATATCAAAAGACACTCATGAGTAAAGGTTATTATAAAGTAAGTGATTATCTAAATGATCACACTATTTGGGAATAGGGACACTATCCATAGAGCCATGTTTGGTAACAACATTATTTATAATATTGTATTATTTTTATATGTGAATGTAAACATACATACGACTGTAATCGTATTAGGTATGTTTGTATCTTATATTATATAAAAAATAGACCTTCAGAGTTTCTTGCCTGTTCTTCTCGAGAAGGCTCTCCCAATTTCCGAACAGGTGTAGAGTCAATATTTTATTTTTTTCCTTATTCGTACGTACGGACAAGGTTTTTGTTTTTTTTTAAGCTTTTTTTTGTTTTGACGTCAATAAGTGCCTGTAAAGGTCTATGTTGAATAAAGATTATTTTGGTTTTGATTAAGTTGGCATTAACTCGTTCCAGAAAGCAAATCGTCGGCGGAGGTGCCACTGCCGCTGACTTCGCAGACGGGCAAGGCGCCGTCGCTGGCGCTCGCCGGCCACGGCCACGGCCTCGGCCACAGCCACGGCCAGAGCCACGGCCTCGGCCACAGCCACAGCCACAGCCACGGCCACAGCCACAGCCACGGCCCCGGCTCCGGCCACGCGTCGCAGCCGTATGCGCACGCGCAGTCCGCGGCGCCGGCGCACGCGCACTCGCACGCGCACGCGCACACGCACGCACACAACCAGTACGCGCTCGGCCTCAACGCACAGGTTGTTGTTTCTTTTGACAAGAAAACTCATCGTCTTCCCCTGATCTTAAAGTCACTGGTAGCTAGTGGTGATGGATGTGACTGGACAGCAGTTCAGAGAGATGAATGAAAGAGATTAGAAAATGGGGAAACATATAACTCTGTCTCCAAATAAATTAGCAGAAGATCAGGCGAATAATGACTTCTTGGAATTGGAGTAATTCGAGATGTTGTGTTTTCATATTTACTTATGCAGACTATATCTATTGCAGTCCTCGTTGGCGGGCAGCGCGCCGCTGTTCAACATCAAGAGCGAGCCCAGCGGGGCGGAGTACCCGCACTACCCGCACCACCACTACCTGCACGCGTTGCAGGTAAGCTTGTTGCTGATCGCTTAGATACCTTCATTACAGACAACTAACACTTTGCGTATCTACACTATCAGGGTTGATCTAACATATTGATAACATGGTAATCAAGGCTTCGCGTACATTTGACTACGTTATTCGCTTGTCTGCTGATCCCAAACTTATGAAAACTATAAAAATTATTTATAGTGCTAGTTTGTTAGAAGCCATCTGAAACATGCTTCACAAATTTGGAATCATATGTATGATATTTACATAAAACGCATAGAGCGTATTCAAGAACGTTTTCTGAGATATTTAAAATTTAAATCTAATATGTACTTTTCCAATTATTCTAAACGTTGCCTGAAATTTCACATTCTCACCTCTGCAAGTGCGGAGGCGAATAGCAGACATAGCATGCTTATTAAAGATAGCAAATGGTTCCGTCGACTATCCGGAATTACTTGAACAAATAGGTCTCAGAATGACACATGATCCATTTAGAAGGCCATGTTTACTTCATATTCCCGCAGTTTCCTGATGAGGGCGCACAATTTCAATGTAGAGGCTGCATTGCACGCATAGATTTGTTTACCACATCGGTTACACAGTTGAAGCAAACATTAATTAATGCGTTCTTTAATAAGTAGTGTGTTATTAGTACTCATATATATTGATCATAGTTATGTGTATACAACAACGTTTGGCAAGTTTGATCTACTCCTAAGCTAATACTTCTTTATTGTTCTGCATAATAGTAGAAGTTTATAATTGGTCTTATTTGTATACTTATGTAAATTGACTTTTGTCTAGCTGTTAACTTCCCGAAAAATAATAAAATAAAACAAAATATCTAAGTTTCTTTTTGCTTACATACATACATTATGCTCGTATAGGTCGTATCCTATCAACTGCCTCGTCTTTCATCCATCTAGCATTTGTTTTTACATTTTTGAATAATTTTTTTCTTTAATATAAGTGCTGCTTTGTTTTATAACTAAGCAAGACAACAACTATTTCATCTATTTAACTCGAATTCAACCGAGTTACGTGAATTTTAACTCGTGTTAAATTTTTCCGAGTGATGCCGATTCGCATTGACTCGATACAATAAACACAGTAGGTAGGTACAAAAAAATATATCAAACAGGTCGGTAGTGACTAAGGAGATGGCTAAGTACAGTATGGGCAATTGCCCATGCAATGTATAAGTACTGGATATAGTTGCATCTAATACTGGGTACCTGAAAGTTAATATGTGATATAAAAAAAGTTCCATGAACTTTTCATATTATTACAATCTTGAAAAACATATCATAAAAACTCCTACGATATTATGGTCGCAAAACTACAACTAGAGAATTTGCTATGAACTTTAGGTACTAACATTTTAGTACAGATAAAATAACTTGGTAATATATTACTATTGTAGTGAATGATGGATACCTATATATTGAAGAATGTCGACTTTAATTCATGATTGTGATTAAAATACGCAACACCATTATTTAATATGTATATCCATATCGAGTTATGCGCTCAAGTTTCGTTACGCATTTGAAGTCGGCAAGTAGGCACAATACACAATAGGTCCGTTTAGAAAAGCAGGGTCAGTATTAAAATCAAAAATCAAGTGATATCGCAACAAACAATCAAAAGTCGTATAACATCTGACATTTTTAAAGTGCTGTGAAAATAAACTCTCAATACAATAACATCGATATCGAGGAAATCGATATTATCGTGTGAATAAACTACTTATTTATTGTTAATTGCTTTCGACGATTAACATTAATTAAACATTTCTGTACAAAAAATATTCTTCTCTATTATTTAATGATTTTTATTGAATTATTTTATTTGATTAAACAAAAAGTTTAATCCGTTATGTCCGTATAAATCGATTATTTTGTATATTGACCGAAACTACAATAATCGATTATCTCGTTTAAATGTCAACACTATTCAAGTCCGGAAAATAGGAAAACAAGTTTAAAACTTTTTATTTAATTATTTTTTCACGAAAGTTCTAGGAAAATAATAATTATGTAACAATTCATTAATGAATATATAAAAATTACGAGGCAGTGTGATATATTTATACATGTTAAGGGCAGTCATTTAGCCATCTCCTTTATAATAACATTACGATAACTGAAGAACTGGCCCCGCACTTCGAGCGCACAAACCCGACACATCGTCTTCGCGCTCGCAACATGCTGCTCTAACTCACATACAGTCATTATTGCTGCGAGCGAGACATGTGGCGAAGAGACAATGATACTTCGTACACCGATTGCACGAGTAAGGCTCCTGGAGACCTATTTTTGAATTACGAATGCGACTTCGAAATCACCGATGTGACTAATAATCACCGATTTTCAATAATTGTTATTTTTGAATATCACTGATGTGACTACCTTAGTCACAGGTGTGATTTCATTACGAGTGCCCTCACCCACTCGTAATCAAGTCATACTTGGAAATGTTATCTGTGTTTCGTTTGGAGAATATATATATATATGAATGTAGCATATATATATTATATATATATATATATATATATATATATATATATATAATATATATATATATATATATATATATATATATATATTATATATATATATAATAACCATGATGGTTAAGCCGGCAATAACCGGCAGCGGCTACATTCTGCGTGGAACCGAACTCTTACATTTATGTGTGTACTTTATCTATGTTGGCAGCTCTGCGATCGACTTTCAAAAATTGGATGTTTGGGAATCCGTGACCTCAAAGTCACCGCTGACTATTTAGTCAGCGGTGATTTCGATATCGCATTCGTAATTCAAAAATAGGTCTCCTGAGATCGATCGGATCGGTCTTCTCGATACAGCATGTTCTTTTTTAATTGTACAAAAGCCCACATATGCATGAGCATATATATATGTATCATACCGTTTGTTTTTATTTACTATTTATGTACCAAAAAACCAAAAATGCACAGAAACTATTATCGTTGCTAGTCCAAACATTTATGGCAGTAGAATTGTGAAAGCGCACCCCGCCATGTGCCCCGCATGGGCCTAGAGAACTCGGGGGGGTTTTAGTGGGCAGGCCGGTCCTGTCAGACCGGGGAGCCCCACACACCGCCGCGCCTACCCAGCGCGGTGTCAAGAAGCATAATGCATTTCCCTATAAAAAAAAAGTCCAAACGTTTGTGGACTTGAATGTCGATTTTGGTAGTAATGGGATCTATTTAAGAGACTCCGTTCACCTGCCTTCTCAAATAATGATAACTAGCTGACCCGGCGAACTTCGTACCGCCTTAGCGTAGCTTTGATGCACTAATTTATTTTGTATAGTTGACCTAATGCTCTTTTAATATAGTCTATGGCTGTGAATGATGTTGACATTCGTATAAAAAAAAATTGACATTCGTAACGCGCGTTAAATATGCAAAATTAAATGTATACTTTTCAATATTTCTGAGAGATTTTCTTAATATTTTTTTCCGTAAGAACCATCCTTGGACTTCCACAAACATTTAAAAAAAAAGAATTATCGAAATCGGTTCAGCCGTTCACACGTGATGCCGTGACAACGCGAAACGGGTTTCATTTTTATATATATAGATAATGAACAGTCGAATGTCGTGTTGGCAGTACGGGCTGGGCGCGGAGGAGGAAGAGGGCAGCGGGTTCCTGCACCAGCGCAACGTGACGGCGCACGCCAAGCTCATGGCCTCCACCTAACACGCCAACGCGCGCCACATTGGAACTACCCTCGCAATACGTACATTGGACCTACCCTCATTTTAAGAGACTCTTTTAGATGTTTCCTGTGTAGCTGCTTAAGACTTTAGTTATTTTTTAAGCCACAACGCAACATTTCCATGGAAAAAATTACAATTTAGTCAAAATGCAATAAATTTCATTTTCTTTTATTGTAACACTTGAACACGATTCAATTTAATGGCATGTTACTTTTACAAAAAAACAAAATGCGTTTTTAAATATTTTTCAATGATTAATTAGCATTTTTTTTATTAAATGCAAAGTGTCGAACATAAGTGTGCAATTATTAAGTCTTAAGTTCTAAACGTGAAATTACATTTTGTACAAGTGTTTTAATTAAAGAAGCATGAACGGATTTGATCGCACTCTGTATTCTTCAAGTATTCAACTACAATTTTAACTAAATAATAAAATGACGGAGTGCTATACTCCTAAAACAAAAAATTAATTATGAAATTTGCGAGTAGTTTTTAAAACATTTCTTTTGTCGCAGTGCGTCAACATTTGTTATTTGCCAAATTTTGAATATTGACATATCAAAAATATTGTGGCTTTTACTGAACAAGTTTCTTTAGGACATTGTCAAAATGTAAAATGCCGGTGAATCATGTTTCTATTATTGTTTGAACATTAATGTGCCTACAGTAGCAAAGTACTTACAAACCATTTGACTAGAATACAAAAACAAATAATAACACAATATGCACTTCATTTTGTATTTACTAAATAAATATTAGTTCAAAGCTACTTCATTGACAAATGGCTGAAGTCTATAGCTTAAAAATGCCCTTTGTTATTGAAACCACTAACACTGCTTTACCGGCATTATAATTATAAAAATTATATTTGATTACAGGTGACAATATCGTTAGCGAAAACTAAAACAACATATTCTTTCCATCACTAGGATAATTTTTGTCTAAGAAACTATAACTGGGAAATCTATATTAATGAACTAAGAAATGTCCAAAGTTATTTTTTTTATGTTTTCGTGAAATTGCCTTTTTTATTTTATTAGTAACTATAATTTTGTTATTCAGCTTAACGATATTTCTTTAAAAAGTTTTGATAATACAATCTAGAAACTGTCGTCTCCGCGTATTACACACATCAGTAGACCTATTTTTGAATTACGAATGCGATTTCGAAATCACCGCTGACTAAATAGTCAGCGGTGACTTTGAGGTCACGGCTTCCTAAACATCCAATTTTTGATAGGTACTTAACCATTAAATAAAATCAAACAAAACACAGATAACATTTCCACAAGTATGACTTGATTACGAGTGGGTGAGGGCACTCGTAATGAAATCACATCCGTGACTAAGGTAGTCACATCAGTGATATTCAAAAATAAGAATTATTGAAAATCGGTGATTATTAGTCACATCCGTGATTTCGAAGTCGCATTCGTAATTCAAAAATAGGTCTCCAGCTCGCTGTATTATGTCAATAGACGGCTTTATGTTAAATATCCCAGCGTTCTTTTTAAACCCTTACCTATCTAAGCACTATGCATAGACGGTGACTTCGCTAAGGGTGTTGTCACACTGTGCATATTAAGAAGATAGTCACCAAGGCTACAAGCAGCGCAGGAGTGACTCCTACTTGATCTCTACAATGAATCTTAGTAAATATATCACTTAAGTTAGATACTTAAGTAGTTGTACATATTATAATGTACATTGTGAAGAACTATTTTAGATTTAAATATTTTTAGATTATTTAGATATAATTCTTAAAAGGGCAAGTTTGCCGACTGAACTGTAAAAGTATTATCGACATCCCATCTGTGTTTAAATAAACACTAATAGTTTGATATTATTGAAAAGAAAATTAAATCATTAAAAAATATATCAATTGTGCAGTAATTATACCACGCTACAAATGAAACACAAACGAACTAAAATTATCTATTGAAAGCAAAACAATTTAATCATTTACATCACACTTGCGCGTAAAAATGAATATGGCGCCCTATATTCAAATTTCAATTATGACTTTATTTTAACTCTAGGCTAGGATACTTATTGAAAGTCACCTTTCAATAAGTATCTATCTATCTATGAAATCTGTCCAATTAAAAGAGATGTCCTCATATTACAAGGAGGTTGGTTTTTTGTGATCAGCGTTAACTAACAAACACCAAACTAAATTAAATTGAAAGCCGAAAAAATATGAAGTATGAAACAAATAAAAGAAATATTTTTACCACCCCCAATTATTTTTAAATAAATAAAACATGTTTATAAGAAATATTTCATATGGCAACACCTTTATGATGTTTTTATTAATCTGTAACTACCGGTATCTTACTCTATGTCACAGATTAATATACTATTGCTGGTCTGATCATAATCATAAAAACAAAACTATGACATTAACAGCAGGTGTCTGACTTGTCAGTTGATTTTTTATTAATATTTTTTACTGGTTCTAGATAACATACATTAAGTAACATAGCAGTCCCTATATTTTGTTAGTTAAAAACTTCTCAAAATTAGAAATATTCGGTTCATTAAAGCAATTATGTATGTATTTAGATTTTTAAAAGGCTTGTTGATAATTTTAAGCAATGTCTAATTATTGCATTAAAGATATTTCATTTTTTATTATACTAGAATACAAATTATTAAAAATCGGGGGTCTTGAAAATAACATGACTTACGGCGATTACTTTCTTTTAGAGCCTTCTATCCACATACATCAAATTTACCCGAGTTAGTTACTATAAACCAATATGGGACATCTCCTTTGTTTGTGATAGCTGAAATTTAAGCAAAAACGAACCTCGCATATGTAAAGTTTATTGTCCTCATACTTTTTACAGCCCTCCCACAGCATGAGCAACGAAACAATTTATGATAACGCATTTATCGTGCGATATTTAACTTGTAATTTTGTATTTTAACGGTTCAATATGATAAATCTACTATGCGTTTCAGTTAATTGGCGATCAAGTTATTTTTTTAAAGCTGCAACACTGTCCACACGTATCTCATAAAAACAATTAACTACATTATTATAGGAGACAAATAGACAATGATATTTTTATATATGAAAACTGAAAGTTATGTTTCTACTATTTTGTATTAGTTGTTGTAGTGTTTCCTGCCAATTGAATTTTTTATCGGAATGCGGACATATAAAATTCTGTATGTTCATCAAATATTACGTGCGTGCGAGGAAAAAAGATGCTTGTGCTTTTTTCTGCAAATTGCGTAAGAGATGTTTTAGGTTATGTTGACAAAGGGATACTTCCCGACCATGTGTATTGTAAAATTACTTTCTGTAATTCTGTAATCCGGTGCAATAATCTACTAGAATTCACATTTTAAACACTTCTTGGATTATACATAAACGCTTTTTTATTTCCCAATCAAAACTGCATTTTTGTATATCATTCCTAGCGCTAGTCTGTCAGTAGATCTTAAGAACTCCAACTGCACAACATCCTAGATTAAAGTTAACAGTTAGCTAATGTTGTAAATAATAGACGTAAGTTTTACTTTATCAGTATTTTTATTATCGGTTGTTACAAACGCTTAGAAAATTGTAATAAATGCATTCTCATGGCACACTTTTGGTATAATAATAACGTTATATTGTATAGAGGCCAGACTGTCTACCGTGGTGGGTCTCGAGATTTCTGCTCATAAAGTGTCATAAACGCTCGAAATTAATATTCAATCTTAATCCGTTTAAACTATCCAAGATGGCGGTTTCAATCCTTATTTGAGCACCCACAGACAGCAAAACTATCTAACTATGGATGCAAATCATCCATCGAAGGTCTTATCTCAGATTGCGGAATAATCTCTGTTCGAAAATAACAGTATCCAAAAACTCGCAAATTTTGACGTTACTTTCGATAGGTTTTCAATCTAAATTTGCAACCTTAAACACTTTTAAGACTTGTTATTTATTGTAATAAAAGACGACGTTGAATTTGATTCCAAACGGTGTTAGCAATATGGAGGAGCCAATTTTTTTTACAAGTGATTGAAGACATATTCAAAGTTAAATATATAAAGGAAGTTTAGCTAATAATTATTTTAGTATTTCAAAATAGTTTCAGCAAAATCGAAGAAACCACAGACAAACCATAAAATTCCGTTCGACCGTTGTTATTGCCGATTATAAGTCTTGTCCAAAGATTATTAAAATTATAGTCATAATTTTGTATTATTAAACTTAGTCTTGTCCAAAGATTATTAAAATTATAGTCATAATTTTGTATTATTAAACTTTTTCTTTGTTTTACTAATTATTATAAACTGGTGGACTCCATAAAATAGTTCTGCGAAGGGAAAAAATTATGGGTTGAATTCAAACTTAGAAGACAGCTTATTAATTTCGGGCGTTAGCTGACGACACCATTGTATTAATTAGATTATATGCCATCTTTGTCAAAAGCAGACAAATAAATCTCGAAGACACAAAGTCATCAGTCTCAAAACCAACACCGCCAACCTCTGTGAGGTCTAAACGCGCGAGTTAGTTGTAAGCAGAAACGCATTTATTGTACATACTACCTTAAATTAAGTGCATACGACTTAGACAGTAGTGTATTTCATACGAACTAAGCACATATCTATCACAGAGTTTATTATTTAGCGATTTTTATATAAAACTATTAAAAGATGTACAAAAGGTTATTTGAAAATGAAATACATTTATGTGAGCACAAAGTTCGTTTTGAGTCGCGCCTCGTCCAGCGAAGCCTTGTAGAGGGCCTCGCCCGCCAGCCGGTAGTAGCACCAGTGCTCGGCGCGCGTCAGGTTCACGGCGCCCCGCCGCTCGTAGAACGAGCGCGCCGGGTTCCATTCCAGCACGTGGAAATCCAAGCGATTGGACCCACTTGTGAACGCTTCCTGCAAGGTAACGAGTTGTTAGGATTGGATCCACTTGTAACCGCTTCCTGGAAGTTAACGAGTTGTTAGCATACAGCTTTAGTCCGCGTAATAGTCACTAAAACTAAAAACCAAAATAAACTCTTCTCGTTCTACCTTCAAAAATTACGAATTTCTGTTCGTTGTGTATATATATATTAAAATAATTGGTATACCAAAAGAACTACTTATTTGATATTCCCACACAACATTGATACATTGACAAGCAAGTAGGTAGTAAGAGAGAAAACGGGAAACAGTAACGCCAACTTAAGAACTGAGTATTGCCAATATATACTAACATACTCGTACAGATCAAGCATATTTTTTATGTCAGGAAGTTGTTTTATTATAATTATAAAACACCATTTCTTTTAATTTGCCGTGCAAGCTTCCATAGTGATCCATACAGCACTGACGACCGTGCCTACACACGGCGAATTAACCGTAGATTTTCACAGTGAAAAACCGTGTGTGTACATATAGTAAAAATAAATCAGTCAGATCGCCAGACCACAGTATAAATTTTCCCTCTGGTTATTCTGATATATTAACTTCTAAGGTGACATTTATAATATAAAAAGTTTCAAACTACTTCATACTTTGTAGAGACTACAACTGAATCTCCACAAATTATTAAAAATAAAAGAGAACAGCACTTCGAACTTTGAAAGCTTGAAGCACATTGATAGCTTTATCTGCCTGCCTAGCAAGATATTATTAACCATAAGGAATCAGACCATCAGATGATGGAATGTCGCGACACTATTATCTATGAAATATGCAGACCAACAGAGCTACAGTAAGCGATGTGGAGTTATACATTTGTCATCATTAAGTTTATCTTTACAACAATTTTCACAGATCACAAGGTAAAATCAAATGCTATTGAAAATTCCAATAAACATGAGAAGCATGATTATAAAAATATATCGGTCAGAAATAGTAAATAATACCTCAGCAATAGAATTGAAGAGCCGTCGGCCCACACCATTGCGACGTTCGCTTGGTATTACATATAAATCTTCAAGCATCATGGATCGTCCCTCCCATGTGGAATATGTTGGGAAAAATATTGCATAGCCAATGACAGTTGGAACATCATTCTTTTTCAACACAGCCACCTTGCACTTGAATGCTGGAGGGTTGGCCTCGAAACCATCTCGCTCCAACTCTATAAAAACAAAGAAATGTTTATTTATTATATTCATTGACATTTCATCAGATTATACTAATAAGTTTTAATATACTTCACCTCTTACTGTCATTTGTGGGCCATTGGGCATTTTCTCGAAATCAGCCAGATCCTAGAAAAAACATCCATTTATAATTTATAGGTGTTATTACTAATAAGTTAATAGATCTTTTTCCATGTGTTGATGTGTTATTTAAAATGACAGGCTAGAAACTCTGAAGGTTAAAATTTTATCAACATTCTACTATACTAAAATATTAATTTATAGTAAATATTCTAAAAAATAAGAAAATAAAGTTAAAGAATCATTTTGCAGAACAGAGCAATCATTAAAACTAAGATTTAACTATAATTTTACATGAGAGTGTTGAGTATTAAGACTCCATTTAACTTAATGTCCATTGATGATAGAGCAGCACGTCAAGGTAAACAAAACAAAGTAAATACAACTGCTATTACATAGGGTATGTAGTCCATCTTACAGCTGTGAACACATTATTTGTGGAATGTGGTGTATGAGACTTGTCAAATTTTTATAATCTCGCATAATTAGATTTTGTAGCTTAACGAGAAAAAGAACTATTACTTATTCTGTTATTACAGCAATCCTTTTTAACAGAATGATATAAGGATAAAGACAGTAATATAAGATTTCCAATATGTTGTAGAATTAACTGTACTCTACTCTTCCTTCCTTGTCAGTGAGAAAACAAAAGAAGCATGAATTAGGAGAATAGAAGTATTATGGAATTAACTTTCAGAGAGTTTGCCACATAAGTAGTTTCCTTGGAATATTTTTTATACATTCAATAATATTTATACATCATATATAATGTGGGTAGACATAAAAGGAATTAAAATCAAAACAAATTTAAAAGAAATGCTGTCTTTTAACAATAACCTACTGTGGTATATATAAATTTTCGCGTATCTATGACGATCATACCATACTTTAGTGTTTAATCAACTAGCACAAGATAACCGGCGACTGTACCTGAATCATCTGTGCAACACTGCTCATATCTTCTTTAACAGCGGCACGAATTTCTACTTCCGTATTTTCAGTACTAGAACTTGCTTGTGCACTCATCATTGTCCCCTAAAGATTGTAGCAAGTAAAAATAAGTTTTTTAATGTTATTAGTTTAATTGGAATCTTCTTCCGACAAATTACTTTGGCTGTTATCACAGATACGCGATTATACAGATCGGTCCACTATATAGTTTGTGGCATTTGTGGAGCGGTCGAGTACGAGTAGGCACTACCTTTTAGTCAGTACCTAGACAATTCAATTTCAATTTGTTAATGGCAATCGTTTTTCAGTATCTACACAAATTGGTACTGAATACTGATCGATTTTTGACACATGACTTTGACAGATATTTTTGTTCTTATAGCTTAGCTACTATGACTTTTAAGCCACAATTTGAAGTTTGATTCTTTTAATTTTTGAATAGTTTATTCAGCGTTTTTTTTTTATTTTCGTGTAAATAACTTGTATTTACAAACAAAACAGTAAAAGGTCTACGCCGCTGCCACAATTTAATTACTATGATTTTATATATTATCATGATATCGATAGACAAAACCAATGAAAATTAAATCTTCAGCCTCTTACCAAGCGCGGATCCAGTCCTCATAAAAGGTTGTGGTCACAGCTACTAAAAAATCGACTAAGTACGAGTCAGAGCATGAACATGCTCATTAACAATCATGTAAGTCGTTTATGAACATTTGAATACTTTATTTAGGTACTTAACGTAAATTACAAATTCAAGCTTACGTTTCTTTTTTGCGAAAACGTTGATAATGTCATCGATATCCAGGTTCATATCTTTGTGTATATTTAGGAGAGATAGCCCGGATAATCTTTCCTGTGGCAGAAAAAGATCTCTTTGCGGTAGCAAAAGTGACATAAGTCATAACATGTCAGAATATCGTCTATGGCTCTTTGCTGCGTTCCGAATCACGTACGTTTCATGTTTAATTGTGTTTTTTAAATTTTATTAAGGCATATCGTTTATTATCAGGCTAACTATCTGACTAGGCTTACTATCGATCTCAATAAACCGTAAAAGTGTGACGTCACAAGTCTATTAAGGTTGTGGGCATGCCCATCGTGCCCACAACGGTGGATCCGCCCTTGCCTCTTACCTCCTGAAGGAAAAAAGAATTTAGCTTTATCATTCATCTTACCTTACATATTGGAAGTATGACTCAAATCCGTTTCTTAACAACGGAATAAACACATTTTACTCATCTTACCTAATTGTGAAGTCCTGATGCGTGCTTCAAGTGATGCTATATAGACTACCGATACATCCAAGTGTTGCAATTACTGTACCAAAACACCATGTCTGTCTGTCTTTAGTCCTGACCTCAAGACAGAAATGGCTCCAGCAAGGTTGTTCAGTTTTGCCGATGTTATCGTTTTCATAATTGACTCTGGAAGATTTGGACACGAGGCACAAAGACCTCAGTAAAACGAAAATTATGTAAAATTTTCGTCTAGCACTTCATTAGAAGTTGATGACGAGTATGTTTACTGAGATAAATAATCTAGCTTATAAGTAAGTCTCTGGTGGGCAGTGTTCGGATAGTTACGAGGATTTTCAGACTATCTCTGCTGATAGAAAAAAAAAATACCTAAACGGCAGTAAAAACTACTTGATTCAGAAATTATGAGATCCTCAGAAGCATCAAGGTCATCGACATCTCCGAAAAATTGCAGATGTAAAATGGCAGTAGACAGTGCACACTGCTCGCAGGACTGACGACTGTTCGGACAGAATAATTCTACAGTAGCCGGTTGGCATGTAGGTAGAATACTGCAGTATTGCACTGCTTAATTTCCACAAGGTGGATCAGCGATTTGGCGAAGATCAAAGGAAGACGCTGGACTGATCAGTGTGGTGATCCTTTGGGAGACCTATCTCCAACGGTGGCCATGTATCATATTAAAATACATAGAAAATTTAATTGTCCTATATGATACCAGTATCGTAACATTTTAAGGTTATTTTATTTAAAACTCAATAAATAGATAGGTATCTCAAAAAAAAACGCACGGGTGTATAGTATCAGTATTGCAAATACTGATACTAAATAAACTACAGAAAAACTGCCATATAGATCTATATTAAGTCAACAATGCATTTAAAGTATTTAATTGGATAACGATTAATGCTGTATTGGTCAAAATCGTTTCGAAAATGTGCCATTATTTATCGTAAAAAGGAAATGACAAAAAACTTCTATTATGTGATATCCATAAGAGATAGACATATACCATCGCAGAGTTTTCTGTGGACCTTTTCAATGTGTACAATACTTGGTAGATTATTTCGATAAATCTCGTAGGGTTCAGCCTGCGTTTGCAATATAAGCGGAAAAAATGTAATTATTCATGACATCACATTAGAGACCTCAAAAATAACATTATTTGACCACTATCTAATGGATGTTATTATACATATCCCTCTTCAATCACTCTATTTATTAAAAAACCGCATCAAAATCCGTTGCGTAGTTTTAAAGATTTAAGCATACATAGTGATATAGGGACAGAGAACGACTTTGTTTTATACTATGTAGTGATTCAAGTGTCGACAGGACAACACGAGTATGGTTTACGTGCAAGTCGAGCTATAAGGCCTATCCACCATATGTGAGGGTGTTTCGGTGGCCCCAAGAACGATATTTCATTTTCTTAATACTCCAGATTTGAATATGGAAAAGACGGAAGTTTCGCGATTGTCACGGACACTAAGATTAGTGTCCGTGATTTTTATTACTGGCAATGTATTTTGACATATGTCAGATGTTATATATTTTCTCTACCTATTGTTAATAAAAACCAATTCATACGATTATCGATTCATTATATATTTTAACCAATTCCACGATATAAAGGAAACAGCGATCTCTTGCAGACATAATTTAGGCGTTTCTAGTAGGACGGAGTGGAAGAGCCTGCGAAGAACCTTCGAAGAACCTATGGAAGCTCGGCTGTATGTCCTCGTGAGAAACTGAGAGTCATACATACAATCCTGGAAGATATCGATGAAGTGTCGGATTAGGAAATAAAACCCAAATTAAACTATATCTTTTATTATAATACAAATTCTTACTTTACATTAAATACAATTCAGTTATATTCGTACATAATTACACTTCAGTCTGCTTAACGTGATGATAAAGTAACGAAACTTAACTACGGATAACATAAAATTCTTTATATTCAATATCAATATAAAAATACGTTTGTTTGTTAACACTAACTTCTATTAAAACAATTATTCATGAATCTCACATATCTATTTAATAATTATTGTATTGATAGTAACGTCCATTTGTCAGATTTATCAATTGCCTGTCAATATAGGAATAATATTTACATTGTTCTTTTGATATAGTTTTAATAATACTACATAAATATTATAGATACAATATTAAACATTTAATAGAAAACAAATATAAGTTAATACAGTGCTACCAATAGTTAATAACAATTTCTTAATACAGTAGTCAGATTGGATATTTTAAAACCAAATAATCCTTCAAAATTACATCGAAAAATGCGGGTAGTTTTAAAGAATTTGAAAGCGATGTACACATTACGATCCGACCAGGGTTATTTATACATACCAAATATTAACAATTACTTAAATAAAACATATTCTGCTATAAACAGCTCCAAAAAAGTGCATATTGTAAATAAGTTATTTGTTTTAAGATAATAAACATTCTTTAAGTTTTCTTGTTAATGTCTGAATGAGTAGGATTAAAATGATTAAAACAATCATAGTCGATAATTGCTATCGCTTATTCGCGACAAACAATAGTCCATTAAATAATATATATATTTTAAATAATTAATAATAAATTTCATGTTTTAATCAAAACAATTGGTAGCGCTGTCTTCTAAGTTACTCCGTGCAAACAAAAATATAGATCTGAGCGTTTAAATTTTAAGAGGTTCAAACAACATAGCTAAAAATCTTACATGAATAATAAAATAAAATGTGGTTAAACTAAGAACCCCCCTCCTTTTTACATGTCCGTTAAGAGAGAGGGAGGTCCTATGATAAGTTATCTTACGCAGCATAGTTCCATGAGTGCTGTCGTGTTCATTCGAAAATCATAAAAACAAAATGTTTCTCATCATTAATACGTGACTAAAACTGTAACTTTTAAGCTACTTTCTAATAAGTTTATCTTAACATAATAAGTGATTTTATAAGTCGCAACAACATTACAGTTCACTAAAAATACCTTTGACTTGTGACATAAAAAAATAACTTTAGTTCCGAGCTCTCAAAAGCCGAATCACCCAATTTTAACTTCTCATACGATCGTATTTTAAAATCAAAGTCAAATCTCTGAGTTCAGTTAGAAAGAGATGGCGCTATGTGAGCTCAATAGCACCATCCCTTTCTAACCGGTCTCACGCAGTAACTTTAATTTTTATTTTAGAATACCTGAGGCTGAGCGGTAAATAAGTACTTATTATTTTTGGCTTTTCATATATTTCAAGTACTTTAGCCATCCTCGTGCTTACAAATGATATATCAATGTAGTTTTTTGGCCGCGTTCCATTTTGCATCAACAGCAATAATATTAAAGTGCATGAAAAAGGAACGCAGCCTCGCTAGCTAAAAAGACCTGTATCCAGTGGCAATAAAATTCTTAAAATAAAGATAATTATGTAGGTATATGTGCATTTCTACATCTTGCGTCTTTATTTCAGTCAATATAAAGATTAATATGCAATGATCATGCACAGTGTAGAGCTACCAACATAACATTAGAACCGCACTTTAGTTGAGTACAAGGGACAGCTGTCACTGAATAATTACCCAGTCGGCTGATTACGTAACGGTTACGTTAACATTTTGAAAGAAACTGACAAATGATGCAGTTATATTGCTATTTTATTAGGATATATTTCAATTTATTACGAATATAGATTTAAACTTAATAAAACAACAGGGTAACTGCACTGTCTATTAGTATAATTTATAGCAAGAACACATAATAAGCGGACAGCGGCCACTAATCTAAAGCTCTTTTACAAGACTCGCGTAAATTGCAAGATATTAAGTTTAATCAGCTTAAGAATAATGTCAACCATAGAGAATGAAGAGCTGATCCGATGCCGTGAACAAAAAATAAATAAATAACCCCACAATCCGGCGATTTCGACAACAGTGTGTTACTCAACCAGTTTATATACGTGAGTAAATAATATTCAGGTTTAATTCAAACAATAATAAAGTTATTCATTTATAATAAATGCCCAAACAAAATTAGGATATAATGTTTATTTTAGTAAGTTTGCCGATAACATATCGATACGCGCGTTATTCATTATGAGTCACTGTAAGATCAATAAGTGAGAGTAGGCTAGCAATATGCTTTTAAGCACTCACACATGTTACCATCCACGTGCTGTGAGATCTGTGACAAAATTGACATAATATGTCAAAGTCAGCGCTCGTATGCGCAAATAATATTCTGGCAAATAATAAATTATAGAGTATAAAAAAATACCCTTGTATTTTGCATGTGTAAAAGAGAACTGATTATTTATGATCCTGTATATAAACAATTTAGTAATATCATAAATTTCGATTACAAAATTTAATCTATCAATGTTGTGATTCTGTTATTATTGTACGTACAGCTTGTCAAAAAAGTGTAGAAACGGAACTAACTTTTTTGTATGATGGCAACATTGATAAAACTGTATTATTAATCTGTAATTTATGTAAGCAAAGTAATTAAATTTTATTTGGTTATTCGTAATTATAGATTACAACGATATATTTATTTAAAATACGACATTAAATATGAATAAAACAATCAGAAGCTCTACCAGAGACGTGATCTTTCATGTTTATAAGCGATGTCTACTAGTTTTAGGGTTGCTACATTAAACAACAGTGGCGACCCTATTTGTTTCTACTCTATTTTGACAAACTGTGCGTTAAAACAACGTTCGTTATTAATGTACGTAATAAAATACACGTATAAAGTACAATGTATATATATAGTTACTATACTTACTTTATATCTTTATTTATATTTATATATATAAAAATATAAAGTACGTATTAATGATTCTTGAGTGATTATTATACTTAAGGCAGGATCAGCGGATCCATTTTATTTTGTACGTATATTAAAACTACCTATGTTTTAATGTAGTTCCCTTTTGTATATTTTTGGTACAAATTATTTATGGCGTCCATTAAGAGAGTGTTACGGTGTTACTATATGACATAAATTCTGTTTATGCTGACAGGAAGTAATACAAAATTGTCTTAAGCATAACAATTGCATAGTTTTGAGTGAACAAATCGTTTAATAACGACCATAATTTATTGTTCATAAATAATTTCATTCTATACACGATATAGGCAAACACTCGTGTTTTCAATAACTTGGATTGATTTCAGTTAGCATGAGATCCTGTTACCAGTATTAAATAATGAAAGTATAAAATACATAAATAAGAAATACATTTTCAGATCAAAAATAGCTCAACACAACCTCCTTTCAGGCTGTACAATCATTTATAATAAAATGGATTTTCTAATGCGAAATAAAATCATTACGTACCATCACAATATTTAGTTCAGAAAGCTGACAATAAGATACGCGATACCAATCGAAGTGGATAAGGGATTTTCTGACAATAAATTACTTCATAATACACTTCAAATGGCGCTGCTTTTTCTAATGTTTCCTTAAGCGTAAACAGCATTTTAATGCACTTGGTTCAATGGCAATGCGACGATTATGTAGGCGATCGCAGCAAACAAGCGTATAAACGTAACAAACTAAATAAACATCGCAAGAAACACAAGCAAAGGAAAAAATATCCGTCAGCGATACTATTTCTTGATTTGATGCCTCTATAACAAATTTAACAAACAATTCTAAAACTTATCGACCTTATAAATGTTAATTAATAACAAACACAAAACGTGGAACATCAAAAACAGTTTCTATTATTTGCGGTGTAATAGATATTTAACAAAACGTCAACACTATATTTAATCTATGAAACGTATCCATAGGTTGGTCGCAGTACTATCTATTAATGATGGAAAAAACGTATCTTTGTTGAGATTGGATCATTTGTATCCGGATCAGTACAAAGATTCGAATCAGTAAAGTGCTTTATTTGCATCATTTTCATCATCAGTGACTCTGAACCGATTTAATCGAACCGAAATAATCTGATATATGATACAAATACACTGATATAAATATTGATATTGATTCATTTGTAACAGAGACTCTGAGTCAATCGTGTAAGCGTCGCGTATCGAATGCAACCGAGATGCAATTGAGCGACTTGATCCAAAGCGCTCCGACTCTGAACTATTTACTTATCTCGATCGTGCGAGCGCCGCGTGCCGATTGAAACCGAGATGCAATTGAGCGAATGATTCATTTGAAGCGCTATTAGAGATTCGAATCAGTGAATCACTTGGAAGAAACGAGTCACCGAGTCGTTTCTTTAATCATTGACACATCTCTACAATCTATGAACAGATGGGCGACCATAGACTAGTCGATGGACATATATTGATAGAATATCTGTCAAAATTATCGAGGTGTCACTCAGAAAATCCCTTATTGACAGTTTAAATGTCAGATCACTGACTCGAATTGAATATTTAAAGAGATTTGACGCATACAACCAAATATTACGTAAATTAATTTGAAATATGTATATATATATTCAAAATTTAAACTCTTTTCGTTATTTATCTCATTTACTTTATGATACGATTGTCAGTCAGTGGTCTCCATTAGCTAAAAACAGGTTTAATTGTTCCTATTTATATCAGAATCATGATAGGCCTGTAACTCTGAAATTGCCGATTTTGATTGGAGAATATTTATTATTTAATAGCAAGACTGCGAAATAGTACACACATTGTAACTTATTAATTAAGTAAATCAAAATGCGATAGTGCACAAACGTTTTGACCAGCAATAACAATACGAGTAGTTTCCGCATCTAGGTATAGTCTTTAGCTGCATTTCTCATTGATGGAGATTAGATCCAGTTGTTACACTCGCACACTTTCATTAAATTTCGCTTAAATGGCCTCTATATCCCCGGGCACGCCTTATAAAGGACCGTGTATTTTAAAGTCGCCATAATATTAATAAAGTAACATATTGGATACAAGATTTGTTGCGAAGCGAATACAGTACAAAATTATGTCGTAAATATTGGAGCAATACACGAGATTAATAATTTCAATTTAAATTATCAAAAATAGTGAGATTCAGTTGCACTATAATATGGAAAAACACAAGAACAAATAGGAAATGTCTGTCAAAATAAAAAAAGGTTATTAATAGTAGTGGTCGTTATTTCAATAACAGTTAATATAATGAATTATTTTCCCGTTATTTAACAACGGCTTATACTGTTATCCTGCTGTTGCTGTTGACAAAATTATCGCCTAGTCGCATTATTGTTATTGTCACTTGCGTGTGTGCGGCACGGAGCGAGCGAGTACGACTGTACTACAGCTACAAGTGCGAGCGAGAGAAAGCTAACCGTTGTGTAGGCGTGGGCGCTCGCTCAGTTGCCTGACTGCTTATTCGTATAATATTGACCTTTCTCACAAGGAAATAAAGTTCCTATTTGTTTACTTCTTATAGTAATTTTACTAATCCCAAATTCACAATTTTGTACCTTCGCGCGTATGACAATTAGACTCATTTTGATTTGCAGCGTGATTTGAAATAACAATTAGGTAAACTGTTGCTGGCTCGCTGGTGCCTAAGCTGTTGTCATTTTTTTAGTCACGCATTATTTGCTGTTGTGCGATCGCGCGTATGCAAATGAAATTATTCGTTGCAATGAGTAAATAATGTAAACTTTGAATGTAAATATTGAATGTAAATAACAAATTATGTACAGATCAATAAACTTTTAAATACGCCAGAAAATTATATTGATTAGGTAATTAGTTTTAAATTATTTAAGTTACTACCTAATATTCTGACAGTCTTAAGCCATATCATTGTTAAGAATAACTGAGCTAGCTATAATAACAATCGTACTCAACAACATTTGTCAAAACAGCAATATAACAGGATAACAGACAACAGCTTACAATAACAGTTATAGGAAAATAACACAACAGTGTTATTCGTTATTACAAAACAGTCGTTATTGCCATCACTGGTTATTAGTATCCGGCAATTTCACAGTTCAGACGTATTATCGTTACAAAAGGTCCTCTAAGGGGAAGCACAGCGTCAGTGGGGGAAGTCGGCGCGCAAATTGAACTCCGTGTAGGCCGAGGACCACGCGCTCGCCGCGCCGGGGCCCTGCGCCGCCGCTGCCGGGACATACATACATACATACATACACTTTCTTCATACACATCCACAAACCAGACCATAGACTAGGGAACGACTATCAACTCCTTGTAAGAATTTCTATATTTTTACAAACCTCAGTTAAATCCACGTCCTTTTCTCTTTCTCTAAAAAGTAATATGGAGACCTATTTTTGAATTACGAATGCGAGTCAGCGGTGAATTTGAGGTCACGGATTCCTAAACATTCAATTTTTGAAAGTCGATCGCAGAGCTGCCAACATAGATAAAGTACACACATAAATGTAAAAGTTCGGTTCCACGCAGAATGTAGCCGCTGCCGGTTATTGCCGGCTTAACCATATGGTTATTATATATTATATATATATATATATAATAGGTATATAAAAGTTTATATCTATATATATATATAAATGAAACCCGTTTCGCGTTGTCACGGCATCACGTGTGAACGGCTGAACCGATTTCGATAATTCTTTTTTTAAATGTTTGTGGAAGTCCAAGGATGGTTCTTACGGAAAAAAATATGAGAAAATCTCTCAGAAATATTGAAAAGTATACATTTAATTTGCATATTTTAAAAAACGCGCGTTACGAATGTCATTTTTTTTTTTATACGAATGTCAACGTCATTCACAGCCATAGACTATATTAAAAGAGCATCGTTTCAACTATACAAAATAAAGTAGTGCATCAAAGCTACGCTAAGGCGGTACGAAGTTCGCCGGGTCAGCTAGTATATATATATATATATGAATGTATTCGCTGCCGGTTACTGCCGGCTTAACCATTACTAATAGTAGCAGCGGCTACATTCTGCGTGGAACCGAACTCTTACATTTATGTGTGTACTTTATCTATGTTGGCAGCTCTGCGATCGACTTTCAAGCGACTTTTCAGCGGTATATATATATATATATATATATATATATATATATATATATATATATATATTATATATATATATATATATATATATATATATATATATTATATATATATATTGTATATATAGCCTGAAAAATCTAACAAAACACAGATAACATTTCCACAAGTATGACTTGATTACGAGTGGGTGAGGGCACTCGTAATGAAATCACATCCGTGACTAAGGTAGTCACATCAGTGATATTGAAAAATAAGAATTATTGTAAATCGGTGATTATTAGTCACATCGGTGATTTCGAAGTCGCATTCGTAATTCAAAAATAGGTCTCCTGATCGTCTCGCAAATCTCGGAAACAAATATTACTTATTCATTTTCAGGCTTTTTACGATAAGATGAGAGTTCTGCTTGTTGGAAGTTAATATAGATGGAATGTAATCATATTCTTTGGAAGGCACTGCATTGTTCTGTATTATATGCAATTTCGACATAAGTTTTAGATAATATTAGCAACTATATATTATTATTCTTTTTTTAAAATAACATTTATTCTTGACCATACGTTAGCGACTAACGCGGCCACGATCACAGACTAAAAAGTTATTTTTTTAAATATATTTATAAATAGTATAATTCTGTGATTTCTTGCGTGCGGTCCGAAATTCTCCGTCAATGATATTATTATTTTTTATTTTATTTTTATTGTTTCTTTTCCTCGTATATTGTATATTGTTTGTCCGTTACTCGCCTATTAGGCTCCTCCAGAATATCAGCGTTGCGGTGGCAGCCTCTATGCCGCTGTAACTTTGTGCTGAGGTTGGGGCCTATTTGGCGACACATTATACATTTTTAAATTTATAATGTGTCGTTTTTTATTTAAGATTATTTTGTACTGTGTGTCGTCAATAAATATTTTTCTTTCTAATTAAATTATATTTATTAATAGACAGAAAGAGACAATAACGCATATTAACTAAATAGACTTGAAAAAAATTTCAATACGGTTCAATGGTTAAAACCATCGGTTTATTATGCTACCGTTTTGAAAGCAATGCATAAGGATAACATAAGATGCTATCTCTCGTGTTAGAGCGAGACGGAAAGACGAGACCCAATAGTCAATCAATATGTGCACGCTAGCGGCCTGTATAGGCCTACCAATACGCAATATCTCGAAATAAGCGGTACCAGTAGCGATAATAAATTAACCACGAACTCAAAACCTGTGTATAGAGTTGGCAGTCTATTTCACCTTAATCTATAATATAAAATAACTCGGCTATAACATTGGCAATAAGCCTAAATGAAGATGATGAATCCAGCAATGATAAATCATCAAAGTCTATTTGGACTTTTAAAATGTCACCCCAAGGTTTTTACCCTGTATACGAGGGTATAAGCATGGAATCTCACATGCGTATAAAGCCAAACCAGAACAAATTTCTGCAATCTATCTGCAATCGAACCCGCGACTTGACCGCGAACATTGGAGTTGTAAACACTTTGAAGTTGTAAAACATGTAACATATAATTAGAGATCGGATAATCGGATGCATATTTACCTAAAGTTAATTTTTAGCTCACAAATTATGGAAGCGGCTTTTTAAAATACATTTTGTTAAATAAAAATCCCGGGAAAATACGGGACTACAAATTTAACGTAGTGATATTGTTCGAAAATTACTAAATTAGCACGTGGTATTTATTTTCAAATGTAACGTCGTTTTTAAGCTCATATTACCGACTAGTTTTGCATTACCAAAATATTCTACAGTACCGGAATTTCGGGATTTTTATTTATGGAAATAAAATAAAAAGACAGTTCCATACTTTGTCAAAAACTAAATTAGGTAATAAATAAACATCCGGCTATCCAATTCCGCAATCCCGGATTTTTATTTAACAAAACAATAAAAAGCCGTTTCCATACTTTGTCTTAAACTAACTTTAGGTAAATATGCATCCGATTATCCGATCTCGACATATAATGTATATTATAACAAAATTTAAAAATATTATTTATAGCTTTTCTAATATGCTTATCAACGGGGAATGAAAACATCGTGAAGCAATCTGAATTCATACAATACATACATAAATGGATCATACATCTGAGATTTATTAATCACACGTATTGAAGTCAATTATGCAATCCCAACTAATATTATAAATGGGAAAGTAACTGTCTGTCTCTACTTTTTATTTCGAAAAAAAATAAAGGGATGAAGGGGTTGAAATAGAGGTTGAAAGTTTGTATGATATTTCTTAATTTTAAAAGATAAAACCATGAAACTTTATATTTAAGCACTTGATAAGAAATCATTAAACATTTGTTCTAGCATTTTTGAAATTTCGCCCAGCTAGGGGGTGAAATAAGGGTTGAAAGTTAGTATGCAAGTTCGTCAAATATCTCGTCATAAGAAACAAGAATTCGTTTGTTCTAGCATTTTGAAATTTTCACCAGTGTGGGGGGGAAATAGGAGTTGAATTAAAGATAAGACCATGAATCTTGGTACCTTAGACATAAGGGAGCAGGATTGACAAAAACTAATTTCACGCGGGCGAAGCCGCGGGCGGAAGCTAATAAAAAAAAACTTACACAACTGTGCGATGAGTTTCTGTGTGGCCACGGGCGTGGCGCGCGACTCCGAGCGCACTTCCTCCTTTGTGTCCGACTCTGCAATGAGGGAGGAATGCGCGCTAAAATCACTAGTAGGTACTAAGTTTAACTAATAACTTAGCTAACGATGGCAGATTAAAAACATAGACATTTAGATTTAATGTTGTCACAGATTAGATAGATAGATAACACTTTATTGTACATACACCACAAAACAGAGAGAAGAAAATAACAAAATACACTTAAAATTACTTGTACAATTGGCGGTCTTATCGCTCAAACAGCGATCTCTTCCAGACAACCTACGGACGGAGAGATACAAGAACTGGAAAGACGGGGGTGTAAGATACTTACATATTAACAAATATTTTTAAAAATATACTGACAAAACATTATACTTAAAATCAAATAATAATGAGCTAACCAACTTACCTAACCTAAAGCAAAATATTATTATACAGAATATTATCGAACAGCCAATAAGCATTATCATACAGAATTACTTTATGTTAATGATATAATTTTTATTTATAAATAAATGTATGTATGAAGATGAAACGCGCTATGAAATCTAAAATTGATAAATATAATACGTAATACAAGCTGATAATAAGTAGCGCAACGATCGTATAAGCTAAAGAGATAAATAGTATTCCTTGACTTGGTTTTTAAAAGAATGTACCGTTTGTGCACGCCTAATACAAACTGGGAGAGAGTTCCACAGCCGAATGGCCTGCACAGTAAAAGAGGAACTGTAGAAACTGGTGCTATGTTGGGGAAATTCAAGAGTTAAATTCTCTGATGACCTTAACGAGTAATTGAAGCTGCTTAGAAAATTAAAACGTTCTTTTAAGTATTGTGGATAAGAGGGAGAGAATAGTATATTGTAAAGAAGTGAAAGTATATGAGTGTTCCGGCGAAAGCGTATAGGGAGCCACTTGAGCTTAGAGCGAAATTCGGAAACATGGTCATATAGATTATAGATTAGATAATATTTATTGAGGAAAAAATACCAACATTATATTTGATCTACAAAAAATGTACTCTGTGACGCACTGTATCTGCGTGTGTCAGTCGGATCTTTCGTTAAAAAGAAAATTAAAAATGTCACTTCACACTAAGATTTTTATTTATCCTGTGTCGTTAGGCGCAGTCTCAAACATGGAATCTCACACAGCCCGGAACAAAATATAAATCAACCCACGGCCTGTTGAGTGATAGTCGATCACTCGACCGTACTGACGTGAACCTTTACTCTCTTATTACAAAAACTTCTAAAACTCGGGTTTAAACCAGGTCTATGTAGTTCGGGTCTAAACCAAGGTCTCTGGTTTAGACCGGACTTTATTACAAAAACAAATTCAAGTACGATCTTCCAAAACCCGAGTCTAAAGAAAATCATTCATTCATTCGTTCGTTTTTAACAGCTTTGGCACCCTAGTTTTAGCCAATTTTATTAGTAAACCAATAATCGTTCCATTTCACGCAGCTTCGTTTGTAACCGACTTCATAACTATAGTGAAAATAAAACTACAAAGTTGATAAAAAACATTTATTTTATAAGATAAATTTAATTTTAAAGTATATATATATATATTATATATATATATATATATTATATATATATATATATATATATATATATATATATATATATATATAAGAAGAAATGTAAGTATGAAAGAAAATTATTCGTACTTACTTTTCTTCTTATATATACTAGAAAAATATATATAATACATTTCACGTTGTAAAAATTGCTTGTTGGAACGTAAATTAAGTACCTATTCAACATTTGCCGCCCTTTTGACACCAAAGCATTTAACTAAACAAATTTATTTCGTTTTCTTTGAATTTTACAATGATATCTTTAATAAAGTTATATAAAAATGGAAAATAATAAGAGATCCTATAATTGGTGCCAAGAAGACAAGGTATGTACTTACCTAGTTTATATTTTAATAAAGAACTTTTGAAAATTAAAATGTTAACTGTGCATAATTCTAAGTTCATAAAACGACGTACAGTTGGAAATGTGGCCAAAATATCCAAATCGTCTAAATCCATATCATTCAGTAAATCAATATCCATTATCAAGCCGTAAAGTCCGTGAACTACAAATTGTCAGCTGTCAAAATCATAATTTCGTTTTGAAACCAGACTTAAACTAAGGCGTAGCCTAGTTTATCTTTAAACCAGAGATAACCCCGGTTCTTTGGGTAAACAGTGTCTTGTGATATCAATTTCATTAAAATCTGAGTTAAACCAGAGTTTTCGGTTAGACCAGGCCTAAACCAGGTCATGGAATAACACGGTCATAGTCCAGTCAATATAAGAGGAAGCCTGAAAGTAGCGCCAGTGGTAGAAAAAGTGAGAGGAAGTAGATTAGCATGGTTTGGACATGTGATGCGGAGGGATGAAAGTCATGTCACAAAGCGAATGTTGAATATGAAAGTGGAGGGATACACGGGCAGAGGAAGGCCGAATAAAAGATGGATTGATTGTGTGAAGAATGATATAAGAATGAAAGGAGTAAGCATGGAAATGACGGCTGATAGAGAGGAATGGAAGGAAAAGATCTACTGCGCCGACCCCAGATAATGGGAAATGGGCAAGAGGATGATGAGTCCAGTCAAAATAGACTAAATTATGATTTTTTTTCTTGAAAGGTCGTTTTGATCAAAAACATTTTAAAATCATGAGGTTCCACTTTCGTGTCTATAACTTTCCCAGTAACATGATCCTCATTCTCTTTTCTTAATTCGTGACCATACCAAGAAAGTCTCCTTTCTTTCAATTTTCAACAATAGGGGCTACTTTTGGTTCTAGTTATTCTAGTATCTATGTAGTTTTAGTTATTCTTATTTCAGTCTCTTATCCCCTTATTCCAAAACGTGGACTAAATATAATACCAGGTTTAGTGCTAGGTTTAAACCATGAACACGAATAAATTGTATTCCAAAACGAAGACTATCGTTAGTCTAAGGATTATCTATGGTACTAAAGTTAAACCTCTGTGACCCCTAGTTTATCTTTGGTACTAACCTCAAAATTCAGCAAGTATTGTGATATCGCAGCAATCTTTTTAGTGATAAATTAAATAAAGCGTTAAAGATGGACGTAAACGCAATTGATATCATAGATTTAGAAGATCTGGAAGTATTGGAAATCTGGCAATAAATAATAGAAATAATCTTTTCATTGGACGCAAACAATCAAAACTTACTTATCGGCAACATTTTTCCACTCTTTCATTTTTAAAACATTTACTAATGTAAATGTAAAACTAATGTTTTAGTCGACTTATCTTCTAATATATTAGCCGACTGAGCAATAAGTTGACGCAATATTTCCTAAAATAATAAATATATTCGTACTAATAATAGCATGAAACTTTTAAATATTTGGAGGTACGTAAACTGCAATTACAATTAGGACTAACCCTTTCTTCTGAACTCCAATTTTACCCCTTTTTATCTTTTGTTGTTCCATTTTTTTGTAATTTATTATATTAATTTATTTTACAGAATTTATTACAATAATGTTAAGGCTCATAACAATTAAATTGTAATCACATCAAACTAAAACGACGATACAAAATCTTTTCTGCAATTTGAAATATTGCGCGCCACATTCCATTTTTTTATACATACGTACATTGAATCAAAAATCTCAGTTATACTATTTTACAATAATGAAACTTCTCGTGTTATAAAAACGTTATATTTCGATGTTATATTTTAAAAACCTTTACTTTTATATCAAACATTTCTATTTTGAACTCTGTACTTAAATATAAAAATAAATATTATTATTTTAAACATAACAAAATTTTGTGAAATGGAACGTTACGTCAGATAAGAATGAATGATTGAATGGTGTAATGACATTTGGCTGTTTCTATCTATGATTACGATTAAACCAGGGACGATCCTTAGTACTAAATAATTTTTGATTGGTTCGAGATTTGTAATAAGAATGCAATTTAGTGCGAGGTTTTGCTTTAATACCAATTAAACCTAGACTTAGTAGTTCTGGTTTAAACCTGGTTCTTGGAAAGTTTTTGTAATAAGAGGGTTAAGGTTCAAGTTACAGGTTGCTAATTTATTTAGCGTAGTTATTGCTACGACAACAATTTGCGTTCTCGAGCTATTTGTTTAATACAAAACATGAATGAAGCGATAACGCAATTATATTGTCTGTGGCTATATTCACTTTGGTTTTTTATATCTATACTCTATCTTGTGACCGCCAATAGCAGACGTATCAATTACCTTGTAATTTTCTATAATAAATTACCAAGAATAATATTAGTTGGTTAATTGTGTCCATAACACAACCTTAACAATATTAATGAACAATACACTAATAGTCCAGTTAAAATAGACAGTTTACATTAATTCCCAACAAGCCGGATTTTGTACAGGCCTTGGATGCGTGACCTTTGGCGTCGAATAAAAAACAACGCACAAGCGGGATCGATGGGGACTTTTGACATATCATTTGTAATGACATATTTAAGGCCTGCACAAAATTCCGGCTTGTTGGGAATTAATAATATTATAAATGGAAAAGTGTGTCTGTCTGTTTGTCCATCTTTCACGGCAAAACGCAGCGACGAATCGACGTGATTTTTTCCGTGGAGATAGTTGAAGGGATGGAGAGTAACAAAGGTTATTTTTTATCCCGGAAAAATCAGGATGCACAATAAAGGCTTCGCTCAAAAACTACTACACAGATTTTCATGCGGTTTTCATCAATAGATAGTGATCCTTGAGCAAGGTTTTGCTGTATTTTTTATCTCGGAAAAACGGATAGGCCCACGGGAAGTGCGATAAAACCTTCGCGCCATAAACCGACTTCCGCGTATATGTAGCTGTGGGCAAAAGCTATGACTCTTAACCCCTATAGACCCAATCCCGAAATCCACGCGGGCGAAGCTGCAGGCAGAAAGCTAGTATATGTATATAGTTAAGAATGAAATCCGTCACAGTTCTTTATTTTTGTTTTTTATATTTTAACGGCTTTGGTGTTACTCTTTTGGCCAGACCAAAGATTTTGTAAAGGGATTATTTTCTGGTGTATTAGTTATGGCCAATCGTAAAAACAACTTCTGCCAATTTTTTTGTGGAAGCGTATGTAGATGTAGAAGCCTATTAGATGCACATTTTTTTTTTAAAATCTATATTTTTTATTCTTGTTGCACTTAATTTGATTTGGTTCTTTATGGTTTCTTTTTAATTCATCAAATACTCTTTTTATTGGATATACTCCTGTTTGTTTGTCGCCAATTGGGCTCCACCAGAATATCAGCGTTGCGGTGGCAGTCTACATCGCTGTAACATGTGCTGAGGTTGGGGCTAGTTGACGACACAACACCATGTGTTCTTTTAAAAAAAATATTTAATATGTGTCGCAATAAATATTTTTCTTTCTTTCTCTTTCTTTCTTACTCGTGTTGGACATGGTGTTGCGCGGTGCGGTGAGGTGTGGTGCGGTGTGGTGCGGTGTGGTGCGGTGTGGTGTGGTGTGGGGTGGTGCACGTGTGGTACCTGCGTGCCGCCGAGCCTGCGCCTTGAGCAGCTTGGACATGGTGTTGCGCGGAGTGGTGTGGTGTGGTGTGGTGTGGTGTGGGGTGGTGCACGTGTGGTACCTGCGTGCCGCCGAGCCTGCGCCTTGAGCAGCTTGGACATGGTGTTGCGCGGAGTGGTGTGGTGTGGTGTGGTGTGGTGTGGGGTGGTGCACGTGTGGTACCTGCGTGCCGCCGAGCCTGCGCCTTGAGCAGCTTGGACATGGTGTTGCGCGGAGTGGTGTGGTGTGGTGTGGTGTGGTGTGGGGTGGTGCACGTGTGGTACCTGCGTGCCGCCGAGCCTGCGCCTTGAGCAGCTTGGACATGGTGTTGCGCGGAGTGGTGTGGTGTGGTGGGGTGTGGTGTGGGGTGGTGCACGTGTGGTACCTGCGTGCCGCCGAGCCTGCGCCTTGAGCAGCTTGGACATGGTGTTGCGCGGAGTGGTGTGGTGTGGTGTGGTGTGGTGTGGGGTGGTGCACGTGTGGTACCTGCGTGCCGCCGAGCCTGCGCCTTGAGCAGCTTGGACATGGTGTTGCGCGGAGTGGTGTGGTGTGGTGTGGTGTGGTGTGGGGTGGTGCACGTGTGGTACCTGCGTGCCGCCGAGCCTGCGCCTTGAGCAGCTTGGACATGGTGTTGCGCGGAGTGTGTGTGGTGTGGTGTGGTGTGGGGGGTGCACGTGTGGTACCTGCGTGCCGCCGAGCCTGCGCCTTGAGCAGCTTGGACATGGTGTTGCGCGGAGTGGTGTGGTGTGGTGTGGTGTGGTGTGGGGTGGTGCACGTGTGGTACCTGCGTGCCGCCGAGCTGCGCCTTGAGCAGCTTGGACATGGCATGGTGTTGCGCGGAGTGGTGTGGTGTGGTGTGGTGTGGTGTGGGGTGGTGCACGTGTGGTACCTGCGTGCCGCCGAGCCTGCGCCTTGAGCAGCTTGGACATGGTGTTGCGCGGAGTGGTGTGGTGTGGTGTGGTGTGGTGTGGGGTGGTGCACGTTGGTACCTGCGTGCCGCCGAGCCTGCGCCTTGAGCAGCTTGACATGGTGTTGCGCGGAGTGGTGGTGGTGTGGTGTGGTGTGGTGTGGGGTGGTGCACGTGTGGTACCTGCGTGCCGCCGAGCCTGCGCCTTGAGCAGCTTGGACATGGTGTTGCGCGGAGTTGGTGTGTGTGGTGTGGTTGGGTGGGGTGGTGCACGTGTGGTACCTGCGTGCCGCCGAGCCTGCGCCTTGAGCAGCTTGGACATGGTGTTGCGCGGAGTGGGCGGCGGCCGCTCCAGCGCGCGCCCATGCTCCGCGGACATGTGCCGCTCCAGCATGTACCTGTGGACACGCACCCAACACTAGGGGTTAAACTAGCTCCATTCGACATCCTGGCCGACATGTACGCGGCGACGTATGCGTCGCGGCGTGTCGACCGGGGGGGCGATGGGGGGAGCGCCCTGGAACCCGCGCACGAAGTGCCTAAGCGGGAGTGGCACCGACGGATTGTGGCGGCCTGGCGTGCGCAGCTCGAATTACGGATCTGCGCGCGCCAGCGGGCCGTCGGTGCCGTACTCCCGCACCTCGAAGCTTGGCTCCACGGGAAGGAGGAGCTCACCTACCGATTGACTCAGATACTCACCGGGCACGGCTGCTTCGGTGAGTATCTGTGTCGAATAGGACGGGAGGGATCGACGCATTGCCACCAGCGCATCCGACCTCGACTCGGCCCAGCACACGCTGGCGGAGTGCCCCGCGTGGGCCTCCGAGCGCCGAGTCTTGGTCGCAGAGATCGGCCGAGATCTATCTCCGCCGGCATTGATTGCGGCAATGCGAGGCAGGTTGGAGGGCTGTGGCTTCCTTTTGTCAAGCAGGTATGCTCCAGAAGGAAGCCGCCGAGCAGGGTCAGGGGATGGCCGATCCCGCTCGAAGAAGGCGGCGCCGGGCTCGGCAGCACAGCTGCGGCGCCGCCGCGGGTCGCCGGCGGGCGCAAAGAAGTCGCGACCGCTACGGCAACCCGGGATGGACCACAACCCTTCCGTGGCCGGGGGGCCTCGTCGGTGGAGGAGACCAGGGGAGGTAGTGTAACCACCCCCGAGGAGGGCTCCCCTGTATCGACGGGGGAGCGAAGGCGGGGGGTTCCCGGAAGTAGCTTGGTAGTTCTCGAGGGCTCCCTACATGCCTGAGGAAAGCAATCCCTGAGGTTTTTAGTGGGTAGGCCTTCCTCTTCTGGGGAGGAGAGCCCCACATAACCGCCGGCTTGCCACAGCTGGGGTATACAATTTAATGCATTTTCCTCAGGAAAACAAAAATAAAAAAGGAGGTTAATCTAGCGTTTAACGTAGTGAGTTCTAGTAAAGACAGAACGTTATTAGAATACTTAAACTTAGGATTTTTAAATGTATACTTACTGTCCCTTTTTGGCAAAGATATAATATGTAACTTACACTGTTTTTTAAAATTAAACTTGGATGACGGTTTTCTTATAAGTGGAGGGATATTATTCCAACATTTGGTTGAATGATAACGATACAATATGTGACTATTGAGTAGTGCGAGTGGGGAGGTGTCCCCGGGGCAGGTGGGGGCCAGGTGTGGGCAAGTGTGAACAGGTGTCGACAGGGGGGTCAGGTGTGTACAGGTGTGGGCAAGTGTGGACAGTGTCGACAGGGGGTCAGGTGTGGACAGGTGTCGACAGGGGGTCAGGTGTGGACAGGTGTGGGCAAGTGTGGACAGGTGTCGACAGGGGGGTCAGGTGTGTACAGGTGTGGACAGGTGTGGGCAAGTGTGGACAGGTGTCGACAGGGGGGTCAGGTGTGTACAGGTGTGGGCAAGTGTGGACAGGTGTCGACAGGGGGGTCAGGTGTTGTACAGGTGTGGACAGTGGGGCAAGTGTGGACAGGTGTCGACAGGGGGGTCAGGTGTGTACAGGTGTGGGCAAGGACAGGTGTCGACAGGGGGGTCAGGTGTGTACAGGTGTGGACAGGTGTGGGCAAGTGTGGACAGGTGTCGACAGGGGGGTCAGGTGTGTACAGGTGTGGACAGGTGTGGGCAAGTGTGGACAGGTGTCGACAGGGGGTCAGGTGTGGACAGGTGTCGACAGCGGGGGGTCAGGTGTGGACAGGTGTCGACAGGGGGGTCAGGTGTGGACAGGTGTGGGCAAGTGTGGACAGGTGTCGACAGGGGGGTCAGGTGTGTACAGGTGTGGGCAAGTGTGGACAGGTGTCGACAGGGGGGTCAGGTGTGTACAGGTGTGGACAGGTGTGGGCAAGTGTGGACAGGTGTCGACAGGGTGGTCAGGTGTGTACAGGTGTGGACAGGTGTGGGCAAGTGTGGACAGGTGTCGACAGGGGGGTCAGGTGTGGACAGGTGTCGACAGGGGGGTCAGGTGTGGACAGGTGTGGGCAAGTGTGGACAGGTGTCGACAGGGGGTCAGGTGTGTACAGGTGTGGGCAAGTGTGGACAGGTGTCGACAGGGGGGTCAGGTGTGGACAGGTGTGGGCAGGTGTGGGCAAGTGTGGACAGGTGTCGACAGGGTGGTCAGGTGTGTACAGGTGTGGACAGGTGTGGGCAGATGTGGGCAGGTGTGGACAGGTGTAGACAGGTGTGGGCAGGTGTGGGCAGGTGTGGGCAGGCGTGGGCAGGCGTGGACAGGTGTAGGCAGGTGTGGGCAGGCGTGGACAGGTGTGGGCAGGCGTGGAAAGGTGTAGGCAGGTGTGGGCAGGCGTGGGCAGGTGTGGGCAGGCGTGGGCAGGCGTGGACAGGTGTAGGCAGGTGTGGGCAGGCGTGGACAGGTGTAGGCAGGTGTGAGCAGGCGTGGACAGGTGTGGGCAGGCGTGGACAGGTGTGGGCAGGTGTGGGCAGGTGTATACAGGTGTGGGCAGGCGTGGACAGGTGTGGGCAAGTGTATACAGGTGTGGGCAGTCGTAAACAGGTGTATACAGGTGTGGGCAGGCGTGGACAGGTATGGACAGGTGTGAGCAGGTGGCAGGGCAAAAAAAAAAGGTGGGGCACATACCTCCTCTCGAAGCGGTCGGGGCAGAAGGCGCAGCGGAACAGGTGCCTGCGCGGCGCGGGCACGGCCGCCGCCGCCGCGCCCGCCTCGTGCGCCTTGGCGTGCGCCGCCAGGTTGTACCTGCACAAACAAACTGCCGCTGCCTGCTCTGGTGCACTGGTGCACTGGACTACGTGCTCAGAGTAGGCTCCGACATAACCACCGTGACACTTGGTTGAGATGTTACGAGGACACTAAGCTTCTCCTCTCTAGAGAGAAAAAAGTTGCTGTCGAGCGGTTGGTACACCGGCTTCACGATCCCGAAAACGACTAATGTTACTGTGACGAATGCAGCATTGTCCTTAGTCATGGTTGTTAATTTATATTTTTAAAACTTTTGTAATACATAATTTTGTAATAACGTCTGTAATATGACTTGTAATACAGGCTTGCATAAAAGTCGGACACTAAACCACTGTGATAAATTATAAGCCATTTATATTTTAATGTAACTGATTTAAGTATTTTAATCTGTCTTTGGGGCTTAATTAAATATATTATTATTTCTATTAAAAATATTTATATAAATAGTATACAGTATATGTATGTCTAACTCGATTAACTTATCTCGGAGAAGCCCTTTCCGCAGACGGGGCGCTCGAGGCGGCTGGTTACCTCTCGGAGAAGCGCTTCCCGCAGACGGGGCACTCGTGCCGCTTCTCGCCGGAGTGCACGCGCCGGTGCCGCTCGAGGCGGCTGGTTACCTCTCGGAGAAGCGCTTCCCGCAGACGGGGCACTCGTGCCGCTTCTCGCCGGAGTGCAGGCGGCTGGTTACCTCTCGGAGAAGCGCTTCCCGCAGACGGGGCACTCGTGCCGCTCCTCGCCGGAGTGCAGGCGGCTGGTTACCTCTCGGAGAAGCGCTTCCCGCAGACGGGGCACTCGTGCCGCTCCTCGCCGGAGTGCAGGCGGCTGGTTACCTCTCGGAGAAGCGCTTCCGCAGACGGGGCACTCGTGCCGCTCCTCGCCGGAGTGGAGGCGGCTGGTTACCTCTCGGAGAAGCGCTTCCCGCAGACGGGGCACTCGTACCGCTCCTCGCCGGAGTGGAGGCGGCTGGTTACCTCTCGGAGAAGCGCTTCCCGCAGACGGGGCACTCGTGCCGCTCCTCGCCGGAGTGGAGGCGGCTGGTTACCTCTCGGAGAAGCGCTTCCCGCAGACGGGGCACTCGTGCCGCTCCTCGCCGGAGTGCACGCGCCGGAGCCGCTCGAGGCGGCTGGTTACCTCTCGGAGAAGCGCTTCCCGCAGACGGGGCACTCGTGCCGCTCCTCGCCGGAGTGCAGGCGGCTGGTTACCTCTCGGAGAAGCGCTTCCCGCAGACGGGGCACTCGTGCCGCTCTCTCGCCGGAGTGGAGGCGGCTGGTTACCTCTCGGAGAAGCGCTTCCCGCAGACGGGGCACTCGTGCCGCTCCTCGCCGGAGTGCACGCGCCGGAGCCGCTCGAGGCGGCTGGTTACCTCTCGGAGAAGCGCTTCCGCAGACGGGGCACTCGTGCCGCTCCTCGCCGGAGTGGAGGCGGCTGGTTACCTCTCGGAGAAGCGCTTCCCACAGACGGGGCACTCGTGCCGCTCCTCGCCGGAGTGGAGGCGGCTGGTTACCTCTCGGAGAGCGCTTCCCGCAGACGGGGCACTCGTGCCGCTCCTCGCCGGAGTGCACGCGCCGGAGCCGCTCGAGGCGGCTGGTTACCTCTCGGAGAAGCGCTTCCCGCAGACGGGCCACTCGTGCCGCTCCTCGCCGGAGTGCAGGCGGCTGGTTACCTCTCGGAGAAGCGCTTCCCGCAGACGGGGCACTCGTGCCGCTCCTCGCCGGAGTGGAGGCGGCTGGTTACCTCTCGGAGAAGCGCTTCCCGCAGACGGGGCACTCGTGCCGCTCCTCGCCGGAGTGCAGGCGGCTGGTTACCTCTCGGAGAAGCGCTTCCCGCAGACGGGGCACTCGTGCCGCTCCTCGCCGGAGTGGAGGCGGCTGGTTACCTCTCGGAGAAGCGCTTCCCGCAGACGGGGCACTCGTGCCGCTCCTCGCCGGAGTGGAGGCGGCTGGTTACCTCTCGGAGAAGCGCTTCCCGCAGACGGGCCACTCGTGCCGCTCCTCGCCGGAGTGCAGGCGGCTGGTTACCTCTCGGAGAAGCGCTTCCCGCAGACGGGGCACTCGTGCCGCTCCTCGCCGGAGTGGAGGCGGCTGGTTACCTCTCGGAGAAGCGCTTCCCGCAGACGGGGCACTCGTGCCGCTCCTCGCCGGAGTGCAGGCGGCTGGTTACCTCTCGGAGAAGCGCTTCCCGCAGACGGGGCACTCGTGCCGCTCCTCGCCGGAGTGCAGGCGGCTGGTTACCTCTCGGAGAAGCGCTTCCCGCAGACGGGGCACTCGTGCCGCTCCTCGCCGGAGTGCAGGCGCCGGAGCCGCTCGAGGCGGCTGGTTACCTCTCGGAGAAGCGCTTCCCGCAGACGGGGCACTCGTGCCGCTCCTCGCCGGAGTGGAGGCGGCTGGTTACCTCTCGGAGAAGCGCTTCCCGCAGACGGGGCACTCGTGCCGCTCCTCGCCGGAGTGGAGGCGGCTGGTTACCTCTCGGAGAAGCGCTTCCCGCAGACGGGCCACTCGTGCCGCTCCTCGCCGGAGTGCAGGCGGCTGGTTACCTCTCGGAGAAGCGCTTCCCGCAGACGGGGCACTCGTGCCGCTCCTCGCCGGAGTGGAGGCGGCTGGTTACCTCTCGGAGAAGCGCTTCCCGCAGACGGGGCACTCGTGCCGCTCCTCGCCGGAGTGCAGGCGGCTGGTTACCTCTCGGAGAAGCGCTTCCCGCAGACGGGGCACTCGTGCCGCTCCTCGCCGGAGTGGAGGCGGCTGGTTACCTCTCGGAGAAGCGCTTCCCGCAGACGGGGCACTCGTGCCGCTCCTCGCCGGAGTGGAGGCGGCTGGTTACCTCTCGGAGAAGCGCTTCCCGCAGACGGGGCACTCGTGCCGCTCCTCGCCGGAGTGGAGGCGGCTGGTTACCTCTCGGAGAAGCGCTTCCCGCAGACGGGGCACTCGTGCCGCTCCTCGCCGGAGTGGAGGCGGCTGGTTACCTCTCGGAGAAGCGCTTCCCGCAGACGGGGCACTCGTGCCGCTCCTCGCCGGAGTGGAGGCGGCTGGTTACCTCTCGGAGAAGCGCTTCCCGCAGACGGGGCACTCGTGCCGCTCCTCGCCGGAGTGGAGGCGGCTGGTTACCTCTCGGAGAAGCGCTTCCCGCAGACGGGGCACTCGTGCCGCTCCTCGCCGGAGTGGAGGCGGCTGGTTACCTCTCGGAGAAGCGCTTCCCGCAGACGGGGCACTCGTGCCGCTTCTCGCCGGAGTGCACGCGCTTGTGCCGCTTGAGGTGGGAGCGCGTCATGAGCGCGAGCCCGCACACGTCGCACGCGTGCGGCTTCACGCCCGAGTGCGACAGCTTGTGCATCTTGAACGACGACGTGTGGATGAACGACTTGCCGCACAGGTCGCACTGGAACCGACCGGCGCTCTCTTACTGTCATCTACTTGACGAGCTCCATAACCGAGAATTTTTGTTTTATGAAATATTTATTTATTGATCAATATCTATTTTGTCCCCTTCAAAGTAATCTCCCTCGGATTTAATACACTTGTGCCAACGTTTTTACCAATCCTCGAAACACCTTTGAAACTTTGTGATAGCTTTTAACTCTTTCAGCGATTCGCTTTTAATATCATCTATGCGACGGCCTTTTAATGTTCTCTTTATTTTTGGAAATAGAATAAAGTGACATGGAGCCATATCTGGTGAATATGGAAGTCTAATGTGTCCGACAAAAATGTTTTGAGAATACGTGACAATAAATACGTGAAATACGTGAAACTAATTGTAGGTCCTTCTACCGGAACCCTCCCCCCAGTCTGGGGGGGGGTTTCGGCAGAATCAGCAGATTTTTGTATATGTTGTTCTCCTTGACGAACTGATTCAGAATACTAAACTTTTAGAAAAACGCATTTTCCCGCTAGGGGGCTCTGAAGTCTGAATTAGGAAATCGTGGTTTTCGGCATATTCTGCGGGGTTGTGTGTTGAGAGGCAAAATAATGGGTTAAGTGTAATTCTCTTCGCTGAAACTATTTAAAATATGATATATCGTACAGCTAATTATAAGGCGTGGGTAATTCTCTCTCCCTTAGAAACAAAAGAATTGGTGGATTTAGATAAATTGTAGTATTTGGATGCTGTAACCAAATAGCGCAGAAAATTGCGTCGTTAACTTTTTCTAAAAGTTGAGTATTCTGAAACAGCTCGTCAAGGAGAACAAGATATCCAAAGGAGATGGCTAAATGACTGCCCTTAACATGTATAAATATACACTGCCTCGTAATTTTTATATATTCATTAATGAATTGTTACGTAATTATTATTTTCCTAGAGCTTTCGTGAAAAAATAATTAAATAAAAAGTTTTAAACTTGTTTTCCTATTTTCCGGACTTGAATAGTGTTGACATTTAAACGAGATAATCGATTATTGTAGTTTCGGTCAATATACAAAATAATCGATTTATACGGACATAGCGGATTAAACTTTTTGTTTTATCAAATAAAATAATTCAATAAAAATTATTAAATAATAGAGAAGAATATTTTCTGTACAGAAATGTTTAATTAATGTCGAAAACAATTAACAAAAAATTGTATTTTATTCAATAGATAATATCGATTTCTTAATCGATGTTATTGTATTGAGAGTTTATTTTCACAGCACTTTAAAAATGTCAGATGTCAATGTCAGATGTTATACGACTTTTGTTTTTTCGATTGTTCGTTGCGATATCACTTGATTTTTGATTTTAATTCTGACCCTGCTTTTCTAAACGGACCTATTGTGTATTGTGCCTACTTGCCGACTTCAAATGCGTAACGAAACTTGAGCGCATAACTCGATATGGATATACATATTAAATAATGGTCTTGCGTATTTTAATCACAATCATGAATTAAAATCGACATTCGTCAATATACATATTAAATAATGGTCTTGCGTATTTTAATCACAATCATGAATTAAAGTCGACATTCTTCAATATATTATATCCATCATTCACTACAATAGTAATATATTACCCAGTTATTTTATCTGTACTAAAATGCCTACCTAAAGCATAGCAAATTCTCCAGTTGTAGACCATAATATCGTAGGAGCTTTTATGATGTTTTTCAAGATTGTAATAATATGAAAAGTTCATGGAACTTTTTTTATATCACATATAAGTTTCAGGTACCCAGCATTAGATGAAACTACATCCAGTATTAATACATTGCAAGGGCAATTGCCCATACTGTACTTAGCCATCTCCTTTAGACCTGGCTCCCGAAAACCACTCGGCCATTTAAACAGTATCTCTACTTTATTAGAACCAGTACAGTATTCTATATTTAGCCTCGTAGTATGCAAATTTATATTAAAGTTAGCCTAACTTTCCTTTAACCGTTGACTGTATTGACAAAAAAACATAACTAATAATTGTATTTTGTACTCATTATATTGTAGTTAATATTAAAATAATATTGTGTTTTGATACTCGCATTGACCCGATTACTCCATACAAGATGTTATTTTAGTTGAAAATTATTTTTAGCAATTTAGAACTTAATCGCTAAACGAATATTTCATTAACTTATTTCGTTGTGTAGATTTTCGATGGCTTCGTTGTGTAATTTACCTGTTCGGTTCGTATTCAAGTAAACGTGTCTATGCAAATGGAGATATAACGAAATTGTACTTTGTTCTAATTAGTTAATTACTAAACCGACCTGGTAATTCAATTTCCCCGTGTGGATGTTGTTGTGCCTGGCCAGTGCACCCTTCGAAGGGAACAATTTATTGCACTCTTCGCATTTCCAGTCACTTATACCTGGAATACAGAAACGATTTAATATTAACATAATTACTTGCTTTAATTTATATGCAAAGGAGAACGGCAGTTCATGTACAGGCTACTTTTTGTCGTGTACCAGGGCCATGTTTATGCAATATCTTTTACATTTAAAAGACACTATTTTGCATTTATCAGATTACAATTTCAACTTGTCTTAAATCAAATAATACAAATTAAAATCAGTACCGCAAAACCGGAAACGAAACGCATTACGAAAACAAAACGCAACACGATTATCAGTACTACATAGAGGAAAAATGTATTAATCGATTAAATGAAATCGATTTTTTGTGAATTTTATTATATACTAGCGGACCCGACAGACTTCGTCCTGTCAAAAAGATTTGTACAGTGGCAGTTTTTTGTTCCTAATTATTTTATAGATAATGTCGCATAGCCAACCAAATTGCAAAAAAGTCTAAATGACCTATTACATTTTGTGGCTATTCAATTTTGGAACGTGACATTAAATCCTCCAACGATGTATTCTGTGCTCCAACGCACGCACGCACACTGTTTTGATAGATATGATTGAATTTCAACTATATGTAGCGTTAATAAAGCGCAAATTGACTCTTTGATGTTAGGAACACACCTTCATTGCTTAGACAACAGTGTGTACTTGCAATATGAACTTTATACAATAATAATAAAGCTCAAATTGATTGAACGTTTTAGTTAGAAAACGTTTGTATGGGAAAAAAGGGTTTCTTTTTTAATTTTTCCGATAATTATTCGAATTTTTCTCATCGTAAAAACCATCCTTGAACTTCAACGAACATTTTAAAAAAAGAATTGGCCAAATTGGTACAGGAGTTGTTGAGTTATGCGCTTATCAACACATTTTGCGATTCATTTTTATATATAAGATTTTGAATCTTTAGATTTATGTAATGCAAATGTTTTCTTAATGCAAAAAACTTTGCTTTAAACTATACTTTGACTGATATCGAAGAATTATCTTTCTCTTCGATTTTAAGTACATCATTATACGTTATTATTATTGATAAGTTAGATATGCAGAACAGTAACTAATATAATTTTGATGCATTATCTACATATTCCAATGTCTAATATTTTTGTTGCTGTTTGCTACGTGCTCTGTAACTCATATTCATTCTTAGTAAGATGTTTTGAAAAAGATATATAAGGATTAAAAATAATCAGTTACAAAGAAGAAAAATCTATAAACATAACCTCACTTTTTATTCAAAACATTATAACTTAATAAGAATAGAATGACAACTTGATAATTGTTTTCTTTTTTTGTTAGTGGCTTTCCAGAAAATTATCATTATTTCGACATATGTTTCATTACAGTACGTGATAAAAAATGGGTGTACGAAACTCCCATACAAGCTTGCCGTTCTCCTTTTAATGCTCTTCTGTATGTTTTAGTGCGAAGGTATATAGCCTATAGCCTTCTGTGTTAAATATATTGTATGTTTAAATATAATAATAATATATTGTAATAAACTTTCATTTTAAAATTTAAGCTTTTATTGCCATATGTGCACTGCTCTAGTTATGTGTCGTTCATGTTGTAGGCACATAGGGGGCGTTCAAGTATTATATTGCCATATGTGCACTGCTCTAGTTATGTGTCGTTCATGTTGCAGGCACATAGGGGGCGTTCAAGTATTATATTGCCATATGTGCACTGCTCTAGTTATGTGTCGTTCATGTTGTAGGCACATAGGGGGCGTTCAAGTATTATATTGCCATATGTGCACTGCTCTAGTTATGTGTCGTTCATGTTGTAGCACATAGGGGGCGTTCAAGTATTATATTGCCATATGTGCACTGTTCTAGTTATGTGTCGTTCTTGTTGTAGGCACATAGGGGGCGTTCAAGTATTATATTGCCATATGTGCACTGCTCTAGTTATGTGTCGTTCATGTTGTAGGCACATAGGGGGCGTTCAAGTATTATATTGCCATATGTGCACTGCTCTAGTTATGTGTCGTTCATGTTGTAGGCACATAGGGGGCGTTCAAGTATTATATTGCCATATGTGCACTGCTCTAGTTATGTGTCGTTCATGTTGTAGGCACATAGGGGGCGTTCAAGTATTATATTGCCATATGTGCACTGCTCTAGTTATGTGTCGTTCATGTTGTAGGCACATAGGGGGCGTTCAAGTATTATATTGCCATATGTGCACTGCTCTAGTTATGTGTCGTTCATGTTGTAGGCACATAGGGGGCGTTCAAGTATTACGTAACGCAATTTGGGGGGAGGCGGGGTTTCGTAAAACGATACGATGCGATACAGAGGCGGGAGGGGGTCTTTCTTATGTTACACGTTACGTAACATAGTTTTTGACGTGACAACTTCTATTAAATTGGTACGTCGTGGAGTCATTCTCGAAAACACCGTAACGGCCGAATCTGACGCCACACGGAGTCCACGAACGGCGTAACGGCCGATCTGACGCCACACGGCAACGTAACAAAAATATAAATGTTATACATTACTTTTTTTTCAATCATCAATTTAGGACGTATTTTTTAGCTGATAAGATGGCCGCAAGAAACTTATCAGCTTTATCAAAAGTAATAACAACATTTACAATAAATTATGTTGTTACCATACAACGTGCATATCTGTTTACAGTTTATACGGGATAACAAATATTAACACTTTAGAATTTAATGTCTTCAAATCAACATCAAGCATTGGCATTATCATAAATAACAAATTAGCAGATTAATTTATCAGATTTTTATACAACAATTTTAATACAACAGGTAGATTAGTCTGCTTACTCGTAAAGGTATGTTGATTGTAAGTGATTTCTGACAGATTTCGCAAACCGTTTTGACGTGACAACGTCTATTAAATTGGTACGGCGTGGAGTCATTCTCGAAAACACCGTAACGGCCGAATCTGACGCCACACGGAGCCACGCACATTACTCATAATAATTAATTTATGTATAACTTCAGAAACAGAAAATTTAAACAAACTATAAAAATAAAAATATAAATGTTATACATTACTTAATAATTTCATTGCACCCAGAAAAAATTACCATGTAATAGACGTTGTCACGTTCAAATATCGGCAGTAGACGGAGTTCTATAAATAACAAATTTTTTTTTAATAAGCAATTTGGAAATTAAACTCCGATAACTCCGATTGGCAACCCTTTTCATTTACGTTTTACGGGCAATCCCTCGATTGTATTAGTCTGGTCGTCATTTTTAATTTGTTCCCGAAAGTTGGCAAATCTTTTCGTTTATATTTCACGGGGAATCCCTAGATTGTATTGTGGGTCGTTTAATGTTGTTTTCGTTGCCAGTATTCGTTAGTGGTTATGTATACCAAGGATAAAAATTATAACAACTTTTTGCGACTTTAGGGTAAAAATGATCACTTCGTTACAGAAAACGTAGCGGTACGTTACAAAAGGGGGAGGGGGGTCAAAACTCTTCAAAAATTGCGTTACGTAATATTTGAACGCTCCCATACTAGGAATGTAATCTGATCTGCTGTATTATATAAGAAAAATGTATCTATAATGGATTGCATTCTGTTCTGTGTGTCAAATAAATAAATAGCTACCTGACACTAAAGGAATTCTTCAATCCGAAGCTATAGTTAAAAACTTTATACTATTTGAGAATAACAGAATTCTATGTACAGGCTTCGGGGTAGAATAGCTATAGTCAATCCGATAGCATTGATATTACTTTTTTTATAATAAAAAAAACCCTTAATCATGTTTTTACTCATTCAATAGTTGTCGTTCTTATATACCATGGTATTTAATTACATTTTAACATTTTCTTCTCATCCTCATCCTACTTTATGGACCCCCCCCCCCCCGGTAGTCCGACAATCATTTTGCAGGGCAGTGTCAAACTATCCAATTTGTCGAATTATAGAGTACTGCCTAAGACCCCTTACAGTCCGAATTTTTTTACAAAAGAGTAACTTGTAATCCGACAAATTACAGATCCAACGATAAGATTCTTTATATTATATATATGTACATACGCTGAAGTATAAATCATACTTCATTATGTATCTCAAATTTAGTAAATTTAACAACACAATAAAAAGCATACGTTTTATTATAAAATTAAAGTCATTAATGCTTTAGAACTTAATTGTGTACATACTAAAATAATCAAAAACGGTGAATCGATCAATTTAAGATATATAAAAATATTCATCAATTATTTTATTTAACATTGTTAAAACGCGATAAGCTTTGTTGTCAAATGTAATCAAATTCAAACTAAGCAATTAGAATCAAAACAATACCGTCGCGTCAAGCGCAATAGTGATTGAACAAGTTACAACTTGTACGCACCATACAAGTTGTAACTTGTTCAATCAGGCATTAGCGAATGTGTATGTATTCAATAATAAATAATAGACTATGTCGGATTACAGGGGGTGCCGGATTAGCCAGGGGTCGTGTTACAAACGAAAGAGGCTGCGTACTTTTGTTTTTATTTTTTGATACAATAAATGTCTTGTCAATTTTAACGTCCTCGCGAAAAGCTGCATTTAATTTCGTAGCTAATCTTATTAATCCGTAACAAAATTTGGTCCTTCGAGCCGGATCAGAGGGACCAAATTTTGTTACGGATTAATAAGATTAGCTACGATTAATTCGATTACCGGGGGTCCACTGTATTGCTATATGAATCATCAAAGCTGAGAACTGCGAGATGCAAGAGAAATTGGCTTGTATCAACAAAGAGAAATCACCAAAAACCTACCTTTATGCAGCGCAATGTGTATATCACAGGCCCTTTTGTGTTTATAGTGAGCTCCGCAGACTTCACAGATGTAGGGAGGTTTAGAGCACTCGTGTTTTAACTTGTGCTGCTCCAATCGAACTGCAGAGAAGGGAAACGGTCTATTATAATTGATACTGCCACAAATCATTCATCAATCTATCAAGAAACCTTAGAGAAAGAACTCAGAAAAGATACATTGAAATTATTAGTAATAATTATTTTGGTCAGAGAACGCGCAGATATTTGATACCCAAATTATTTAACCAATTGAAGCCATATATAGAAAAAATTGGTAATAGAAATGTTTTTAAAGGCAATGCTTTGGGAAAAATTGATAGTGAAAGTAGAATAAGTTACTGAAAGACAGAAATGTTATATTATATATTATAGAAATGTATTAAATGTAGAAATATAGTTAGTAATATATGTAGGTAGTTATAATACAAGTACAAAACACAAATATACATAGAAAAGGATAGTCTGAAATATCTATAAATTATTATTATTGTTATTTAAGCATCTACCTAATAGCAGTTTCTGCTTCCTACCTAATAGTAATAAACAGTGTTATGGAGCGCATTAATCGCCAACAAACTGTCTACAGTTTGGCGATACTATTGTAAAATTAAGAAAAAAAATGGATTAACTTATGACAATTAAGACATAATATACCATATAGACAAAGGTAGTTAGTTTGACTGGACCTTTATCCGCACTTATCCTCGCGTTTGGTCTATTGTGCATCGTGTGCTGGTTAACTTCTCTCTTACTCCAACCAACCCAGATCTTCCCAGAATGCCAAAAGCCTTTTGGAAACCCCAAATGATTCTTCTGGCAGGGATAATGGGGAGTGGAGAAGTTTTGCCTGTTGTTTGACCACACTTCTACACTCCATTTTTAAATCCTTACTAATATTATAAATCGGAAAGTGAGTTTGTTTGTTTGTTCCGCTTTCACGCCGTAACTACTGAACCGATTGCTGTGAAATTTTGCAGGCAGTTATTTTGTTAAATAACTAAAAGTTATTTTATTAAGTATTCATTTATCTTTTGGATGTTTGTTACCTAAGTTACCATCAGATTAACCAAGAATACATAGGATTTAGAAATCACCAAGGCATTTGGCATTTTATAGTGTTTCTCTTACCTATAAAAAACATTACCATATAGAAAACTTTTTTATATAATTACCATATACCATATGATCTGTAATGTTTTCCATTAGCATCCAATTTGGAGATGATCCTAAATCGAATAAAGTTTGTAATTTGATTTAATTTTTTTAGCATTCTTTCGTTAATTTTTTGAGGTTTTTATTTATTGTAATGTGTATATAGGGATATAATCTATAGTGACCTTTCAGGAAGATCAAACGTGATAGGGGATTGAGCATTTTATTACACATATTTTATTATTAATTTTACTAAAGTAGTATAATTAAACACCCACACTTGGTGTCCTAGTGTAATAGATGGCGACCTTTTTTTTTTTTGTTCCCTAGAGGAAAATGCATTAAATTGCATACCCCGGCCGTGGCGAGCCGGCGGTTACTTGGAGCTCTCCTCCCCAGAAGGGGGAGGCCTACCCACTAAAAACTTCAGGGATGGCCTTCTTCAGGCATGTAGGGAGCCCCCAGAAACATCAAGCTACTTCCGGGAACAATAGATGGCCACCTATTGCAACTTTCCTTAGCCAGTTCTCGATATCCAAAGGAGGTAAGGTGACACATATTCTTAATATATCACCATACATTCATACAACAACCACAGAATTAGAAAAAATATGACAGAATTTAAATGTTAGTAATTTTTAAAATAAAGATTCAATGTAACTACTGATTGGGTCATACATGATAACCAATATGATATCAAGCTCTATTTTTATATACTATAATTTTTGTTATTATCCCAACTAATATTATAAATGCGAAAGTGTGTTTGTTTGTTTGTTTGTTTATTTGTTTGTTTGTTTGTTACCTCTTCACGCTTAAACTACTCGACCGATTTCAAAAATTCTTTCACCTTTGGAAAGCTACATTCTCCCCGAGTAACATAGGCTACTTTTTATCCGGAAAAATCGACAGATCCCACGGGATGCGCAATAAAGGCTTCGCTCAAAAACTACTGCACAGATTTTTATGCGGTTTTCATCAATAGATAGAGTGATTCTTGAGGAGTTTTGCGGCATTTTTTATCTCGGAAAAATGGATAGTCCCACGGGAAGCGCGATAAAATCTTCGCACCATAAACCGACTTCCGCGTATATGTAGCCGTGGGCAAAAGCTATGACCCTTAACCCTCTATACACCCAATCCCGAAATCCACGCGGGCGAAGCCGCGGGCAGAAAGCTAGTTGTTTAATATAAAAAAAAAACTACATTAAACTGCTTGAAACAACCTTTTACAAAAAAATGTCTTGATAAACCCTTGTCAAAGTGGTTTTCATATGTATTTTATTTTTATTGTTAACTCATAGTCACACAAAATATATGCATTTTTAAAGGAATTCAAACTTCATGGACCATTTTCTTAATGTAATTTGATATTATAGTCGTTTGAAATAACTTACTCAATGATGAATATGTAGCCTCGCACTGGTCGCACTTATGAAGCACTTTCTCTTTTTTACTTCTAGTTTTCTGTATTACACTGTTTTTACTCTTTGGTGGTCGGCCAACTTTTCTTTTGGGCTTCACTATTTCTTCTTCGGGAATGTAATTAGAACTGTTGTCATCATCATCATCAAAATCTTCAAGTTCAAATTTTGGTGAACTATCGAAACCATTATTGAATGTTTGAGACCTGGAAAAAGAAATATATTGTTCAGCCAAGATGTTTTGATAAAGTAACACCTTTATATCAAACTTTCTTCGGTTATTAATATTTAAGCAATAAATTTGTAAGTTTGAGAATTTAACATCCCATTTTTTTGTGTTTATTAGGTATTACTATATCACATCAACAAAAAATTCAAGTTTAAAAGAGAAATTATATTACCCATCACTGATTTCTTCTTTTTTTACATCCGTGAGTGAATTATCTGTGTCCTCTTGTACTAAACCATGAACAGCCATTTTATGGGCCGTTTCTGCTGCAGTGCCTCCACTCTCTCCCTGCATACCACACATATTACACACCCAACTGAAACGGTGAAAATATGAAATGGTATTTACTTTATTCTTTTCCTTGGATTTTATTCGTTTGAGTCATCATTCTTTAGGTGTGGATATTTTGATATAATGCTAAAATACTTTTAGCATTGATATTATCTGGGCATTGAAATTACGACAAATTCATGTTCATTTTTCATTTGTTAATTGTTATCATGTGTGCCATAATGTTTAAATTGGGTTAAGCTCCTCCATGTTTTACTTTTTTTGTATACATTATACATTTTTGTATATGTTTATTTACTAATACATTATTATGATAAAAATATTCACTACATATTCTACGAATATTATAAATGAAAATGTTTGTATGGATGCATGTTGGTTGATGTAAAAACTACTGAATGCATTTTAATGAAACTTTACAATAATATAGCTTATACATCAGAATAAGACATAGGTTACATTTATAAAGATTTACGCCACATGAATATAAGCTACCCCAAATACTAAATTTGCGCAAAAAAAGATGCAGTTAGGAAATTAAAAATAAGGCAAACTTTTAATTAAAAAATAGAAAGAAATACATTGAGTACATAGTGTATGTTATGGTGTTTCAGAGCCCATCAAATAATATTTAAGGGGCATATAAATTAGATATCTAATTTAGATATAGACCCTAGATACTAGGTTAAGACCTGAAAATCTAATACCTTCTCAGTTAACTGACCTCAAAATGAAAGCAAAATCTATCAAATAATACCATTAGCCAGCCGTTCACTCAAAAACTAGCTGTAGACACAATAGTGCTCAATAGATTTCTGCAGTTTTTCTCATATGTCAATGCAAGCATGTCGATACTTCAATCAAATGTATCAAATAATAATTAATTTAGTTTTTATAAGAAAAAAAGTAACTTGATTAGATCTAATATTTTTTTACATATTCTTCAACTCTAGCCAATAAATATTGTTTTCAAGGCCCTGATACATGCAAGTATAAAATGAATGTCAAATACAAAACAAAATATCTCCTGATGAAAAAATTACCACATTAAAATATCAAAACATACTCAAAAAACATATAAAGAAAACATTTCACGCCTTACCTGTCTTCAAACTCTATTTTACTTTTAGTTTTACGTTTAATAGTTGTTATAGTTTTCTTCTTTCTTTTCTCAGGTTTTCTACGTCTTTTCTTTTTAGTTACAGCTAATGGTTCATCTTCAGAATCACCTGCCAAATCTTCTAGTATACCCAAAGAGTTATTACTAATGTGTACCATTTCATTCTTCACAGAATCAAGTCTTATTGGCTGAAGATTTGAATTAGATTGAAGCTCAAACAGAGGATTCTTACTGATAATAGACTCAAATGTTTCTTTCAGCTTAATATACTCAATTTCTGTTTGTTCAAACACGTTGATGAGTTCAAGGCAGTTTTTACAAACGTACTTGGGGCACATTTGGCCATCGCCTAAGCCAGAACTTGTGTATTTATTTAGAAAACAGTGAATCGTAAATCCCGAACCCGATGTTGTCGTACAGTAAATATCGTATGTGTCGAAGCTTCGCGCTATACACACTATACACTCGAGAGGTTCAGGCTTTACCAAAATATCTAGTTCTTTCTTAATACCAATTACTAAATCATCTTTTAATAATTCACATTGTTCAACTTTGTTGTTGGTATTTTCTGAAGTTTCAGCCATTTTAATATGGAGTAGTTTGTACCAGTTTATATTAAACACAATTTGAGTTTTATTAGGTAATACATATAGATAGTTACATTTATTATGTTATTTTATAATTTAGATTTAATGATAACATTTCTAATATATTTCTCATTGACAGACAGACAGTCAGATACAGATATTAATAAAATTAATGCGACACAAACATGACGTTTTTTATAGTCTATGGCTGGTAATAATTTTTTTTGTCTATTGGAAAGGCAAAAGAAAACTCAGTTATACAGTTAATGTCGGTAACGAGAGACATAAAGGTTTGTAATTTTGTATAAAGTTTCTGTCTAAATTATTTTTATACTTCTTACGAAATAATATTTTCATAATCCTAGTTAACATTTTAGAGCATTTTTTTAAAGAAAAAGTAAACACTGATATACTGATATGAAATACTGATATATTAAATATTAATGCTATAACTGGACTTGGTAAACTCGTTAATATATTAACAAAAAGTCCCAAAACTATTAACTAAAAATTCTGTTATTATTTCTTTACATTTTTTTCCCGTTATAATGAATAGATAGTCATTTAATTGATTCAGCCGTTCCTAAGTTCGAAAATATGCTACTAAATTTGATGTATATAGATGAGCTTTCCGCTCGCAGCTTTGCCTGGAATGGAATTTTTATTCTCTGTATTTTTTCATGTTATATAAGCTTTTTTGTCCAAGTCATTAGATAAAAACATTAATTCTCTATATTTACATATTTGGAATGTTATATTTATATATAACTCTTCAAAGCTTAAAAATAAGATTCAAATGTTAGAAATGACATAAACTGTCATCTCTTATTTCAAACTATTACAGTTAAAGACCTTTTAAAAAAAATTGCCTATGTCCTTTCTCCGGTTCTAAAGACCAAGCTCTAATCTCGGTGACAAATTTAATTTAAAACTATTCGGTAGCGTAGGCATAGTTGCGTAATATAGAGATAGATATAGTTAGTGTCGCATTTATAATATTTTACCACTGTGGTTGTAAGGAGCAGTGTATTTTGTATCACCCGCGGCGATAATCATTTTCACTTGTTATTTAAGTTGCATTATTGGGATTAGATGACCTTTTTGGGGAAACCGAACGTTTTGTAGAAAAGTAATAATAAAAAACAAAACACCAAATAATATTGAAGAAAGGTTCGGTTATTCGGTGGTTCGGAAATATATATTGAGGAAAAAACATCTATAAGACATATTGCGGTTATTCTCTTCTTGTTTAGTGGTAGTGCTCGTGTAAATACTTGCTATTCTATATATAAGCGATAGTTATTGAGAATGGTGGAGCGTTGCTCTATTATGATCACTTTCTCAAAATTAAAAATTTAATAAAAATTAATTTTATTCAAATATGACTTTATAGAAAGCGCTTTTGAATCGTCCAATTTTTTTTCCCTACCACCGACATTCAGGACGTATTTTTTAGCTGATAAGAAGAATGGGCGCAAGAAACTTATCAGCTTTATCAAAGTAATAACAACATTTACAATAAATTATGTCGTTATCATACAACGTACATAAATGTGTTTTCAATTTATACCGAAAAACAAATATTTACACTTTAGAATGTAATGTCTTCAAATCAACACCAAGCATTGACATTATTTGAATAGTCATTGACTTTGTAATAGCCCTTACTCATTAGCCTCTTTTTAACATGTACCTTGAACTTATGAAAAGCCAATTCAGCTAAACTATGTGGAATCTTGCATAAAAATGTATGCATTTGCCCATAAACGAACCTCTAGTTCTTTGTAGCCTGCACGTTGGAACGGCAGTTTATTTTTATTTCTTGTGTTTGAAAAATAGTATAAAATGTATTACAATTTTTATACACATAAATCAAATGTTCATAAATATACTGGCCCGCTAAAGTCATAATATTAATCTCTTTAAATAAATCTCTAAGAGTACCTTACTCGTAAATTATAAGTAGCGCGGACTGCTCTTTTTTGAAGAACATAAATACTTTCTATGCAAGCAGCCGTCCCCATACTGTGCACACTGTGAAAATACAATACGATATAAGCTTTATATAGTGATAAGTAATCAACAGATGGCCAATATCAACATTCCACACTGAAAGAACCTCGTTTAAAGTTGAAGTAAGGGTAATTTCCCATTGTCCCAGGTGTACGAGTTTGCCCTAATCGTATTAAGGTAATTATCAACTACCCAGGTCCAGATTGGGTTGCTTAACTTCTCATCATATTTTTTTTCCTTTGTAAGTAGAATGCAGCAGTTATTGTTATATATTTTAAACTAGTTTTCTGCCCGCGCTTCGCCCGCGTCGATTTCGAGATTGGGTCTATAGACGGTTAAGGGTGATAGCTTTTGCCCACGACTACATATGCGCGGAAGTCGGTTTATGGCGAAGGTTTTATCGTGGGACTATCCGTTTTTCTGAGTTAAAAAATACCGCAAAACCTTGCTCAAGAATCACTCTATCTATTGATGAAAACCGCATGAAAATCTGTGCAGTAGTTTTTGAGCGAAGCTTTTAATGCGCATCCCGTGGAATCTGATGATTTTTCCGGGATAAAAAGTACCCTAATATTTAATCCGGACTTTTATCTTTACGTCTGCAATTTCAAAGCAATCGGTTCAGTAGTTACGGCGTGATAGCGGAACAAACAAACAAACTCACTTTCCGATTCATAATATTAGTAAGCATGTGAGAAGAATTAAGTTATTACTTCAGTGTTTTCAGAAGCATTCGCAATAATTATTTTATTTCATGTATAAATTTCGTGTTTCTATGATTCTTTTTTTATTGAATAGGTAATAATGTTAACTTTTTTTATTATTGTATATATAACGTCACGGGCGTATCTTCATTGGTACTCATTGTTGAATCCATCAATTTGGATTATAAAATAATAAAACGGTAGTTACAATTATCGTCGTATCGATTTGGATTGTAAAATAATAAATCCATAAAACATAGACTGTTGCGGGATGTTTTTTAGACAATTTTATGTAGAATACTAGCGGACCCGACAGACTTCGTCCTGTCAAAAAGATTTGTACAGTGGCAGTTTTTTGGTCCTAATTATTTTATAGATAATGTCGCATAGCCAACCAAATCGCAAAAAATGTCTAAATGACCTATTACATTTTGTGGCTATTCAATTTTGGAACGTGACATTAAATCCTCCAACGATGTATTCTGTGCTCCAACGCACGCACGCACACTGTTTTGATAGATATGATTGAATTTCAACTATATGTAGCGTTAATAAAGCGCAAATTGACTCTTTGATGTTAGGAACACACCTTCATTGCTTAGACAACAGTGAGTGCTTGCAATATGAACTTTATACAATAACAATAAAGCTCAATTCGACTGTACGTTTTAGCTAGAAAACGTTTGCATGGGAAAATAAAAGGACTGTTTTTAGGGTATTTCCAATAATTATTCGAATTTTCCTCATTGTAAAAACCCTCCTTGAACTTCAACGAACATTAACAAAAAAGAATCGGCCAAATTGGTCCAAGCGTTGTTGAGTTATGAGCTTACCAACACATTTTGCGATTCATTTTTATATATAAGAAGATTTCCGTCATACATGATTTTTATGTGACTTTAACCATTAAGGCTACACACGCGACGGAAGCTAAAAAAATGGAGTCTCCCGTTTTCCCAAAATTTCCCTTCACTACTCTGCTCCTATTGATTGTAGCGTAATGGAAAGTATTCTATAACCTGCCCAGGAGTATGAAGAAAATTATACCAAGTTTCGATGAAATCCGTCCAGTAGTTTTTGTTTCTATAAGGAACATACAGACAGACAGACAGACAAAAATTTTACTGATTGCATTTTTGACATCAGTATCGATCCCTAATCACCCCCTGATAGTTATATTTCATGTACAGAATTGACCCCTCTACAGATTTATTATAAGTATAGATTACACTAGGATTTTTATCCTGTGTAGTAGGTACTACAAACATAGAAGTCTCATAATTGAATAACTAATTTTTGTGGGTCATACAAAATATCTGTCCGGTGCGGGAATTGACCCCTGACCCGTTGCGTAATAACAGATTACTCGATGTCGTCGTCCTAGATAATAAAATGTAATATATAGTCCAGTCTTTTGGACAAGAATCTTAAATGAAAAGTCTGATTTTGAGACAATTTTGTAGTGCAAATGTCTGTTTTCATTACATAACGTGATTTTCATATTGTACATCTATACTAATATTATAAAGAAGTAAAGTTTGTGTGTTTGTATGTTTGTATATTTGTATATTTGTTAAATTGTAAGGGGTAATCTCAGGATCTACTGAACCGATTTTAAAAATTCTTTCAGCAATAGAAGGCCATGTTATTGCTGAGTGTCATAGGTTATATAAAAAACCGAAAAATAAAAAGGTTTTTACGTGCTAGTCCGTTTTGCAAAGTGAATCGGAGAAAAAAAACAGGCAGCGGACGGCGCGCGATGGCTTCGGGTTTAATTCGGATCGCGTTCGTGCTCGCTTCGGGGATTATTATTAATATTATGCCCAACGAAAGTGGGCACGGGTCAGCTAGTTATGTTATAAAAACAGAGAAGCATATTGAAAGTGAGTACATTTAAACCAAAACTGAAGCGTGTGATTTTGCGTATAATATTGTCGCAGGAACTTGCTAACATGAACAAAAGCTTAAATAATAGTACAAAAATATGAGTACTTGAAACAACGTGACTACAAAATCACTACTATCAGGTGAAATGAGAGAAATTGTTATCAATCTTATTAAATCAGTTTGATAGCTTTTAACAGCTTATTATGAAACTAAGTTAACATTTATGACGATAATAATGGCGCAAAATGTTTGTAGAAAAATAAGCAGGATTCGTATCCTATTCGAGATGAAATAACATGTGCAGTGAATTAATTTATATTAAACTATTTATCCAAATCAAATTATATGTGGTAGTAACTGCCTGCCTGTTACTTTTATTGTTTTAACTATGAAATTGCGGTCTTTTTCGCTTGTTATTTAAAACTTTATATTTTTTAATATTAAAGCGTCATCCATACTAATATTATAAATGCGAAAGTAACTCTGTCTGTCTGTCTGTCTGTTCCGCTTTCACGCTAAAACTACTGAACCGATTTAAATGAAATTTGGTACACAGATAGTCTAGATCCTGAGAAAGGACATAGGCTACTTTTTCATGCAAAAAAGGTTGTAAAAGGTTGAAAGGAGGGATGCTAGGTTGTATGGAAATATTGTTAAAACTACTGAACCGATTTAAATGAAATTTGGTACACAGATAGTCTGGAGCCCGAGAAAGGACACAAGCTACTTTTTTTTATATAAAAAACGTTGTAAAGGGTTGTAAAAGGTTGAAAGGAGGGATAATAGGTTGTATAGAAATATTGTTAAAACTACTGAACCGATTTAAATAAAACTAGGTACACAGATAGTCTAAAGCCCGAGAAAGGACATAAGCTATTTTTTTATACAAAATAGGTTGTAAAGGGTTGTAAAAGGTTGAAAGAAGGGATGCTAGGTTGTATGGATATATTGTTAAAACTACTGAACCGATTTAAATGAAATTTGTTACACAGATAGTCTAGAGGCTGAGACAGGACAGAGGCTACCTTTTAAAGCAGAAATGGGCTGTATAGGGTTGAAAGGTTGTATGGCAGTATTGTAAAAACCACTGAACCTACTTAAATAAAATTTTATACACAGATAGACTAGAGTTGGTACGTCGGTTGGTCGGACGGACTACGTTTGGTATATACGGGGTAACTACCCCGTATATACCAATCGTAAAACCCGAGGACCCAAGGAAGGAAATAAGATAATTTTACCGACGGAAAACATATCCTTCCTGTGGGAAATTCGAATATAACGCGGGCGAAGCCGCGGGCGGAAAGCTAGTAGAAAATATATTATGTTGTACATATTACCTTTTAACTCTAAAGTGCAAGTTTCGGTTGCAAGTAAATCTCCGAATTTGGATATTTAAAAGTAGAAAAAATCTAAAAAAGCACCTGTTCTTATTTTACGTTAGAATTTTGTACATTATTGACTACTAGCGACCCGCCCCGGCTTCGCACAGGTGCAATGTTTATGTAAAATGTCCTTACACACAGCGTTCACAGCTTTTTTGTCATGACAATACAAACATGTTTTGCTTAGAGGTTACTCTTGACAGTAAGAGATAGACATATACCATCGCGGACGTTTTTAATAATAAACTCTTTATTGCACATAAAATAAATACAAGAAATAAAGTAAACAAACAAAGACAATTATGAGCAAACGGCGGCCTTATTGCTAAAAGCAATCTCTTCCAGGCAACCTTAGATAAGAGAAAAACGAAAACAAACTAGCAATTTTGGGAATAGGTGCAATTATTGTGAAAGTAAATAAAGTAATTAGTTTTTGTTGAACTTTTTAAAATGGACAATACTGTAGTACATTATTTTGGTCTTTGGGTTCAGCCAGCGTTTTTGCAATATAATCGCAAAAAGCGTGCTTATTTACGACATCACGTTAGAAACTGTTTTATCAGTGTTTCTCTGCTATATTATGCATGTATTTTACATATAAACCTTCCTTAAGAATCACTCAATCTATTAAAAAATACGCATCAAAATCCGTTACGTAGTTTTAAAGATCTAAGCATACATAGGGACAGACAGACGACGGATAGCGACTTTGTTTTATACTATGTAGTGATAACATTACGACAGCTAATTTTCTTGAATACAAAACTATGTTAAAACTTAGTTAAATGTCTATTGACTTAAGCTGTCTTGCTTGCTGCTTGCTGGTTGTCTTGTTAAATTAAATAAATAAGGGAAACGTTAGTATAGAATAAGTCAAAGTCTTTGAAATCTCTTTAACCCCTAATTTAGTCAAATTCAAATTCTAAAGTAACTTCATTCAAATATGACTTTATAGAAAGCTCTTTTGAATCGTCCAATTTTTTTCCCCCTACCACCCTTCCAGGACGTGTTTTTTAGCTGATAAGAAGAAAGGGCGCAATAAATTACAAGCTTTTATCAAAAGTAATGACCAATCCTACTACTGTTATAAAGGCGGAAAGTTTGTAAGTATGGATGTGTGCACGACGCACACTTATTCTTCGGGGTTGGAGGCACGTCGGCACACTTCAAATGCTGGGGTTGGTGAAGGATTCGAACGGTGCGTTGCGGCCCGGTGGTGGTTGCAGGAAGAAATGAGAAGCCAGTTTTCTTTGTTCGGTCGGCCAGCAGGGTCTTCAGGAGCTTTCTGTTCGGTGATGGGCAGTCGTCCGCTTCAGTAGGAGGTCCCCGTCGTAATCCGTATCGACCCGGGGGAGTCCCGCAATTTATTCCAGAGAAAATCCCTACCAAAAAATGGGATTTCGAGACCCCCCTGGCGAGGTCTTACCGTACAGAAAGCACCTGTCGAACCCCATTTTGCCCTTTATTTTACTATTATTCTTACAATAAATTCTTATTATTACTTTGTTCCCTTATTTTCATCCCTTTCATACATAGGTAATCTGCAGGGGCTTATTTTCCTCTTTATTCTGCCGTTTCAAGTACAACTATATGTTATATAGTCCTCGAGATATACTCGATAATACGTCGGAGAGGGTGAATTTTCATCCCTATTTTTGGCTTAATTTACCCCCTACAAATTACCTATAAGCTTTAAGTCCTTCCCCTTTGGGGCAAACATTCGGAGTGTATATCCGATACTATATCTTAACTCGCTACCACTGAGAATGCTCTGTGATATACATATATATGCACTTTAATCGGCGTGCGATAGGACATTAATTCGACATTTCCATACATTTTGTGATTTCTCAGTGGCCGCTCGTTTACAATTTTATAAATTATTGTGCCCTATTTACTTGTAATATTGTTCATTTAATGCGTTTACATATAGTATGCCCTAATTCAATAACAATTTCCTTATATCTTTCATACTTTTTCCACAAAACTCATTTGTTTACATTCTTACGCAACTGTCCTTATCTAAGGAATTTCAGGAAGTATTATGCAATATATATACCTATCTTACATACTATATGTAGTCTTATCACTAAGGGAACCTATTCTATGTTTATTTATTCATTTCCTAAGCTACGTTTATCTTTATTTCTTATCTACGCTTAGTACTATTCTTAACTATCTTATATATGTAATACATTTCTATCAATTAATTATATTATACTTAATTATTTATTTATTTAACTATTCTATGCTTATTCTATCCCGAACATTCTCCCGCGTGAAACGCTGCGCCGCCGCCGCGCACGTTTCATTCCCGTTGCGTGAGGGATTCTGGTGCCGTGGGGAGGATGATGATCTTCTTTGTGGCCCGTCGCAAGATGCCGCCTCTGGTCTGCACGTCGACTGCTCGAACGACTCCGTCTGCACCCGGGTATACTGCCGTTATTCTTCCACGTGGCCATGTGTTGCGTGGTAGCGTGTTGTCTGCTACCAGCACCACGTCGTCGATCTTCGGTGTGGGGCCTCTGCCGTGGGGCTCCCGCCGGTGTTGAAGTTCGGGGAGGTACTCTCGGAGCCACCTCGACCAGAACACGTCGGCTAGGCGCTGTGATGCTCGCCACTGCGCCCGGTTGATCAGGTCCACGTCTTCAAATTTCCCAGGTGCTTGTACACGCCCTGACCCACCAAGTAGGAAGTGGTTGGGTGTCAGGGCCTCGTCGTCATCTGCTTCCACGGAGACATGCGTGAGGGGCCGGCTGTTGACCGTATACTCGGCCTCTGCCAGCAAGGTGTGCAGGACTTCGTCTGTGGGGTGTCTTGGCTGCTCTGTCGCTGCGAGGGCTGTCTTGACTGCTCGTACGAGGCGCTCCCATGCGCCTCCCATGAATGGAGCTCCTGGTGGGATGTAGCGCCACTGGATCTTCCTCTTGCTCGCCTCCTCTTCGGTGATGTCGTCTATGGCTCGCCGTAGCTCCTTGTCAGCGCCGTGCAGGTTCGTCCCGTTGTCCGACCAGATCTCCGTGGGGCAGCCGCGCCTGGCAATGAAGCGGCGCAGCGCCATGATCGCTGAGTCGGTGGTGAGCGATGCTGCTGGCTCCAGGTGCACAGCTCGCGTGGTCAGACACGTGAATATTGCCACGTATCGCTTCTGTGATGACCGCCCGACCGATACCATCATCGGACCGAAGTAGTCGATCCCGACGAATGTGAATGGGCGGTGGTGATGAGCTAGGCGGCACGCTGGGTGATCACCCGTCGATGGCTGTGGCGGCGTATTCTTCCGTATGCGGCAGGGCAGGCAATCGTTGATAATCTTCTTAGTGACAGGCCTCAACCGCAGTATCCAGTAGTGCTGTCTGCATTCATTAATTGTAGCTTCTACGCCGGCGTGTAATAACTGTCTATGTACATATTCTATGTACAGCTTCGTGCGTCGATCGTTGCCATCCAGTACAGCCGGTGTCTTCTGTTGCTCCGTCACGTCGTCTGCGCGCCCGATTCTTCCGTCCAATGTTATTATTCCATTTATTAATTTTATTCGTAGTCTGCGCAGGCGGCTATTGCTTGTTACTGGGTGGCTATTCTGTAGCTTTTCGATGTCGTCGCCGAATGACGACCGTTGACTCGCTGTTATTATTAACTCTTCCGCTCGGCGTAGCAGGCTTGCATCTATAGTTATGTATTGCGCGTTGTTTACGTTCGCTATTTTTCTGTGTTGCTTATTTGTTTCTGTCTTCTTATTTAATTCCAGGCCGGATCGCTTTCTGTATTTTTCTGTGTTCGTTTATAGTTTATTTTCTGACGATTCGGTCTGCATAATTGTATGAATTGCAGTACTCTGGCTGTCGTTCGCAGTAATTTCTCCCACTTGGAAAATCTTGAGTGATCTGGTACTGCATCTTCAATTGTTTTTCTATGTACATTGCACTTCTCTAAGTCGGATGTGTCGACTTGTGTATTTTCTTCGTAGCTGGGCCAATTTTCTTCGGATTTTCTTAGGAATTCGGGCCCGGTGTACCATCTGTGATTGCTATTGAGGTTGTTTGGCACATCCCGGGTTGCATCATCAGCTACGTTCATCTTCGTCGGCAGCCAGCGCCAATCTTGAATTGTGTCGTTTTCTTCGATGGCTGCGATGCGATGTGCTACGAAGGGCTTGTATGACCGCGATCCCGTCTTCAGCCACGTTAGTACTGTGCGGCTGTCTGTCCAGAAGATTTTTCTATCAGGTTTTCGGCTGTGTTCTTCGATGATGTTCGCGGCCATTCTGCTTCCCATTACTGCTGCTTGGAGCTCGAGGCGTGGTATCGAGGTGATCTTCAATGGCGTGCGACCTTCGCCTTGGCTGCTACGAGGCTGATGTGTGCTTCCCCTTCTGATGATACTGCCCTCCAGTACAGGGCCGCGCTGTACGCTGCTTCGCTCGCGTCCACGAATGTGTGTAGTTCCAGACTTGCGGCGCCGCTGTAGTGCAGGTAGCATCTTGGTATCTTGATGTTCTTCAGGTTCTGCAGGTGCTCCAGCCATCTTCTCCAATCTTCGGCGATGTCCTCGTCCAGCTGCGTGTCCCACGGCGTTCCTCTTCTCCAGACTTCTTGCAGCAATTGTTTCGCCCTTACTGTGACGGGCGATGCTAGTCCTAGCGGGTCATACAGTGACATGACTACTCGCAGGGCTTCCCTCTTCGTAGGCCTGCCTCTGTGTAGTATTTCTTGCGGTATTCTTGCTAAGTCGAGGTTGAAGGTTAGCTCGTCGGTTTCTGTCTTCCATACCAGGCCCAGGACGCGTTCGGTATTCACGACGTCGCTGAGTGTCTTCGTTTCTATGTTGTCTTCCCCGGTGAGCTCTTGTAATACTTCCTTCGAGTTCGATGCCCATTTTCGCAGCTCGAACTTAGCTTCCTTGTGTATGTCCCGGACTTGCTTCGCGATTGTGATCGCCTGTTGTATATCTTCGTAGCTATCTATGTAGTCGTCGACGTAGTGATTCTTCTTGATTGCCAGCACAGCATCCTTGTTCGTTTCTTCATACCGCTCCGCATTTATGTTTTTGATGTATATCGCTATCGATGGTGAACACGTCGCTCCGAATATTAGTGATGTCATCCTGTATTCTCTTGGCTCTTCGTTTTGATCTTCGCGCCAGAAATATCGCAGCATGTTTCTGTCTTCAGGCCTGATCTTGATCTGCATGAACATTTCGGCTATGTCCGCTGAGACTGCTATTTCGTTGCGACGGAAACGCATCAGCACCCCTGGTAGGCTCTGCAGCAGGTCTGGCCCGGTGAGTAGCTGGTCGTTCAGCGATGTCTGCCCCGTCTTCGCTGCCGCGTCGTGGACGACTCGTAGCTTCCCCGGCTTCATGGGGTTGACGACGGCGAAGTGAGGCAGGTACCACGTTCCCCCGGGCGTTGTTTCTGATGGTGCAGGCTCGGCGTATCCCTTCGAGGTCAGCTGTTGCATTTGTTCATGATACTTCACGCGCATGCTGTCATCTCGTTTGAGTTTGTGTTCTAATTGGTAGAGACGACGCAGCGCGACTTCTCGATTATTCGGCATGTTCGGTCCATTTTCTTGTTTCCATGGCAACGCTATCTCGTAATGTCCATCCTCCTTATGTATTGTGTGTTGCCGTAATATTTTCACTGCTTTTTCTTCCGGATCGTTTCTTGGCCTTCGTGGTTCTATCAGCATGCTGTCCAGCTCGAAATGCGCCTTCATCATATTTTCCAGGTTCTCCTCGACGATGTTGTTCACGTAGTGTATTCTTTTCCCCAGTGATCGTGCGTGGGCTCCGTGCACGACCCATCCGAGCGGCGTTCGCGATGCCACCAGCTGGTCTCGTCGTCCTCTGCGCACCTCTTCAGCCATCAGCAGGTGCCAGTTGTCTTGCCCGATGAGTATCTTCGGAACTGCGTCTTCCGTGGTCAGCTGCTCCTTGATGTCCTCAAGGTGTCGGCAGTTCTTCAGGTCGCTGCTGCGGACGTGCTGCGGTGACAGCTTGAGGTTCTTGAGTGTTCTCGCCTTCACGTTGTACGCGATGTCGGTTCCTTGCAGAGTTATTGATACTCGTCGTGATTCTGTGGCAGCCAGCGTCTGTGATATCGCTTCAATGTGTAGTGGTTCGACTCGTCCACGTGCTCCTATCTTCTCGGCCAGCTCGGCGTCTATGAGGGTTACGGTTGAGCCATCGTCGAGTAGGGCCCATGTGTCTTCTTCTCCCGCCGGTCCCATGACCCTGACGGGAGCCATCTTCAGGAAGGCCTGACCCTTCGGTATCCATGTGGAGGCCACCGCTTCTGTTTTCTTTTCTTCTGGTTTTTCTGTGGTTTTCTTCGGCATGTTCTTATGATGCAGCATTCGGTTGTGAGCGTACTGGCAGCCGTCGATGTCGCACTTCAACTTCTTGCAGAAGTGATCGCGTTTCCTGTATCTTAGGCATCGGAAACATAGCCTGTGCTCCTTCGCCAGGTCCCATCTGCGGTTGGTGTCTGCGTTCTTGAATTCTTTCACTCCTTGAGTGGATGTTGATTCCCGTTGCAGATTGGGCAGCGTCGATCTTGTGTGGAGTAAGCGCGTAGCGGGCGGCGTATGTTCTTCAGCTCTGGCTGCACCTTCCGCTCGTAGCTCGGCGCGACGACTTCCGGTTGGGCGTACGGACCGCAGAGTTCGGCTTCTTTGTTGAGGAATTTTGAGATGCGAAGCAGGTCTGGTTCCCCTTCCGGTTGCGCTGCAGCAAAGTCGAACCATCTGTGTCGAAGCGTTGGCGGCAATTTTTCTATTATGGACTTCGTGACGTCGGGGTTGTACAGGTAGTATATTTTCTTCAGCATTCTCAGGGCCGCCACGACGTTGGAGACGCGACTCGCAAAAATACATATGTCTCTCGGTGTGTCGGCTGGTCGCGGCACGTTGCGGAGTCGGTCCAGTTCTGTCGATGCTATGTAGTCGGGGCGGCCGAATCTTGACTCGAGGGCAGTCATTATCTCGGACGGCGGTGTTCGTTGGATGAGGAGATTTTCGACAGCTTCTCTTGCTTTTCCCTTGAGTACTCGACGTAGGCGGGCGGAATTTTCTACCTCGGATATGAGGCCTGCGGTTTCTTCATATGCTGCCTTGAAGGACAGCCACTCGTTGTGTGCACCGGCGAAAATCGGCAACTCGGTGACTTGTCTGGATGGATGCTGTGCTGACTTCATGGCGATTGTGATCGCGTTCGCTAATTGAGCGATGTCGGACTTCTGCGTGTCTAGCTTCACTGTATCTTCCGACTTCTTTTCAATCTTCTTTTTCATATTTTTCTTCGGTGCCACGGCGGCGGGCAATAGCGGCGTAGATGCACGCGCTTCAATTTGTTCGGGCGGCGCCATGGCGGCGGGCCCAGGCGGCATAGCGACGCGTGCTTCGTTTTGTTCGGGTGGCGCCTCGGCGGCGGGCGCAGGCGGCATAGCGACGCGTGTCTTGCTGTATCTGTTTTCATTTTCAGCCACGGCGGCGGGCTTCTGAGTTTCTTCGAGCCAGGACCTGACGCGCTCGTTCGCTTCTGACTGGCTGTATTCTGCTCGCCTCTCCTGCTCCTCTTCTTCGGCTTCGATTCGGGCTAGGCGTGCGGTTGCGAGGTCCACACGTAGCCTCAGTAATTCTTCATGCGCTTTGGCTGCGCGGAGGGAGCGGTGTGAGGCGACACTGGCTCTGGTTGGCGTTCTGGTCCTGGCGACGGCGACGGGGACTCTGGGTAGTCTGGCTGCGATGCTGCCTGATTTTTCCTCGTTGGAGGCTCTTCAACGGCGGGCGACTGCTGCTCTTGGTTCATACGGCTTCCTGCTGACCGGGTGACTGGCATCTTGAATTTGTTTCGTTTTTCGCTTCTTGCTGGCCGCTAAAATGTTCAAATCTTCTTATCCGGCGCAGAAGGACCATAAAATGTGCACGACGCACACTTATTCTTCGGGGTTGGAGGCACGTCGGCACACTTCAAATGCTGGGGTTGGTGAAGGATTCGAACGGTGCGTTGCGGCCCGGTGGTGGTTGCAGGAAGAAATGAGAAGCCAGTTTTCTTTGTTCGGTCGGCCAGCAGGGTCTTCAGGAGCTTTCTGTTCGGTGATGGGCAGTCGTCCGCTTCAGTAGGAGGTCCCCGTCGTAATCCGTATCGACCCGGGGGAGTCCCGCAATTTATTCCAGAGAAAATCCCTACCAAAAAATGGGATTTCGAGACCCCCCTGGCGAGGTCTTACCGTACAGAAAGCACCTGTCGAACCCCATTTTGCCCTTTATTTTACTATTATTCTTACAATAAATTCTTATTATTACTTTGTTCCCTTATTTTCATCCCTTTCATACATAGGTAATCTGCAGGGGCATATTTTCCTCTTTATTTTGCCGTTTCAAGTACAACTATATGTTATATAGTCCTCGAGATATACTCGATAATACGTCGGAGAGGGTGAATTTTCATCCCTATTTTTGGCTTAATTTACCCCCTACAAATTACCTATAAGCTTTAAGTCCTTCCCCTTTGGGGCAAACATTCGGAGTGTATATCCGATACTATATCTTAACTCGCTACCACTGAGAATGCTCTGTGATATACATATATATGCACTTTAATCGGCGTGCGATAGGACATTAATTCGACATTTCCATACATTTTGTGATTTCTCAGTGGCCGCTCGTTTACAATTTTATAAATTATTGTGCCCTATTTACTTGTAATATTGTTCATTTAATACGTTTACATATAGTATGCCCTAATTCAATAACAATTTCCTTATATCTTTCATACTTTTTCCACAAAACTCATTTGTTTACATTCTTACGCAACTGTCCTTATCTAAGGAATTTCAGGAAGTATTATGCAATATATATACCTATCTTACATACTATATGTAGTCTTATCACTAAGGGAACCTATTCTATGTTTATTTATTCATTTCCTAAGCTACGTTTATCTTTATTTCTTATCTACGCTTAGTACTATTCTTAACTATCTTATATATGTAATACATTCCTATCAATTAATTATATTATACGTAATTATTTATTTATTTAACTATTCTATGCTTATTCTATCCCGAACAGGATGTATGGATGTTTGGTAGTACTCTTCATCGTAAAAAATACTGAATGATTTTAACTACAATTTTTGAGGTTTCTAAGTGAGGTCGTAAAAAAAAACACATTTTTTGCGCTTACATTGCAAACGCTGACTGAATCCTTACAAGATAGATCAAAACAATTTACTACAGTATTGTACAACCTAAAAAGGTCTACAAAAAACCGTGAGGTATATGTTTATCTCTTAGGAATAACCCACAAAAGGAAAAAGATCGTTAAATGTAGTTTATAGGAGCATACTGCAGTAGCTACCTATAGGCCTATGATTAGGGCTCTGCAGTGCTTAGTTACCGTATTTCTTACTTATTACTAGACTAGACGGGACGAACCTGAAGTCCACGCGAACGAAGTCGCGGGCAAAAGCTAGTTTACAATAAATTTTGTCGTCATCATACAATGTACATATGTATGTGTTTACAATTTATACGGGAAAACAAATATTCACAATTTAGAATGTAATATCTTCCAATCAACACCAAGCATGCGAATATTCGTTTGTCAAATTCAATTCATCGTTGTCATTTGAGGCTTTCTTATGTCAAAATTAATATCGTTCGTCCGATCGTTCGGTGGAATGCTTTAAGCGATAGTAACTATACTCTGTCCATTATGTTATTTTCTTTTTGACAGATCGCGCGTATGAAATATTGTTTCTATTTTCAAATTATAGTACTACTGTAATAATATACTTTCTAGACGGGTAACGCCCACATAGTGAAGTGCTCTGTGCATAACAAACTACCACAGACAATAAGCAGTTCTTGAAATCAGATAAATCGATAAATTGTCTTCAAATCAAATATTTGTAAATTTATTTATTTCCTTCTCGACAGCTACCTTACATTATTTATAGGTATATGATTTTAATATTAAAACGCATATGTATTTAATAACATCTACGTCAAGTTTAAATCAAGAATTATGATCAAGAATACTTAGAAAATCACATACATACCATTTTTTTAACAAACTAGCTAGGTAATTGGTAATTCGCCAAAAATATAAAATTTTGCCTAATTTACTTGGCATGTGTAAAACTTTATTTTTTCATATATTTCTGATCCATTTAAGAGAGAAAAAGGAAAACTTTCTTAAATGGATCAGAAATATATGAAAAAATAAAGTTTTACACATGCCAAGGAAATTAGGCAAAATTTTATATATTTGGCGAATTACCCCAATTGGGTAATTCGCCAAATATATAATATAAAAATTAAACAAGTAAATTTAATATTTATAATAAAAATAATATCGCTGCATTAAATCGATTAAAAGTTCTTCTTAAATAAAATCGATATTCTGTTTTAATCGAATCGGTAACTTGCGAGTTCATCACTGATTTCAAAATATCTTAAACTGTCAAAAAGAAAATAATATAATGGACAGAGTATAAGAGTAGGATACGACACGACGAAGTCCACGATATATCGAATATCGTTTTTAAGAGTACGCCCCCTGAGTCGAATGTGGACCCCCACAGCCGAACGTGGCGCGGCCTCACACTGGCTGAGCGCGATGGTGGCCAGTCAGTCTTCAGCCCTGAGTCCGGCCGCTCACGTGTATATACTACTGCCGTCACTATAACAACGGATTCCCGCGGCAAATTCAATTTTGACTCAGTTTAGTGACTCCAGTTTTCGGATTCAATCTTTGCATAAAGTTCGTTTAGTGAAAGTGTATAGTGATAATTATATCAAAAATGTTATACTAACTACAATTGTGACGTAAACTCAGGGATTGCCCGGACCACAGTTAAGTGAGTAATCTATAGATATGAATAAAATTAGTGTCGGCTGTCTGTCTGTTTGTTTGAAATTAAGAAACACAAGGATTTTGACAGGACTTTTACTGGCAGGTAGCTGATATGATAAGGAATAACTTGGGCTTGTTTTACAAAGGAAATATTTTCAAGAAATATAACATAGGTAATGTTGCAATTACTAATTACTGTCCAGCATGCCACTTAAAATAAAAGTGCAAATACAAAAAACAAAGCAAATAATTTGTTTGTTAAATTTCAGTACTAGGTACAGTTAGTTTAGGAGTAAACATTCTTAGTAAAACTAAACTAAAACTAATTGCTGACCCTGAAAACTTCGGCGTCTGAGACATCCATGAGGTATATATGTTATGTATATATGTTTATATATGTATGTCTATCCGTTACCCTAGATCCTATAACACCAGCCGTATAGCGCTTACTTTGGACTAGGCTAATTGGTATGAATATATTACTTTCATCATTTTCATGCCTTTCTTCATACTTTATACTTTTCTAATTCATATAATTTGTAACATGTCCTGACCTCCGCAGTCGAGTGGTTGTTATACCAATTTCAAGGTGTCGCCATCTCAGAGGTCCCGGGTTCGAGTTCCGGTGGAAGCGATTGTTTGCGTGATGAATTTGTAGCTTAGTCATGGTTGTTAAAATATACATTTCTATCAAAAATATTTATATATGTATGTCTATCCGTTACCCTAGATAACACAAGCCTTACAGAGCTTACTTTGGGCTAGGCTAATTGGTGTGAGTGTTAGAAATATATATATATATATATATATAATATATATATATATATATATATAATATATATATATTATATATATATATATATATATAATATATATATATAATATATATATATATATATATTTAGCCTCTAGGCATATCGTTGTTATTTATGTAATTTTGTAGCATTCTATGAAAAAGCAGATCATTAATAAAAGTATCGAAAACTTAACTTTAAAAATTTAAGCACCACAAATATATCTTGGTATTTCTTTTTTTACCCCAAAGTTACAATAAAATCTCTGAATTAGGATATTTTAAACTACAAAAAAAAATCTGCTGTTATTTACGTCAGAATTTTGTATATTACCTTGCCTTCAAAATTATATTGTTACTTAGTTTATTGTCAATTGATGTGTGTTTAAAAATTCGTACAGTTTTCTCGTTGGTTATTAAATGAATAAGGAAAACCTTAGTATGAAATAACAATTTAATACATTATCACCTAATAATCCCCTAATAAATTTTGATTTTGAATAAATTTTGAGTTTGTGCAACTTATATATCTACAGGATATTTGCAGGTAAAGGCGACAAAAATAAACACTTAGTAAACATTGCGCAGAACAAAATTCCCTCAGGACTTAACGGTCGGCCGGAGTAGGGCGCGACGCTTCCGGCGCTCACCCTCTGTGCTCACAGCACAACCTGTTTGAAACATATCAACTTTAAACATTATTGGAGGCGATCCTTAATGATGCGTGCATCAGCCAAATATTAAAAGCGTCGACATGAATTTAAAGTTTTATGGCGTCGATAGCTCTTTGAATTACTTTGTATTTTTCAAAGTGTACGTTTGGGGAGGTTTTATAATCGTACTAGCTGTGCCCATGACTTCAGCCGCGTGGAATCGTCATTGTGGGTAGCATTTTTTATGACTGAGAATGTTATAAACGTAAGAGGAGACAAATATAATCAGAAAGCTTCGAACTGCTAAACTATAGGGAGTTACACAGTCAACCATAAGTTTGCTGTTGTGAGATATTTTTGAATAATTTCAAGGAGAACATTTCCGTCATACTTGATTTCTGTGTAGCTTAAACCATTGAGGTTGCACAGAAGACAGGTTCCAATTTAATTAATAAAGCTTCCCGTGCTCTTGGTTTTATAATGCGTGTCTCTAAACCTTTTAAGCGTATGAAAAACCATCAAAATTATTTATTGTGCTTATGTACGTAGTCATCTTGAGTACGCCAGTTCAATATGGAACCCTTGTTATAAATTGTATATTTCGAGAATAGAAAGAATCCAGAAAAAGTTCAACACGTTATTTAAATTTTAAATTTAATATCCCTAAATGTCCCTATGAACAACGATGCTCTAAATATCATTTACTGCCTTTAGCCGTGAGGCGTAATATTTCAGATATGTTCTTTTTGTGAAATTGATTAGGGGGTTGGTTGATTGTCCGCAGCTTCTAGAGAAAATTTCATTTAATGTCCCAATGCGCATGAGACGTAATAATTTATATAATCTTTTTAATGTGCCCTTTGCGAACACTAACTATAGACGTAATAGCTATTTCATTAGAGTGATTAATCTTATAAATAGTGTAAGTGGCGAAGTCGACATATTTAGTGATAGTTTAAAAAAGATAAAAATGCACTGATACCGATTCTGTCTGCAATTTCTCAGATACCGAATTGATTCGATTGGTTTAATTTGTGATTATTTTGTATTGTCCTCGTCGTTGTTGATAGATAGTAAGTAATTTTACATATGGTAGCTTATTATTAGCTTGTAGCTTCTTATTTTTATTACTACATTGTTATTGCAAGCTGTTAGCTACCCAAATAAAATAAAATAATAATAAATAAATAAATAAGACAGAAGCTAATAAAATGGAGTAACTTCTCCCGTTTTCCTAACATTCCCTTCACTGCTCCTATTGATTGTAGCGTGATAAAAGTATACTATAATCAGCTCAGGAGTATGAAAAATAATTGTACCAAGTTTCGTTGAAATCCGTCGAGTATTTTGTGTTTCTATAACACAACAGAGAAAAATTTTACTGATTGCATTTTTGGCATCCATCGGGTAGTAGAAACCAGTCTGCATCCGACCGCCCGTTGTATTGTCACGTTCTCCTCACTTCACATAATAAATGCCACTTGATTTGTTGAGTATTCACTACGTCAATGAACACATAACCCTTAATAACCTAGAGTTTCAATTTTGATACCAATATTTTAAACCGAACGTTCACATTACTATTAGTTTTTTTATAGGTTGGCTGTACGTATTTTACTGTTGTATAATATTCTATCCAACGAAACTAAAAAAATAAATAAAAGGGGAAGACCCAGTACCAACAGTCGACAAGATACTATAGTACCTTCTAAAAGACCCCGGACAGGTGTACAAGTACTACCCTCTACTGACGTGCGGTGCGATTATATTGGCCATGAAAAATATTTATGGATTCTAGAAATAAGAGTAGGAAACTTACCTCTTGGTTCTGTAAAAAGTGTAAAGTGTCGTTATGCGATAATAAAAAAAATCCAATGTTTCGCATTATTTCATGCATTACAAAGGATATTGTTTTTTGCTGATTCCGCGCAGTTCATGATGACTTGTCCAACAAGCAGACAAGGTCGACACGTGTTTCGTCTCTCAGCGAGACATCTTCAGGATTTGACCAGCTGGTGAGTCACCGAGCGGGCAACAAATCCTGAAGATGTCTCGCTGAGAGACGAAACACGTGTCGACCTTGTCTGCTTGTTGGACAAGTCATCATGAACTGCGCGGAATCAGCAAAAAACAATATCCTTTGTAATACAATGGACTTCCGCAAAAATAACACCTGCTACAATAGAGTACTTATTTCATGCATCTGATTTCTTTATGCCTGAAGTATCAAAATTGAATGTAAAATAAATATTGTGATTTTATAGCTATTTTCCCTTCATCTTCACCCTCAAGCAAACAAAGTAATTAAAAAAAAAACACTATCGTAAATCAGGCTACTAAGGGATAATACATGCATATTCTAAGAAACAGCAATAGCTTACGACAGTTAGCACAAGATTCAGCAAGCCGCTGCATAACAGCGCCGACGGAGACCAGCCAACGGGGAGACCCAGATGGGCACGAGCGCGACCGCGATGCCGCAACATATACACTCGCCCTTGTGCAAAGATCTACCGCAGACACCTAAGTTAGATTTATGAGGTTATCTAGGCAATGAAATCCTTACGATGTAAAGTTCGCGACGGCCTAGCAGCTAGGTGCCAATTTTTTATATGATACTAGCTTCCGCCCGCGGGTTCGCCCGCGTGAAATGGAAAGTGACTTCATGAATTATCAATATTGAAGTCATTTTCCAAATTGACGACTCTGTATCTATACTAATATTATAAAGAAGTAAAGTTTGTGTGTTTGTATATTTGTATATTTGTTAAATTGTAAGGGGTAATCTCGGAATCTACTGAACCGATTTCAAAAATTCTTTCACCCATAGAGAGCCACGTTATTGCTGAGTGTCATAGGTTATATAAAAAACCGAAAAACAAAAAGGCTTTTACGCGGTAGTCCGTTTTGCAAAGTGAATTGGAGAAAAAGCGGTCGAATGAAAGCGTTTCTTACGAACGCTGCCTTAACTTATGAAAGATATATTTTTGAGTTTTAGAGATAAGATGTGGAGCTTAAAAATGCCTACAAAAAAGTCAACGGCAGCATATGTCTAACATTTATATTTAAGTTGAAAAACGTAAGTTTTTTATTATTACATTAGAAATCAAAACATAACGCTCTGTACTAAAGAAGGATTATTAATGTTATGCCCAACGAAGTGGGCACGGGTAAGCTAGTCTATTTAATACAGGGGATAAAACAGCCCTTGCTCAGTTTCTTGCCGGTTCTTCTCAGAACAAGTCTCCCGCCGTAGATTTGCGAACCGATGGCGTAGCTTTTCGACTTTCACAAGTGCTTGTAACAGCCCAGACTGAATTAATGATTTTGAATTGAATTTCAATTTGAAATTATTTTTGTCAATCCTGGTCCCTTATGTCTAAGGTACCAAGATTCATGGTCTTATCTTCAATTCAACCCATATTTCACCCCCACACTGGTAAAAAATTTCAAAATGCTAGAACAAACGATCTTTTGTTTCTTATGACGTGATATTTGACGAACTTCACCCCCTAGCTGTCTGAAATTTCAAAAATGCTAGAACTAATGTTTAATGATTTTTTATAAAGTGCTTAAATATAAAGTTTCATGGTTTTATCTTTTAAAATTAAGAAATCCCATACAAACTTTCAACCTCTATTTCAACCCCTTCATCCCTTTTTTTCGAAATAAAAAGTTAATTTAAGCGGGAAAGCGTAACAGACAGACAGACAGAGTTACTTTCGCATTTATAATATTAGTTGGGATAAATATGTCAAAATTTATGAAACGTGTCTTATTTGAAAAATAATTAAAAATGCTACCTAAAATTACGATTCCACGCGGGCGAATCGTGGGCACAGCTAGTATTCAATAAATATATAGAAAACTAAAAATTATTGTTTCACAGAATACCAAAAATAAAATAATAAGTAGCGAGTGGTTATTTTAAGACATACGCTCAGCGGAAAGTAATGTAGAGTAGGTGCCTCAGCTAACAGTAGTTCCGGGTGAGTTACGCAAGCGGCGGAGCGTCGCCGCCGCCTCTGGCCTCCACTCCTGCCTACTATCAAACTATTTTTCCTAGAGCAGGCAAACTTTTGAACTTTTGAAACCTCCCACCTGTTCGTAAGTCTCATCTAACTTTCCTGACAATCAGAAAGACAGAAAAAAGAAAGAAAGAAAAATGTTTATTTGGTACACAAACAATATAAACTTAATATATTTAAATATAATGTATATGGGAACCAAAAAGGTACCCACTCCATCTGAGACGGCACTAGTCCAGCCACTAGCGTAGCCGTAGCTCAATACAAGCCACTCGAACACTAATCCTGCGCAGACGAAGCCGTGAGCACCAACTAGTATACTTATATACACAGATACACACTCATACGCACATATTATACATATAAATATATATATATATATATATTAATAATAAAATGCCCTATCAGTGCAGTCAGGCTTCGGTGGCGCTGTGGTCTCGGCACTGGTCTGTGCGCCGCATAGAATCGGGAGGCCTGTGATCTAATCCCCGCCGTGTACCAATGTGCTTTTCGTTCCGAATTTCATATGTACATTTATCCGACGCTCCTACGGTGAAGGAAAACATCGTGAGGAAACCTGCCCCCCTAGACAAAATGCCTTTCTATTTGCGTTTTCTATAATAGATAACATAAAAAATGTATGGAACTGACATTTCCAGTAGACACGTCACGTGACTTGATGACGCTGATAGAAAACTCGCAGACAAGATGCTAACTGTGTTTCTATTCTATCGCTCGTCTGTGTTCTATTTTGACAGTAGAAGAGTATCTATACAAATTCATAGACAAAATGTAGTTTGTGACGTAAAAAATAGATACGGTTCTATCTATTCTATTTCTACTCAACAAAGCGATTGCTCATACCCAATAGATTGGTGATAGATAGTTTGTTTGTTGTTTTAAAATAGTGTGTTTTTGCCAAATTATTCCTAAAAATGCACATGATAAGGCTTTTGTGGGAAGCTCATACCGAAGAAACGTTGATTCGGCGTAGAAGGAGGGTTCAAAATCGACGGCAGCTGGAAAATATTAATGACATGCCCGAAAGTTTATTTATCAGAGAAAGTTTATTAACAGAATAATTTATTATTTTTAATATTATGCCTTGCCTAGCTTGTAGACAAGAGTTACTTTTGCAATTATAATATTAGTATGGATCTTTAATTTGATAAACTTTTTATATAATCTTGATTGTATAAATATTAATATTACTATGTCATTTTGAAACAACCGTAAGTTAACAAAGCTAATTTGAATTCAATAGTGACACTCGCTTTTGTAATGATTAATTGTAAATCTCATACTTACCTCTAAATAAATGTATACGCAACGATTTTCAATTTCAAATCGTTTGTTTAATTTAGTCCTAATTAATGTAGGTACCTAAATAATTGTGAAGTACGCACGTTTGAAATGTTTTGAAGTTCCTCCTAATGGCATTTTTTCTCTTTAAGCAAAGGGAATTAAGGCGAAACACGGTGGATTATTCTCTATTTTTATTCTATTTCTACTGTCACGGTAGACACAGCCATTCTATCAGTAGATACACTTTGTCTAGCATTTTTCGATAGAAAACGCTTAGACTATTATAATAGTAGCGATTCAAAGGTGTACGTAGTCAACCAACCCGCACTGGGCCAGCGTGCTTGACTAAGGCCTAATCGCCCGAACGTTGTTAGGGTAGGCTCGAGCCCCTCGGTGGGGACGTATATGAGCTGTGATGTGCAGTCAGTCTCTTTCAGGGCATCTTGCGGCTAGCTGTCGGTGAGTTGTGTCACCGAGGGTACCGATGTACTTTAGGGGGGCGTATGCCACTCGCCTCTGTCTTGCTTTAGCCGGCCGGAGTGGAGTAGCAAAAGCAGATGCACGAAGGGTGGAAGTGTAATAATTTTATAACGCCGACAGCGTCTCGATCGCTGTCGCAAAACACCTCTCTACACCGTTAGCCGTTCACCCCAATGTTTCTCTCTTCGCATCAATATTGGTCTGCTTTTTTGAGGGGCTCATTTAGTGAGCGGCGAGTCACCACCTGCCATATTTAAATCAATTAGGAGGCTTTGAGAAGACAGATGACTGGAGTCTCTTCCATAACCCGGTTCTCATCACCACCAAAATCCAAATGCAATAGTCCACAAATATTTTGACAAGTAATGGCAATAGTTTCTGTGCATCTAACCGGGTATCTTCTTTCGCTGCCCAGTTGGTACACTCCACGCACACTTTTATTAAATTTCGCTTAAATGGCCTCTACGCGTTTTTTCGTACGGTAAATTTCAAATAGCCACTGTGACATCCACACGAGGCTAGGCCAGGCTTGTGATTGTCATATAAAATATGAAATATTTTGTATGATCTGCAGAAATTTGTTGCAGTTTGGACGTAGGCGTATGTGAGATATTATGTTTGTACTCACGACACTGAATAAGATCCTTTTTTTTTTTTTTTTTCCTTTAAGGAAAATGCATTAAGTTGCATACCCCAGCTGTGGCGAGCCGGCGGTTATGTGGGGCTCTCCTCCCCTGAAGGGGGAGGCCTACCCACTAAAAACCTCAGGGATGGCCTTCCTCAGCATGTAGGGAGCCTCCGGGAACATCAAGCTACCTCCGAGAACCCCCAGCCTCCGCTCCTCTGCCTAGAGCGGAGCCCTCCTCGGGGGAGGCTACACTACCTCCCCCGGGATAAGATAAGATTCTAGTGTGGGGCGACGTTTGTAAAAATAATTGTGAACAGAGCAAGAACCCGAAGAATCCAAAATCGATCGGGCGTTTCTGACTTGAGTTTATGAACTAACTTGCTAATATAATTCGCGTTATTTACATTATTCAACAACAGATTGTTCAATTTTGTTAATATGTTTTATGCTTAGTGCTCAAAGCACAAACACACATTCAGCATATTATTAAAAGGTGATGGCTGAAAACCAGTGATGTGTCTAAATTAAGCAAATATTTAGCTGAGCCTTGACCTTTTGCTTTCTGCAGCATACATACATTTATGATGTTTGATTGTATGTTCGTTTTTTCTCAATAATTACTACTGTTTTATTAGATATTTATGTGTATTATGCAGAAATTAATAAACAATTTATCTATTTATCTATTATTATTATGGAGACAAGTTATCATTCAACAAAAAATCTTATCACAACAAAATATACAAAAGTTATTAACTATTAAAAGATTTACTTTTGTATCTATCACTATCGCTATCACTTTCTAGCAAAACAGATTGTTGTAAGCTTTTGTATTGTCATGTAACATCACTTAAAAATTTAAAAGCTTAAAATATGATAAAGTAGGCGCTATAAACGATTGAGGTGTAATTAATTTCAATTTGAGTGTGTCTAAATTCGAAGACCTAATTAAAATGTGTAATGTTAATTCATTTGAGATTAATTTATATTATTTCATTCAAATGTTGATAAGGCGTGCTTAATTTTCTGGCTCAGAATCTCAATATGCATAAAGATGTAATGTAAAGATGAAGCCCGGGGCTTTGCTCGCGTGGAATTCGGGATAGGGTCTATAGAGGGTAGGGGGCCATAGCTTTTGCCCACGGTTACATATGCGCGGAAGTCGGTTATGGCGCGAAGGTTTTATCGCGCTTTCCGTGGGACGTTTTTCCGAGATAAAAAATACCGCGAAACCTTGCTCAAGCATCACTCTATCTATTAATGAAAACCGCACAAAAATCTGTGCAGTAGTGTTTGAGCGATGCCTTTATTGCGCCTCCCGTGGGATTTATCGGTTTTTCCGGGATACATCATAGCCTAGACCCTTCTTCAAGAATCACTGCCTATTGATGAAAGCTCCAGGAAAATCCGAACAGTAGTTTTTAATAGTCTTTATCGCGCATCCCGTGGGATCTGTCGATTTTTCCGGGATGAAAAGTAGCCTATGTTACTCTTCATCCCTTCAACTATCTCCACGTAAAAAATCACGTCAATTCGTCGCTCCGTTTTGCCGTGAAAGACGGACAAACAGACAGTCACACTTTGCCATTTATAATATTAGTAGGATGTGTTGCAAGTTTGTTTAGTTTTTTAGAAAATAAAAGAAATGAATAAGAAGGAACAAAATTGTCAATCCATGGTGGTGGGCAGCGGCCGTGACGCCCTCACCAGTGGTCGGAACTGGCGCCGCAGCCGGGCAGGTGCGCGCTCGTGCGCAGTAACTCGTGAAGCCAGTCATACGAACCGACTATTAGTGCTTATTGAATTCCACCACTAATAGCACGTATAGATAGATCCTCCAAAGCCATCGACGAGATAAGTTGCGTTAATTAATCATTGCATTTCCGCTGATCTGGTTTTTGTCTTACATATAAAAATAAATCGCAAAATGTGTTGGTAAGCATAACTCAACAACGCCTGGACCAATTTGGCCAATTCTTTTTTCTTAATGTTCGTTGAAGTTCAAGGAGGGTTTTTACAATGAGGAAAATTCGAATAATTATCGGAAATATCCTAAAAACAGCCCTTTTATTTTCCCATGCAAACGTTTTCTAACTAAAACGTACAGTCGAATTGAGCTTTATTGTTATTGTATAAAGTTCATATTGCAAGCACTCACTGTTGTCTAAGCAATGAAGGATTAGGAACACCCTAACATCAAAGAGTCAATTTGCGCTTTATTAACGCTACATATAGTTGAAATTCAAATCATATCTATCAAAACAGTGTGCGTGCGTGCGTTGGGGCACAGAATACATCGTTGGAGGATTTAATGTCACGTTCCAAAATTGAATAGCCACAAAATGTAATAGGTCATTTAGACTTTTTTCGCGATTTGGTTGGTTATGCGACATTATCTATAAAATAATTAGGAACAAAAAACTGCCACTGTACGAATCTTTTTGACAGGACGAAGTCTGTCGGGTCCGCTAGTTACATATAAAAACCGCAGAATCCGCATGATTGTTAGGTGGTGCTAAGATAAACATTTCCATAAATTACATTAAGTGTAACTTTAGCGGCACGAATTACAAATACAATAATAATAATAACTTTTCTTAAATAAAAATCACGGAACTGTTTTCTGCTTTTTAAAATTAATGGAGGCATATCCGTTTTATTCTTTCGCTGTATGAAATCAGTGTAACATGAATAACTTTACTTAATTCCGACCGCTGCTAATAGATTTTGGCACTGGAGCAATACTTTGAACATCAAAGGGAAGTGGTAGCATAGACTAAATAATAAAATTAAAACACCTTGGTTCAATAGGTATAAATATATGAATAAAAAATTCTATACAATTGGGTAGACGACAATGTTTTAAATTCTATATATACAGTGTCTCCCTGGATAAAGTGCAATCCCGAAAGGGGATGAAACTAGACCATGAATCATTGACTAGAAAAATATTTAAAAAAATTATAAAAAATTATTGTAGGATTTATTGGTATTTTAAGATTTTCATGTTTCATTAAGGACTCTTATGTACAAAAGTATTGATTTCTTCCAAAATAATGGGTCTATTTCTTTGAAATAAAAAAAAAACAGTATGCCTAATACCTGGCGATGACCATGAAATAATAAATAGTCCGCAAAAAAGTAACTATCTTGGGTAAAAAAATGTATTTTTATGAAAAAAATTATATTTTTAGACGTTTATTTTAAAAAACTTCAAATTACTAAAAAATGTGCCCTATAACTATGTAATTTTATAGCTTACTTTTATTCTTTACCATTTTAGCTTCCAAATAAAAAAAACACAATGTTCTAACTAAAAAAACACGCTATCTACGAACTTTTAAAGTGGAGCCTAATCGTGTTACCGTGCAGGTAGAGACCGTTTTGTCCATTGTTTCCGTCCTACTCTGTGCCCTACTCCACTGCCAAATGATGCTGCTTGACCGACTCTACCTTCATGCTTTAAAGATACCCCTCCAGAACTAGCCCCTGCAGCCACAATTCCATTTGAATCAACACAAATAGCTCCTACTGTGTCTAATGGACTAAATTTGATATTATTTTGCAGATATTTATAGCATAAAAACGGCCATAATCAGTTGTAGTCGTCTACCCTATTATTTGTCGTCCCAGAATTGGTCATGGTCGATTTAATGAGCATTTGCATCGGCTTGGCATGATCGCTTCCCCATCGTCCAACTGGTGCAATACTATTTTACCTCAATCTTTGCATCACCTCTTTTATGAATGCCCAAATTTCGCTCTTCAACGTCACATTTTGTTGGAACATTTATCCTGCATATTGAATAAAACCCCTCAAGATTTACCGCGCTCCTTACAGCAAGTTTTATCTAATGAACAATGTTTCGACGCCATCTTTAAATACGTAATCTCCACATTTGGTGAATTGTAAATGTTTATGAAGTTAAAGTAGAAGATATTACAGACTAGGCTGTATGGTTAACACCTTTGCCTTTCTCATAAAAGGGAAGAAGATATTAAAAAAAAAGATTTTGGCAGCGCACGTCAGAATAATAGCTAGCAGATGGTAGAGTTTTTCCTACTTACTTGACACTTATCGTTATATTTTAAACAATTCACAAAATATCTTTATAAATTACTAGCTTTTGCCCGCGACTTCGTTCGCGTGGACTTCAGGTTCGTCCCAATGGTTATTGTGGGTTATTCCTAAGAGATAAACATATACCATCACGGACTTTTTTGTAGACCTTTTTAAGTTGTACAATGCTGTAGTAAATTGTTTTGATCTATCTTGCAGGATTCAGTCAGCGTTTGCAATGTAAGCGCAAAAAATGTATTTTTTTTACGACCTCACATTAGAAACCTCAAAAGTTGTAGCCTATGTGTTATTCTGATGTATAAGCTATATTGTGGTAAAGTTTCATTCAAATCCATTCAGTAGTTTTTACGTGAAAGAGTAACAAACATCCATACATCCATACTTACAAACTTTCGCCTTTATAATAGTAGTAGGATAGCCTATATGTTATTCAGATGTACAAGCTATATTATTTTAAAAGCTCATTAACATCCATTCAGCACTTTTTACGTGAAAGAGAAACAAACATTCATCCATACATACAAGCTTTCGCGTTTAAAATATTAGTAGGATTTTAGTCCTTTCCTGTAGATCTGGAATTTGGACACATTTTGATATAATACAATTACTTGTTTCAGTATATTGCATCTTGGAAAATAAACAGGTAATAACAGGTCAAACTCTAATTGAAAACGGAGATAATGATTATGCAAATGATTTCAATGAAATCACCATTTATCACATTTCTCATAATATATTGTACTAGCGGACCCGACAGACTTCGTCCTGTCAAAAAGATTTGTACAGTGGCAGTTTTTTGTTCCTAATTATTTTATATCGCCAACCAAATCGCAAAAAAGTCTAAATGACCTATTACATTTTGTGGCTATTCAATTTTGGAACGTGACATTAAATCCTCCAACGATGTATTCTGTGCTCCAACGCACGCACGCACACTGTTTTGATAGATATGATTGAATTTCAACTATATGTAGCGTTAATAAAGCGCAAATTGACTCTTTGATTAGGAACACACCTTCATTGCTTAGACAACAGTGAGTGCTTGCAATATGAACTTTATACAATAACAATAAAGCTCAATTCGACTGTACGTTTTAGTTAGAAAACGTTTGCATGGGAAAATAAAAGGGCTGTTTTAGGGTATTTCCGATAATTATTCGAATTTTCCTCATTGTAAAAACCCTCCTTGAACTTCAACGAACATTAAAAAAAATAATTGGCCTAAATTGGTCCAGGCGTTGTTGAGTTATGAGCTTACCAACACATTTTGCGATTCATTTTTATATATAAGATTAATAGACGCGAAGTCAAATAGAGAATAGACAGAAATAAAATTGTGGGGCGCCGGAATTTTTTTATGAACGGTTGAATCACTTAGATTAATCCAATATTTAGATTTATACTTTAGAATGCAGCTATAATAAAAAGCGAAGAGCTTTAGTCTTTGTGTCTTTTAACTAATGGATTCTTTCTAATATGCGTACGATATGAAGAAGTTAGTTACTTAAATGCAACACCAGATAAATATATAATAAATAAGGACATAAAAAAAATACGATCACAAAAAAAAAGAGTGCGGGCAAAGAGTCCGCTGAATTTATTTCAACGAACTAAAAAAAAAATCACCAGTAACATTAATGAGATTAAACAATGAGATGGATAACGATTATTCTATAAATAACAATTTATAATTATTTATGCAATAATAATGTACAAAGAATAATTACCTACATATTATTTAGCATTAATTGATAATAATTTATTTTTACTAGGTATATATTGTATTGGATTGCTTTATGTATCTTTTTAAATTCTGTAATTGTTTTTTTTTTTTTCACAAATATATATATTTATAATATATATTAAACAAGCATACAATAATCGTTAGTTCTTTAAAAAAATATGTAAAGTTTTGACAATTTAAATTTTTGTTGGATTTTCTAATTTTTTTTAAATACTATAAAATTTTTATGAGTAAACTTTTAGCTATTAGTAGCATTAGAAACCAAAAAAAAAGATGGAAATAAAAACAAGATTAATGGTGTTTTAAGTATTTAAATAAAAAACTCAATGTCACAACAGCGAGCTAACTATATAAGTGAAATATTCACACCACATTTTTGTTTCTAAGACTAATAGTTTTTTAATTATTAAGGTACGATGATATAGACCTTTTCGTTACGGTCCACTTTTTAAACCTGGTACCCGTATGTTTCGGCGCGATTTTAAAGACGTTTCACGTCAAAAATATAATTGAGGTTCATGCACTATAACTTGATTCCGGTATTTTTCATTTAGAATTCTTAATTGGACTGGACTAGATGCTGTTTACATATTTACTCAGGTTTCGTTGCATTTTCAAACATCACCCAAATATCTGTTATTTTCATCAAAGAAAGAAGAGAGAATCCATCTTTTTCAAATACGCTTTCGCAATGTAAGCTGTAAATTAAAATGACGCTCTGTTATATTACCGACGTGCCCTCGTCGCAGCTATTATTTAATGAAAAGCTATTCAAATTAATAGCACGGTGATCTATCGAGAACGAATCAGTTAAGGAAATCTGTTTCCTGTGCAAGCTTTCGCTGTGAACGCGGCGTGAAATGGTGCGATTATGCCAACTTCCCAATTCGAATAACTAGCGCCGATTTTCTAAGTATCGACACAGCTTCAATGTTTAATGAAGCATATCCTTTATCTATACTAATACTAGCTGGCCCAACAGACGTTGTCCTGTCAAATGTCTCAAATGTCACGTTGTCTCACGTTGTCTCAAATGTTTTTTAAATAAATAATTTAGCTGAAAAACAATATCTATATGACCGTATTGTGAATCTAAACCATCCTCAAGCCCCCTGGAATACACACAAAAAATTTCATCAAAATTGGTCCAGTCGTTTAGGAGGAGTTCAGTCACATACACACGCACACAAGAAAAATATATATTAAGATTATAAAGAAGTAAAGTTTGTGTGTTTGTAAGTAAGGGTAATCTCGGGGTCTACTGAACCGATTTTAAAAATTCTTTCACCAATAGAAAGCCACATTATTGCGGAGTGTCATCATCATCATCATCATCGATTTTAAAAATTCTTTCACCAATAGAATGCCACATTATTGTTGAGTGTCATCATCATCATCATCATCATCATCATCATCATTGATTTTAAAAATTCTTTCACCAATAGAATGCCACATTATTGTTGAGTGTCATCATCATCAGCATCATCATCATCATCATCATCATCATCATCAGCGGACGGCGCGCGATGGCTTCGGGTTTAATTCAGTTCGCTTTCGTGCTCGCTTCGGGGATTATTAATATTATGCCCAACGAAGTGGGCGCGGGTCAGCTAGTGTTTTTATAAACGTGACAGTTTGTATAGATAGATGATTGTTATTCTTTCAAGTCCTTATTCTGATGTATGTTCTATCAATACATAGTATAAAACAAAGTCGCTTTCGCTGTATGTCCGTATGTATGCTTAGATCTTTAAAACTACGCAACGGATTTTGACGCGGTTTTTTTTAATAGATAGAGTGATTCTTAAGTAAGGTTTGTATGTATAATAAATGCATAATATAGTAGAGAAACACTGATTTTAAAGGTTTTCTAATGTGATGTCGTAAATAAGCACGTTTTTTTGCGCTTATATTGCAAGTAAACGCTGGCTGAACCCTACGAGATAGACCAAAATAATGTACTACAGTATTGTTCACCTTAAAAAGTTCAACAAAAAAGTCCGCGATGGTATATGTCTATCTTTTAGGGATAACCTACTATAACCATTTAATTACTTTTATTTATATAAACATTGCACCCGTGCGAAGCCGGGGCGGGTCTCGCTAGTATTATTATAAAGAAACCTTATAATAATATAGAACATACATCAGAATAAAATAAAGATTACAATTAATAAAGATATCGTGTGAATTGTCTAAAATGTATAAGTCACTTGCTTTCTGCCAGCGTGCTTTCTGCGTGGATTTCGGGATTGGGTCTATAGAGGGTTAAGGGTCTTAGCTTTTGCCCACGGCTACATATGCGCGGAAGTCGGTTTATGGCGCGAAGGTTTTATCGCGCTTCCCGTGGGTCTATCCGTTTTTACGAGATAAATGATACCGCAAAACCTTGCTCAAGAATCACTCTATCTATTGATGAAAACCGCATGAAAATCTATGCAGTAGTTTTTGAGCGAAGCCTTTATTGCGCATCCCGTGGGATCTGTCGATTTTTCCGGGATTAAGAGTAGCCTAGTACTCTTCATCCCTTCAACTATCTCCACGTAAAAAATCACGTCAATTCGTCGCTCCGCTTTGCCGCGAAAGACAGACAAACAGACAAGCACACTTTCCCATTTATAATATTTGATTATGTATGAGAATCTGAATTTTGGGCAAGAAATGGGAAATAAAATTGGCAAAAGGGTAGGAAAAGGAAGACGTCCACTGCTGGACATAGGTCTCTCCCAAGGATCTCCAGAATCATCAGTCGATCCTACCAGAATCCAACCGTACAAAACACTAAAAATCATAAAATACACAAATTTTTACTTATATTTATATAACACACCGATTGATCCCCCAATGGCCGTATGTTGATGCGATGTATGAGATGCGCGTAGAAAGCGAATTCGCGCTGGTTTTGGCGTAGCTTTTCCGCTTTCTAGGCTCAGGCTGCGCCGCACATGGCTTAAAGTTAGCTATTCACTGTAGGATATAATATATATTACATATAGACATAATATATTCCGCAACTGGCCACTGTATTACGTACATATTTAATACAATTACAACTTTAATACAATTGAGTTGTGGTCGCCATTAAACTATAAAGTGTCGGCGTGTTAAAAATGTTAAAACAAAAATAAAAAAATATTTTTTTAAATAGGATTTTTACAATCACTTTGGCACGTCAATAATGCCATGCCATTGGTTGCCATGCTTCGGCTCGAATTGGGCCGGCTCAACTTGAGTGATACCACGGCCTCACAGAAAACCGGCGTAAAATAGCGCTTGCGCTGTGTTTCGCCGAGTGAGTGAGGGTACCGGAGGCCCAACCCCCCCTTCCCCCTTATTCCCTTTTAAAAGGCCGGCAATGCATCTGTGACTCCTCTGGTGTTGCGGGTGTCCATGGGCAACGGTTATCGCTTACCATCAGGTGATCCGTTTGCTCGTTTGCTGCCCTATCCTATAGAAAAAAAGAACAAGTTTGTTGAGTGAGACCTTGTTCTGGAATAAACCAGTAAGGGCTATATTTTCCTCCCTGTATTTTTACAGTCGTCAATTAGAAACTGGTCTTAGTACAAATACTAAACTTAACTTCCTTTACAAGCTTAAAAAAACTCACGTTATATCTATAAAAGCTACAGTTTCATTTTGTTATTTACAATAGTCAAAATATTTGGCAATATAACTATTGAGTTAGTAAAATTAAACCAAAACATTGTTATCATTTAAGTAACCCTTAACTGTATAATCTTTGTTCATTAGAGTATTATTGACAATTGATTTGAATCTGTAACCTATATATGTGACCAATGATTAACCTACACCTCCCTTACTATCTCCTCCCTCTCCTTCCTCCCTATATCTAGTTATAGCCCGTGTGATTCCAAGGGAACTACTGTTTCATCTCGCAAGCCAAAAACATGAATGTTGATTTTATCCTTTTTTTTTGTAACGCTGAGGAAAATGCATTGAGGTGCAGTGCAGGGTGCACTCAGGAAAGGCGCAGAGTTATGTGGGGCTCTCCTCCCTAGAAGGCGGTAGGCTTACCCACTAAAAATTCAGCAATGCCCCTTCACAGACGCCTGCCGCGAGCGCTCGATCGACGGCGCGTCCGACATCGCCGTCAGACGCGCCGAGGAGAACTGCTCAGGGCGTGACAGGGTCGTGGAAACCCGTAAGGACACTACCACGACCCCATCGGCATCGGCTCACCAGAGGTGACCCGCTCACTCGCCTCCCCGTTGGACTGGGGAGCCCGTCGATCCCCGGGCATACGGGGATCGCCGACTGACAGCGACCGGTGCAATGCAGGGCCGGCCTTATGTTGATTTTATCCTGAACTTTCTTTTCCTCAAACCAAAGCCTTGGTTAGTAGTTATTATCGCATAATTATTACTGTCACAATAATACACGAGTACAAAGGTTCCTGAGTAGGCACATAACACAATCAGGCTGCCATCAGGCTGCGCTAGACGCCGGTATTGTTCGCGAACAATAGCCGATGATAACTGAAACAAAGCAGCAAACGGCTGTTTCCTAATATTTTTAACATGCAGTTAGTATTAGTTTTTTACACGCTTTTTATTGACTTACTCTGTCCGTTTGTTTGTTTGTTTGTTTGTCATGATCAAATCTTGTAATCGATTTTTCGACCTTTCTACTGCTCCAATCGAGCTCAAATTTTTTTTACATGTGTATTCTAGATGACAATACAATATTCAATCATTTTCGAATCATAAAAATACATAATTATGTTGTAATAAATTAAAAACTTTTTAATATGAGAATTGGTTCAATGAAGCAAACAGAGAGAATTTGATATAATGCATATGTTTAATTCTAATACTACATTTTCTAAACAATTATGTACATTTCTTTATGTTTGTTATAATAATCACGAGACTAAAAGTAGTAAATAAAAAAAAAAATTAAAAAAAACTTTTTAAAAAAACACGCTTTTATTAAAAAGACTAAAACCGATCTAAAAACTTGAAAATAAAAATAAAGTCACGCTTTTAGAAAATTTGGGTACATATCAAGAAAAATTTCTGATGACAAAAAGAAATGTAACTCAAAAATTTGTCTATAAAATTTAGCAAATTAGTCCAAGAACTCAATGACTATAAAAGCGTGGGGTGTTCAAAATTAAACATTACTCATTTAATGGTCTTAACATTTACACCCCACGCTTTTATAGTCATTGAGTTCTTGGACTAATTTGCTAAATTTTATAGACAAATTTTTGAGTTACATTTCTTTTTGTCATCAGAAATTTTTCTTGATATGTACCCAAATTTTTCTAAAAGCGTGACTTTATTTTTTTTTCAAGTTTTTAGATCGGTTTTTAGTCTTTTTAATAAAAGCGTGTTTTTTTAAAAAGTTTTTTTAATTTTAGAATTTAAAATGTATTTTTGCCCTTTTAAAACTTGGTATGCATTTTGTGTATGTAAAAAAAACTTTGTTAACTTAGGCGTTGTGTATTGTACAATAAGGTTCCTTACTAATACGAGTATATATAATATTATAAATCGGAAAATGAGTTTGTTTGTTTGTTCCGATTTCACGCCGTAACTACTGAACCGATTACTTTGAAATATTGCAGACGTAAAGATAAAAGTCCGGATTAAATAACAGGCTACTTTTTATCCCGGATAAATTGTCAGATCCCACGGGATGCGCAATAAAGTTTCGCTCAAAAACTACTGAACAGATTTGCATGCGGTTTTCATCAATAGATAGTGATTCTTGAGCAAGGCTTTGCGGTATTTTTTATCTCGTAAAAACGGATAGACCCACGGGAAGCGCGATAAGCCTTCGCGCCATAAACCGACTTCCGTGGATATGCAGCTGTGGGCAAAAGCTATGACCCTTAACCCTCTATAGAACCAATCCCGAAATCCACTCGAGCGAAGCCGCGGGCAGAAAGCTAGTATTAAATAAATCATATTTCTAAAGCAAGCTCATAAGCTTGTGTTATGGGATCTAAGGCAATGATGATTCCCAAAGGGGTCTATGATAACCAGCAAAAGGTCTACGTCAGCGGATAGAAGTTTGGGGGTCCATGAAATGAAAATGGAGGTCCACGATAACGGATCTCAACAAACATTGATAGTACCTATTTATTTGCACTATACAATCTTCTAATATAAAGACATATACATTATTTATAAAAGTACCAATGAAGTAAAAAAGTTATTATATGCTTATATATTTTTTTTAATTGTAGGATGTAGGCATTCAATATCAGTTAAGTAGGGGGTCTACCCAACCCGCATGGGCCTCTGAGCGCCGAGTCTTGGTCGCAGAGATCGGGCGAGATCTGTCTCCGCTGGCATTGATTGCGGCAATGCTGGCGGACGAGTTAGGTTGGAGGGCTGTGGCCTCCTTCTGTGAAGCAGTGATGCTCCAGAAGGAGGCCGCCGAGCGGGTCGGGAGATGGCCGATCCCGCTTGAAGAAGGCGGCGCCGGGCTCGGTAGCACAGCTGCGGCGCCGCCGCGGGTCGCCGGCGGGCGCGAGGAAGTCGCGACTGCTACGGCGACCCGGGATGGACGACGCCCCTTCCGTGGCCGGGGGCGTCGTCGGTGGAGGAGACCGGGGGAGGAAGTAGCTTCCCCGAGGAGGGCTCCCCTCTAGGCAGGGGAGCGGGGGCTGGGGGTTCCCGGAAGTGGCTTGATGTTCCCGGGGGCTCCCTACATGCCTGAGGAAGGCCATCCCTGAGGTTTTTAGTGGGTAGGCCTCCCCCTTCTGGGGAGGAGAGCCCCACATAACCGCCGGCTTGCCACAGCCGGGGTATGCAATTTAATGCATTTTCCTCAGGGAAACAAAAAAAAAAAAAAAAGGGGGGGTCTACCCAAAACCGCAAAACATTACAAAGAGTCTACGATACAAAAATGTTTGGGAACCTCTGATCTAGGGTAACGGATAGACTGTTTTCGGTATCGTGGGTCGGTGGCGGGTTCGAAGCGCCTCCCCACGTTGACACCCGGACCCTGATTTACTCAGTGGTTTGACTCTAGTTGGGGGTCATCCATAAATTACGTCACACGAATTTCGTGATTTTTTGCCCCTCCCCCCGTCCTTGTCACAGCTAGTCACATTTGTGAGACCCCCCCCCTCTAGTGTGACGTCACATATTTTGAAACATTTCGAAATTATTTAATGATAAAAGCGGTTTCGAAATCAGTTTTATTTCCATTTTGATAACATTAACATCAAATCAAGTAACAAAACAAAAAAACGATTACTTTTGCTTAATAAGTATATGGTCATTTCACGATTTTCATATTATATTTTTCAAAATCACCTACTATAATTAATTAGAAAAATAGTACCTTTCGGGAGTACCAATAAAAATAATATTTACAGCACTTTTCATACTAATAGTAATAATTTAAAGTTTGTGTTTTAACAGTTAGCTTATAATAGATTTTAAAATGTGACGTCACGAAATTTAAGACCCCTCCCACCCCCTTGTCACACTTCGTCAACCCCTCCCTCCCCCTTACCGTGTGACGTAATTTATGGATGGCCCCTTGGTGGCGGAAAATTAAACTGATTTGATTTTATTAATATTACTGAATTTCTGAGACCTGAGTCTGACACTGAAAACACTGAAGTTTACTTAATATAATAACCTGAACAGTAAATTAAACAAAAGGATATATGTTGCAGTCTTAGCTGAGCGAGAAGCGGGAAGCTTGTCCACAGATGCATTATACAAAACAAACGTCACAGGCAAATTCAAAAGAAATCTGATTCTATACATTCAAATCTAAGAATACATTAATAAATTAAGTTTATTTATTTAATGAACTATACAAAACATGTTAATTTCCATTAACATAGACATATGTTATGCATATACAAATTTTGGTAGAAATATATTATAATAACCACGACTAAGGTACAAATTCATCACGCAAACATCTGCCCCCACCGGGTCTCGAACCCGGAACCTCAGAGATGGCGACACTTTGAAACCAGTATACCAACCAAGATTTTGAAGTAACAATAATAACAATTCAACAATCATTTTTGCGATAATTTTAATCTTCCAATACATATCCGTCGCGCTGATAATAAAACCACGTTTAAGAGATTAGTGCGTGATCACTTTTCTGTCTCTGTCTAGCTGTAATAATATTAGTATATATTTTATTTATTTATTATATATTTTATGTATATATATTTTATGTATTTATTCATTAATATTTATTCTATATCTTTAGTATAATTAACATATATCTATTTTATAGGAATACTACATAATTATTTATGTCTTAATCTTTCTTCCATCGCCTCACTTTAGTCTACAACATTTGTTCCGGTTGACTGGTTGAGAATGCCTTGTTGCGTTAAGTCCGCCGATTGTGTTATTGTTATGCAATGAAGATTAAATAAATAAATAAATAAATAAATAATTTTTCTGTGAATAGTCAACATTATCTGGTCAATCAATTGTACGTCAATGGTCAACATCTTTAGAGGCTCTCGCTTGACGGATAAATCAAGGATAATTCAGAAAACAGCGATACTCGACACGGCACGTATTGACCGGAAATTCCTCTTTCTACAGCACTAACCATCGATAGCTTAGACTACCGCTGCCGGCGGCATACTAGGTTTAAGTTTTTTATAGTTTTGCTTATTTGTTGTAAAAACTTGGTTGATAAAAACGATGCCTCGTAAGGGGCTTTCTCTAAAACTGGTTCACAAGACCAAGGCATCCCTTCTGACAACTCTGTGCAACACTATGAATTTGGCACCTGTACGATGAATCCATGGGATTCTAAGAGTTTTCATTTCTCGTTGTATAAGAATCAAACTTTTGTATGATTATTAAAGTTCTGTCAAGTTGTAATCCCTATACCGTAACAATATTTAACAGCTCAAGTAAAGAAAAATATCACAAATTGTCTAAAGTTAATTAGCAAAACAACTTTTTATTTACATGCCCAATTCAAACTTAAGCTCTTTCAAACAATTAACCCAAGAAGTGTTTGAAATTAGGTCACGGACTTGTACAAAAGACATCAACGCATCGTACGTACTCGTAACATAAATTATATTGCTGTTCTATTAATTAATATTCGGAGTCAGTGCTACGAAAATATTAATCATTTTATAAATAAAATATCAGCAGCCTTTTTTGCACTGACTGACTTTTGAACTGGCATAAAAAATATGTTGACAAAAGCAAATCGTCGCACAAAATTCTTACTAAAATTATAATCGTGAATGTTTGTAAATATGCATAAATGTTTGTTTCTCGTTCACGTAATAAGTACTACATGGATGTTAACGAAGTTTTACAATAATATAGCTTATACATCAGAATAACATATAAACTGCAATTTATAAAGATATATATATATATATATATATATATATATATATATATATATATATATATATATAATATATATATATATATAATATATATATATATTAAATAATGTTTGGTCCTCTGCGGACTCCTTGGTCCGCACTCTTTTTTTTTTTGTGCTAGTATTTTTTATGTCCTTGTTTATTACCTACTGATATAAAGATATATTTATATATATCGCATATCGCAGACGAAGTCGCGCACGTCAGCTAGTACAAAATAAACGTAACGTTGTTTCTGGAGTGACTCAGAGCCATCACTTGAACGGACTAATCGTAATGAACACTTTTATATTATATATAAAATATACTTTTATTTTATATTATATTATAATGAACACCTTTACGTGACGAGACGATTAAGTCATGCTTCCTTAACGCCAGTATGTAAAAAGAAAAGTGTTTAATTGGAACAATTTGAAACGGCACCGCCAGATGTGGTGATAGGTGCGTGAGGCTCATTAACTTCACGCCTTTAAATTTCCATTCGTGCCTTACTGCTACGATTTCTACGGCCCAGTTTAGTTCGATCTACTCAGTTACAGTTTCAATTAGGTTTTATGAGACAAACATCACAGTTTTTCTAACTGAAATACGACAATAAGACATTACTCGTTATTAAACTAATAATGAAGGAAGTTATAGAAACAATATCGATGATAAAATTTCCTATAACGTCTAAAATGTCGATAAATTATTTCCATGGCTATCGCAATTATTCACGAACCATTGCCTAGTTTTTAATTTTTGTTGTACAGTCAGATTGTCCAGGGTCCATGGTTGGTTACATGCATTGTATAGGATCTGCAAGGAAGAGGAAAATGCAGCTAAGGCTATACTCAGTTAGATGCACAGAAGCTATTGTCATCACTGGTCAAAACGTTTGTGGACTTATATATTTCGATTTTGGGGGTAATAAAAACGGGCCTATGGAAGAGACTTGGATGAACTGCTTTTCAAAGCCTCCTAATTGATTAAATATGGCAGGTGGTGACTTGCCGCCCATTAAATGGGCCTCCAAAAACCAGACCAATATTGTTGTCAAGGGAGCAACATTGGTGTGATCAACTAAGGGTGTAGAGAGGTGTGTCTGCGACAGCGATCGAGACGCCGTCGGCGTTATGACATTATTACACTCCTACCCTTCGAGCATCTACTCTTGCCACTCCACTCTGTCTGGCGGGCTAAGGCAAAACAGAGGCGGGTGACATACCCTGACGCACATCGGTACCCTGATGACGCAACTCACCGACAACTCGCCACTAGCTGCCCTGAGGGAGACTGAATTCACTGATGGGGCATTTATAGCAGTTAAGAGGTATTAAATGACCCACCAGCGGGCGATGGAGTCGTCACTTCGCTACGCACTTATTATTATATAATGACAAATTCGAGAGTAAATGATCTCTTATATCAATTTTAAATGTTGTTAGGGAAGTGCTCTCACGGATGGAGTCAGGCAGAGAATTCCACAATTTTGTAGCACAAATCTACTGAAGAGGTACTCAATGTTTTTATGTATGTGTCCGCAGGTTAGTGCGTCGGAGCGGGCATGCGTCCGCACCGGTAGCGGCAGCATGGCCGCGCATGCGCTCGCTGCCGCCGCCGCCGCCCTGGCGACGCTCGCTCTCCTCGCCGTCCACGCCCACGCCCAAGGTATGCTCGGTAACTTTTTACATTATCCTCACATGCTGGAGCCTAAATGGTCACGCACAGTGCGGTTTCAACGTAATTTCCTTCCGCGCACGCTCCGATTGTGGAACGAGCTCCCTGCTGAGGCTTTCCCGGGGGATTACAGTATGGGGTTCTTCAAAAAGGGAGTAAATAGGTTTTTAAAAAGGTCGGCAAAGCGTTTGTGATGCCCCTAGTGTTGCAAGCGTCCATAGGCGACGGTGACTGCTTACCATCAGGCAGGCCGTAAGCCTTTTTGCTACCGTTGTAGTATATAAAAAAAAAACATTAAATTATTAACTAATGTGCCTCAATTACTGCTGCAGAATTCAAATTCAAAATCATTTATTCAGTCTAGGCTGTTACAAGCACTTGTGAAAGTCGAAAAGCTACGCCATCGGTTCGCAAATCTACGGCGGGAGACCTTGTACTGAGAAGAACCGGCAAGAACCGGCAAGGGCTGTTTTTTTTTCCTGTATTAAATAGGTACAGAGTCGTTAATTTGGAAAATAACTTCAATATGGATAATTCATGAAGTCACTTTCCATTACATAATATAGGAAATACAACTAATAAAAATATAATTTGAAAACATGCCTATATTAGGAATTTATTTCAACGAGCGAGGGTTTTTTAGTCCCAGACACTTACGGACTCGATAATATCCTTTGCTCATTAAAGTTTTTTTTACTCGAGTTTTTAGTTTATTAAAAGGTAGATTAACAATATTGTGTGGTAACTTGTTATAAAAAGTTATACATTTCCCCAAGAATGAGTTTTGTGTTTTATGTAATCTAAAATTTGGAACAGCAAGCTTATTTTTATTTCTTGTATTTAATTTATGAATACCGCTATTCTTAATGACATTTTTGTAATATTTGTGTACATAGATTATATTTTCATAGATGTACTGCCCCGCCAATGTTGAAATGTTAATTTCTTTAAAATTATCCCTAAGGTAATCCCTTGGTCTTAAATTATATATAGCTCTAATTGCTCTTTTCTGTAGTATAAAAATACTTTCAATGGTGGCAGCTGATCTCCATAACAAAATGCCATAAGACATTACACTATGAAAATAACTAAAGTAAACTAACCTTGCTGTTTCAACATCAGCTAGAAGCCTTATTTTTTTTAACAGCATACGCAGCTGAGCTAAGTCTGCTTGACAGAGCATCAATATGGGTATACCATTGTAATCTGGAATCTAAGTGTATGCCTAAAAACTTAGTACTCTCAACAAGAGATACCACTTCACCATTAATATTTAAGGGTGTATTAACCTGCCTTACATTTGGTATAGAAAAATTTAATGAAAGATTATTTAATGTAAACCATTGTAGAACTTTTGATAGAGCACGTATAATATATAAATAGAATAAAGTAGCCGTCAACCGCTTGCATGCCATTTTAGACTTTGTGCCTGTAATTTTTTCAAAAAACAAATTCATTAGGTCTGGATTAAATAGGATATTAACCAAACACATTGAATGCGAAAATTGTAAGCCTACCATTTAAATTATTGCAGTATTACCTACATAAAATTTTGAATATAGGATTTGAGTATTTTTGTATGATTTGTATATACCTACCCGCATTATATTGGATTAGAAAGATATTTTCTTAAGGTAATAATTATGTTATGTAATTCTCCCGGACTCAAAGTATTCTCAAAATAAGGTTCGGAAGTTTTGACGTGAAAATGTAACATAACACGTCTTTAAAATTCGAAGACAAAAACACAAATTTTATTGCAAATGGTATCAAATAAAAGACAGATCCCGCAAATTTCGCCTAAGTGCCTAATATCACCACTCTATCAGATGATTTTAAAAAATCCCGAAGCTCTATTTCCTATAGGAGTATTTCTGCGAAGTTTCATATGAAATATTATAAGGAATGATTTTTATCCATACATATTTCGGATCGCGGCAACGTGAGTTTTGAAACCCCCTTTCATAGTGCACCCCTAGTCTTCATAGGATGTGTCAAATTTGGATACAGCGGTTTGGACTGTGTATTAGTTAGTATGCCTTTCATCAATCAGTTTCTTGAAACATTTAAAATGGTATATTCTGTAAAGATATTTGGCGTTTGAACTCACTACGTACCTTAAGGAATTTTGTAAAGTTAATACAATAAAACACTTCGATTACAAGACATTTATAATTAAAAAAAATAAAAATTTATAATATTGCCGTAGCAACTTGTTGTGATTAAAGAAGTTTTAGCGAAATTATTAATTACTAAAATGACATTATATATTCTATTCAGTTTATCATAATACTTTTCGAGTTAAATATATATTTAAGATTACATATACTATAGTATTTAAGGTTATAATAGAAATTTAAAAATTGATATAATAAACTCTTTTTTCGCTTTTGTTTAGCACTCTTATAAAAAAGTTTTGGTTATTTTAGTTTGGAGGAAAACAACTCAATGCCTTTAGAGATGCCTTGAGATGAGTTGAAATTATTAATGGGTTTTTATGACGAGAATCAGTAGATCAACCGTTTAGTTCTGAATTCCAGTCCTTATATCCCCCATAACCTTAAGGAGAACAAAATGTAAATTAATGTAATCAATTTATTATTGCTCTCCACTACTCAGACAAAATGATTTTTAATAGAACGATACTTCGAATAAACTACACATTGTAAGTTTTTTATAACACAAGCATATGAGTTGTGCAACGCAACATATAGTTCTTCTAAAATGTCCTTCTCACCACTCTGATATAATTAGAGACCGGATAATCGGATGTATATTTACCTAAAGTTAGTTTAAGACAAAGTATGGAAACGGCTTTTTATTGTTTTGTTAAATAAAATTTTTCACCATTTCTGTTTTTTTTTTTCAATTATTTAATTGATTATTGTTTTAGTCAAACTAGCTCACTACTTTTCGCATAATACTCTTTATGTAATAAATCATACATTCATAAATCACACGGGGAACTGAAACTAAACTTCATGTAAATACGTATGCATAGTTGTATAAATGAACCCGGAGTCTCGGTCTTTTGAAAATAAATACCACGTGCTAATTTAGTAATTTTCAAACAATATCACTACGTTAAATTTGCAGTCCCGTATTTTCCCGGGATTTTTATTTAACAAAATGTATTTTAAAAAGCCGCTTCCATAATTTGTGAACCAAAAATTAACTTTAGGTAAATATGCATCCGATTATCCGATCTCTAGATATAATTCATTCCTCCTTTTTCTTCAAAAGTATTCTTTTATGGAATTCACTCTCTCAAGAAGTGAGAAATTGTCCGAGCAAACTTAATAGTTTTAAGAATAAATTGCGTAAGCTTTTCTTTGAGGAAAGTCTTGGGTAATGAAACTTAGGTTATTTAGAAAGTAGGCTATCCATATCATCGTTATAAATTTACGCTAATAAGATTTAGACAATTATATATTAGTGTATTATAATATGTTTTTATTTATGTATTAGGATTATAAATTAATTATTTATCAGTATTATTTATATTGACTTACTTTCAATCTTTTTTGGTACTTACATCTACCACATTGCATCTCTGCGTCACCGAAGGTTGACTGGCAAAAATGCCTCGGGCATTAAGTCCGCCTTTGTACACCCTTATTGTACATGAAGTATAAATAAAATAAAAATAAAATAAATACATATTTTTTATATATTATTATTTTTTTACTTTATTGAACATTATAAAACAAAGTTAGAATAAAAAATACTTAAAGGTACCAATTCAATTGGTCCAAAGGCGCACTTATCTCTCAGAAAGATTTCTTCCAGTCAACCCTAGATTTATTTATTTATTTATTTGGACAACCAACAAGATAAACACAGGTATTAACAAAAACAGGAATAATTCAAAAATACAAACTTAAGGCTAAGTGTTTTCTTAATTATAGGTCGCCACGGCATGCAATAGATGATGATTATAAATTTGCGGGGACACAGGATTAAATAATATTTATATACAAATGTTTTTAAAATAGATATGATAAAAAGAATTGATTTTATATACACTCATACATAATCATAAATATATGAATAAACGTACATACACAAACAGATATACATATATATAAACAGATATACTTACTCATAACACACACACACACACACATATATATAAATATATATACAATATGATTATGTGCAGAAAGTAGTCTATGACAAACTACATAGGTGTTTCTTTACGTTGCGCTTAAAAGAAGCAATCGATTGACAATGTTGAACACTGGCTGGCAGCTCATTCCACCATCTAGCAGCATGAACAGTAAAGGAGCGGGACTAGAATTTGGAGTTCGAAAGAGTACATTTAAAATGGAGTATGATACACAGGCACGCTGTAACACGGGCACGGGTAGAAGGCAGTAAGTCAAATCAACAGCATAAAGGAAATGTAGGAGTATTGAGAATATTAAAAACAAGACATAGGACGTGCATATCTTCTCTTTATCTGATAGGAAGCCACTTTTTGCCACTTTTTTTATGTGATAGGGGGCAAACGAGCAGACGGATCACCCGATGGTAAGCAATTACCGCCGCCCATGAACGCCCGCAACACCAGAGGAGTCACAAGCGCGTTGCCGGCCTTTTAAATGGGAGTACGCTCTTTCCTTGAAGGTTTGGATATCGTAACGGCTCGGAAACACTGCAGGCGACAATTCATTCCACAGTTTAGCTGTGCGAGGCAGAAAGTTTCTAGAGAAACGCACAGTGGTGGACTGCCAAGTATTGAGATGGTGAGGATGGAAGGCTTTTGTTTTCGCTGTAGTCGTTGCCATGGATTATCTAACTAAACTATAGCTATTCATACTAGCTATACGATAGGAGATATTCAAGCAAATGATTTGGGTATTAATTGAATTCCTCAGATAGAAACTAAAGTTATCCCTTCGTCGCAGCATTGTGCCTCAATGAAACCGGTTTCCATGAATGTGCGATTAAAGCAATCTTGTTTCTACTCTTATCGCGATTGGCTGCCGCCCAGTGCCACCCAGAGCCACCCAGAGCCACCCAGAGCGGCGAGGAGCCACACGCGAGTCGCGCTATATATTTAAGCATTTTCATTCAGAGCTCATTAACTGCAGACAAGAACTCTGCATATAGTTTTTGCTCATTTACACACATTTCCTTTGTATTAAATTCATTTCCTTGTGTAAAGTAAGTTGAAGTATAAATCTACAGTTCATCATAATTTAGTTTTTGTATATAGAAACTATATACTACATAAATTCAATAAAAACAGTGATCTACATAATGTGAATACTAAAAACAAAAATAAACTTGCCGTTCCAATGTTCAGACTCCATAAAACTAGCTGTTCGTTCTTGGGGAAATGTATATCTATGTTTAACAAACTTCCGCAAGGTGTCATTGATTTGCCTTTATATAAATTTAAAAACCATATCAAAAAGACACTCATGAGTAAAGGTTATTATAAAGTAAGTGACTATCTTAATGATCACACTGTTTGGGAATAGGGACACTATTCATAGAGCCATGTTTGGTAACAACATTATTTATAATATTGTATTATTTTATATGTGTATGTAAACATACATACGACTGTAATCGTGTTAGGTATGATTGTATCTTGTACTATATTGTATTTTTGTATTGTATTATTGTGATTGTTAACATTGAAAAGAGGAGATAAAAAATAGACCTTCAGAGTTTCTTGCCTGTTTTTCTCGAGAAGGCTCTCCCAATTTCCGAACAGGTCAATATATTTTTTCTTTTTTTTTTCCTTATTCGTACGTACGGACAAGGTTTTTGTTTTTTTTTATTTAAGCTTTTTTTTTATTTGTTTGTTGACGTCAATAAGTGCCTGTAAAGGTCTATGTTGAATAAATATTATTTTGATTTTGATTTTGGTTTTGATCACAACAACCATAAATATTACCTAATTTTAAATTAATTAATTTAATTTTAACTTTAAACCATAATTCAAAGTATATCATATTTCTAAAACCGTTTATTTAATGTATTTAATATACCTAATAAAATAAAATATTGCCTATCCCAAGTAATATTATAAATGCGAAAGTAACTCTGTCTGTCTGTCTGTTACGCTTTCCCGCTTAAACCTCGCAACCGATTTTGATGAAATTTGTTACAGACAATCTTTAGACCCTGAGACAGAACATAGGCTACTTATTATTTCGAAAAAAAGGGATGAAGGGGTTGAAATAGAGGTTGAATGTTTGTATAGGATTTCTTAATTTTAAAAGAGCAAAACCTTTTAAACTTGAAACCTGAAACCTTGAAACTTTATATCTAAGCACTTGATAAGAAATCATTAAACATTTGTTCTAGCATTTTTGAAATTTCGACCAGCTTGTTGGCGACCAGGGTTGAAAGTTGACAAAAACTAATTTCACACGAAGCCGCGTGCGGAAGCTAGTGTACTCGTATTATAAAAAAAAAACACTTGTATTTTTATTCTTTGTCATGAGTGCAGTCACAAAAATAGAAATCCAGACTGGAATAAATTTTTGTAACTCATACGAAATATCTGTCCCGTGCGGGAATTGAACCCGCGGCGTGCTTTACGAACGACCGCTGCGCCAAATGAAATTAAAAATTGTTTCATTGAATAATTATTCTGCTAATACCTATTGAGGGAAATAAGTGATTATTAAAATCGACTGTTATTCAGTTATTTGTAATTAAAAAATGATCAGAAGATAGTATCTGTTACTTCTTATTTCAGTTCTCTTCTAACACAGATTCAACAAAGCCTTCACCTAAAATTAGGTCGTGCGTAAAATCCACACAAAATACTAAAACAGCGCATAATAAATAACAAATTTAACTTCTTCCTGAAGATAATCAAACGACACATTTAACAGAGTACGTATTCAAAGGGAAAACCGTTGCCAAGAAAATATCGAGGGCAAAAGGAAATGTATGTAATAAATAAAGGAAACAGCGGAGGGTGAGCGACCTGCTGACCACGTGCCCGCAAGCTAACTCATTTGCATGTGCTTTTATACAGAAAATGATTTAGTTTCCAATAGTGATGTGCCGGATATCCGTATCCGTGGATATCGGACGCAGAAGCAAAATCCGTATCCGTGTCCGTATTTGTTACTTTTTGGCGGATCTTTCACGGATCTATCTGCAGATCTAGATTTTCTCAATTTGTTTCTCTTTTAATATAAATGTTGCATACAACAACCTTAATGGACAATGTCGTGTACATTTCTAATAGTCATGTGTATTAGATGAAATACTTTAGTTAGGTGATAGTGTAATAATGATACTTATATGGTTAACTAGCGGACCCGACAGACTTTGTCCTGTCAAAAAGATTTGTATAGTGGCAGTTTTTTGTTCCTAATTATTTTATAGTCAGGGCAAAGAAAATCTCCTGTACAGAACCGTCACCCTGGTGGTAGAGCGTTGTATGAATAAAAAATAATGTAATAATATTCAACTTTGGAACGTGACATTAAATCCTCCAACGATGTATTTTGTGCTCCAACGCACCGCACACTGTTTTGATAGATATATTTGAATTTTAACTTTATATACCGTTAATAAAGCGCAAATTGGCTCTTTGATGTTAGGAAGACCTACCATTGCTTAGACAACAGTGAGTGCTTGCAATATGATCTTTATACAATAACAATAAAGCTCAAATTGCCTGTACGTTTTAGTTAGAAAACGTTTGTATGGGAAAAAATTGCTGTTTTTAGGGTTTTTCCGTTAATTATTCGAATTTATCTCATCGTAAAAACTATCCTTGAACTATAGCGAACATTTTAAAAGAAAAATTTGCCAAATTGGTCCAGGCGTTGTTGAGTTATGCGCTTACCAACACATTTTGCGATATATTTTTATTTATAAGAAGATGTACCTAAATCCCAACTAATATTATAAATGCGAAAGTAACCCTGTTTGTCTGTCTGTCTGTTACGCTTTCCCGCTTTAACCTCGCAACCGATTTTGATGAAATTTGGTACTTTAGACCCTGAGACATAACACAGGCAGACATTTTATTAAAAAAAAAGAGATGAAGGGGTTGAAATAGAGGTTGTAAGTTTGTATGGGATATCTTAATTTTAAAAGAGAAAACCATGAAACTTTATATTTAAGCACTTGATAAGAAATCATTAAACATTTGTTCTAGCATTTTTGAAATTTCGAGCAGCTAGGGGGTGAAATAAGGGTTGAAAGTTAGTATGCAAGTTCGTTAAATATCACGTCATAAGAAACAAAAAATCGTTTATTGTAGCATTTTGAAATTTTTACCAGTGTGGGAGTGAAATAGGGGTTGAATTGAAGATAAGACCATGAATCTTGGTACCTTAGACATAAGGGACCAGGATTGACAAAAACTAATTTCACGCGGGCGAAGCCGCAGGCCGAAGCTAGTAAATAAATAAATTCGTTCAGCTCTTATTTCACTTCAGACTCTACCGTAAGATCAATTCCATCCTACATTATTATGTGTATTGATTTGATTAATTTATTTTTTCGACACACAAAACAGTATAATCACAATATAATCTGTGATACATTTTTTGTATATAATATAACAGACCTGATTACATTCCTAGAGATGTGTGTACAACATGAACGACACATAAATAGAGTAGTACATATAGTATATGGCAATATAAAACATAAATTTACTTTACTTTAATTATAAAACAAAACATTCAATATATTGATCACGTATTATGCAGTATATTCATCACGCTCTTTTTATTTTTTTTGAGACTTTGTCCAAATATGTCTATTGTCTCATGATGATTCTTTGAGACATCATTTTTCACAATTGGACTGTAAAAGGAAGTATTATTTTTACATACCCGCAGTGAGAAAACGTTTGTAAAGCCATTACGCGCCCTAGGTTTGATGTTAATATTTATTGATGATAAAATAGGGGGAGAGACGATTAGGGAATTAATAATTTTAAACAATGTGACAAAATCTATATATAAGCGACGAGACTTTAGACTTTGTGAATTATTTTTTTGTGATTTCTCTGAATATGTACGAAGTTTACGATTCAAGCCAAGTCTATAGCACAATATATTCAAGCATTTCTTTTAAACTCTTTTGATGCGATTGATGTGTATTTCATAATATGGTGCCCAAATAACTGAGCAATATTCAAGTGTACTACGAATCAAGGCAAAATAAAGTGTCAACAGAATATAAGGATTTCGAAATAATTAAAACAAGATAATTGAAAACAAAACGATCTAATAAACAACAGGCACCATATAATTGCTCTGCAACGGAGGTATTCAGAGTACCCAGAGAAGTTGCAAAACGGGGCCACCTAGAACAATGGCTGACAGGCTAATGCGGCGCCGGGCTTCGCGAATGCGTTGGCCACGGGAGTCGCGGAAGTGAAACTCTGTAGCTAAACGATTCCGCTGGAACCGAGGGCTGATGAGGAATCAGGGGAATGACATCTAGTGTTTATCAACGCGCATAATTGGCTGTATTTACTCAATCTAAGAACAATGTAATTCATAATTGTGTCACAGATCAAGCGAACGCAATTTCTAAAAATTATCTAAATTACTTTGCAGCGTATAATGAATACTTATTTAGTGATTAATTAAAATAAATTATTGATGGCTCAGTGGTATCATTGCTGGCTTTATCATTGTTATTAATGATTGGACGGATCCATGGAGTAACGAGTTTTTGAAATTTCTTATGCACCGTAATGACTCCATTCACAATTTAACGAAACATTGCGTATTGTCAAATTTATGACCCGCGAATTTATTCATTTTATAGAATTTCATGGTTTAGTCATTAAAGTTTTTTTCTTAGTGATTTAAATCAATTTTCAAAAATACTTTTATGATTCAGATTCAGATTCAGATTTTTATTTGCTAAACATGAGCGCATATACATTTGGAGAACATATATTGGTTGTTATAATAATATAGGTAAAGTTCATCATGTTTTACATATGTCAGCATGCAAATATTGTTTTCATGAGTTACAAAATTAATTTCGAGATAAATGAGAATGTCAATTAGGTACTAATGTCAATTAATATACAGAATGTCAATTACTTAACTTAAGATCGATGTCAAATTTAATAATAATATCTAATTAGGTACATGCACTTAATTTTAATTGAATTACATAATTGAATAACAATGTCAGATTTATTAATAATTTCTAATAACCTAATCTGAATTTTATACATATATGTCAAATTTGGAGAAATTTATTAGCTAGTATAAATTACAAAATCATAATCATGTCAGTACAATAGGAAAACTAACTTAAATAAAATTATAATAAATTGAATATTAATAAAGATCTTGATTAATAGTTGATAGATTTTATAATTTATCATTTAGAAAATCTTGCACACTATAATAACATTTATCTATCAACAACTTTTTTACTTTGGCACGAAATGTATTTCTATTTTCAGTTTTATATATTTCAGGAATCTTATTATAGATTTTTGGAGCCATGCACATGATACTTTTTATTAATAATGATTTTTTTACCAATGGGACTATAATTTTATCTCCTTTGCGTCGGGAAAAGGTTATTTAAATGATAACACTGGTTGGGTTTAATTTTAATAATTCAATCGTTACGTTGCCACTTGTGAACTTGTTTAAGCCGGGAAAGGAACTTGGGTTCAGTTATCTAATACCCCTTGCTGGTTTTCTTGCTGGTTCTTTCCAATACAATTTCTCTCTAAATAGACATTTTATATGTGCAGAAATAATTGTGAAAATCCTATTACTAGATTGAATTTTTGTTTTTGATTTTTGGTATACTAAGCTTTTATTGTAAGCCTGACTATAGCTTCAACTTAAATTAAGTTGCAAACAGCCTACGCAACCTCGTAATGCCTTCGAGACAAATTGGCGGATGATTATCTTTTAATCATTGGTTAACGACTCAGGCAGTACCGAGTGTTTTTTATGATCTTAGATTATGCAAAGGAAGTTCCAGAGTTAAATGGTTTAGGTGATGAACGGTATATATCCGACAGCTCAAGTACAGAACGCTTACTATGGCAGCTTAACGCAAGGTTATTACGACGTTGAGAAAGAGATATAGCTTTTGTTTTGAATAACGCCGTCTCGCTCGAACCATTTCTTAAACATTATTTTAAGTTATCATAGCATGCTCTTTGCCGCATTGAATCCTCAAGGCTTTGAAGATCAGTAATAAATAGCAACATGCAATCTATTGTTAGTTCCGCCGACGTGTGTTTCCAAAAGTAGGAAGGAAGGACAAAATAATTGTAGTAAAGAAATGTGCGTTCAACAAAAACTCTTAGTTCCAGCTTTGATGCGCTGACCTATTTCAATATCAAACATGATTGACAATCAAGTAAGTCAATAATGATGTCGGAGCAGATCTATCACTTCCGACAGTAGTAAGTTGGATGATTGAAAGAAGTAACAAATGCTGGGCAGCCTTGGCCGAAAAAGCAGAGGTCATAACGGCAGCTAAAGAAACAGCGAAAAGGGCTCTTGAAGTAGCTGCCGAATCAAATATTCGCCGGAGAAGGACTGGGAGAAGAAGAGCAGACTACATCTGCCAACTGCTCCCGCAATAAGCATTAAGACCTGTGCAGAAGGAGGTGGCTTGGGGAACCCACTGTCACTGATAGTTCGAAGAGGCGAGTTCCCGTGCGTCCTTCACACAGAAAGAGACGGGACCCTCATAGGCCAGCATCGCTGGAGTCGCATCGAAGCCATACTGTTCGGTAGTCCCCACGACTTCCGTCAAACTGAAGTGGTGCGAGGCCCTCACTCTCCCTCCTCCCCTCCCCTGGAGTAGGGATAGCGTGCCGGGGACCAATATCATCATCACCACATATATTTTCAAAGGTGTTACCTTTGAAAATGCTGTAAAGCGAAACCGGTCAGGTCGATAATAATTAAAATTAGTGGAACAGTACAAGAGTTTTATTCAACAAACATAATTAACACGTTCCCTGCGTCATCATTTTCAAAGAACTTTCAGCTGGTGCTTTGGAGACCTAAAAGATCTCGAAAAAAACCTACGTTTGGTGCGTTTGAGATCTAATCAGTCTCCTAAAGATACAGTTTTGAAAATAATGTATATCTTCCAAAAAACAACGTATGAAAATAATTACGAATCGGTGCAGGTCGACCTAGGCGGACATATCTCGATCAAATCGAAGATGTCCTAAAGAAAGAGTACTCGCAACCGACGAGCATGCATGAAGACGCTCATGAAAGTGGAGGAAGCAAGAGAAGTGTGCCAGGATCGTGGCAAGTGGAGAGAGGTGGTCTCTGCCTACCCCATTGGGAGCAAGGCGTGACATATATGTATGTATGTACAGTGCTGTGCGTTAGGGACCTAATACATCTCTTATTCCTTTTTTAATGTTCTTAAATTCAGCTTTAAGTAGGAAGCAAATATGTATATTTGTCCTACTCATACATAAAGAACTTTAACGTTAGATCCTCCCGCAAGGAGTGAAACAACACGATTATATTCAACGCACAATACAAAAGTCCTACAAGAGATCTGATGGATCTCATATCAAAAAAAAAATCAAAATAATCTGTATTCAACATAGACCTTTACGGGCACTTATTGACGTCAACAAACAAAACAAAAAAAAAGCTAAAAAAAAACAAAAACCTTGTCCGTACGTACGAATAAGGCAAAAAAAGAAAATATTGACTCGACACCTGTTCGGAAATTGGGAGAGCCTTCTCGAGAAGAACAGGCAAGAAACTCTGAAAGTCTGTTATCTCCTCTTTTCAATGTTAATAATTATAATAATATAATATAAAAATACAATATAGTATAAGATACAATCATACCTAATACGATTACAGTCGTATGTATGTTTACATTAACATATAAAAATAATACAATATTATAAATAATGTTGTTACCAAACATGGCTCTATGAATAGTGTCCCTATTCCCAAATAGTGTGATCATTTAGATAGTCACTTACTTTATAATAACCTTTACTCATGAGTGTCTTTTTGATATGAATTTTAAATTTATACATAATGCAGTACATAATGCAGTGAACGTGTTAATTGAAATAAAACACACGGACTGATACGGATTAGATTATTTATTTATCGACAAGAAAAAACACACAAAGCTTTTGTACTGTTTGTTAGGTTAAAAATGTCAATGTCTTTGCAACTCAGCGCCACTTCATTAGAAGAACTTCATATTCTGACCAGGGGTGTCATTGTCACATGATAATTCGTGAACAGGTAACATATCTAATTATAGTTAGATATAAGTTCTTAATATTGTTATATTCATAATTATCTAACATGGTCAAATATACTGCGACACACACAAAAAACTCACACACAAAACTGACGTGATTTTTCAAAATTTCTCGATTTCTCCAAAATATTTTGAATATTTGCAATGCTTTGTGATTTTGGCGGATACCAATCATAAGGTGTCGCTACATCAACTATAATAATATGTATATTATACTTAGTCTGGCCATAAATACTGTTACACTTAAAAATAAAAAAATATTACATTTGAATTTCGAATCTGTCATTTGTATACGGTTGTTCATTGTGTTTTCTCATTTTGGCGCCAATACATTTTATAATATTTTGCGATATTAAAATGGAGTGGGGTGATAAAGAGAACCGAATCGCTGTGATTGCATTACACAAAGTCGGTATGGAGCCAAATGCAATTTTTAAAACTCTCCATACCCTTGGTATTAGTAAAATGTTTGTGTACCGGGCTATTAATAGGTACAATGAGACTTCCTCTGTTTGTGATAGAAAAAGATCTGGCCGTCCACTTAGTATTCGTACGAAAAAGGAGGTCAAAGCAGTAAGGGAAAGAATTCGAAGAAATCCTGTCCGAAAGCAAAAGATTTTATCTCGGGAAATGAAGATAGCACCTAGAACCATGTCACGTATTTTAAAAGATGACTTAGGACTTGCAGCCTATAAGAGACGCACTGGTCACTTCTTAATTGATAATTTAAAGAAGAATAGGGTGGTAAAATCGAAACAACTACTGAAACGGTACGCAAAGGGAGGTCACAGAAAAATTTTGTTTACGGATGAGAAAATTTTTACAATAGAGCAACATTTTAACAAACAAAATGATCGTATTTATGCTCAAAGCTCTAAGGAAGCTTCCCAATTAGTCGACAGAGTGCAACGTGGACATTATCCGACTTCAGTGATGGTTTGGTGGGGTGTTAGCTATGAAGGAGTGACTGAGCCATATTGTGAAAAAGGTATCAAAACATCGGCACAAGTATATCAAGATACCATTCTTGAGAAGGTAGATAAGCCCCTTAACATCACCATGTTCAATAACCAAGTATGGTCCTTCCAGCAAGACTCGGCGCCGGGTCATAAAGCTCGTTCCACGCAGTCTTGGTTAGAAGCGAACGTTTCGGACTTCATCAGAGCTGAAGACTGGCCGTCGTCTAGTCCCGATCTTAATCCACTAGATTATGATTTATGGTCAATTTTAGAGAGTACAGCTTGCTCTAAACGCCATGATAATTTGGAGTCCCTAAACAGTCTATACGATTGGCAGTGAAGAATTTTCCCATGGAAAGAGTGCATGCTTCTATTGATAACTGGCCTCAACGTTTAAAGGACTGTATTGCAGCCAATGGAGACCACTTCGAATAAGCTTTATATACTTTTAATTGATTTATATTTATGTACTAAACTAACATAGTGTAAAAGTAATAAATGTTTTAAGCAGATAAAAAAAAATGTTTTTTCTATATTTCAATATTTATGGCAAGACTAGGTACTTGTATGTGTGTATTCGCTGGTCCGGCGCCCGCGCAAGGCTATCGGCGGAAGTACGCCTGGCGGCGCACGACCCCTCGAGCGCTTCTGGCCTGCCGTCGCATATCAGGCGCTTTGTGCCATTGTTTTGTATTCTTTTAGACGTTAGCTTTTTGTAATATGAATGACGGAATTTCTATTTTGAAATATATCATCAGAACAGCTCGTATATCAAGACAAGATTGGTTGACTGCTTACTTCTTGGAATTTGCCTCACGATCAAAATCAAAATCAAAAGTAATTTTATTTAAATATGACTTTATAGAAAGCTCTTTTGAATCGTCCCATTTTTTTCCCTTACCACCCAATCAGGACGTATTTTTTAGCTGATAAGAAGAATGGGCGCTAGAAACTTATCAGCTTTATCAAATGTAATAACATTTACTTCGTTATTATGTCGTTAAAATACAATGTACATATGTATTTACAATTTATACTGGAAAACAAATATTCCGACTAAATAACTAACGTTGACGTTGACGTTGACGGTCGTATCTAAAACGCAATATTTCGCAGTAATTCATTTTATTAAAGTTTTTTCTTAATTCTGTTATTAAATTCATGTTTGTTGCTTAGATTAGTAATTTTGTTTAATAATTAATATTTTTTTTTTAATATTAATACATACTTATATATATATACTAGCTGGCCCAACAGACGTTGTCCTGTCAAATGTCTCAAATGTCAAATGTCTCAAATGTCACGTTGTCTCACGTTGTCTCAAATGTTTTTAAATAAATAATTTAGCTGAAAAACAATATCTATATGACCGTATTGTGAATCTAAACCATTCTCAAGCCCCCTGGAATACACACAAAAAATTTCATCAAAATTGGTCCAGTCGTTTAGGAGGAGTTCAGTCACATACACACGCACACAAGAAATATATATATTAAGATATATAGGTAATTAGGATTAATTTGCTTTTATTGTTTTTAACTTTTTAAAGGTAGATAAGCTACCTTTAAAAAGTAAAAACCAATAAAAGCAGTTTTTTGTGTCGGGAGTTTTTAAAAATATTTTTTTTAATTTTATACTTTTTAAAGGTAAACATACTTATAATATCTCTGGTTAAATTGTAAATACATAGGTTCTTGTCGATTTCAAACATATAAGTTAAGATTACATTTTAAGGACAATCTACACAGACATACACACAGACAGACTAAACTAACTAAAGATGTGATCTTGTCTGGGTCCACTGGATGGATCTGTAAGATAACCATCAATATAGATTACCTACCAGGTACCAGTTGATTATGGATGTTTGTATCGCTATTGGTAGCAATCATATTTATGTATGTGTGTAGAGTATTAATGTAGAGCCTTTGGAATGCTAGTATCCCATGTTGTAACTGTTGTGACTAGTCACAGCTCCCAATATGGGGGAGAAAGGAAAAGTCCTTTCTCCCCCATATTCCAGACCCATAAATAAATAAATAAAATTATTATTTCTTACACTTTCACCAATTAGCCTAGTCCAAAGTAAAGTCTGACAGGCTTGTGTTATGGGAACTAGAGTAACGGACGGATATAGATATATTAAACATATACATATAATAGAAATATATATATACACTCAGCAAAAGTCAAGAAGAAGGATGAAAATAGATTGCATACAAATGAAATGAGAATATTACGATGGATGTGTGGTGTGACAAGGATGGATAAGATAAGGAATGAGTACATAAGAGGAAGCCTGAAAGTAGCGCCAGTGGTAGAAAAAGTGAGAGGAAGTAGATTAGCATGGTTTGGACATGTGATGCGGAGGGATGAAAGTCATGTCGCAAAACGAATGTTGAATATGAAAGTGGAGGGATACACGGGCAGAGGAAGGCCGAATAAAAGATGGCTCGATTGTGTGAAGAATGATATAAGAATGAAAGGAGTAAGCATGGAAATGACGGCTGATAGAGAGGAATAGAAGAAAAAGATCTACTGCGCCGACCCCAGATAATAGGAAATGGGCAAGAGGATGATGATATACACTCAGCAATAATGTGGCTTTCTATTAGAGAAAGAATTTTTAAAATCAGTTAAGATTACCCCTTACAATTTAACAAATATACAAACATACAAACTTTACTTCTTTATAATATTAGTATAGATATATAAATTTGGTAGAAATATATTATAACAACCATGACTAAAGTACAAATGCTCGAATTCATCAATCAAATATCTGCCCCCACCGGGACTCGAACCCGGGACCTCAGAGATGGCGGCACCTCGAAACCGGTATACCAACCACTCATACGGCGGTCGCCATGCAGAGTAATTTTCACAACGCCTTACTTAACTTATTTATTCTATTTGCATTAATTAATTATCACACTTTCCCTTTCAGCTTTCAGGTTACGTACTTCAGATTACTTTGTTCAAATTGATTCGATCCGTCAGTTCTTGTTGCTGTGAATTTCCTATTATCCACATTAGTAACGGATCGTCAATATTTATAGATCTTATTAATATCCAACCAGCGTATTGTAACGTCAAGTAAAAATCAATGTTAAATAAAAAAGTTAAATAAAAGAGGTAGAGTCAGTCGGTTGAGTGGGTTAAACTGTGATAATGAATATAGGTTGACAGGTTTGAAACTTTGATGAACTATTTTTAATTTCCTCTTTTTTAATTGTCATTTACAATAGTTATAATTAATTAATACAATTATAAGTTAGCCCAGACACATTAAATGCTAAAAAGAAAATGAAATTAAGATTTTTTTTGCTAAAACGTTGCAATACATTATCAATACATAGTATAAAACAAAGTCGCTTTCGCTGTATGTCCGTATGTATGCTTAGATCTTTTAAAACTACGCAACGGATTTTGACGCGGTTTTTTTAATAGATAGAGTGATTCTTAAGGAAGGTTTGTATGTATAATAAATGCATAATATAGTAGAGAAAAACTGATAAATTTAAAGGTTTCTAATGTGATGTCGTAAATAAGCACGTTTTTTTTGCGCTTATATTGCAAACGCTGGCTGAACCCTACGAGATAGACCAAAATTATGTACTACAGTATTGTACAACTTACAAAAATCCACAAAAAAGTCCGCGATGGTATATGTCTATCTCTTAGGGATAACCCACCATAACCATTTTTTCACTGCACCCGTGCGAAGCCGGGGCGGGTCGCTAGTCTCAAATAAATTAGGTTGCAAATTATGCATAGTTAATAGTTACTCTTCCCTTTTTTACCTCTGGACAGGAGAGACTGAGAATCCGTCAGCACGAAGCGTGCTCAGGATACTCCTGCTACCAAGTGCCATTGTGATCATGTTGGACTCATGACACTGGCTGACACAACTTAACAACTAAACTTAGCCCAAAACCCTTGGTCCTATGCACCCTATAACTTAGAATGTTGAAAACATGATTAAGGCTGTCCTATAAAGAGGGAAGCGATATATATATATAATATATATATATATATATATATATATAATATATATATATATAATATATATATATATATATAATATACGCATGTCTATCTGTTACCCTAGATCCCATAACACAAGCCTTACAGAGCTTTCTTTGAGTTAGGCTAATTGGTGTGAGTTTAAGAAACATTTATTATATTATTATTATGGCGAAAAATCGTATACTTTGCAAATTAACGGTCGGCGTATTATTAATCTTAAAATAAAAGGGATTGTCATACATTTCACATTACTCAATATTAGGGCAATAACATTGTCTAAAAATGCTTTAAAAAAAGTGTGGTCCAATTCGCTTTAATAGCTAACAAGTAATGGCGGCGCTGAGTAGCACTTAGCCTCTCAGGAAGTGAGTCATTGATTGATAGATATTGACGACTCCGTAATTCACCGCCTTTCTCCAGTTCTCGCAGATAACAGCCTTCCATCAACGAAAATATTACAAAAAGATAACATTACAAACTCGGTACGTCTAACGTTCCGTTCTCTTACTCGTTAAATTGGACGTGATAATCGTTCAATTTTAGTACAGGCCATTAACATAACTTATGTGTTAAATATATTGAAATTCACAAGCGTCAGTTTCAAAATCTATCAAAATTAGTTAGGTAAAGTTAATTCAATGTCAAAGTAAGGTATTTATTGGATACATGTGGACAATTTTGTTCTTTTTTCTCTCAGGAGAGAGATGCTGAGAATCCTCACGAGGAACGAGGAGAGGAGCAACGATACGAACAACAAACAATACAAAAAAACAATACAACAATGAGATCTTAACTATGATGAAACTGAAAAACTTCTACCATCCACAGCATAAAAATGTTCAATTAATAAAAATATGTTAGATACACACATACACCCTCACTCACACACACATATACCCTCACTCACACACGCACATACGCTTCACATTTCACTTTAGCTTAGCACAAATAATATTCATAGCTCTATTTGTAAGAGATTTAATCTGTAGCCAAAATGTAATAGGTATTGTTATGGAAAATGAAAATAATAATTGTATAACTGGAGTTAAAGACCCTTGTAAATAACCTACTGTAAAATGACTCAACGACTACTACGATACAGGCCTGCGAGCCTAGTGTAGTAGCCATTGCAATTACTATGGTCTTACTTTTTTTGGAAATAAAGCATTATTTTATCTTTATTTTATCTTATCTTTAGCTTAGGTGACTCCTAAGAGACATGCTGTCTCACTCTTTTAGTTAATATAAAAAGTGAACAGCATGTCACTTAGGAGTCACCTAAGCTAAGACAAGGTTGGTGAAAACGGCCATAGGTCTTTTAAATCTCTTGTTTAGTTAATGCGTTTTTATCTCTTACTAATTCATACTCTGAGTATAAGTCAAAAATTATCCGGACTGTGACCGTTTTAAATCATTATGTTGGTCATATCATTATCACGCGCGGTTGGTATTACTGTAGTGTCGTTTTTTTCTCCTCAACAGATATACGCAAGCTTATGAACCGCTAGATTAAGTGCCTTGAAAAGGTAGGACTATATCGAAAAGTAATGTATATGTCAAACTGCATTGTTGTATAAATAAAATTGTAACAAATTGATATGTGCCACTGCATGATACAATAACTGTGGCAAGCTCAGTATAAGCAGCAGGCATGACTGGCCGCACTGGTGTTCTGCTTGCCGCAGTAGTAACATCAGGCACGAAAACAGCACAGCAAGAAAGTTACAAGGACAATATGGATCGTATTACAAATTACACACAAATAAATTTAAGAAACAAACAATAAAAAATAATAATAATAAGATAACATGTACAAACACATACGCCGAGTACTGACTAAACTTAACAATAAAAATAACAAGTAATACAAAAAGGCAAACAGTATTAAAAAACAAGTAAGTACATATTATAACAATAAAAATAACAAGTAATACAAAAAGGCAAACAGTATTAAAAAACAAATAAGTACATATTATAACAATAAAAATAACAAGTAATACAAAAAGGCAAACAGTATAAAAAAACAAGTAAGTAAGTACATATATATAACAATAAAAATAACAATAAGTAATACAAAAAGACAAACAGTATTAAAAAAAAACAAGTACAGTACATATTATAACAATAAAAATAACAAGTAATACAAAAAGACAAACAGTATTAAAAAACAAGTAAGTACATATTATAACAATAAAAATAACAAGTAATACAAAAAGGCAAACAGTATTAAAAAACAAGTAAGTACATATATATAACAATAAAAATAACAAGTAATACAAAAAGACAAACAGTATTAAAAAACAAGTAAGTACATATTATAACAATAAAAATAACAAGTAATACAAAAAGACAAACAGTATTAAAAAACAAGTAAGTACATATTATAACAATAAAAATAACAAGTAATACAAAAAGGCAAACAGTATTAAAAACAAGTAAGTACATATTATAACAATAAAAACAAGTAATACAAAAAGACAAACAGTATTAAAAAACAAGTAAGTACATATTATAACAATAAAAAATAACAAGTAATACAAAAAGGCAAACAGTATTAAAAAACAAGTAAGTACATATTATAACAATAAAAATAACAAGTAATACAAAAAGGCAAACAGTATTAAAAAACAAGTAAGTACATATTATAACAATAAAAATAACAAGTAATACAAAAAGGCAAACAGTATTAAAAAACAAGTAAGTACATATTATAACAATAAAAATAACAAGTAATACAAAAAGGCAAACAGTATTAATAAACAAGTAAGTACATATTCAAAATCAAAATCAAAATAATATTTTATTCAACATAGACCTTTACAGGCACTTATTGACGTCAACAAACAAAAACAAAAAAAAAGCTTAAATAATAAAAAAAACAAAACCTTGTCCGTACGTACGAATAAGGAAAAAAAAAGAAAAAATATATTGACTCGACACCTGTTCGGGAATTGGGAGAGCCTTCTCGAGAAGAACAGGCAAGAAACTCTGAAGGTCTATTTTTTATCTCCTCTTTTCAATGTTAATAATTATAATAATATAATATAAAAATACAATATAGTATAAGATACAATCATACCTAATACGATTACAGTCGTATGTATGTTTACATCTAATATATATAAATTCTCATGTCACATGTTTGTGCTCAATGAACTCCTAAACTACTTACCGATTATAATAAAATTCACACACCATGTGCAGTTCGATCCAACTTGAGAGATAGGATAGTTTAAATCTCAAATTGCTGAGTGTCATCATTCATCATCATCATCATCATCAATTTTAAAAATTCTTTCCCAATAGAAAGCCAAATATTGCGGAGTGTAATCATCATCAATCATATCATCAATCATCATCATCATTCATCATCATCATCAGCGGAACGCGCGCGATGGCTTCGGGTTTAATTCAGTTCGCTTTTCGTGCTCGCTTCGGGGTATTATTAATATTATGCCCAACGAAGTGGGCGCGGGTCAGCTAGTACACATATAAAATAATACAATATTATAAATAATGTTGTTACCAAACATGGCTCTATGAATAGTGTCCCTATTCCCAAACAGTGTGATCATTAAGATAGTCACTTACTTTATAATAACCTTTACTCATGAGTGTCTTTTTGATATGGTTTTTAAATTTATATAAAGGCAAATCAATGACACTTTGCGGAAGCTTGTTAAACATAGATATACATTTCCCCAAGAACGAACAGCTAGTTTTATGGAGTCTGAACATTGGAACGGCAAGTTTATTTTTGTTTCTAGTATTCACATTATGTAGATCACTGTTTTTATTGAATTTATTATAGTTTCTATATACAAAAACTAAATTATCATATATATATTGACTAGCTAAAGTTAAAATATTAATTTCTTTGAACAATTCTTTTAGGGATTCTCTAGCCCGTAAACAGTAAATAGCACGAATCGCTCTTTTTTGTAAAAGGAAAATACTTTCAATGTTAGCCGCTGATCCCCATAGCAGCAGTCCATAGGACATAACACTATGAAAGTAGCTGAAATAAACAATTCTTGCCGTTTCAACATTAGTTAAAAGTCTAATCTTTTTTACTGCGTACGCCGCTGAACTAAGTTTGATTGCCAAAGTTTCAATATGTGGATCCCACTGTAGTCGTGAATCTAACGTAATGCCTAAGAATTTAGTATTATTTACCAAGTCAATGACATCACCATTCATATTTAAACTAGTATCAACCTGCCTTACATTGGGCAAAGAGAATTTGATACATTTTGTTTTTCTTAGAATTTAAAGACAAATTATTAGTTGTGAACCAATACAGAACTCTCGAGAGAGCACTATTTACATCGTCATAACATTCCTTTTGTCTATCAACTTTGAATAGTAAAGAAGTATCATCTGCAAACAATACTGTCTCACACGATTCTGTAATGTAGTAAGGAAGGTCATTTATATATATTAGAAACAGTAGAGGACCCAATATTGATCCCTGGGGAACCCCATAGTTATAGGCGAGCTAGCAGATTCTGATCTATTAATAACGACTTTCTGCAATCTGTCTGATAAATAAGATTTTAAAGGCTAACAGCTCCATCCGAGACACCATAATGTCTAAGTTTACTTAAAAGCGTTTCATGACTCACACAGTCAAACGCTTTGGAAAGGTCGCAAAACACTCCAATTACATCCCGCTTGCCCTCCCATGCGTCAAAAATATGTTTCATAAGTGCAGTTCCGGCATCGGTAGTGGATCTACCTTTGGTAAAGCCGAATTGGTTTTCATGCATGAATCTGTTTGTTCTCAAGTGACCTATTAGTTGATTGTAATAACTTTCTCGAAGATTTTGCTGAAAGTAGGTAATATGGATATAGGTCTAAAATTTGAGGGATCTTTTTTGTTACCCGATTTGAAAAGTGGTATTAATTTACTATATTTCATTAGATCAGGAAAGATACCCTCATCAATACAAGAATTAAATTTGTGCTAACAATGGGGCTAATTCATCGATGACAGATTGAATTATGTGAGTTGATATACCCCAGAGATCTTCAGTTTTCTTCTTGTTATGTAAACGGAATGTTTTCTTAATTGAAGAAGCATCAATATGGCTAAATTTGAATGATTCACTGCACCTATTCACACTTGACTCGAGGAGGTGACGGCTAAACTAGGAGATGGGTTAAGATTACTGGTAGTTATAGCAGGAATTTGAGAAAAATAACCAACAAATGCATTCGCAACTGCATCGTCCGACTTGATAGTCTTATTATTAATTTCTAAAGAGAAAGAGTTCCCAGAGCTTCTACTTTTTCCCGTTTCCTGATTTATTATAGTCCATGTAGTCTTAACTTTGTTCTTGACATATTTATTTTTTTTGATATGTATAAAGATTTAGCACATAAACAAACATTTTTAAAAGTCTTTGAGTATTTTTTTACATAATCTAAAAAGGCAGGGTCGACAGAAGTTGTTTTTAAAGCATATAATTCAAAAAGTGTTCTCCTGCTTTTATATATGCCTGGAGTAGCCCAGTCACTAAATTTCTTTTTGTTGTTTAATTTTACAACCTTTTGTGGGAACATATTGTTGCTTTCCATTCTTACTAAATTAAATAAATTATTATATAAATTATTAGCATCTCCACCAACAGTAGGCAAGATGTAATTTGAGATGTTATTTTTATTTTAAATTTACATAACCTTCCCTGGGATATAGGTCTACAAATCAATTCAGTTTTAGGGCTAACATGATGGTATTATCAGTCCAACCCTTGCAACTGCAACTGAAGCAAAGCAAAACAAAACGCAAAAGACTGAAGCAAGCAACTAGCAGCAGCGAAAGGCCAGACAGCAGCTTGGTGTAACTGACACGGCTCATTAGCGCAGAAGATGGCTGCTCGAGGACCTGCCACTTTCACTGGCACAATACAATGCCTGCTGGCTGCGTTATCGAATCAACATTTTTTTTAATGTTATTAAGCCTTACATAATAATGGTTAAGCCGGCTACAAAATAATTTACATATCGCACTAATAATACAATAGTGTATCAACTCAAAACGTCGTACTTGACATAATACTATAACACACGCGCAAAAATTGATTCCTCACGCGTGATCAAGATGATTTTAAGTGGAGTTTTATTGCTAGAATCATAAGCTTTCTCCTTTGTTCTTTCGGTTAAAATGACGTCAATATATCACACTAATAATACAATAGTGTATCAACTCAAAATCGAACATTTTTCAGAATCAACAAAAAACTTATTACTCACTTCATGTAATAGTTGCAAAATTGAATAACTGTCACATAAATTTTTTAATTTACCCTTATTCTGTTTTTTGCACTAATCGAACGACGGTCTTGATCACGCGTGAGGAATCAAATTTTGCGTGTGTTTATAGTATTATGTCAAGTACGACGTTTTGAGTTGATACACTATTGTATTATTAGTGCGATATAATTAACAATTATGTCTAAAGTATTAGTGCACAACATTCAGTTTCATACATCACCCAAGCATCTGCCCGCACCGAGACTCGAACCCGACACTTTAAAACTGATGTACTAACCACTGGACCATGGAGGTGGCATTATTCAGCAAATTATTCAGGAAACACTAAGATTGTTATTTACCAACCCTTAAATGTTCCAGCAAGTATCGTGCTGATTCACGCCAAGGTTTGTTGGCATTCGTAATCACTGTCCGGGGGAGGGCCGACCCCCTTACGGCCCACGAAACGGTAGAGTTGTCATTTAGAATTACGGGTCGTCCAACCCACTGCGAATGTACAAATACAATACTGAAACATTTAGATCACAACTCAGTTTCACTCAATAGGCATTGATAAAAGTTGTATTAAGATGATCAATAAAAATAATATTTATTAACTACGTTTCTTAATTAACCGACTTCAAAAAAGGAGGTTATCAATTCGATCCGTATGTATGTAATATTTCCAGAACTGCCCAGTTTTAGTATGTTAGTCTATATCAGCGTCTGAACAAATCTGCTAAATTTCATAAGTGTATGTATTGTTTTTAACCATTATCGTGGACCCCCATTTTCATTTTATGGACCCTTATGGTTTCGCTGACGTAGACACCTTGCAGGTTGTCATAAACCCCTAGGGGTCGATTTTGGAATTCACTGATCCCTCAAGGAAACACAGTAATATTAAAAAAAAAATCACTTTTTGTACAAGTAGTCACAGAGATTAGTTATCTACTGTGCGAGCTTCAAAAATGATGATCCGGCTCGAAGGACCAATGTACAAGCACCTCTGCTCTGGTGACTAAGGACTTGAATGAAAATCACTTAGTCTGTACTACAACGATACGGGATTAAAATCTTAGATTATGTAGTGGGGCGAATTAAAAAAAAAACATATTTTGAATAATATAGTTCGAGTTTATTTTATATTAATATTACCGGACTCGACAGACTCCGTCCTGTCAAAAAGTTTTGTAAAGTGGCAGTTATTTGTTCCTACTTATTTTATAGTCAGGGCAAAAAATTATCCTGTACAGAGCCGTCACTCTGGTGGTAGGGCATAAGCATTTAAATCTATTCAACTTTGGGACGTGACGTTAAATCCTCCAACGATGTATTCTGTGCTCCAACGCACACACGCACACTGTTTTGATAGATATTGTGCCGGTCATGAGAACGTGCACGTATTGAGGTTAAACATTCCTTGAGATAATCATCTCAAGGGTGCTGAGTAAGCTAGAAATACGCACGTACCATATTAGTATATAAGCCTTAGTTTTAGTTAAATAAGTGAGTTATTATAATGGAGACCATAATAGACGATATCAGACTATAACCTGAGTCTCATTATGTTCATTGCCTAAACACTGGCAAAGATATTATTGAAATTCAACTTTATATAGCGCAAATTGACTCTTTGATGTTAGAAACACACTTACATTGTTTAGACAACAGCAAGTGCTTGCAAAATGAATTTTATACAATAACAATAAAGCTCAACACATTATGCGATTCATTTTCATATATAAGAAAATATACGAGTATATAATAATGTAAGTAGGTTAGGGTAGGTTTTCATTTTTAAAGGAGCACATAAATATAATATTGGGTCATGATGCCATTACTAATACAATAAAACCATTTAACAGCCACCCCACTCAGGCGATTAATGATCGATCTTGGAAAATGAAAGTGGGTGGGTTGGACGGTAGCGGTCCACTTCGGCTCCTGACCCAAAACTGACCTGTCGGCCATTTGCATTTTAGCCGGAAGCCGGGCTGTCTTTGTGCAACTTCCGTGGAAAACCGTGAACATCTGCTCCACTTACCTTTGTGCAAATAGAAATCTTTAGCAAACATTTTTAATTCGAAAGCGATTTTATATTTGTTTGACGTACACTTACTATACTTATAATAAATCTGAAGAGCGGTCAATTGTGTAAATGAAATATATTTTCAAAATGATAGTTATCAGGGGTGACTGATGCCAAAAATGCAATCAGTAAAATTTTAGTCTGTCTGTATAACCATTATAGAAACACAAAATACTTGACGGATTTTAACGAAACTTGGTACAATTATTTTTCATACTCCTGAGCTGGTTATAGTATACTTATCATCACGCTAAAATCAATAGGAACGGAGCAGTGAAGGAAAATGTTGGGAAATCGGGAGAAGTTACTCCATTTTTTAAGCTTCCGTCGCGTGTGCAACCTTAATAGTTAAAGTTACACAGAAATCATGTATGACGGAAATATTCTCCTTAAAATTATATAAAAAATATCCTACGACAGTATATGTCAATCTTTTATGGTTGACTCACAATAACACATGTAACTCCCGATAACATTTCTTCGTACCGTCGACAACTAATGTGGCTTCCAATCCGCCAACGTAGGAACCTCAGGGTTGTCTGCTGTCTATATGACATCCTATTTAGCCCTAAGACTCCAATTTATCTGAAGTCGCGTTTCATATTCCTCGGGTCCACTCATAGTCGTGACTTACGCTCATCAAGCAACCTTACATTACAAATTCCAACTCATCGCACCAACTTCTCCTCCGAATCATTTACAGTTACTGCGATTCGCCTATGGAATGATCTGCCTTTCCATATTCGAGCATCTGCTAGTAAACTCACGTTTAAGAGATTGGTTCGTGGACACTATCTCGAATCACTGACTTAAGCACCTCATTTTCGAGCTATAGTAATTAATTGATTATCTATTATATAATATATATTTATGTATGTGTATGTATATATATGGCTATGTATATATGTATCTATTAGGTAGTTAGTTGTTATTTTAATTTGTGATGACCTTATTGTAAGTTATATGTATCTGCGCCACTTACACTTGGAACTACTAGCCATTCGGTTGACTGGTAGAGAATGCCTTGTTGCATTAAGTCCGCCAATTGTACCCAGTCTTTGTTGTGCAATAAAGTTTAAATAAATAAATAAATAGCTTAGCAGTTCGACGCTTTCTGATTATATTTGTCTACTCTTACGTTCATAACAGTCCCAGTCATCATTAATTAATAAGGTTAAGTTTTTTATTGCCTGCCCTATGTTAGGGCCATTGGGCCTTAGTCAACCACGCTGGCCCAGTGCGGGCTACTTGACTTACATATGAGGTTGCCCCATGGTATTTCTTTCACCGTAGGAGCGTCAGGTAAGGTACCCGAATCATCAGATTAGTAGATGTCGAAATCAAAACAACTCTCCTGATAATCTTCCCATAACCAGTCATAAATAAGATAATCAATGTGCGACTGTTTCCATGGACTGCAGCGAGCTCGCCGCGGCCGGCCACGGTGGCGGCCATAGCGCTCTCGATCAGGTCGCGGGGTGAGTAACCCGCCCGCCCTAGCTCGCATGCTGCACGCTAGCCACTGGCCGTACGTACACAGCGCGGAATGCACTTCGGACATTTCTTATAAGATTAGATTCTACACAATACATTGCGTTATAATTTAGATCGTTTAGCACGGATTTATAAGATAAAATCGCAACGTAGAATGTTTAATATTGCCATGATTCTAAGGTCGTGTGTATAAAAAAAAATATATATTTTGATTCAATCCGTTATACAGTATAACTAGTTAGGTTGCACAAAATCATTTTTTCACGTTCAGCTTTTTTTTATTTATGATGCGAAAATATGTTCATGTTTATAATATTTTTTTATACATAAGTATACATGACTAACGGGTCATTCATAAATTACATCACACGAATATCGTGATTTCTTGCCCCTCTCCCCGCCCTTGTCACAACTAGTCACATCACCTACTATGTATAATCAATTAGAAAAATAGTACCTTTCGGGAGTACCTAACCCTATTAATAGATAGAAAAAGACACTATTCATTTATTTATTTATGAGAGCATACAGACTTTACAATAAAAATTAATATTTACAGCACTTTTCATACTAATAGTAATAATATAAAGTTTGTGTTTTAACAGTTAGCTTATCGATTAGAATAGATTTTGAAAAATAACGTCACGAAATTTAAGACCCCTCCCACCCCCTTGTCACACAATGTCACACTTCGTCAACCCCCTCCCACCCCCTTACCGTGTGACGTAATTTATGGATGGCCCCTAATATTTTGCACAAATTTTGTATACGTACATATTATATATGTATATTACCTATATAGAACAATTAACATTTTTGTAATGACTTGATGTTTTGTTAGGGTCCTTAAAGTACTTAATTGTACTAACGTAAAAGTACTTGTTTCTATTACTAACTTTAACGAGAGGCAATATTGAACATACAATTCAAATTCACGAAAATCAAATCACTGAATTCCGTTCTGTGTGTATCGTACGCAGGTAGTGTGTAGATTTATTTGTTGAATTTGACAGATGTCAGTTGTAACTTGTAGCGCTGTCAGTTTGCTATTTGTATTTGGATTTTTTTTATTATTCCATATGTACTTTTTGACTTGACAACGTCTATTAAATTGGTACGGCGTGGAGTCATTCTCGAAAACACCGTAACGGCCGAATCTGACGCCACACGGAGTCCACGAACGGCGTAACGGCCGATCTGACGCCACATGGCAACGTAATAAAAATATAAATGTTATACATTACTTTATTTTAAATAATTTCATTGCACCCAGAAAAAATTACCATGTAATAGAAGTTGTCACGTTCAAATATCGGCAGTAGACGGAGTTCTACAGACAACCAATTTTTTTATATCACGTTTACTTCGTGTATGTTTGTGTATTGTATTTAGTTTTTTTTTATTATTCCATATGTACTTTTTATATCACGTTTGCTTCGTGTATGTTTGTGTACAATGTAATTTAGTTCACCTTTAGTTTTTTGTTACATAGAAATCACTATCTTAGCTAGATATTTGGATTGTATTAATTAAAAAATTGTACAGTTGTTAATAATTTCGCTATTTTATACTTGTTCATTTTTGAAATTTCTTTTTAAAGTCAAAGCTTTTGGTATGTAACATATATTAAAAAATACCGCTTCCTTGGCAAAGGAATTCACGTTCAAGAATAAAAACCGAAAATCATAATGCTTAAAGTTCAAAGTACGGTTCACGTCCCGTCATTATCCGTGACTTTCACATAATTGTCAAAGATTACGCTCTATTACACTGTATGGAGGTTGTATATAATTTCAATCACCGCTTTACGATTGGGCCCCATTAGTGCCAAATGGTCCACAGCATTTTCGCTGGGCTTACTCTGTATAGATCTTGTCACATGAAGCTGACTTTATTCAATGACTATTTTGTTTTGTTGAACGTTTCTATCGAAGGGTTTGACTAAATTAAGGTGTGTTAAGCATATTTATAGAATTATAATATACTAGCTGATCCGTGCCCACTTCGTTGGGCATAATATTAATAATCCCCGAAGCGAGCACGAACGCGAACCGAATTAAATCCGAAGCCATCGCGCGATGTCCGCTGCTTTAGCCTTAACACTTAAGACGATGAGTTTTCTTATTTTCATAAAGATCTCAATCTCAAGAACTCAAAAATATATCTTCCATAGTTAAGGCAGCGCACTGTAGGACACCCATAGGTCATTAATCTTAAAAACCTACTATGTATTTTTACACATTTTTCCTGGATAGTTGCTATACCTTCTGAAAACTATAAATAGATCAGTAATAATAGTGCGCGTTGAAAAAAAAAGCGTTTCCTACGTAAGAAACGCTTTCATTCGACCGTTTATTCTCAGATTCACTTTGCAAAACGGACTACCACGTAAAAGCCTTTTTATTTTTCGGTTTTTTTATATAACCTATGACACTCAGCAATAATGTGGCTTCCTATTGGTGAAAGAATTTTTAAAATCAGTTCAGTAGATCCAGAGATTACCTCTTACAATTTAACAAATATACAAACATACAAACTTTACTTCTTTATTATATTAGTATAAAAGTAAAATGAGTTTCCATATTGTTGTTGAACTCTCACATTAAAGTTGAAGGTATGAAGAGATAACGATAGATAGTTAATCTGCTCATGTTAGGTCGCTATCAGAAACTTACACGCATGTTCTGTACGAATTGGTTCGTAAGCGACCAAAACGGTCACACGTGTGTCATGACGTGACGTGAAAGTACAATCGCTAGATAATCGCGTGAAATATCCGATCTAGACGCCAATTATTTCAATTGTTCTAGTTTCGATTCTTTAGTGTCTATGGAGCATAACATTGATTTTTTTTCTGTTTAGCCGACTTTTATGGGATTTATGGAAAAGGTATGTGTCATTTTTAATATCCGACTGCGTCAGAAGTTTATGTATTTCAAGAGTATTTATGTATATATAATAATTTACCATGCTCTACAGCCTAAATGGCTAAATGTATCTTATCTTGAAAGATGTTGTTAGATTCGTATTTACTGTGAGAGTGACAAGCACTAGATATGTCAGAAACCTGGCATAGGAGACACCGTGATCAAGAAGGCGATTCTCCCATTGCGAGGCTCCACCCTTGCACTGCGGTGGGGTTGACCCTTGCGATTATCCCTAATGCGGATAACTCGGATGCGTAATTTTTGGTAGTGGGGGCTGCGTTCGCGCTGTCCCCCAAAAATATAACCGCCGGCATTGATTGCGGCAATGCTGGCGGACGAGGGAGGTTGGAGGGCTGTGGCCTCCTTCTGTGAAGCAGTGATGCTCCAGAAGGAGGCCGCCGAGCGGGGTCGGGAGATGGCCGATCCCGCTCGAAGACGGCGGCGCCGGGCTCGGTAGCACAGCTGCGGCGCCGCCGCGGGTCGCCGGCGGGCGCGAGGAAGTCGCGACTGCTACGGCGACCCGGGATGGACCACGCCCCTTCCGTGGCCGGGAGGCGTCGTCGGTGGAGGAGACCGGGGGAGGTAGTAGCCTCCCCCGAGGAGGGCTCCCCTCTAGGCAGGGGAGCGGAGGCTGGGGGTTCCCGGAAGTGGCTTGATGTTACCGGGGGCTCCCTACATGCCTGAGGAAGGCCATCCCTGAGGTTTTTAGTGGGTAGGCCTCCCCCTTCTGGGGAGGAGAGCCCCACATAACCGCCGGCTCGCCACAGCCGGGGTATGCAATTTAATGCACTTTCCTCAGAGGAACAAAAAAAATGAAAAGGGTTAACACTTTGCAGCCTAAAGCGCTAGATTAATTTAGCTAGAGAGGTGTCATTAGATTTGTATTTACTGTGACACTGTTATATATAAACATAAAAAGGATAATTTTAAGAAAATAAATTTCCAACTTTTTGTTCAACAATTTTTCTAATAAAATCCTATAGCAAGAAAGTCATAGCAGTGAGAACCCATACTCTAAATTAAGGTTCAGTGAATTTAGAGCTCAAACCTATATTACATTGCAGATTACTTCCATCTACTGACTAGACTTCCCTTTAAATTACAATAAACGCACCAAGAAATAGAGGTTATGACTCGCCGCACTAGAAGTACGGCGATTCTGTGCCGAGGCAAAGAAGGAGGCTCTATACCAATGATTCCTAAAGTTATGATCTATGACAACCTGCAAGGGATCTACGTTAGCGAAAAACAAATTTGGTGGTCCATGAAATAAAAATGGGGATCCACGATAATGGATCTCAACAAACACTGAAAATATAAAGACATAAAATTGTTAATAAAAGAACCTATGAAGTAAAAAAAATATTATATCTTTATATATATAAATCTTCTGTACGTGTGTTAGTTATTGAACTCCTCCTAAACGGCTGGACCGATTTTGATTAATTTTTTTTTGTGTATGAATCCTCATCATCCTCATCCTCAAACCCCCTGGGGTTTGAGGATGGTTTAGATTCACAATACGGTCATCTAGATATAGCTTTCATAGCTAAATTGTTTATTTAAAAACATTTGACACAACATGACATTTGAGACATTTGACAGGACAACATCTGTCAGGTCAGCTAGTGTGTTTATAAAATTTTGTAATTTTAGGAAGTAGGCATTCAATATCAGGTAAGTAGGGAGTCTACCCAAAACCAAGAATCATGGCAAAGGGTCTACGACACAAAAAAGTTCAGGAACCAGTACTCTATACTAATGGAAAGAGGCAATTGCCATCTGGGTTGCCAACTACTAGACGGTCAATGCGGTCACGCTCGCTACCAGTTATCATAAGCAAGATGCTGGCTGATACAGGGCATTGAAGGCTGTCGCACAGGCAGCGGAGACAAGGCGAGAAAGAGATCCCCATGCTCCCCTCCGCCACAGACGTGTGATGGTAGAAGACGGGCCCACACAGTCCTACTTTCATGACCAAAGGTGGCTCCTGATGTACGCAAATACAACCCCTGTCTGAGGATTAGTACGATACTACGATAATCCCCTATAGGCGTTTAGACCCGGTCCGTAGCTGATCGGGTCATCCTGAGGCGATCCGGATCCGAAATTCGGATGCCCAGTCCATGGATGTCTCCTCCAATGTCCATTTTGTCCGGGTACACTACGAAGAGTACTACATACTCCTAATGACTATCCATCATCATCATCATCATGGTGCACAAAATAGGTTTATAGGTTAGATAGGCCTCCTTAAAGTTATTGCGTCATTTATAAAAAATTATGTATGGTGAAAAGTTTTAGTGTTAATAATTTATTTTTAACTTTTTAGTTCATTTTATAAACAAATAATAAAAGCTTGTTTTAAAAAAGGTTTTTTTTTCTTTAATTTTATTTTTAACTTTTTAGTACCTCTACAGGCTGAGAACAAGCCCTTTCATTTGATACCCATATTGTAGGAACGAATAAAAGAAAAATAATCGGCATTTTTGGTGTTCCGCCGTATTGGATTAAGAGTGACGTAACATTATTTTTTTCTAGTTATTCTTGGCAAGCCCTTTTATTTAATACCCATATTGTAGGAGTGCATTAAAAATAATTGGTCCGCCGTATTGGATAATAATAATATAATAATAATAAAATCTTTATTTCCTCTTATACAATTAATATTCCACAATAATTTAAACATGGCTTGTTAGTGAGGCTGGTGCCTTAACTAGGTTGCCCTGTATCAAAGGACACCAGGTCTCCACCTTCAGATCACAATAAATACAATTTGTGATGACAAAAATATTACATAGATATCTATTATAGTACATGCTACGAATTTAGAGAGTAGAGCATGCATTTAGTGTGTGGAGGAGAAAGTGTGTGGGTACGTGTAGTGTGTGTGTGTGTGTGTGTGTGTGTGGGTGTGTGTGTGTATGTGTGTGTGTGTGTGTGTTGTCAAGCTCGTATTCGATGATACACATACGGGAACATTTAAACGAAGGTGCGTTTCACAATAATATTAATAATAAACCTAGGTATATTACTTGTGGTAGGTATATTATCCGCGGCCAAACAACAACAAAAACCCTTTATACACTTAACTAGTTAAGTGCAAAGGATCCCACCACTACTTGGGCACAGATAGAATGTCTTCAGTCTCATCATAGTTTAAGCCCAATAGCCAAGATGTAGTAGCCTTTTTACAGTGATATTTATTGAGGCTATAAATGTTATTAACTTTGTTACATATATTATAAATGTGTGATCCCAGAAAAACAAAAAATCTATGAGCGAACGACGTGTTGCAAAAGTTACCTGAACACACAATATCATGACGTCTCTTCTCGGTGCGCAGATTGGGATTATATTTAGTGATTTCATGTTTTTTTATAATAGTAAAAAGAATAAACAATCTGCGCACCGACAAGACCTGCCACTCCTTATAGAGCTCAGTAGTACTGAACCAAAAGGGTCGAAAGGTCGCCACCTTTAAAACAGCACGTTGAGCAACTTCAAGGTTTTTTAAATGAGTCTTGCTTGCACCACCCCAAACAGTTATGCAGTATATGAGTATTGATTGACCGACAGCAAAATAAACCATTTTAAGGATCTCGATATCGGTTATATAACGCAAACCTTTGAACATGAAGATTAGTTTTCTTACTCGGGTCGACAAAATTTTTATATGTTCTTTGAAATTTAGGGATTCATCCACGATCACTCCAAGGTATTTGATAGAAGAGACTCTTTGGAGCTCGGGACACGTCATTGAGGTGTTGTGGCACAGTTTAGATACACATGAGTGAGCTATTAGCTTAACGTTGATTGGTAAATCAACGTTACGCAATCCAAAAGTTATAAATTTAGTTTTGCTAGTATTCATAGTTAAACAGTTGGATATAAACCAATCAGTTACGGAATTTAATCCTCTTTGAGCTGTTGCAAATACTTCACACCAATCACTTCCCTGAAATATGAGAGCCGTGTCATCGGCAAATGCCACAATTTTACCATCTGATATGTTTAGTTTCGGAAGATCGTTGATGAAAATAAGAAACAGGGTAGGTCCTAATATACTTCCTTGTGGAATGCCGTATGTGATGGGGAAATCAGAACTAGTTATCCCCCCAATATTTACTCTCTGCATTCGGTTTGTAAGGTAACTTTCAAATAATTTTAATTGTACATCTCTTATTCCCATCAGTTCTAATTTTCTTAAAAGAGTTGGAATTCGGACGGTGTCAAATGCCTTTGCAAGGTCGATAAAGACAGTCAGACATTTCCTACCTAGGTCAAGGTTCGTGACAATGAGATCTACAACCTCATGCACAGCATCAGCTGTAGATTTTTTAGCACGAAAGCCAAACTGATAAGGAGAAAGTTATTCTCTAGGTACTTTATCAGTCTTAGATTAATAATACGCTCCAATACTTTAGAAAGAGCTGATAGTATTGAGATAGGGCGATAGTTTGTTACGTCATCGCGGTTACCTGCCTTATAGATTGGTTTAATTATAGCAACTTTGAAAACATCTGGGAAAATGCCTGTACTTAAACTAAGATTGCAAATATGAGTAACAGAGGGAACTAGTAATTTTATAAAACGTTTAAGAAAATTTGAAGAGATACCGTCAATGCCACAAACGCTCAATCTTTCAAGGAAAGGATGATTTGCGCAACTTCCTTCTCATTCGTCTCCACGAGCAGAAAAGAATGAGGGGTACTGAAATGACTGGCATGGTTAATCGTTTGGGCATTTGTTGTAGATAGGTTCTTTTCCGCAAGATTTTTGCCAACATTAGCAAAATATTGGTTTATTTGGTCAGCTGATTGAGAAGGTGAGCCTGCACACGTAAGAAGTTCACAAGCCAAATCTTTGGGCCTCTCAGATCCAACACTACTCCGAATAGTGGCCCATAATTTCTTTTTGTTAGAGCCCGCTTGTATTTTCTGTTGTTTATGATATTCTATTTTTGCTTTTTTAAGAATACTGTTACAGTAATTTCGGTATCTTTTGTATGTAATGCAAAGCATTTCATTGTTTCCCTGACACTGTTTAAGTGTTTTATGCATGCGGTCACGATTACGCATACACTTTAGTAAGCCTGGCGTAATCCAAGGCTTTAATATCCTTCTACGTCGGGAGACTTTTACAGTTTTAGTATTTGAAAGCTGTGCCTGAGCTAGAATATCATGCAAAAAATTCGCAGCAATATTAGGATCGGTCGCCATAAGAATGGGTTGAAAATCAAGGCTATTCATGACAGTATCAAGACCCACATAATCAGTCACTTTATAGGACCCCACGGGATATTTAGGTTGAGACATATTTATGCATAAAAGAATGGCATCATGGTCCGTAATGGCGCTATGTATAACAAATGAAGTAAATTGTTTAACTGATTTTACTATAAAATGATCTAAACATGTAGATTTCCTAGTACTAAGGGTATGAGCTGGCCATAACTGATAGGTAACTAGCCAAAAAGTTGAGATAATCATCCGAAAAAGCTTCATCACTATTCGGAGTGATATTAATATTGATATCGCCTGCAATTATAATGTTTTTGACCGAAGATAACGAGTTCAATATTATGCTTAGAGATTTCAAAAATTTTGGTACATTTTTCTTGAAACAATAAGGCCTGTATATAGCAAGAATGGCTGTATGATCAAATATTCTTATCAACAAACAGTTAGCTTCAGGAAACTCTGGTTCAAATATTTTATATTTTATAGATTTTTTTATATAGACGACAACACCATCATTTTGGTTATAATTTTTTGTGGTTACGTGATTAAAATAATTATGCATGTATGGAATATTGTCCTGAGAGTGCTTTAACCAGCATTCAGTTAAAATTATTATGTCAGGGTCAATCTTAATTCTAGAGATAAATGTGGTAAAACTATCGTAGTTTTTCAAAATACTACAAATATTTTGGCTTAAAATACTTGTTTGACTCCGTTGGTGAGGGACATAGGATGATACATCCTCAGCATCAATAGTTATTGCATTATTTGGTTCAAAATTATCGATATCCGAAAGCAAGTTATTTATATCAGCGAATTTTATAACTAAATAAAGGATTGATTATTAAATTTGAATAAATATATTTGAAAATAATGAACAAGAAAACGAAAAAATGTTTTTTTTTTTTTTTTTGCACCTCTCGATTCAAGTAGTAAACCGTATCCGTACCGAAAATGTGTGTGAGTAAAGGTTTGTGAGTATGTGTCAGTAAATGCATCTTTGTGTGCTCAAGAAATAAAGTATGTGCATGTATTGATGTGTGAGTGTGCGCGAGAAAGCTAAATATACAGAAAGTTAATATAATAATAATTTTGATTGTGAATAGTCACATGGTTGCTTTTAATTTAAGTAGATCTAGTTCATTCCTAATTAATATGGCAGCTTGCCCGTCCTCCTTGCGCAGATAGACATTTCCACCAGCCACCCAACAGTATTTAAAAGATTCTGTCTTCTTAAAGTCTTTAGCTAGGTAAAGAATGCGACGGCCTTTGGTTGTTAAGAGCTCAGATATATTTATGACAGTTGAGAGGTCTTGTAGTCCAATGTCTGCTGCCGTCAGAGGCTTAGATGTGGAACGGTATCGATTTTTTATCGACGTTAAGATTTTTTCTTTAACAATAGTATTTATGCATTCGACGACGACGGACGAAGTACTGTGCTCTTTTTTACTGGGCAGTCGGTAAACATCTCGTAAGTCACTGTCTTGGAAGGCAAGCCCAAGGGTATTGACCAATTTTTGGGAGGATGGATACGCCGCCATGTTGGATTTAGAATGACGTCACATTATTTTTTTCTAGTTATTCTTGGCAAGCCCTTTTATTTGATACCCATACTGTAGGAGTCCATTAAAAATAATTGGTCCGCCATATTGGATACGCCGCCATGTTGGATTTAGAATGACGTCACACAGTTAATCATGCATTGTCATCCGAACTAAACGTGTACACCAAATTTCAGCTCAATCGGAAACCGGGAAGTGGATCAAATTTAAGTTGCAAGATTTGATTACAGAACGACAGACAACGGGACAGGTGAAAGTAAATAAAAGCTTGTAATTACCTATAAATAGATACTCGTTTTAAAAAGTGTACTGTTAAAGATTATTTAAAGCATAATAAGATAACTGTAGAGGTTCAATTTTGATAATTTTGCCTTAGCTTTGAAAAAGAAAGAAGTACTCTTCATAATCGGAAAATTTGAAAAGCATTATTGATACAAAAAATGGAGTGGAATGGGACCAGAACAGTACGAAACCGCGACCTGAGATGATCTATCAATTGACGTATTAAAGTTATATCTTACACAAATTTTAATGGTTGAGAATTCGAAACAAACACGAGATTAAATGGAGCTAAATCTCGCGTGTAATTCTAAACGCCGTCTGCCATTGTTCTGCGTTCACGGTGCTCCAGTTATTTGGGATATAACGACATCTGCGTTATTCTCAGCCTGAGAACTAAAGCGTACAATGACGGCGATTGCAAAAACCAGAGATGGTAAACCTTTGGTTAAATATTAACATTTTTTTGTGGTTCCCCGTACTTAGAATTGAAACTCAATTTTTTTTTTCATGAAACCCATACTTGTGGCTATTTCTAATATATTTTTTTTTCTAAACTGAATAGTTTGCGCGAGAGACGCTTCGAAAGTGGAAAAATGTGTGTGTGTGTGTCTGTGTCCCGTAACTTCTAAAAAAGGGAATGATAAATGTAAAAATGATATATGACGTACACTACCACGCAAACTTCCACCGAAAATTGGTTTGAACGAGATCTAATAATTAGTTTTTTTTAATAAGTTATAAATAGACATCGGATAATCGGATGCATATTTACCTAAAGTTAGTTTAAGACAAATTATGGAAACGGCTTTTTATTGTTTTGTTAAATAAAATTTTTCACCATTTCTGTTTTTTTATTCAATTATTTAATTGATTATTGTTTTAGTCAAACTAGCTCACTACTTTCGTATAACACTCTTCATGTAATAAATCGTACATTCATAAATCGCACGGGGAACTGAAACTAAACTTCATGTAAATACGTATGCATAGTTGTATAAATGAACCCAGAGCCTCGGTCTTTTGAAAATAAATACCACGTGCTAATTTAGTAATTTTCAAACAATATCACTACGTTAAATTTGCAGTCCCGTATTTTCCCGCGATTTTTATTTAACAAAATGTATTTTAAAAAGCCGCTTCCATAATTTGTGAGCCAAAAATTAACTTTAGGTAAATATGCATCCGATTATCCGATTTCTAATTATAAATCTTAATAAAGAATAAAGAAAAACATTTATTTAGATGTATAGTTGGCACGGAACCCTATGTGCGTGAGTCCGACGCGCACTTAGCCGGTTTTTTTCTATTTTATATATGTGAGATGTTACAAGCAGACTGACCGATACAGCTACAGGTTTGGGGCGGTATAAAAAATATACAAACGTTCGGTCGAAAAATTATGTAGCATTTTACAAAAATAGTTCCACAAAATTTAATCTCCCCATTCTCATATAAACAAACGTAAAACAAGTTCTTATATAAAAAGCCTACTACAAATACAATTATATTTCTTATGTTATATATTGACAAACAAACAGACCGACCACCTGAAGGTAAATGGTTTCAGTCGCCTATAATTATGTATGTATGGTTTTTGTGAGATTTACAGCAAATCTGTGACCACAAAATATTTCCAGTACCGTAGAAAAGTAAGATAGACTTTGTGAATAATAATATGATGAAGAAAGAGAAGAAAGTGAGTGTAGGAATAGTAATATCGATTGGTAGAGGAGAGCGGAAGAGTTATGGCTCCTATAAATAAAATTGGGAACAAGGCAAAAAAAAAAGAGAATAAGAATTTATTTACATATTTAACACTAGCTTTCTGCCCGCGGCTTCGCCTGCGTGGATTTCGGGATTGGGTCTATAGAGGATTAAGGGTCATAGCTTTTATCGCGCTTCTCGTGGGACTATGCGTTTATCGAGATAAAAATACCGCAAAACCTTGCTCAAGAATCACTCTATCTATTGATGAAAACCGCATGAAAATCTGTGCAGTAGTTTTTGAGCGAAGCCTTTATTGCGCATCCCGTGGAATCTGTCGATTTTTCCGGGATAAAAAGTACCCTATTATTTAATCTGGACTTTTATCTTTACGTCTGCAAAATTTCAAAGCAATCGGTTCAGTAGTTACGGCGTGAAAGCGGAACAAACAAACAAACTCACTTTCCGATTTATAATATTATATTAAGTAGGGAAGTAAGGATAACAGTTGATCACCCCTGGCCCCACTCGCGCACGCGACCAACGCTGGGTAACACCATAATGCAAGGCTCGTGGACAGTATTGCTAATTGTTATTTCAACACAAGCGGCATTTATATCACGGTCGCTTGGCAAATTAACATTTTTATGACGTTCTCTAACATAGACGATTATTTATTGTTTCTGTGAGAAGGTTGGAAGAATTAAATGGATGGCGACTGCATGAGTTCTGGAGGAATTGTGTAATTCTATTACCAATATAATTGTTCTGTGCTTTAGTTGAATATTTTAGACATTTGCATAGTAACCCAATCAGCATAATTCTGCGCGTGACATGACATAACTAATTCATTGGTGCATTTTAATTATATACGGTAAAATAAAAATACCCGCATGTATTCTTATTTTAATTTCATGATATCTTTTGAATGGAATGTCCGATTTCAATAATTCAAAAAGTAATCGTCAGGTATTGAGACAGTCATTACTCTACTATTGATGAAAACAAAATTATTTGGATAAAAAAATATAAATGGTATGGATAACACGGTCTTTTTTTTTGTTCCCTGAGGAAAATGCATTAAATTGCATACCCCGGCTGTGGCGAGCCGGCGGTTATGTGGGGCTCTCCTCCCCAGAGGGGGGAGGCCTACCCACTAAAAACCTCAGGGATGGCCTTCCTCAGACGTGTAGGGAGCCTCCTCGGGGGAGGCTACACTACCTCCCCCGGTCTCCTCCACCGACGACGCCCCCCGGCCACGGAAGGGGCGTGGTCCATCCCGGGTCGCCGTAGCAGTCCCGACTTCCTCGCGCCCGCCGGCGACCCGCGGCGGCGCCGCAGCTGTGCTACCGAGCCCGGCGCCGCCTTCTTCGAGCGGGGTCGGCCATCTCCCGACCCCGCTCGGATGGATAACACGGTTTGATTTTGATCGGCATTTCAATCAATTTGTTAAATTTAAAAAAGTAATTATAGTGACGTAACTACAATAATTAGACATATGGTCTCGCAAAGTTTTTTGTAGAGATTAATATATTCTATAATATTGTCGAACATTTTTTTTGTCCTATCATTAATACTCCTCGCAGCGAAAGCGATGCAAGACATTGTATGGCTAATTTTTTTACACCTTCGGTTGGTTTTAATAAGAATTTCTAAAGATTTCTATAGTAATCTAGTACTAAATATAGCCTATGTTACTCAGTGATAATGTAGCTTTCTAATGAAGAAACAATTACTAAAATCGGTCCAGTACTTTTTGAGTTTATTCGTTACATACAAAAAAAATCTTTCCTCTTTAAAATATTTGTGTAGATTAATCAATATCCATTTCGAGTCTTAACATAATCGGAGAGGCTAATTGGTTTAAGTGTAAGGAAAAATTATTGTATATTATTACATGTATGTTTGTATGTTGGGGTCAAATCTTACAACTCAATTTTAAGGCATTTGCCCTAAATCGATTGAGCTAAAATGTTGTATACACGTTTTGTTTGGATGACAACTGTGTGATGCCATTCGAAATCCAAAAAAGCGGCATCACAATTTTTCTGTCGTGTTTTTAATATTAGCGTTGCACCCGTGCAAAACCGGGGCGGGTCGCTAGTATAGATAAAATAAAATATCATCCACCCAAAATCAAAATATCTTGTCTTTCCTACTAAGGTTAATGTGTGTTAGCTTAATGGCTTCAAATGCCCTCCGCCATTGAATAGATAGATTATACAGTAGCTTCGGACCTACCTACATAAGTTCACGGAGTTATTGACACGACGATGACGCGCTGTTCTGTTAATGTAGCTTTAATAGAGACAGCATTTCCTTTGTGGTAGAGGATTTGACCCAGTTTTAGGGCAATGTCAACGTAGCTCTGAGTATGATTAAATTTAAGGTTTGAATATTGACTTGCACTCGTTTAATACACGAGAAAAAGTTTACATACTAACGAATATCATTACATAGTATAAAACAAAGTCGCTATCCGCCGTCTGCCTGCCCCTTTGTATGCTTAGATCTTTCAAACTACGCAACGGATTTTGATGTGTTTTTTTTTATAGATAGTGATTCTTTGAAATTTGCGAAAAGTAATACGATACGGTTTGAGATGTCGTTGTAATCATCGTAAATGTGATGTTTATTTTGCGAATGTTCGTCTGTCAAATTCAATTCATCGTTGTCATTTGAGGCTTTCTTATGTCAAAATTAATATCGTTCGTTCGATCGTCCGTTGAAAGATACGACACGACGAAGTCCACGATATATCGAATATCGTTTCTAAGAGTATGCTAGTGTGGGGCGACGTATAAAAAAAAAATTTCGTCTTCTTTTCGATTCTATGTAGCAATAGATATGTATCTAAATATATAGTTATCTAAAAGTCAAAGTCATTATTCATAATTTCATTTGAATAATTAAGGTAAAGACAGCATCCTGTTCTATCCACGCATTTTAAAATCGTTTTGTAATACCCTATAATCACAACATGAAACTTAAGGACACTGACACATGCAGAGTCTGCGAACAAGAGCGTGAAACACCAATACACCTCTTGTGCTACTGTGAACCGCTGATTCACAAAAGAAACAGACACCTGGGGAAACACATCCTTGACCCAGATGAAATAAAAACAATCCGAACTGGGAACATCCTATCTTTCTTGGTCAGTGCCCAGTTAAGGGAGCTACTGTAGGGCCTACATAGAACCTACATAGGAGGCTGGTCACAATAGATCTTAATAGGTCGCAGTGATGCACATCAGCCCCGACTTACATGAAATAATAATAATACCCTATAATATCCCATAATGAATACATAAGTTGGTAATATTGATATTGTTATGTTGGCAGCGATCCAGGACAGCCGCTGTTACCTCATGAGCGGAGGTGCCGTCGAGAGCTTCTTCATAAGCGAGGATACGCCCGTCGGCAGCGTCATAGGTATGTGTTCATCTGACTTGGGTTAAATAAAATTTGAAATAAAACTCAAAAAACTAGAAAATACGCGGATTTTACGCTTTGTATTTAAAAATTTTCAAATTTAAGCGTTATAGAAAATACTTATAAGTTTTCGCATTACTTTTGACGTGAAACGTCTTTAAAATCGCACCGAAACATACGGGTACCAGGTTTAAAAAGTGGACCGTAACGAAAAGGTCTATATCATCGTACCTTAATAATTAAAAAACTATTAGTCTTAGACACAAAAATGTGGTGTGAATATTTCACTTATATTAGTCAGCTCGCTGTTGTCACATTGAGTTTTTTATTAAAATACTTAAAAACACTGTCAATCTTGTTTTTATTTCAATCTTTTACTTTAAAAAGCGATTCCCTAACATGGACGTTTCACGTTAAAAACCAACGGCCGTGTGCCCCGGCACAGCCCCACCCGATTTTTTTAACAAGATTTTGGTTACAATTAAATTGATTTGTGTCAGAATTTTGTACATCATTGAATATAACTTTATGACAAATAATTTTCTTGCCTTTGCTCTTAGGTCTATTGACGTGTGTAAAAAGAAATTTTGCTCTCTTGGTTATTAAATTAATAAGGAATAAGCCAAATTGTAGCCTGTGTGTTATTCTGATGTATAATCTATATTATTGTAAAGTTTCATTAAAATCCATCCTGAGGGCCTAGACAAGAACCTTTCGATAATCGTAATCGCATCGCTAATTCGGATTCGGAAACGGACTTATTTGAAGCACTGTTAGAGAGTATCTGTTAGTATCAGTGAATCACTTGGAAGAAACGACTCACTGAGTCGTTTCTATAAAGATTGACACATTTCTACCCTAGTAGCAATCATCGTTGGGGTGTCGATGCCAACTGTTGGATTTTGTTGAGAGGTTATTGTTGGTGATTGGTACTGCCAACAAAACCCAAACATTGTTCCAACCGCGCCACTGTTGCCCCAACATTGCCCCAACTATGCCAAACCAACGTAATATTTCCTACAAATTACTAACAACGGGACAACGATGGCCAGCCAACAGTTGGCTCTATCGACCTTTTTTTTTGTTATCGCTGAGGAAAATGCATTGAAGTGTGTATATGTCTATCTGTGTTTATCCGCTCAGAATCGCTCGTATTACAGTCTTAATCCTGGTTCTGGCAGAATAATCAGCGCCACAGCCAGCTGTGGCAAAATGCTGAGTCAGGACCGTTTCGCTTGCACAGTACACTACCAGCAGTCACTGATATGTGTGTTCTCTTGTTTTGTTAATAATTTTTTACGACGATTGTATAAAGTCTTGTATCTGTACTGTGTAGACGAATAAATATTTTATCTATCTATCTAATTGCATACCCTGCAAATATAATATAATACCCCGGGAAAGCGCAGAATTATGTGGGGCTCTCCTCTGAGGAGGGAGGCCTACCCACTAAAAACCTCAGCGATGCCCCTCCACTGACGCCTGCCGCGAGCGCTCGATCTCTCTCGCTCGCCGAGGAGAACTGCCCGCGGCGTGACAGGGCCGTGGGAACCCGTAAGGACACTACCACGACCCTCTACTATCGGGTGACAAACCACACCGTTGGCCAACTCAAAAGTGGATGGAGGCCCAACTATTAGCCAACTTAAATTGCTACTAGGGTAGTTAAGTAAAAAGAAATCTACCATCTGTGCAGACGATGTCGCAGACACCAGCTAGTAACCAGAAACTAGTTGCTATTTGATATTTTGCATCGACAATCAGCTCTGTATGTCCAAGCTTGATTTTTTTTTATTTTGATTACTGTCAGGCACGTTGAGCGTGAACGGCGACGCGAGCGAGGCGGGCGACATCTCGCTGCGACTGCAGGAGTCCGCGGCGGCCGTGGGCGTGGCGCCGCGCTCCAAGAACCTGACGCTGCTGCGGCCTCTCGACCGCGAGGAGGTCACGGGACCGGCTGGTGCTTACGTCAACGTGCGCTGCGACCGCCGCCGGTCTACTGACCCGGTACATCCCCGTTATTGTATACTAGCTGTGCCCGAGACTTCGTCCACATGGAATAGTTATTTTGAGCATCATATTTATTTTTGCAAACAACCACCTCAGCTATTACTCAATCTTGACAACGCGACATATCCAAATTTAATTACCATAAAAACTATTCTAGTGAGTTAACCTTAAAAGATAGACATATACTGTCGCGGACATTTTTTTAGATCATTTTAAGAGGAATAATTCATCCATACATATTTTTTTTTGGTATCTAGAACCATTTTCAAAGAAATGAATAATTTTCCCCGTTTTTTCCACATTTTCCATTATTTCTTCCCTTCTTCCTTCCTCGATAAATGGGCTATTCAATAAAAAAAGAATTTTTAAATTCGCACCAGGAGTTCCACAGATTAGCGCCTTCAAACAACAAACAAACAAACTCTTCAGCTTTATAATATTAGTAAGTAAGTATAGATTTACAGAAAAAAAATTGAAATAAATAAAAAATTTAGACCCAACCCCCCAAACGTAGCGGAAGGCTACGTAGCAAAATAATAAAAGGTAAAAAGAAGAAGAAAAATACAAGAAACTATATATTAAAGAATTATTAAAACAGCACGACCTAAACTTAAGAACTAAATTGAAATCATAAATAATAATAATAAAAATGGTAGAGAAGGAAAAAAGAAGGCGGTACCAGGTACTAGGCAGACAAAGTAACAGTAGGCTGGCAGTATACAGCAGCAGGCTGGTAGATACGCAGCAGCAGACTGGCAGGTGTGCAGCAGCAGGCTGGCAAGTATTCTGCAGCAGCAGGCAGGCACGTCGAAAACGTAGGAGGCTCGAAGTGGCAGCAATAATACATGGTGCAAATTTTAGCGAGATTTGAGATTCTTTTGGTGTAGTATGCAGCAGAGTTTTCACACAGTACTTTCAGAGTTGAAGACTCTTATTTTCATAGACAGTTTAAGGTAGTATACAAGGTAGTTTGTAGAATCAGAATCAGAAGTAGAATGTCCGCCTAGAGACCCTGGATCGCCTTTTATGAATGGGTGGTAGGAAAAAATTTGAACGATTCAAAAGAGCTTTCTATAAAGTCATATTTTAATAAAGTTAATTTTGATTTTCCACATTATATCATTGACCCGGTACTTCCCCGTCAATGTGCATCTTCTGCTGTGTGCGAGTATTTACCACCGACCCGGCAGTTAAGAGTCATATCACTGACCCGGTATTTCCCTCTCACGGTGAATCTGCAGTAGACCCGGACCCTGTCATTGTGTGTCTACTGTTCGGTATTTGCCACCGACCCGGCACTTTCCTACCATGGTGTATCTGCCACTGATCCTGTAACTTCTCTCTTCTGTATATCTGCCGCAGACCCGATATTTTCCTGTCAATGTGTGTCTACTGCTATGTTTCTACCATTGATCCGACACTTCTCTGTCATGGGAGCCTACCATTTCCAGTTACTTCCATCTCATGGCGTATCTACCACTGACACGGTACTTCCTTATCATGTTTTGTTATCATGTGTGTGCTGTCGATGTCATTAAAGCTCAAACGCTCTCGCTGCTGCCAAATCAAACTTTGGCTTATTATTTAATTGTTTTTGTTGCATGAATATTAAAAATGGTTCTTCTTCTTTTTCCTGCCCTTTTCCCACCTTAAGTAGGGTCGGCACAACATGTTTTCCTCTTCCATTCTCCTCTGTCACTCGTCAGCTCAACATCGACTTCCTTTACTCTCATATCAGAATTCACACATTCAATCCATCGCTTTCTTGGTCTACCTCTCATCCTAGGTCCATCTATATTCATATCCATCATTCTTCTTGTTATATGGCTTTCATCCCTCCTCATTACATGCCCAAACCATGCTAACCTACTGCTCCTTACCTTCTCAGTCACTGGCGCTACTTTCAAACTTCCTCTTCCTCTATAATAATATATTAAAAATGGTTGATGGAATAAATAATTTGAGGACAGAGCTTCATAATTCCGGTCTCGGTGCGCGTGTGGGACGTGAACGACAACGCGCCGCAATGGGAGGGCGCGCCGTACCGCGCGCGGGTGTCCGAGCTGGCGGCCGTCGGCAGCGTGGTGCTGCGGCCGCGCGCCACCGACCGCGACCAGCCCGGGCCCCACGCTACTGTCGCCTACTCAGTGCTGCCCCACTCTCAAGCTCATCACGTAAGTAACCATTCAAGCTGGCGGCCGTCGGCAGCGTGGTGCTGCGGCCGCGCGCCACCGACCGCGACCAGCCCGGGCCCCACGCTACTGTTGCCTACTCAGTGCTGCCCCACTCTCAAGCTCATCACGTAAGTAACCATTCAAGCTGGCGGCCGTCGGCAGCGTGGTGCTGCGGCCGCGCGCCACCGACCGCGACCAGCCCGGGCCCCACGCTACTGTCGCCTACTCAGTGCTGCCCCACTCTCAAGCTCATCACGTAAGTAACCATTCAAGCTGGCGGCCGTCGCAGCGTGGTGCTGCGGCCGCGCGCCACCGACCGCGACCAGCCGGGCCCCACGCTACTGTCGCCTACTCAGTGCTGCCCCACTCTCAAGCTCATCACGTAAGTAACCATTCAAGCTGGCGGCCGTCGGCAGCGTGGTGCTGCGGCCGCGCGCCACCGACCGCGACCAGCCCGGGCCCCACGCTACTGTCGCCTACTCAGTGCTGCCCCACTCTCAAGCTCATCACGTAAGTAACCATTCAAGCTGGCGGCCGTCGGCAGCGTGGTGCTGCGGCCGCGCGCCACCGACCGCGACAGCCCGGGCCCCACGCTACTGTCGCCTACTCAGTGCTGCCCCACTCTCAAGCTCATCACGTAAGTAACCATTCAAGCTGGCGGCCGTCGGCAGCGTGGTGCTGCGGCCGCGCGCACCGACCGCGACCAGCCCGGGCCCCACGCTACTGTCGCCTACTCAGTGCTGCCCCACTCTCAAGCTCATCACGTAAGTAACCATTCAAGCTGGCGGCCGTCGGCAGCGTGGTGCTGCGGCCGCGCGCCACCGACCGCGACGCAGCCCGGCCGCGCCCCCCGCCCCCGCCGCCACGCGGGCCCCACGCTACTGTCGCTACTCAGTGCTGCCCCACTCTCAAGCTCATCACGTAAGTAACCATTCAAGCTGGCGGCCGTCGGCAGCGTGGTGCTGCGGCCGCGCGCCACCGACCGCGACCAGCCCGGGCCCCACGCTACTGTCGCCTACTCAGTGCTGCCCCACTCTCAAGCTCATCACGTAAGTAACCATTCAAGCTGGCGGCCGTTCGGCAGCGTGGTGCTGCGGCCGCGCGCCACCGACCGCGACCAGCCCGGGCCCCACGCTACTGTCGCCTACTCAGTGCTGCCCCACTCTCAAGCTCATCACGTAAGTAACCATTCAAGCTGGCGGCCGTCGGCAGCGTGGTGCTGCGGCCGCGCGCCACCGACCGCGACCAGCGGGCCCCACGCTACTGTCGCCTACTCAGTGCTGCCCCACTCTCAAGCTCATCACGTAAGTAACCATTCAAGCTGGCGGCCGTCGGCAGCGTGGTGCTGCGGCGCGCGCCACCGACCGCGACCAGCCCGGGCCCCACGCTACTGTCGCCTACTCAGTGCTGCCCCACTCTCAAGCTCATCACGTAAGTAACCATTCAAGCTGGCGGCCGTCGGCAGCGTGGTGCTGCGGCCGCGCGCCACCGACCGCGACCAGCCCGGGCCCCACGCTACTGTCGCCTACTCAGTGCTGCCCCACTCTCAAGCTCATCACGTAAGTAACCATTCAAGCTGGCGGCCGTCGGCAGCGTGGTGCTGCGGCCGCGCGCCACCGACCGCGACCAGCCCGGGCCCCACGCTACTGTCGCCTACTCAGTGCTGCCCCACTCTCAAGCTCATCACGTAAGTAACCATTCAAGCTGGCGGCCGTCGGCAGCGTGGTGCTGCGGCCGCGCGCCACCGACCGCGACCAGCCGGGCCCCACGCTACTGTCGCCTACTCAGTGCTGCCCCACTCTCAAGCTCATCACGTAAGTAACCATTCAAGCTGGCGGCCGTCGGCAGCGTGGTGCTGCGGCCGCGCGCCACCGACCGCGACCAGCCCGGGCCCCACTACTGTCGCCTACTCAGTGCTGCCCCACTCTCAAGCTCATCACGTAAGTAACCATTCAAGCTGGCGGCCGTCGGCAGCGTGGTGCTGCGGCCGCGCGCCACCGACCGCGACCAGCCCGGGCCCCACGCTACTGTCGCCTACTCAGTGCTGCCCCACTCTCAAGCTCATCACGTAAGTAACCATTCAAGCTGGCGGCCGTCGGCAGCGTGGTGCTGCGGCCGCGCGCCACCGACCGCGACCAGCCCGGGCCCCACGCTACTGTCGCCTACTCAGTGCTGCCCCACTCTCAAGCTCATCACGTAAGTAACCATTCAAGCTGGCGGCCGTTCGGCAGCGTGGTGCTGCGGCCGCGCGCCACCGACCGCGACCAGCCGGGCCCCACGCTACTGTCGCCTACTCAGTGCTGCCCCACTCTCAAGCTCATCACGTAAGTAACCATTCAAGCTGGCGGCCGTCGGCAGCGTGGTGCTGCGGCCGCGCGCCACCGACCGCGACCAGCCCGGGCCCACGCTACTGTCGCCTACTCAGTGCTGCCCCACTCTCAAGCTCATCACGTAAGTAACCATTCAAGCTGGCGGCCGTCGGCAGCGTGGTGCTGCGGCGCGCGCACCGACCGCGACCAGCCCGGGCCCCACGCTACTGTCGCCTACTCAGTGCTGCCCCACTCTCAAGCTCATCACGTAAGTAACCATTCAAGCTGGCGGCCGTCGGCAGCGTGGTGCTGCGGCCGCGCGCCACCGACCGCGACCAGCCCGGCCCCACGCTACTGTCGCCTACTCAGTGCTGCCCCACTCTCAAGCTCATCACGTAAGTAACCATTCAAGCTGGCGGCCGTTCGCAGCGTGGTGCTGCGGCCGCGCGCCACCGACGCGACCAGCCCGGGCCCCACGCTACTGTCGCCTACTCAGTGCTGCCCCACTCTCAAGCTCATCACGTAAGTAACCATTCAAGCTGGCGGCCGTCGGCAGCGTGGTGCTGCGGCCGCGCGCCACGACCGCGACCAGCCCGGGCCCCACGCTACTGTCGCCTACTCAGTGCTGCCCCACTCTCAAGCTCATCACGTAAGTAACCATTCAAGCTGGCGGCCGTCGCAGCGTGGTGCTGCGGCCGCGCGCCACCGACCGCGACCAGCCCGGGCCCCACGCTACTGTCGCCTACTCAGTGCTGCCCCACTCTCAAGCTCATCACGTAAGTAACCATTCAAGCTGGCGGCCGTCGGCAGCGTGGTGCTGCGGCCGCGCGCCACCGACCGCGACCAGCCCGGGCCCCACGCTACTGTCGCCTACTCAGTGCTGCCCCACTCTCAAGCTCATCACGTAAGTAACCATTCAAGCTCACCCATATGTTGGTGCTGTCTACCACGAGAACATCTCGACCAGCCCAAGTCTCATGCTAACGTCGCGTTTTAATATCGGATTTACTTATTGCTCTCACGATTTCCGAACAGTATATATTTTTTTCCTTTGTCTTATGAACATATAAGGTTTTTGACTAACTGTTTTCACTTCCATAAGTGCCTGTATCGTGAATTTGAATTTAAGTGCCCAAGAAACGGTTAAGAAGTACAGGGGGGCAATCGCACTAACAAATCGCAGCTGAAACGAAACCAAATCGTTCCACTCAACCAATCCAAGAGCTAGAATATCACGTCATCGAACAGATGACGTGATATTGTGGCGTTCGGATTGGTTAAGCCGAACGGTTCGGTTGCGTTTCGCTTGCAATTTATTAGTGCGATCGCCCCTCTGTAGACTGTGCTGGCATAAGAAGCTTTATCTACTATCATGCTATTAATCCTCTTTAAAAGAACCTATAACAATTAGCTTATTGCCAACATTAAACCACTCAATGATATTATGATCATTATATCATCCAAACGCGTGATATTATGAATTTCAAAAAAAGAACATTCTCATGCAATGAATTTTTACAAATTGTAGACTAATTCGTAATTTGGGATTCTCGTCTTATCGTGTAATGTTCAAGTGCATTTCAGTAATTGTACGATCAAAATGTAAATAAATATTACAATAAATAATTCTTTTACTTATTAAGGTTTGTTTATTTTACATGCTTCGCAATTAGACTTTTCTTAAATTTACATAGTTCTTACAACACTGTACAACACCCTATGGTATGAGAATCTTTTATAGAGGATTCACATTATGATTGTAGATAAAGTCTTGTATGCAACTGCTATAATTAGGTATTAAAACACTCATGTATACCCCGGATTATACAACAGTTGCATAAATAACTATTATATATCAACAGGAATATCTGGGCTTTGCAAACGAACTGGACAACGCACTAGTAGTGAAAAAACCGTTGGATTTTGAAGTACTTCGGAACTTCACGTTGAAGCTGCGCGCTCAGGACCAGGGCACGCCGCCGCTGTACAACGACACCCTACTTTACGTGGAAGTGCTCGACGCCGATGACCAGAACCCTAAGTTCTCGCACGACCACTATACAGCTCTGGTGCCGGAAAATGCTAAAATAGTAAGTACGGTGCAAAAATATAGCTCTTTTTAATTTTGAAAAAGTAGGTTAACCCTTTCTTATGCTTTTTGTTTTCTCAGAAGACCTAGGAACATAGGAATTATTTATTGGAAATTGAATACTCGTATCTGACTCGAATCATAGTCAACTTCTGAGCCTCTTATAAATAAGACCAATAACCTTTTTTTTTGCGGGGGGAAATTGCTCCTTATTCACCTTGTCACCGTACTGGCTAGACGCAGCCGTGTATGGGGCTCTCCGGTAGAAGACCGGGCTATCCACTATAAGCACCCCGGTGTCCCTCCAGCCCATATCGGAGCGCGTGGCGGGGTGCGCTTTTGCGATGCTACTGCCACACGCCCACGGGCTAGCTCGACCTCAGTCGGTCGAGCCTTCGCCAAGGGCCCCCCCTTGGCGAAGGCTGTTTCGGACATTAGGACAGGTTGAAGAGCTGTGGTCTCCTTCTGTGAAGCAGTGATGCTCCAGAAGGAGGCCGCCGAGCGGGGTCGGGAGATGGCCGATCCCCCTCGAAGGAGGCGGCACCAGGCTCGGTAGCACAGCTGCGGCACCGCTGCGGGTCGCCGACGGCGCGAGGAAATCGCGCTCGAGGGAGGTATTGTAGCCTCCCCCGAGGAGGGCTCCCCTGTATCGGCGGGGGAGCGGAGGCTGGGAGTTCCCGGAAATAGCTTGGCGTTCCCGGGGGCTCCCTACATGCCTGAGGAAGGCCATCCCTGAGGTTTTTAGTGGGTAGGCCTCGCCCTTCTGGGGAGGAGAGCCACAACCACCGGCGCGCCACAGCCGGGGTATGCAACTTAATGCATTTTCCTCAGAGGAAAAAAAAAGGGTTAGCTCGGAGTACGCTGTGATAATGATATTGTTTGTACCAGGGCTCGTACCTTACAACCGAGCCGGGCCCGATCCAGGCCTCGGACCAGGACCGCGGCATCAACGCGCCGCTGCAGTACGCGGCCGCGGCCGCCGGCGCCGCGCGCGTCGACCGCGACTCCGGCCGCGTGCTGCTCACCGACGAGCTGCTGCGCCGGGCGCAGCGCGCGCCGGTCACGCTCGTCATCAAGGTCTGTGCTCCACATCAACGCGCCGCTGCAGTACGCGGCCGCGGCCGCCGGCGCCGCGCGCGTCGACCGCGACTCCGGCCGCGTGCTGCCTCACCGACGAGCTGCTGCGCCGGGCGCAGCGCGCGCCGGTCACGCTCGTCATCAAGGTCTGTGCTCCACATCAACGCGCCGCTGCAGTACGCGGCCGCGGCCGCCGGCGCCGCGCGCGTCGACCGCGACTCGGCCGCGTGCTGCTCACCGACGAGCTGCTGCGCCGGGCGCAGCGCGCGCCGGTCACGCTCGTCATCAAGGTCTGTGCTCCACATCAACGCGCCGCTGCAGTACGCGGCCGCGGCCGCCGGCGCCGCGCGCGTCGACCGCGACTCCGGCCGCGTGCTGCTCACCGACGAGCTGCTGCGCCGGGCGCAGCGCGCGCCGGTCACGCTCGTCATCAAGGTCTGTGCTCCACATCAACGCGCCGCTGCAGTACGCGGCCGCGGCCGCCGGCGCCGCGCGCGTCGACCGCGACTCCGGCCGCGTGCTGCTCACCGACGAGCTGCTGCGCCGGGCGCAGCGCGCGCCGGTCACGCTCGTCATCAAGGTCTGTGCTCCACATCAACGCGCCGCTGCAGTACGCGGCCGCGGCCGCCGGCGCCGCGCGCGTCGACCGCGGGCTTCTTCACCGACGAGCTGCTGCGCCGGGCGCAGCGCGCGCCGGTCACGCTCGTCATCAAAGTCTGTGCTCCACGTCCACTAAAGTACATAGCACAACTTATATGGCAGTTTGGCGAGCGGCGATCGACTCCAAATTTTTGATAGTATTGTTCTCCTTGACGCGCTGATGACGGGCAGTTTGGCGAGCGGCGATCGACTCCAAATTGTCAATAGTATTGTTCTCCTTGACGAGCTGATGACGACCAATTTGGCGAGTGGCGATCGACTCCAAATTTTCGATAGTATTGTTCTCCTTGACGAGCTGATGACGGGCAGTTTGGCGAGCGGCGATCGACTCCAAATTTTCGATAGTATTGTTCTCCTTGACGAGCTGATGACGGGCAGTTTGGCGAGCGGCGATCGACTCCAAATTTTCGATAGTATTGTTCTCCTTGACGAGCTGATGACGGGCAGTTTGGCGAGCGGCGATCGACTCCAAATTTATGATAGTATTGTTCTCCTTGACAAGCTGATGACGAATATACAAGTTTTAGAAAAGTTAACGACAACGACAACGACGAAAAATCTTAGTTTATGGCAAACGGTTTATCGTTAACTTTTTCGGAAACTTGTATATTCGTGATCAGCTCGTCAAGGAGAACAACATATTCGAGTTTCAGCTTTTTTCCAGACCAAATTCTTTCCCCAAAACTTCACAGCCCCCTAGCGGCGATTTTTATCCTTAACTTTTTCTAAAACTTGTATATATTTCTAAAACTTGTATCATAGCGCCCTCAACAACTCCGTTATTCTTTTTTTAAACTGTTGGAGAGAAAGAGAAAATATGTCGAGGTCTGCATGTCCTGACAATCTATTATAAGTATCTGGTAAACGATACAATGTAGAGTGCATGCGAGCGTACGGGCGTAGTGTACGGGCAAATGGCTTCAGAAACAAGGGAATCGCATAACGCGGCTTATGTGGGACTCTGATATTCAACTTGCAAAGCAATTGCGAACAATCCAAGATGTTCCTAAAGATTTTGAAGAGAAATGGCGCATCTAGAAATAAACATAACATAACATAACATAACATAACCCTTTATTGTATTCATAAAATATTCACACACAAAAAAAAAAGAAAATAACAAATGTACAAAAGGCGGCCTTATTGCTAAACAGCAATCTCTTCCAGGCAACCTAGGACCAGGGAAATATTAAAAGGAGATTTAAATATAGGATGGGTACAGTAATTGGACAGGACAATAGGCTATAACTAGTTTAAGTTAAGGAATCTTTGACAGGAAGTGAACACGGACTTGATTCTTAAAGGATTCCAGCGTTCGCGCTCCCCTAATACCCTCAGGGAGAGAGTTCCACAACCGGACGGCATAAGCCGAAAAAGAATATGAAAAATAGTCGGTACTTCGGGGCGGTATATCCAGAGTCAGATTAAAATTAGAACGCAAGGCACGACATGACGAATGGGATCGAAAAGAAAACAAATAAATATATATATGTTTATTTATTTTTATTTTTTTTCCTATTATTTATTATTAATAAATAATAGGAAATAAAGTACGGTGGGAGTCTATCCGATCCAGCCCCAAAGTTTCAAATTATAAAGTAAAGCAAAAAAAAACAAGACAAAAAGTGCACAAAAAGCAAAAACAAAATTGCTTATAAATCCAAAAACAAAAATAATAAAAAAAACTGCCGATATTTGAACGTGACAACGTCTATTATATGGTATTTTTTTCTGGGTGCAATGAAATTATTTAAAATAAAGTAATGTATAGGTAACATTTATATTTTTATTTAATAGTTTGTTTAAATTTTCTGCTTCTGAAGTTATACATAAATTAATTATTATGAGTAATGTGCGTGGCTCCGTGTGGCGTCAGATTCGGCCGTTACGGTGTTTTCGAGAATGACTCCACGCCGTACCAATTTAATAGCTTTAAGAACGTTTATTGTAAACAAGCATTATATATGTGATGTAAGCTGTGTGTATGTAAATATTAAAAATAAATATTATTAAAAAAAAAAAAAAAAATATTATTAAAAAAAAAAAAAAAATAGACGTTGTCACGTCAAAAAATCTAATAAATCGTGTGCTGATTTTCGATTCCTTATTTAGACGTAATGAAACCGGGTTTGAAGTGGTTTATTGCCGGTGATGAAAAGTAGATGACGTACGATACAAACGTCCGAAAAAGATCGTGGTCAAAATCCGCTAACTAGTTGGACTAGGACGTTTGTTCAATCAACGTTCAGCCTAGTCATTCAATTAAATGTCGTCATTCAATGAACGCGCTAGTGGTACAATCAAGTAGCAGATTCAACCAGATGACTGCGACATATCCATATATTCCTTATACTTTCAGAGTTTCGCCTATTTTTTCAAAGTACAGTCAGATTTATGTCAAGAGAGGACTGCCAAAATTAGTTTTCGTAAAAAATACAAAGATATTTCTTCCCAAATTTGGTATGTTAATTAAATAACAAAAAAAATTCTGGGTGCAATGAAATTATTTAAAATAAAGTAATGTATAACATTTATATTTTTATTACGTTGCCGTGTGGCGTCAGATCGGCCGTTACGCCGTTCGTGGACTCCGTGTGGCGTCAGATTCGGCCGTTACGGTGTTTTCGAGAATGACTCCACGCCGTACCAATTTAATAGACGTTGTCACGTCAAAAAACGTTTGTCCAGAGGATAGAACCGTCGATCGTCCGACTACTTGCAACTCAGTTTCCACCGTTCAACAACTCGGCCACAACTCATTTAAACTACTCGATGAATAGTTGAGGTATATGGTAACAATTTCTTGCGAAGTAGATCTATAATGTTTCATTTGCATTTATTTTTGTGAGGAAACAAATTCATAGCCACCCAATAGTACTATCACTCACACACTGTTAATAGTATGATTATAATGAATAACTACGCCACACAATGGATTAATGTCCGCACTATCCCAATGGCATAACAAAACCTTCACTTCATATACAAATAATGATTTTAATTATAAATGTAAGACTTTCAACAACTGTGTGTTGACCGTGTTCCGGCCATAGACGAAAGAGACAGTTGACATAACTTGCGATAAACAGGCTACTCAAGTGGACAACGCAGACCGGTACGCGCTGGCCACGCTCACGGTGACGGCGACCACCAGCGCGCCGCCCAGCACGCCGCCCAGCGCGCCGCCCAGAGCGCCGCCCAGCGCGCCGCCCAGCGCGCCGCCCGCCGCCCCGGTGCGCTTCACGCGCCGCGCCTACCTCGCCGCCGTCAGGGAGGACGCCGCGCCCGGGACCACGCTGCTGGCGCTGCACACTGCACCGCCCGCCGTGAGTACTTACCTACATTATCCAGTACGCCTTATGCACCTTTTTTTTTCACTAAGGAAAATGCATTGATTTACATACCCCGGCTGCAGAGAGTCGGCGGTATGTGGGGCTCTCCTCCCCAGAAAGAGGAGGCCTACCCACTACAAACCTCAGCGATAGCCGTCCTCAGGCGTTATAGGGGGCCCTCAGGATCGAGTGTCGCATCTGTGGACCCCACGCTTTATGCACCTACCTCATCTAAAGAACTGCGCTCAATACACATTTTATTTTACCTGTTACTTAATCAAATGAGTAAATAAGTATTCAAATTACTAAGCACTATATGCGTGCTGGGTGGTTGGTCCCTTTTTTTAGATGAAATAAGAGTGACTTGAATTTTACTGTACGCTGCAGAGGTCAGTTATCTGTGCATTCAACGAATGCTTGCCACTGTTTTCCCAAAATTATACTATAGTTTATTTTTTATCCCTTTTTAACAAACTATTAGGATAATCATATATGTATATTAATAAGAAGATCCACGCTGTTATTAAGAGAATGACTTAACTTTTTACAAAACACTAGATGCTTAAGGCTCTGAATTAATTTATGCAAAAGAAACTCAAACTAATATTTAATAGAAAGCTATAGAGGGTAATTTGAAAAACATGTGTTCACTCGTCGACAAGTAAATGAGAAGTGAAGTTCGCTACGAAGCCTCTGAGCTCGAGAGCGCTCGGATAAATTCGGCTGCTGTCGGACGCACGAACGCTACATAGCACACGTAGCGCCATCTGTTAATCGTCAGCGATAACACGCAAAAATGACGGACAGCAATGCCCGGGTCAATAGTTTTGCACTCGCTTTTATACCCTCCGTAGACATATTTTTTATATATTATACAATATATATACTTACACCTCTTTCCCATGGGGCAGTTTTCCATTGGCTACGTTCCAATGTTTTGCGACAAAGGTAGGAGATTGACTGCTTTGGAGACTCTAGAAAAAATAAAGTCATTAGTCATAGCCGGGATAATATATAAATCAACAATTAGAATTGAGCCGATCCCCACTCTTACATTATTTTTAAATAGTAGGTATAATTATTAAAAAAAAAAAAATTTGACAATTAATTTTCCAATATTTCTGACATTCAATACTTCTGGCATGTCTAATTATTATCAATGTTTTGCAATTATGAACCCATTTGACCTTTTTTGAAATTATCGATGTAGTTTTGCAATTGTTTACCTGTTTTGACATTTTATATACCTATTTTGACCTTTTACGTAATTATGTATGTAATTTTGCAGTTGTTTACCTGTGTCGACATTTTACACACCTATTTTGACATTTTCATTCATATACCCTATAGACTTAGCTTATTGTAACTAAATTTCCCCACACTGGGGTAATTTTTCCGTATCTGGTATCCCAATCGTTTACACCTACCAAGTATCTACCCACTTTCTCAATTATTGTTAGTGTGGATGTCAAAAGAATATTCATTCTACCTACTTATTATAGTTATTTTTTGTGGAGGTAATTTATAATTTAATTTTTAGATAGAAGCGTAACACGAACAGCTGTGTACTTTAAACACCTTTGAAAATGCTGTAAAGCGAAACCGGTCAGGTCGATAATAATTAAAATTAGTGGAACAGTACAAGAGTTTTTATTCAACATTCCAAACATGAATTATACTTAAGCTTTGTCCTCGATATTAGAAACATAAACACACGTAGTATCACATATGGTGATGCCAGATACGCACTTTAGTTTGGGATAGCTACCCCAATTTTTTATTTTAATTTTTGATGTGGGTAGGTCTACCTACATTACTTTGTGGTCGTCGGGTCGCTATTTCGTCATTCACATTTCAGTGCTCTGCCAGTTCGCACGATAAAAATATAAGTTTAGTCGGTGTCTAGTAATCTGTTTGTTTTACTTCGTCACAATGCCAAAAAGAAAAAAGTGTAGTGAGAATGATGATTACGAGTATTTATTAAGAAAAAAAAAAATCGTACGGAAAATACTGCGTGGACGCCGTCGTAGAAGTGACTCAAGTTCATCTACCCCGAGGGACGATTATGACGATGAACTAACGAATTTCCAAGGTAATAACTTACGTAATGGTTAAAATAAAGAAAACCAATAAATTGGGTATGCGGTATTAGCAAATGTGAGTTAATACCTACCCTATTTACAGATCTAAGAATATACGTTTAAATATGTGCATATATACGTTTATATACTTGGCTATAAAAAATCCTTGAAAACAAATCAATAAATTGGGTCTGCGGTATTAGCAAATGTGAGTTAATACCCACCCAACTTACAGGCTTAAGAATACAGTTATTGAAAAATTGTGAATTCTTCCATACCACACATAGATATATACCTATCAAGTCACATTTGACAAAAAACGATGGTATGCGGCGTTGCCATTTATGAGGCAACTCCTACCTACATGTGATTAGAATCACAAAGGAAAATACATTGCTTGTATTTCTGTGCGAAATGTAAGCCTTGTTGTAATGCTAGTGAAGGGAGTGCGGTATTATCAAAAAGGTGTTAATACCTTCCCTCAAGTAACAATAACTTAACTACTGGGCATGCGGAGCAACGCTTTGAATTGTTACCTACCCATTCTACAGTTTCTTGGATACATTCAAAACGATTGTGTCAATAACTGCTACGTTTCACATAGCCTGGTTTCTTCTTAGCCATGCAACGACTCCCACACGATCTTAAGATTTCCACAACAACATTCGTATCTTCACAAAACTCTCAGCAGATGGATAAAGTCTACATTACAGACAAGTGGTATTGACACCTCTTTATTCTCGGCTCATAGCACAAGACATGCAGCTTCCTCTCGAGCACTGTAAACTAGGTATTAACCTAGACCTAATAAGGAAAACCGCCGGTTGGAGCGGTAGCTCTAATACATTCGGTAATTCTATAATAGAACAATTGTACCCAATGATTATCAATCAAGTGATTTCGCTAGAAGTATTATAAATAATTAAATGTACACAAAGTTATATAACAAATAAGATGATTAAGTACATTATTAATCAATAATGTTAACAAATAATTATCTTCTTGTTTAGATATTATAAATTGCCTACTTCCTTGTAAAATCAAAAGGATCAAGTTGGTATCGAGGTGCTCCCGCCCACAGGTGACAGCAGTACTCCATATGGGGCCTGACTTGCGATTTGTATAATAGCAGTCGTTGCCTCGAAGGAAGTACCGCTTAGCTCTGTTAAGCACACCTTTTTTTTTTTTTTTTTTTTGTTCCCCTGAGGAAAATGCATTAAATTGCATACCCCGGCTGTGGCGAAGCCGGGGTTATGTGGGCTCTCCTCCCCAGAAGGGGGAGGCCTACCCACTAAAAACCTCAGGGATGGCCTTCCTCAGGCATGTAGGAGCCCCCGGGAACACAAAGGCCACTTCCAGGAACCCCCAGCCTCCGCTCCCCTTTCTAGAGGGGAGCCCTCCTCGAGGGAAGCTACCACCTCCCCCGGTCCCTCCACCGACGACGCCCCCCGGCCACGGAAGGGGCGTGGTCCATCCCGGGTCGCCGTAGCGGTCGCGACTTCCTCGCGCCCGCCGGCGACCCGCGGCTGTTAAGCACACCTAGTTTTTTAGAAGCCAACTTGACCTTGTCATCTAAGTGACTTCGGAATTGAACGTCACTGGAGATGTTGACGCCGAGGATCCCAATACTCTTCGAGATGTTCAAGGTTGTGTTCTGGAATTGTGGGGCTACAGTGAATGGGGCTTTTTTAGCGGTGAACGCACAAAAACTTGTGTCTTAGAGGGGTTAAATCGGACTAAATTGTCCCGCCCCCAATCGGAGACTCTGGTTAGTGTACTCTCGATTTCAGACACAAGTTGTTCATGACTTTCCTCCACAATGGACGAGGGGTATTTGCACGGCCCGTGTAAACAGCATCTCCAGTGCTGTCGTCCGCATAGCAATGGATGCCGCCAAGCGACAGCATATCATTGATATGCAGCAGAAACAGTGTTGGAGATAGCACAGAGCCTTGCGGGACGCCAGCATTTATTATCCGAGTTTCAGAGCAGCTGCCGTCAACTACGGCTCTAATGCTCCTCCCGGATAAAAAGCTAGCAATCCATCTGCATAGCCCCTCGGGGAGTCCGTAAGATGGCAACTTCGATAGAGAGAACCCGGTGCCAGACCCGATCGAACGCCTTCGCTATATCCAAGCTAACTGCCAATGCCTCACCTCGAGTCTCAATGGCAGATGCCCAACGGTGGGTGAGATACACTAGAAGATCACCAGTCGAGCGACCGTGGCGAAAGCCGTATTGACGGTCGCTGATCATATTGTGTTCTTCTAGGTATCTAAGGAGCTTAATCTTGATCACACGCTCCATCACCTTTGAGAGAAGGGAGGTTATAGCAATAGGCCTGTAATTCGATGGGACTGATCTATCGCCCTTTTTGGGCACCGGGTGTACATTTGCCGTCTTCCATGAAGACGGAACCTGCCCTAAATGGTAGGAAAGCAAGAAAAGTCGCGTTAGTACAGGACACAACTCTGGAGCGCACTGTTTTAACACCACTGCCGGTATACTGTCTGGCCCACTCGATTTCTGAACGTCGAGAGAAAGTAGCTCCCGCCGGACTTCCTTTTGTGTTATCCGGATTTCCGGTATGGAGTAACCGCACCGCGGGATGGTAGGTGGCGTGGCGTTCCCATCGTCGATCATAGTCGAGTTTGAGGCAAAGAGTTTACCCAAGATATCGGCTTTCTCTTTAGCACTATGGGCCAAGTTGTTACTGGCATTTCGGAGTGGTGGTAAGGACGACGACAAAAGTTTCCTTCGGCAGCTTTGACCAGCGACCAGAAAGCACGACTACCCGAAGGGTAGCTTGCTAGCCGCTCGCCAATTCTGCCGACGAAGTCGAATTTCGCTCTGGCAATAATCTTCTAACTGGCTCTCGAGGCCGCATTGTACTTACGTTTCACATCAGTTGCATTGGGGTCATGTGTTCTACGAGCCGTAGTCCAAGCCTCGTAAGCAGATTGCTTAAGAAACAATGCATCCTTACAAGACCGATTAAACCACGGTCGTTTTTTTGCCCCCGCAGTTACTAGCGCGTTAGGAATAAAATACTCCATACCCACTAGGATCGTCTCAGAGACAGCGGCTGCGCAGATGGTCAGGATCATTTGATGTGAAGCATAGTTGCCTCCACGGGTACGATGCATAGAATTCTCGCAATCCATCCCAATCTGCTGACCTGTATTGCCACATATGACGCAAACAAGATGGTCTAGGTGGATCTGACCGCGCGCATGCGACTTTGGTCCGGACGAGACAGTGGTCGGAAGAGCCGAGAGGTGCATCCACTGAGACAGAATATCTTTCCGGACGTGTGGTCAGCAGAAGATCCAGCAAAGAGCTTGTATGGTTCCCAATGTCTGGTATTCCTGTAGGAGAATTGACCAGTTGCGAGAAACCACAGGTCAGAGAAAATTCGTGAGCACACCTTCCCGCGTAGTCAGTGGACCGAGAACTGAGCCATTCTAGATAATGGGCATTAAAGTCCCCTAAGATCACCAACTCTGCGGAGGGGTATTGCTTAACCACTTTTTCAGTCGTCAATGTCAGGTGCTCGAATAATCGAGTTGTGTCCGCATCACCACTGTGGGACCTATATAGGCACGCATAAACGCGGGGGTGGCCCCCGCAGTCCACACGTACCCACAATATGGATAGGTCCCTGTCTTCTAAATGAAATAGGCGGCGGCAGCAGATATCCTCCCGGGCATACATACATACGCCGGCACGTCTACGAAATGAGTGCTCAAGTACGTAGCCGGGATACATAAGGTATGACGTATCGGCCGGGGGAGATGTCTGTGTCTCCGTTAAAAATAAAAGGGTCGGCTGCGCTGTCTCAAGATGTTGGTGAACAGCGTTGAGGTTTGCGTGAATGCCCCTAGTGTTACAAAAGTCCACCTGTGTGGAAAGGGGTGCCGCTGTGAATGTTCTCCCTTTTTTATTCTTAAAATTCATGTCGGTATGAGGTTTCGAGTAGGTTTGGAGGCTTCGCTGTGCCGAAAGCTAAAGGGACAAATATGTGTAGCCAAATCAGGCGATGACCAACGCGGGTGTTGCGGTTTGTCGACGCAGCGTACGGAAGGGCCCCCGGTCCCCCCTGTGGCAACAGCCGGGTTCCACTCCGGTCTCCTTCTCCGGCACGACTGCAACCACAGGAATTTTTCGCAGGCTGGCAGTTCAGCCTTCTAAGGCGGAGATTAAGTAGTCCCTGGGTTCGGAAACTCTACTAACCTGCGGGCGGCCAGCGGTTAGCCGTTTCACCAGGTCTCCCTGACCGCTGCATCCACACTCCGCGCCCGCACCGGTCAAAGCCCGTCCAGTGTGCAACACTGGTCCCCCGCTGTCGACACAGCGAATCCTCAGGAGCTCTGGATACCTTACTCACCGCAGGAACACAACACTACATAAGAGTAGTGTTATTTAGCTGCGATCTTCTGTAAGGCGGAGGTACTTCTCCAGTCGGGCTGCTCCAAGTTTGAGCGGAATGACTCCCGCTGTGCCCTACCTCTCTGATTATGAAATGTTGTGTAAGAAATATTGATGCATGTATAACATTTTTCGTTTTCATTACATAAACAATAACATAAAAGAAATAGATCTACACGTACAACATTTTACACTGTCTCTCAAAATCTACGTGTGTTTATGTTTCTAATATCGAGGACAAAGCTTAAGTATAATTAATGATTAAACGAACTTACCTTAAGTGAAGTTCTATCATAATTATACGATAGCTTTGTCCGAAGATATTAGAAACCCTCCCGCCCTTCTCACCGTATGAGTCGTGTGACCCCCTTAAGTATTAAATATGTTGTAAGCATATATCTATTTCTATATTCCTTTTTCCACTCTAAACTAAATGACGAAATAACGACCCGACGACCACAAAGTAATGTAGGTAGACCTACCCACATCAAAAATTAAAATAAAAAATTGGGGTAGCTATCCCAAACTAAAGTGCGTATCTGGCATCACCATATGTGATACTACGTGTGTTTATGTTTCTAATATCTTCGGACAAAGCTATCGTATAATTATGATAGAACTTCACTTAAGGTAAGTTCGTTTAATCATTAAGTATGTTTGCAAGTTACGAACTTCCCGAGTTTCGTTAATATTTCATGACCCTCGTCGGTTATGGGTTCCCTTGAACTGGCCTTTTTTCAAGTACACCTATATGGTCCAAGCATACTTACCACGTGGAACATACTTGGACTTACACACATATAAGTACAATTACAGTACAACTTAAATATCTCCTTTTCATAGACAAACTGTCAGCTGAACAATCTAGCTTCTAATAATTAGTGCTATATATTATACACATTCATATTCCACTGATAACCAGAGGTCGGATTAGGTAGAGTTATTCATGTACTTCACTGTTTTATACAGCGAAAGAATAAAATGGATATGCCTCAAATCCTGAGATTAATTTTAAAGAGAAGAAACAAATCCCGTGACGTGAAAACATTATTTACTTTTACATAATTTAAACTACTGCACGCGCGATATTTCCACATTTGTAGTTCGCACAACATAGCTTGTGAGAACAAAAGAATACAATAGCGGAAATGCAGAGCACACCCCGCTGAAAGAATGGACTAGATTTTGTATTTATAAAAAGGCGAAATATGCGTATGAGAATTTGTTTAAGACTATGAATAATTTGTATTGTGAATTACTGTAAGCTAAAAAAAAATTGTATGTTAATTATCTTTTTATCCCACCACCTCGGAAAGTGTAATTTTGCGCTTCGAAATCTGGCTGGACAATTCTATTTTATTCGCTTGAGCGGCAAAGTAGATTTGAATTTAGAACATCACATATAATGAATACTCAATATAACTGTAAATTCAAAACGTCATTAAACCTATTTAATGTAACCTCTATGGTGCCAAATTTATGATTAGAACTTTTTAAATTGTGAAAAAATTTAAATTTGGAACCTTCTTGGTTCTTTGTTTTATTTGCGTGCTTCGCGCCATTCTAGTTTTTCACGTTTTATTGCTTAATATAATTTGTCATTATAAATTGTTTTCTTTTTCATTTTGTCATTTCCTCGCTGAGGTGGGATTGAAAAGTTACGTATTGCACTCGAGTGGAAAGATTTTTCACCTTGTGCTCGTTTGTTTCCCTCGCTGACGCTCAGGATTCTAATTTAGAATCACTCGCTGCGCTCGTGATTCAACTTTAGAATCCTTCGCTTGCTCGGTCATCCAAATCGAGCACGCGGTTAAAAAGGAACTTTCCACTCTTGTATAATAAATAACTATTGTTTTATTTGTCTATCTCTGAGGGTTTTATTATTATTTATTTGTAATATCGTTGGCCACACGGGATTGTCCATTACAAATCCCGGGAAAGTCCACTTTAATATCAACATTTCGATGCAAGTACATAAATAACTCTTTCTAATTCCGACCTCTGCTGATAACCAAAATTGGCGCATCTTCACAGGAAGGTCTACAATTCTACGTATCGGAGCGTAGTTTTTTGGACAAATTTGCCATCAACGGCGCCGGTGAACTGTTGCTGCGGCGGCCGCTGGACTTCGAGGAGACGCAAGCGTACCACTACCAGGTCATGGTCACCGACGGCATCTCGGTTAGAACCACTAACATTTTTTTAACACTTCAACACTTCAATTGAATTGATCTACTTGTTTTCATTTGAATCGAGCGACGATTGGTGAAAATCGCAGGAAGGAGCTGGACTGTAGTAGTGCAGGAACAAACGGTGTGGAGATCCTTAGGGGAGGATCTAGCATTGGCTGGCTATTAGCTGAAAGTTATTGTTTGGTGAAAGTTGATTGTTTGTGTCTCAAAGAAAGACATAGGGATAATTTTAATCACGAAAAGGCGGAGTATTGATGGATTTTTTTATGGGGATGATTGGAAACCCTCAGACGAACATAAGATATCTGTCATTTTGGAAAATCATATAGAATGCAAGCGCAACCGCGAGCGGAAAAGTAATTTTAAATAAAAAAAGGAATTAAACCTTAGACACTTTTATCAATAAAACAGGCCTTAAACCACTTTGTATCGAGAACAACTGCTTTCTGTATGGAAATCTTTACCTACTCGTCATGCGAGAGCTTCATTTTATTATAGTTAAATAATAAGCAGCGCAATAACAAAGACACCTGATCGTCAGAACGACACGGCGTCCATCAACATCTCTGTGTCGGACGTGAACGAGTGGGAGCCGCGGTTCCGGCACGCGCGGTACGAGTTCAGCGCCGACGGCGCCGCTGCTGCCACCGCTGCCGGTGCGGGCCACCGCGTGCGCCTGGGCCGCCTCACCGTGCACGACGGCGACGCCGGCGACGTGGTCCGCCTGGCGCTGTCCGGCCCTGACGCACGGTGACTGTCCTCGTGGTGCACACAGCACAGCACACAGCACAGCACACAGCAGGCCGCCTCACCGTGCACGACGGCGACGCCGGCGACGTGGTCCGCCTGGCGCTGTCCGGCCCTGACGCACGGTGACTGTCCTCGTGGTGCACACAGCACACAGCACACAGCACACAGCACACAGCAGGCCGCCTCACCGTGCACGACGGCGACGCCGGCGACGTGGTCCGCCTGGCGCTGTCCGGCCCTGACGCACGGTGACTGTCCTCGTGGTGCACACAGCACACAGCACACAGCACACAGCACACAGCACACAGCACACAGCAGGCCGCCTCACCGTGCACGACGGCGACGCCGGCGACGTGGTCCGCCTAGCGCTGTCCGGCCCTGACGCACGGTGACTGTCCTCGTGGTGCACACAGCACACAGCACACAGCACACAGCAGGCCGCCTCACCGTGCACGACGGCGACGCCGGCGACGTGGTCCGCCTAGCGCTGTCCGGCCCTGACGCACGGTGACTGTCCTCGTGGTGCACACAGCACACAGCACACAGCACACAGCACACAGCAGGCCGCCTCACCGTGCACGACGGCGACGCCGGCGACGTGGTCCGCCTGGCGCTGTCCGGCCCTGACGCACGGTGACTGTCCTCGTGGTGCACACAGCACACAGCACACAGCACACAGCACACAGCACACAGCAACAGCACACAGCAGGCCGCCTCACCGTGCACGACGGCGACGCCGGCGACGTGGTCCGCCTGGCGCTGTCCGGCCCTGACGCACGGTGACTGTCCTCGTGGTGCACACAGCACACAGCACACAGCACACAGCAGGCCGCCTCACCGTGCACGACGGCGACGCCGGCGACGTGGTCCGCCTGGCGCTGTCCGGCCCTGACGCACGGTGACTGTCCTCGTGGTGCACACAGCACACAGCACACAGCACACAGCAGGCCGCCTCACCGTGCACGACGGCGACGCCGGCGACGTGGTCCGCCTGGCGCTGTCCGGCCCTGACGCACGGTGACTGTCCTCGTGGTGCACACAGCACACAGCACACAGCACACAGCAGGCCGCCTCACCGTGCACGACGGCGACGCCGGCGACGTGGTCCGCCTGGCGCTGTCCGGCCCTGACGCACGGTGACTGTCCTCGTGGTGCACACAGCACACAGCACACAGCACAGCACACAGCAGGCCGCCTCACCGTGCACGACGGCGACGCCGGCGACGTGGTCCGCCTGGCGCTGTCCGGCCCTGACGCACGGTGACTGTCCTCGTGGTGCACACAGCACACAGCACACAGCACACAGCAGGCCGCCTCACCGTGCACGACGGCGACGCCGGCGACGTGGTCCGCCTGGCGCTGTCCGGCCCTGACGCACGGTGACTGTCCTCGTGGTGCACACAGCACACAGCACACAGCACACAGCACACAGCAGGCCGCCTCACCGTGCACGACGGCGACGCCGGCGACGTGGTCCGCCTGGCGCTGTCCGGCCCTGACGCACGGTGACTGTCCTCGTGGTGCACACAGCACACAGCACACAGCACACAGCACACAGCAGGCCGCCTCACCGTGCACGACGGCGACGCCGGCGACGTGGTCCGCCTGGCGCTGTCCGGCCCTGACGCACGGTGACTGTCCTCGTGGTGCACACAGCACACAGCACACAGCACACAGCAGGCCGCCTCACCGTGCACGACGGCGACGCCGGCGACGTGGTCCGCCTGGCGCTGTCCGGCCCTGACGCACGGTGACTGTCCTCGTGGTGCACACAGCACACAGCACACAGCACACAGCACACAGCACACAGCACACAGCACACAGCACACAGCAGGCCGCCTCACCGTGCACGACGGGGACGCCGGCGACGTGGTCCGCCTGGCGCTGTCCGGCCCTGACGCACGGTGACTGTCCTCGTGGTGCACAGCAGCACACAGCACACAGCACACAGCAGGCCGCCTCACCGTGCACGACGGCGACGCCGGCGACGTGGTCCGCCTGGCGCTGTCGGCCCTGACGCACGGTGACTGTCCTCGTGGTGCACACAGCACACAGCACACAGCACACAGCACACAGCACACAGCACACAGCACACAGCACACAGCACACAGCAGGCCGCCTCACCGTGCACGACGGCGACGCCGGCGACGTGGTCCGCCTGGCGCTGTCCGGCCCTGACGCACGGTGACTGTCCTCGTGGTGCACACAGCACACAGCACACAGCACACAGCACACAGCACACAGCAGGCCGCCTCACCGTGCACGACGGCGACGCCGGCGACGTGGTCCGCCTGGCGCTGTCCGGCCCTGACGCACGGTGACTGTCCTCGTGGTGCACACAGCACACAGCACACAGCACACAGCACACAGCACACAGCAGGCCGCCTCACCGTGCACGACGGCGACGCCGGCGACGTGGTCCGCCTGGCGCTGTCCGGCCCTGACGCACGTGACTGTCCTCGTGGTGCACACAGCACACAGCACACAGCACACAGCACACAGCACACAGCAGGCCGCCTCACCGTGCACGACGGCGACGCCGGCGACGTGGTCCGCCTGGCGCTGTCCGGCCCTGACGCACGGTGACTGTCCTCGTGTGCACACAGCACACAGCACACAGCACACAGCAGGCCGCCTCACCGTGCACGACGGCGACGCCGGCGACGTGGTCCGCCTGGCGCTGTCCGGCCCTGACGCACGGTGACTGTCCTCGTGGTGCACACAGCACACAGCACACAGCACACAGCACACAGCAGGCCGCCTCACCGTGCACGACGGCGACGCCGGCGACGTGGTCCGCCTGGCGCTGTCCGGCCCTGACGCACGGTGACTGTCCTCGTGGTGCACACAGCACACAGCACACAGCACACAGCAGGCCGCCTCACCGTGCACGACGGCGACGCCGGCGACGTGGTCCGCCTGGCGCTGTCCGGCCCTGACGCACGGTGACTGTCCTCGTGGTGCACACAGCACACAGCACACAGCACACAGCAGGCCGCCTCACCGTGCACGACGGCGACGCCGGCGACGTGGTCCGCCTGGCGCTGTCCGGCCCTGACGCACGGTGACTGTCCTCGTGGTGCACACAGCACACAGCACACAGCACACAGCAGGCCGCCTCACCGTGCACGACGGCGACGCCGGCGACGTGGTCCGCCTGGCGCTGTCCGGCCCTGACGCACGGTGACTGTCCTCGTGGTGCACACAGCACACAGCACACAGCACACAGCAGGCCGCCTCACCGTGCACGACGGCGACGCCGGCGACGTGGTCCGCCTGGCGCTGTCCGGCCCTGACGCACGGTGACTGTCCTCGTGGTGCACACAGCACACAGCACACAGCACACAGCACACAGCACACAGCAGGCCGCCTCACCGTGCACGACGGCGACGCCGGCGACGTGGTCCGCCTGGCGCTGTCCGGCCCTGACGCACGGTGACTGTCCTCGTGGTGCACACAGCACACAGCACACAGCACACAGCACACAGCACACAGCAGGCCGCCTCACCGTGCACGACGGCGACGCCGGCGACGTGGTCCGCCTGGCGCTGTCCGGCCCTGACGCACGGTGACTGTCCTCGTGGTGCACACAGCACACAGCACACAGCACACAGCACACAGCACACAGCAGGCCGCCTCACCGTGCACGACGGCGACGCCGGCGACGTGGTCCGCCTGGCGCTGTCCGGCCCTGACGCACGGTGACTGTCCTCGTGGTGCACACAGCACACAGCACACAGCACACAGCAGGCCGCCTCACCGTGCACGACGGCGACGCCGGCGACGTGGTCCGCCTGGCGCTGTCCGGCCCTGACGCACGGTGACTGTCCTCGTGGTGCACACAGCACACAGCACACAGCACACAGCAGGCCGCCTCACCGTGCACGACGGCGACGCCGGCGACGTGGTCCGCCTGGCGCTGTCCGGCCCTGACGCACGGTGACTGTCCTCGTGGTGCACACAGCACACAGCACACAGCACACAGCAGGCCGCCTCACCGTGCACGACGGCGACGCCGGCGACGTGGTCCGCCTGGCGCTGTCCGGCCCTGACGCACGGTGACTGTCCTCGTGGTGCACACAGCACACAGCACACAGCACACAGCACACAGCACACAGCAGGCCGCCTCACCGTGCACGACGGCGACGCCGGCGACGTGGTCCGCCTGGCGCTGTCCGGCCCTGACGCACGGTGACTGTCCTCGTGGTGCATACAGCAGCCTGGTGCTCTCCAAGGGCGTGAGCCTCCTCGAACATAGTTAACGGAGGCTTGATGGAGACGTATATGAGCTATGATGATAAATTTATTTATCTCCTAATCAAAAATTAGCAGCAAAATACATAATTTTGATTAAACACCCATTCTAGGCGGCACAATTCCAAAATACTTGGCCGGCTCATGATTTAACAATAGTAATTACTTTCAGGATGTTGGAGGTGAACGACGAAGGAGAGGTGTTCCTGCGGTCTGAAGCGCTCACCGCACTGAACAGTTCCGTGTTGCACGCGCTCGCTACGGCCACAGACTCAGGCACGCCTCCGCGTCAGGTACCTTTATACTTCTTTACCAATCTCCCCGGGTAACAGTTCTTTTCTATCTATTGTTCGTAGGTTCGGTCTAAGTCCTCTTTAATACTTACTTGCGACATTTTCATACGAATAGGAACTTTAAAAATGTGCAATAGGTGATGAAAATTTGTATAGAAAGTAGGTATATTATTTTTTTTACGTTTCTTATTATATTCGTATATAAAGAAATGTGTCTTGTGTAATAATGTTACCCTACAGGGGGTAAAAATAGGAGACAAAAGTTTTTGTTTAGACTTAGAAACCACTGAAACGATTTTAATGAAGGTACATAGGGATAGTTTAGAACAGGGGAGAATCATGAAAAATCTGATAAAAACAGCTGACCTTGAGCTGAGCTGAGCATGAGAAGAACTTAAGTTAATGTTTATTATGAGAAAATATAATGTTCAATTTGGAAAATCCGTTATAACGTGGGTCAAACCGCGAACAGAAACCCAGTTGTTTCTGTTACAAATTTGAGTGCGTTTGACAACGATCTCACCTGATGTTAAGTGAAGATGTTGCATTACAAAGGATATTGATTACGTTTGCTGATTCCGCGCAGTTGATGATGACGAGCCGCTCGTGAGACACCGAGCGGGCAACAGATCCTGAAGATGTCTCGCTGAGAGACGAAACACGTGTCGACCTTGTCTGCTTGTTGAACAAGTCATCATCAACTGCGCGGAATCAGCAAACGTAATCAATATCCTTTGTAATACAATGGACTTCCGCAAAATAACACCTGCTACAATAGAGTACTTGAAGATGTTGCCTACAGTGGAACACGCTAACTCAAATAGTGCCTATTGACTGTTGCTTTGAAAATCCCTATCGAGTATCGGGGAACAAAGACGCAGGCAGGGAATTCCATTCCTTGGCGGTTCGCATAATAAAGGACGAGGCGAATCGAGAAGCACGAAGAGGTGAAATGTCGACCACATACGGATGGAAGCACTTGCTCACTCACCGCGCTCGTCGGCAAGCGCGAAGACCCGGGCCACACCTTCGTCAAATATATACCCAGTACCGTCACGTAACGGGTAGATTCTCAGCCACCACTACACGACGATCTTGAGCGTTCGAGCCATTAGACGGCGCGCTCAAGCTGCGTCGACTCCCTTTGCCTCGACCCTAACGACACCGGCTCGCCGGTGTAGTTAGTTGGCTAGGTGTCGAACCTTCAGTTCGTGCGCCTTCCACAAATACACATCATTGCAAAGCTGAACATAGCCATCTGAGGCTTCAGCATAGGTGCGTCCAAAAAAAAAAAAAGCGGATGGAGGCCCTGGCCGCGTCTCGTCGTCCGATGGTGGAAGGGTGAAAGGCTAGTTGACCAAGAAACGTAACGCAGGGGCGTGTGGTCGTGGTCGTGGTTGCAGAGCTCGGTGCCGGTGCTGGTGCACGTGCCGCAGCGGCTGCGGGGCGGCGGGGCGGGGGCGGCGGGCGGCGGGGGCGCACTGGCCGGCGCCGCGGCCGCCGCCGCCGTGCTGGCGCTGCTCGTGTGCGCGCTGCTGCTCTACATATATCGCTCGTCAGTATGCCACCACAACTCTCCGTCACTTTCTTTTTTTTTTGTTCCCCTCAGAAAAATGCATTAAATTGCATATCCCGGCTATGGCGAGCCGGCGGTTATGTGGGGCTCTCCTCCCCAGAAGAAGGAAGCCTACCCACTAAAAACCTCAGGCATGTTAAGGAGACCCAAGAACACCGAGCGTCTTCCGGATCCCCAGCCTCCACTCCCCTGCCGATACAGGGGAGCCTTCCTCGGGGGAGGGTACAATACCTCCCCCAACTCTCCTGACTCTTCGCCAGGCGAGATTGAAATTAAAGCAGAGCTTCGTTCTTGGACATATGAGCAATCAGAGCGCGTGTTGGCGCGCTTTGAATAACCGGTCTTTGTGTGTTTTTGTAGTTGGTTTTCGCAATGGATTTTTTTTTCTTTATTTTCCTTTTGTATTCTTTGCGCCCGTATAATAGGTACCGCATTCCAGTGCCTTTTCAACAAAATTGTAAAGCTCCCACAGGACAGGCATAGCCTAGTGTAGGGGTTTTTCGTTAAACCACAAATTATACATCTATTGTCTAAAATATAAAATATTATTATTATTTATTATTACTTCAACTCATACTCGGCTCTTATATTACACTATTCATAGAGCCATGTTTGGTAACTACATTATTTATAATATTGTATTATTTTTATATGTGTATGTAAACATACATACGACTGTAATCGTATTAGGTTTGATTGTATCTTATATTATATTGTATTTTTATATTATATTATTATAATTATTAACATTGAAAAGAGGAGATAAAAAAATAGACCTTCAGAGTTTCTTGCCTGTTCTTCTCGAGAAGGCTCTCCCAATTTCCGAACAGGTGTCGAGTCAATTTTTTTTTCCTTATTTGTACGTACGGACAAGGATTTTGTTTTTTTATTAAGGTTTTTTTTTTTCGTTTTGTTTGTTGACGTCAATAAGTGCCTGTAAAGGTCTATGTTGAATAAAGATTATTTTGATTTGATTTATTGCATAGAGGAGACAAGCTGTAGTTATTGAAAGTGCTCGAAGTGATTATGTAATCATCAATTCTGGTGTACCACAGGGGTCACTGCTCGGGCCCTTGTTGTATAACGCTTACCTTTTTGATATCTGTACTTGCTTTAATTCTTCAAAATTTATTATATTCACTGATGACAAAAAAATCTACTGCAAAGTTAATACTATCGCTGATTGCATAAAAATCCAAGATGACCTAAACAATCTCCTTGACTACTACAATCGCAATGGAATCACAGTAAACACAAGTAAATGTCTCCACATAACTTTCTCAGGCAAAACTAAAAATATCTTAAATACTTATTCAATTAATAATATCTACATCAAAAAGGTGGACACGGTGAGAGACTTAGGTGATAAACTGGATTCTAAGATGATGTTAGTTGATCATGTTAATTTTATTGTGGACAAAGCATACAAACAACTTGGATTTATAAAGCGTGCTTGCCAGCTATTTAAAGATGTCAGTTGTATTAAAGTCTTATACTGTACGGAGAATACTAGAACATGCCTGCAGTATATGGTCTCCATGCTATTGCATCTACGTAGACAGATTGGAATCCATTCAAAAGAACTTTGTAAAATTCCTCACCTTTAAATCATTTAGAAGTTTTGATTCCTACTCAGAAGCATGTTTTTAATTTAGAACCACTGTCACTTCTCCATAAACAATATGACATTGTACTCTTGTATGACATCTTATCAGGGAAAATAGACAGCTCTGAACTATTAGCAAACATAATCCCCGCTGCACGCGGCGGCGGGGGTATCTTAGGCACGTGTCGTGCTCCTTCTGACAGATTCTCAGCCTCTCCTCTCCAAAGGGAAAATAAGCTACAAGAAACTAAACATTCTTATAACAAAAAATCACCACCTGAAGTTTTGTAATTTGATTATGGGATAATTTTGATATGTCGTTAATTAATAGCGTAGATTTTTTTCCTTCCATGTACAGTATTAAGTAGATTAAGTATTCTTTTATTTTTTGAATGTGTTTTAACATAAATGAATGCCTGTAAAGGATGATTTTACAAGCGCTTATTGAAGTCAAACAAATAGCACAATATATTGGTTCCAGTAAGCGCAGATCGAAGGCGGTGGTACAGAACAAGGTATCGAGCGGGTTCGTGAGTCACGAGAAGCCGCGGCCGGGGGCAGCAGGAGCGGCAGGGGCGGGAGGGGCGGTAGGGCCGGCGGCCGCCAGTCCGGGCAGCCGGCGGGCGGGCGCCGGGCCGGGCGCCGGGCCGGCCGCCGGCGCCGGCTCTGGCTCGCTGCTGAGCGTGAGCGCGGGCGCCAGCACGATCCTCGCCAACTCGTCCAGCAGCCTCGACCTGCGCGCTGAAGGCAACGTCAACGGTCAGTTTCCTCTATATCCAATTCCGGATTACAAAAATACCTAATACTTAAATAAATAAATATTTCTTGCATTTACACCTATTAGCTTTGCCCAAAATAAGGTCTGTAAGTCTTCTGTTATGCAATCTAAGATAACGGATACATAATAGTTATTTATGCAACTGTTGTATAATCAGGGGTGCAAATGTTTTAATACCTAATTATAATAGTTGTGTAATGAAAACCACCGTTCTTTGTTACAAATATATGTAATACTACAAACTTGTACACTGACTGTTCACTTTAAAACTAACTTACCGACTCTTGCTTAAGAACTAAACTATGCTTAGAGACTAGGTCACATTATATACCTTCATTTTGCCGCCATTTCATTTCAGTCCGCATCAGTGGCGCCAAAACCACAGTTTCCTTTTAGTCAAATCAAATACCATTTATCATTACAAGTGCTTGACTTATTATACAATTGAATACCTTTTTTTATATAATAAAATCATAACAGTTGCATACAAGACTTTATCTACAATCATGATGTGAATCCTCTATAAAAGATTCTCATACCATAGGGTGTTGTACGGTGTTGTAAGAACTATGTAAATTCAAAAAAACTCTAATTGCGAAGCATGTAAAATAAACAAACCTTAATAAGTAAAAGAATTATTTATTGCAATAATTATTTACATTTTGGATCGTACAATTATTGAAATGCACTTGAACTTGCACCTTGTTGAATGTTGGCAGATCCTGATGTACTTGGAATATTTATATTCACCACTTCATTATTTCTATTTTCTATAGAACTTAAAATTTGATTTGACACGTGGATTTAGTTGGATATAGAGTCATTAATATAGCCTTCAGCAACAGATGTGGATTTCCATTCGCCGTGCCGTTTTAAATGTCATTGCATGAGAATGTTCTTTTTTTTAAATTCATAATATCACGCGTTTGGATGATATAATAATCATAATATCATTGAGTGTTTTAATGTTGGCAATAAGCTAATTGTTATAGGTTCTTTTATAGATTATTAATAGCATATTAATAAACAAATATTTTTTAGGTTATAGATTAACATCGTTAATCTATGTTCTCATTTATTATACAAATATTTAAAACTTACCACTGACTTAAAAAATTGTTGACTACAGTCTACTATGAGATCGTCAGCACAGACTTTTTTTCCGGATCCAAATATCAAATCCATTATAACTGTCTAAATTTCGTTGACATATCTCATCATCAGCAACACACAAATATCAAAAACATATCGTGAGGCAATGACTTGCCTAATGCTGCCTAATCCTTTTTCTGGTCATTCTCAAACTGCCTTCGAGCGCGAAGACCCGGGCCACAGATACCCCGTCTAATATACGCCCAGTACCGTCATGTGCCGGGCTGGTTTTCACCCCCAAGACACGGCGATCTTGAGCGTCCGAGTCAGGAGACGCTCTCTATAAGTTAGACCCTAACAGCCCGGAACCGCGCTGGGTCAGCTAGCAGGCAAAGTGCAGAACCTTCAGTTCTCGTGTCTTTCACAAATACACTCAAGGTAATGCTGCTTCAGCGTCATCATCATCATCATCAGCCCCTCTTCGTCCACTGCTGGACATAGGCCTCTTCGAGTGTACGCCACTGAGATCTATTTTCGGCTTCTCGCATCCAGCTCCTGCCAGCCGTCCTGCGCAAATCATCACTCCACCTTGCCTGAGGACGTCCTACACTACGTTACTGCGTTACTGCTTCAGCGTAGATAATAATAATAATAATAAAGAAATTTATAATAATAATAAATTTCTTTATTTAATTACACATTCGGTATTTATAATTACAATGAGGCACTCCTTTTAAGTATTACACTTATCTTAGGAATGTCCAATCAATGTAGATCCAACCAAAAAAAAACCTTTTTGTAGATGAGATGAGCTCATTAGAGATTAATTCTCTAAGAGAGAGACTGATAGGCAACGTGGACTCAACCCTCCAGGCAGTGTCTGATTGGGGCGATGCCAATTTGGTTGAGTTCAATGCCTCTAAAACCCAAGCGTGTTTGTTCACCGCTAAACGGAGTGCCTTTCATCTAACTCCAACTTTCCGAAAAGTAACCTTGCCGATAACCAACCACCTACAGCTCCTCGGCATGGATATTTCGTCCAACCTAAACTTCGGGGGATATATTGAGTCCTTGGCGAAAACTGCAGCTAAAAAGCTTGGCATTTTATCCAAAGTTAGGCGCTACTTCACTGCAGAACAGATGCTCAACCTATATCAAGCCCAAGTTCGATCCTGCATGGAGTACTGCTGCCATCTTTGGGACGGTTCTGCCCGCTATCAGTTGGCTGCCTTGGACTCAGTAGAAAGGCGAGCTAGAAAACTTATCGACGACGAAATACTTATAAACTCACGTCTTCAGAGTCTAGAACACCGTCGAAGAGTTGCTTGCCTTTCGGTTTTCTATAGGTTGATTTTCGGAGAGTGTGCGTTGGAATTACATGAATTAATTCCACCCGCTCCTTTCCACCACCAGTCAACCAGACGTAGGCTTAACTACCATCCTTACGTGGTGGACTATCCTCTTACACGTACAAAACGGTTCCAGTCTTCGTTTTTAATACGAACAGCTAAGATGTGGAACTCTTTGCCGACGTCTGTGTTCCCGGAACAATATAATCTTACGGTCTTCAAGTCACGAGTGAATAGGCATTTGCTAGGTAAGCGTGTTCCATCCTAGTCCTCATCGTCACTTACCATCAGGTGAGATTGTGGACAAACGCAAACCTATATTAAATAAATAAAAAAAAAAAAGATGAAATGAAATGATGATGATGAAAATCGTCACTTGCAACAGTGCAGCATACAGTCCGCGTCCACAGGTGGGTCAGGGCGGGCGGCGCAGCGCAGCCAGGGCGGCCAGGGCGGCCAGGGCGGCGGGGCGGGGCGGGCGCAGCTGAGCGACCACGTGTCGGGCGGCGGGGCCGAGGGCCGCTCGGGCGTGGCGTGGCCGGCGCACACCATCCCGGCGCGCGTCACGCACCTCTCCTGGGACCGCGCACAGGTGCCACCCACTCACCATTCATTCCTTTCTTATATTATTGAGGAACGTCGGTGCGAGCGGCACTGATTTACGTATCGGATCTTGCCTAATGCAGAGGTACATTTATCTACCGCTCTTGCGGAAGGAAAACATCGCGAGGCAACCAAACCGCACTGGGCCAGCGTGGTTAACTAACCGGTTCTCATTAACACCAAAATCGAAGTGCAATAGTCCACCAACGTTGTGAACGGCAATGACAATAATTTCTGTGCATCTAACTGGGTGCAGTCTTCAGCTGCATTTCTCATAGTGCAGATAGAGATTAGACCCAGTTGGTACACTCCACGCACACTTTTATTAAATTTCGATTAAACGGCCTCTACGCGTTGGATCTGTATCTCCGCGCACACCTTATAAAAGATCATATCTTATAAATAACCGTGATATAAGCGATTATAATACACTATCTCACTTGTTCGTAAACCACAATCCAACTACCCGAGCGTTATGTCCAGCACTGAACGCAATGTATGTCCAATTAATTCTAATAGTTATATAGGGCATTCAGCTAAGTATATGAGTGCATGTTTGCAGGGCAGCGGGGAAGAGAGCACCCTCACAGACGCCACCAACACCGCGCTCGGAGACCACATGAACCTCACCGTCTACTTCTGACTCCGGGGGACCAAGGTACTCCATCAGCTCAACAGCCTGAGGACATACCTCTGCAAGAACTGCGGCCAAATGATAGAGAAAATACTGCGACACGCCGACAAAATTTACCCCGACAGAACGTATTGTTACCAAACATGATTAAATTAACACCTAACGTTGATATAAAAACACATATAGCGACAAACAATAATGATTTAATAAATAACACTACATATAATTTAAATCCAGATATGAGTAGAATGAATGAAGGTGATCCACGTGCAAAGACAAGCAATAAAACGTCTCCTAGCACATATCAAGAATCAACACAAGAGACACAAAGAGATAAGCAAAACAATCATTTACTATATGAAAACAGAGCGGTTAATTTTATCACACCCAATAATAGGCTCCAACCAAAAATACTACCTGGATCTATTGGCGCTAACTATCCAACAGCGTATGCTAGCTTAAACCCAGCTATTTTCCATCCCGACATCCAGGCAAACTTATCGAGCACTTACTTCAACGTGCCAGTCCCGAGTGCCAGCCACAGAGTTCATAGATCTTCAAAGACGATGCCTTTGCCTCAGAGACAGGTGTATTCACCTGCCGAGGTCATCACGATACCTGTAGGGCCAAATGCGAGACGTCGATCCCCGAAGAAAGTGGCAAAATTGAAACACAAAACATTGCCAACTAAGCACGCTCGTACTCCCAGTCAAGAACCTATCGCATACATTCCCATTAATTTAGACAATCCTCCGATCAATCCTGAGTATTTGCCAAAGAAGCAGCTGTACAAGCCGAACTCTGCCAAAAGGTTAAAACCGCAAGGTTTGGAATACGTTTCCATGCCAATAGAGAGTCTTCCAGTAGGAAATTACAACGTGCAGACTGGTGTGGAAGGTTCATTGGCGTTTGCAAGTATTGATCCTCGCAAACTCCGTTCCCACCGCGTGAGCCCACTCCAAGCTGCAGCCATGCATAACGACTATCGCCTTCTGTGACCACATATACGGATTCTGTACTTTCTTTTCTTTTTTGAACAAATTAATGGACATCTTATTAAAAATGTACCTCTGTTTATACACTTATGTATTTTATACCGTTCGCTTGATCTTAGACGATTATGTCGAATTGCAACCCGTTCCCTAAATTAGGACTGCACCTCGACGTTTGAAATTAAACTCTTTGAAAGTCTGAGTTCTACGAAGCTCTACGCTCCAACATTCCATACGACTTTATTGTACTCGTATAATACAGAGGAAGCGTGGTTTGTCTGTGATACGGAGAGGTTGGAATTAGGTAGAGTTATTCACGTACACTGATTTCATACAGCGAAAGAATAAAATGGATATGCCTCAAATCCCGAGATTAATTTTAAAGAGCTGAAAAATATCCCGTGATTTTTATTTAAAAAAAGTTATTTACTTTTACACAATTTAAACGACTGCATGCGCGACGTTACCAAACTTACATCAATGACATCGGATGTCTGAACTTGCAAATTCCAATACGCGTGATGTTGCCACGTTTGTAGGCAAAACATAGCTTAATATATATAATTCTTTATTTTGCGGTAATGTAGGTACAATAGGTCTTATAGTTGTATAAATAAATAAGATTCGTCCCGTACATACTGCCTGCTTAAGGCGTGCAAAATAATTTAAATAAAATAAATGGTCAAATCAATGCTCAGATTTTACATGTCAATACCCAAAATTGTATAAATTTAAATGTCAATTACAATTTACAAACTTTGTTAATTACAGTTAAAAATTTATTACATGTCAATATCCAATATTATATTAATTAAAAAAAATAATAATAATTAAAGAGAAATTACATTTTAAAATTCATATACTCCTTTATACTATAAAATCATTGATCCAATAACCACCGCTTCAATTTATTTTTAAACACATTTATAGGCAGGTCTGTTACCTTAAATTCATTTGGAAGCTTATTTAAAACAGTATCGGCCTGATAATATTTGCGTTGCGTTTCACAAGGGCTAATCGACATGGTGTACACACACTATGTCACTGTCCATTAAATATTCCTTAATATTATAGTAACATTTGAATATGAGCAATTTTGTTAGCAAACACTTGAATTTTTGTAAATCACACTGTTTTATATTGTCTGGCAGTTTGTTAAAAATTTTAAGAGCCATTTCAACTATACTCATTTCCATGAGTGCTGTCTTACATATAGCTGTACAAATTTTCAAGCTCCTGTGGCGTAGTCCACTGCGTGTAATTTCCCTTGATGGAAATAGTCCAGGATTACTTTTGACAAAGATGCAAATCTCCAGTATATACAGACTTGGCAATGTTAACAATTTAAGGGATCTAAAATATGTCCGACAACTATCTATAGGTTTAAGTCCGCAAATAGCTCTAATACATTGCTTTTGAGCCTTCAATAAAATTTCTCTATACGTGGAGTTACCCCAAAAATCAAACCATAGCGCAAAGTTGAGACAACAAAAGCGCAAAGTGAGAACAAAAGAATACAATAGCGGAAATGCGGAAATACGAACACCCCGCTAAGCGAAATGGACTAGATTTTGTCTCTTTCTACCTCATTCAAACAAATCGGTTTACTCATTCACGCAGCTCATTCGCTTACCTCGGTTCGTCGAATGCGCTCACTTGTTTCCTATTGTGTTTTGCGTGTTGAATCCTGTTGCCCTCAGCGTTTTATCAGTCTATCTCTAAGATTTTTTATTATTATTTATTTGTAATATTGTTGGCCACGCGGGATTGTCCATTAGATATCCCGGGAAGGTCCATATTAATATCATTAGTTCGATGCAAGTACATAAACAACTATACTTGATTCCGACCTCTGGTGATACGGTAACAACTGCATCGTATAACACAGAAGCTGAGTGAGATCACTATGTGGTCAGTGTTCGTTATGGTAACAACTGCATCGTATAACACAGAAGCAGAGTGAGATCACTATGTGGTCAGTGTTCGTTATGGTAACAACTGCATCGTATAACACAGAAGCAGAGTGAGATCACTATGTGGCCAGTGTTCGTTATGGTAACAACTGCATCGTATAACACAGAAGCAGAGTGAGATCACTATGTGGTCAGTGTTCGTTATGGTAACAACTGCATCGTATAACACAGAAGCAGAGTGAGATCACTATGTGGTCAGTGTTCGTTATGGTAACAACTGCATCGTATAACACAGAAGCAGAGTGAGATCACTATGTGGTCAGTGTTCGTTATGGTAACAACTGCATCGTATAACACAGAAGCAGAGTGAGATCACTATGTGGCCAGTGTTCGTTATGGTAACAACTGCATCGTATAACACAGAAGCAGAGTGAGATCACTATGTGGTCAGTGTTCGTTATGGTAACAACTGCATCGTATAACACAGAAGCAGAGTGAGATCACTATGTGGTCAGTGTTCGTTATGGTAACAACTGCATCGTATAACACAGAAGCAGAGTGAGATCACTATGTGGTCAGTGTTCGTTATGGTAACAACTGCATCGTATAACACAGAAGCAGAGTGAGATCACTATGTGGTCAGTGTTCGTTATGGTAACAACTGCATCGTATAACACAGAAGCAGAGTGAGATCATAATGTGGTCAGTGTTCGTTATGGTAACAACTGCATCGTATAACATAAAGGCAGAGTGTTCACTCTATGGTCAATCTGCATTGTCTGATACAGAACTAAAGTAGTCAGTAAGAACGGTAATCTTTCCCCCATTAGTGGCATTCCATTTCTGTGCCAACTTAGTGCAATAAACTTCAACATTGATCTCTGTAGCTGTGAATTACCTACCTCAAAGTATCAATTAGTTCTGTGATTTAGGAGCCAGTTTAATAGTTTTAATATTATGACGTAGTAAATGATTGTTATGTTTATCTTTACAATAGACTTAAGATGTTTTTTATTGTTTGTATTATGTGGAAAATATTAGGTATTATGTAACAGAAATTTGATAGAAAGAAAAAAGCTGTTATGATCAGGGCTTTGAATACCGTTAAAAATTTGGTATCGTTACTTTCATGATCTATGGATAACGTTAAAAGCGGAGGTAACGTTATTCCATATAACGATACTTTTACCGGTAAATGGACTTGTTGTTATTTATTTTTTTCGGTAATTAATAACATTACCTTGAAGTATCGTTACTTTTTAACGTTATCAAAGCGTTACCGTTACTTTAATGAAGGAAAGAGGTAAAAATATTGTTTGTCTCTTTAAGTCTTTTTCCTTTCTAAGCAGTGAAGCATCCTCGCGTCTGTATTTCGTGATTTTTTACATTTTTTACATGCACGGGCTGGCAACAGCGCCTCAAGTAACGAAAAAAGTATCGATACTTTTTAACGTTATTTGTTAACATTTTAATATTGGTAACGATACCAAAATATCGTTACCACACCCAATTACCGTTATTTTTCTTACAGTTAAAATTTTACCGGTATCTCCAGATATCGTTAAAGTATTATCGTTATGAAAATACCGTTACATAACGATACTTTTAATGTGAATTTGGTAACGTTACCAAGCCCTGGTTATGATTTAAAACTGACCCATAGGCTTACCGTGATCGCTTGAAATCGGAATAAAACCGCGACGCAAGCGAGATGGCGCTATTTGCTACAAGAACGGTGTCTCTGTTTCAGTATTACTTTAACCCAACTCTAAGCGGTCATGGTAAGTCCTCTGTAGACTTACCATGATCGCTTAAAATAGGAATAAATCCTCAGTGCAAGCAAGATGGCGCTATACGCTGCAAAAGCGGTGTCTCTCTTTCTATGTTGCTTTAACCCTACTCTAAGCGGTTATGGTAAGTCCTCTGTAGACTTACCATGGTCGCTTAAAATAGAAATAAATCCTCAGTGCAAGCAAGATGGCGCTATACGCTGCTAAAGCGGTGTCTCTCTTTCTATGTTGCTTTAACCCTACTCTAAGCGATCACGATAAGGTTTCTATTCGCTTAAACAAACCAATGGATTCTAGTTCCGTGATTGGTGCGTGGTGAAATGCCGATAATTATTATAAGTACGAATGTTTTTGCAGAGTTCTGGAATTGTCTTCTGGTGTATTGTGGTCATAGTCGAATATCAGCGCAAAATAAACATCGAAATAATTATACAGAAATATAAAAAATATATAATTTTATTACTGTACAAAATATACACTACGGGATGTGGATTTTGTATTTTTTTTTAATTTAGGCAAAAGGTCACTTAAGCAATCGCTACACAAATTTAAGAAAAGTCATGCACTCTCTATGTCATTCAATTTTATTTATATAAAGAATGTTTTTTTTTTCTATTAAGTTGTTAATAAAACATTTAAATAAGACGGAACGGACTCATAGTTCACTGGTAGGGACCTAATTGAAGTATTTATATTATATTGTTACATATTGTGATGAACGCCTATTTAGCATCAGACAACAACAGTATTATAAATTTTACAAACGATACTATGGTTAAATTAATCAGAAATATTCGAACGTTTTATTGTTAATCTGTAAAAAAAGAATTTTATATTGTCTATTATTATGCCTATATTGTTATAATTAGAGATCGGATAATCGGATGCATATTTACCTAAAGTTAGTTTGAGGCAAACTATGAAAACGGCTTTTTATTGTTTTGTTAAATTAAAATTTTCACCATTTCTGTTTTTTTATTCAATTATTTAATTGATTATTGTTTTAGTCAAACTAGCTCACTACTTTCGTATAACACTCTTCATGTAATAAATCGTACATTCATAAATCGCACGGGGAACTGAAACTAAACTTCATGTAAATACGTATGCATAGTTGTATAAATGAACCCGGAGTCTCGGTCTTTTGAAAATAAATGCCACGTGCTAATTTAGTAATTTTCAAACAATATCACTACGTTAAATTTGCAGTCCCGTATTTTCCCGGGATTTTTATTTAACAAAATGTATTTTAAAAAGCCGCTTCCATAATTTGCGAGCCAAAAATTAACTTTATGCATCCGATTATCCGATCTCTAGTTATAATATTGTTGTGTTGTAATAAAACACAACGCTGCTTATATTACACAAGTTGAACTCTACATTTGTAATCTTAATCAAGGTCTACAGGCGCCTAATTATTAGTTGTATTTGCGTTTATATATAACCCCTATATTGATATGTATAACGAAACGCTACTTGTATTACACAAGATCAGCTCTAAATATGTGATCTTAATCAAGTTCCACAAGTGCCTGATTTATTAATTGTATTTGCGTTTATATAAAATGCCTATACATATAGATATTTATACCACAATACTGTTTGTATAACACAAGTTCAGCTCTACATTTATGATCTTGTAAAAGTTGTGACAGGCGCCTAATTTGCGTTCATACAAAGGAGATGTCCTCTTATTACAAGGAGGTTGGTTTTTTGTGATCAGCGTTAACAAACAAACACCAAACTACGCATTAAATTGAAAGCCGACAAAATATGAAGTATGAAACAAATAAAATAAATATTTTTACCACCCCCAATTATTTTTAAATAAATAAAACATGTTTTTAAGAAATATTTCATTATGGCAACACCTTAATGATGTTTTTATTAATCTGTGACTACCGGTATCTTACTCTATGTTTGATATTTTCCGTTGAGTTATGACATTGACAGCAGGTGCCTGACTTGTCAGTTGATTTTTTATTAATATTTTTTTCTGGCTCTAGATAACATACATTAAGTAACATAGCAGTCCCTATATTTTGTTAGTTAAAAACTTCTCAAAATTAGAAATATTCGGTTCATTAAAGCAATTATGCATGTATTTAGATTTTTAAAAGGCTTGTTGATAATTTTTTTTAAGCAATGTGTAATTATTGCATTAAAGATATTTCATTTTTTATTATACTAGAATACGAATTATTAAAAATCGGGGGTCTTGAAAATAACATGACTTACGGCGATTACTTTCTTTTAGAGCCTTCTATCCGAATATATCAAATTTACCCGAGTTAGTTACTATAAACCAATATGGGACATCTCCTTTAAGTAGTTTGTTTATTTTTGTAGTTTATCTGTTAACAGTAAAAAGTATTTTGATACAACTTAGGGTTATAAAATTATACTGATTAATTATAAACCTGGCGCGCAAAACTTAAACTTACTTAAGCTAAGTCTTAAAAGTACACATTGTGAATGGAATCGAACCCTTTAGCAAATTAAGCCGTTTGATATTTTTACATTACATAAGTAACTGTAAATTGTCAACTTAATTAAGGTTCTTTGTAAATATGATTAAAAGTTATTAAATTTTACCGTAGGAATTTTACAAAGATAGATGTTTAAGCGGAATCTGTATAATAAATACGATTAGATATACAGTCAATTGGTGGGAATTGTCAATTTTGACAACATTTTTCCAATGAGGTATTTTTCAAGTGACAGATTTAGTTTTCCAAACCTGTTTATAGATGGTATTACCTTTGTAACAAAATCCAAGCTTTATTTCATAGATTAAAAAATGTTGATAAATTATCATAGATTATTGTACAATGCACATATTTTGCAACAATTTATTTTATGAATAAAATAAAACATTAAATAAAATTTGGTAAAAATGTTTTGTGCTGAATCGATATAAGTTAGACACATTTTAGAACAAAAGCGTCACCTGTGTTCTATTCTGACAACAATTAGGCTTTTAAAATTGATTTCGAGAAAATTCCTCATTGGCCTGCGTTTACCTTACTTTGTATATCCAAACCTGTTAATATATTTTTGTTGACACATATTTTTTTATTTATATACCTTTTTAGGGTTCCGTAACCAAATGGAAAAAACGGAACCCTTATAGATTCGTCATGTCTGTCTGTCCGTCTGTCCGTCCGTATGTCACAGCCATTTTTTTCTGAAACTATAAGAGCTATACTGTTTAAACTTGGTAGGTAGATGTATTCTGTGAACCGCATTAAGATTTTGATGCAAAAATAAAAAATAATAATCAATATTGGGGGCTCCCCATACTTAGAACTGAAACTCAAAAATTTTTTTTTCATCAAACACATACGTGGGGTATCTATGGATAGGTCTTCAAAAATGATATCGAGGTTACTGAAATATTTTTTTTTCTAAACCGAATAGTTGCGACAGTAGTTAGAAGCGTGACAGACGCTTCCAAAGTGGAAAAAAGTTGATTCCCCTCCATCTAACTTCTAAAATAAGAAAATGAAAAATCTAAAAAAAAACATATGATGTACATTACAATAAAAACTACCAACGAAAATTGTTTTGAACGAGATCTAGTAAGTAGTTTTTTTTAATACCTCGTAAATCGTAAACCGCTTGCTTTAATTTCATGAATCAATGGTACGGAACCCTTTGTGCGTGAGTCCGACACGCACTTTTCCGGTTTCTTATTAATTTTCTTAACATTTGCGATTTTTGTCTGATAAGTAGATTTGCTTTTCATAAGCCTTGAAAAGCATGTAGTTAAGCCGGCAGATGATAGATGGCGTTATTCTGCGAATAAGAAAATACGTTTTACCATTGCACTTAATACATTATGTATTAACGTGCTCGACAGATATATCATACTAAATTCTAGACGAAAAGGAGATAATTTTTTCTTGTATGGAGAATAGGCCCACTACAAAATGTAACGTTTATTAATGAGACATATGTTAAATAATTTCTTACTAACCCTAGATATTATAAGGAACACTAGCTTGTTTTTATCTAACGGGATCAATTAAAACATGAAGATTAAATAACCTAAAAATTCTTAGTAGTAGCTTTATATTGATTTGTATTCAAATTGTTTTTTAAGTAAATGCTATTTAACACTTTTTTATTCTTGAAAAATACAATCTTCTTTGGCCACTACCAAACGCCCAAAATAGTATTATTTTTTTGCATTCTAAATACTGGATACGGGAAAGAAAACGAAATCAAGCCGTTGGAAACGTAAACACAGAATTCGGTTGAAAACAAACCGACGTCAATTGGATGTCAGTGTAGGTACCATTCTGTCGCTGTCAAAAATGATGACGCGTTCCGTTTCACGACGATACTGAACTAATAGTTAAAATAATCTAAAATAGTATTAAAATAATTATTGAGAGTTCAATACATTTAAATAAAATAAAAAAGAAATAATACACTATCCTTTATCTATTATTATATTTATATATTATTTGTATGTATCTTTTTTATATTAAATCATCTTTCATTTTGATTTAAAAACGTTAGTTCCTTTACCTCAAATGTCAAAAGTCATTACTAAGTTTATTTAATTGATTTTATTATTCCCGTTTCATTTTTACTCATTAATCGTGCAATTGCTTTTAATAATATATTGATATTTTAGAGTTCAGTAATATCAATAAACGTTGCCGTTTTCCAGTGGGCCTAAAAAAAATTATCTCCTTTCATAATATACATACAGAGGGGTCCAAAAAATGTATCCAATATTTAAAAGTCCATTTTTAATATTTATTTTTTTACACTACACAACAAACTTGTAAATGGTTTCTTTTGACTCCTCTGCAGTAACGCCATCTAGATAAGATCCATCATCATAGACGACCCGTAACCAAGTGGCATTTCAAATTATCCTGGTTAATTTATTTATAACAATTTAGTATAAATATTCTGGGTAATTCTTCTTTCTCTTGCCCTGGTCCCAATTTGATTTGGGGTTGGCGCAACATGTCTTTCTTTATCACTCGCCATTTCGCCCCTCAACATATCATCATCAATATTTCTTCGGTCTTTGGTAAAAAAAAACTTTGGTCAACCTCAAATAAAAATCTGTAGAATGGTCAATACTTGTCTTTTCTCGTTGGTGTCTTATTTGTATTGGTGTATTATTAAAAATGCTACCTAAAATTACGATTCCACACGGACGAAGTAATGGGCAAGGCTAGTATGTTAATAAATGTGAAAAAGTCTGTAAATAACGTACTTTTTTTTAAATGTTTTATTAATTTTCTGAAACAGACAGCAAGACCAAAACTTCGGTTTCGGATTCGGCTGAAATATCGATTTCGGTCGGACACTAGCTTTGTTCAGGAATGGTCCAGGAGACCTATTTTTGAATTACGAATGCGACTTCGAAATCACCGATGTGACTATTAATCACCGATTTACAATAATTCTTATCTTTGAATATCACTTGTGTGACTACTATCACTAGTGCCCTCACCCACTCGTAATCAAGTCATACTTATGGAAATGTTATCTGTGTTTTGTTTGATTTTTCGGTCTATATATAGGTCTATATATATATATATATATATATATGAATGTAGCATATATATATTATATATATATATATATATATATATTATATATATATATATATTATATATATATATATATATAATATATATATATATATATAAACCATAATGGTTAAGCCATACATTCTGCGTGGAACCGAACTCTTACATTTATGTGTGTACTTTATCTACGAGTATGTTGGCAGCTCTGCGATCGACTTTCAAAAATTTGATTCTTAGGAATCCGTGACCTCAAAGTCACCGCTGACTATTTAGTCAGCGATGATTTCGAAGTCGCATTCGTAATTCAAAAATAGGTCTCCAGGAGGTAGCGTTGCAGTTTTTCTGGGAATAAATTTTAATTCAAACAATTGTTTAATGGTCAGAACTCGGTAACTGTTATTTGTGTTATTTTAGTATATAAATTATTTTATACTTTCATTTAGCTGCACCACTTTCGCAGCAGCTGACGTTCGGAGCTATTATGTGTTAAGGGAAACCTATTATTGTTATGATTTTCAGCCGGTATAAAATGACTTGTTCAACTATAGCGCTACCTCCCGAAGTAGAACCATTAATAAACGCCTGACGAAGGCGCTTGTCGATTGTACCCGAGTGCATAAAATTCTTGCCTACTACTTTTGTCTGTTACCACATCGGAGACACCTCACATTCTGGTCGGCAGTATTACGTTCCCTCTGACTGGTGCCGGAGGTGGTCACGCAACGAGCGTTCCCCTTCACTGACGCCAGCTTCGCGTTGTGTCGAATCGTTCTTATGTGATACCTGTGATCTGTATCTGTGACTTTGTGGAACAAATGCGGAATGTGAGTTTGTTTTGATTTATATTTATTAACTGTTCTTTTATTTAAAATATAACAATAACACTGCTAACACAAACAGCCACAATCAAAATAATAAAATCATAATAAATAAGTTCCTTAATTCTACAATTCCGATCAGGATGGTCGGTTTGTTGCGTCTAAACGACTTCGCGATTCTTCTGTTTAATCGACATTTTTTTCTTGTAATCTTCTGCCTGTTTATCTGTCGCCACGATGGAAGTTACAATGAGGCGTTTCATGACTTTATCAAAATATTATACTGGTTCACCATATATGATTTATCCCGCAATTCAAAAAAGAGAAATTGTTAAATTATTATTGCCAAGCGTAATGGAAGTGAATACAGTGGATACAGTGGATGCACTAAATATAGTGGATATTGTGGATACGTGGATTTAGTGAATATATTGGATACAGTGGAGTGGACGAACTCATTGACAGTACTATATGTAACGATTTTTTTACTACTATACGTGACGCATGTACTCACTACGTGACACGTTTAAAACATAAAATAAAACAACTGACTAGTGTCGATGTTGAAAAAAGATGTTATGATAATGACACAATTTATTGTCAAAAATCAAAATCAAATCAAAATAATCTTTATTCAACATAGACCTTTACAGGCACTTATTGACGTCAACAAACAAAACAAAAAAAACTAAAACCTTGTCCGTACGTACGAATAAGAAAAAAAAAAATATTGACTCGACACCTGTTCGGAAATTGGGAGAGCCTTCTCGAGAAGAACAGGCAAGAAACTCTGAAGGTCTATTTTTTATCTCCTCTTTTCAATGTTAATAATTATAATAATATAATATAAAAATAATATAAGATATTATATAAGATACAATCATTAATACGATTACAGTCGTATGTATGTTTACATACACATATAAAAATAATACAATATTATAAATATTGTTGTTTAAATTTATACAAAGGCAAATCAATGACACTTTGCGGACGTTTGTTAAACATAGATATACATTTCCCCAAGAACGAACAGCTAGTTTTATGGAGTCTGAACATTGGAACGGCAAGTTTATTTTTGTTTCTAGTATTCACATTATGTAGATCACTATTTTTAATGAATTTATTATAGTTTCTATATACAAAAACTAAATAAAGTAAATGTTGTTATTACTTTTAATAAAGTTGACAAGTTTCTTGCGCCCATTCTTTTTATCAGCTACAAAATACGTCCTGAATGGACGTAGCTGGTGGTACAAAAAAAATATGGACGATTCAAAAGAGCTTTCTATAAAGTTAATTTTGATTTTGATAGGCTATTAGGCCCGTAGCCGGTCGTCGGAGAAATTGGGTTCCCCGATTCCCGGATCACCCTAACTACGGATAAAATGAACGTCGATTTAGTTTAGTTTGTATGCCCTGCGGGGAGAGTTCTACACACGCCTGACAACTAGCAACCTCAAATTACTAGCATTTGCCAAAGAGTGACTGGAATCTTAAGAATTCTTTACCGCCTAAAAAATTTTCTATCGCCAGACATAAAAAAAATGCTTGTACAGACTTTAATCTTCCCGATCCTAGACTATGGTGATGTGTGCTACTTCGATCTGAATGCAGATCTTCTTAATTAGCTGGACAGACTTTTAAATAACTGCATTCGGTTTGTATTTAACTTAAGAAAATTTGCATTCCGCATGTATCATGTATCTGCATTCCGATTACGTTTAAAGTGGTTACCTATACGGCAGCGTAGGGATATGAGAGCCTTATTGACGCTTTACATTTCGTCATTTCGCTTTCCATACTTAATAATCCTTATGCCCCTGGTTACCTCAGTACCCACTTTGAATACCTTTATTCCTCGCATAATAAAAATCTTCGTTCTGCCTCAAATGGCCTTCTAAAATGTCCTTCTCACCACTCTGATATAATTCATTCCTCCTTTTTCGTCAAATGTATTCTTTTATGGAATTCACTTCCTCAAGAAGTGAGAAACTGTCCGAACAAACTTAGTTTTAAAAATAGGTTGCGTAAGCATTTCTTCCAGGAAAGTTTTGGGTAATGAAACTTAGGTTATTTAGAAAGTAGGCTGTGTATATCTTCGTTATAAATTTTCGCAAATAAAATTTAGGCTATTATATATTAGTGTATTATAATATGTTTTTATTTATGTATTAGGATTATAAATCTATTATTTATTATATTTCAAGTTATAGTATCAATATTTGTAAATTGACTCATTTTCTATTTTTTTGTACATCTACCACATTGTATCTCTGCATCACCCGAAGGTTGACTGGCAGAAAATGCCTCGGACATTAAGTCCGCCTTTGTACACTTTTTTAATTGTACAAGAAGTATTAATAAATAAATAAATAAATAAATAAATAAACTAGACATCATAAGCAAGGGCGGATCCACCTTTGGCGCAAGGGGTGGTGGGTGGCGGAGGTCCACATAGTCGTGGTCAAGCCAAGAACTTATAATTTAATTTTGATAACAATAGATACAAATAAAAAGTAGGTATTTTATTAATGCACGTAAGTACATAAAAATATTTATTCTTTATTGTACACTTGAAAAACTTAACACATAATATCTTGTACATATACACGTACATATCACGCTCGGAATGAGGCAGCCTATTCATATTCCATAGCCGTGGTGAATGGTTTGTTATAACAGCTAGAGGTATGTCGAGGGGTATGACGCGAGTTACATAAAATCTGTATGATGACAAAATAGGTATATAAATATAATTATTATGTTCAATCCAAGTGCTCCACCTAAGTCCTGCAACCAGCTCAGGGGTCATGACCCCCATGACCCCCCAGGGATCTGCCACTGGTCATAAGATATGGTACTTAAAAACGTAATTAACTAAGATTGCTAATAGTCTACAGAGTCACCAGTTTTTAAGAATGTAGCCATTAGAATCTAAATGGTACATGCTATGCGCGACAACGTGAAAAGTAAAAATATTTATCCGACAATTTCATAAACGCTAAAGATTACTTAAGAAGGGAAAACCCGTCGTCGTTCTCATGCAGCGCCCGCACGTGCGGCTACAGTCAAATACAAACAGCAAAATTTAATACGTCAAAAATGTACAACTTTAAAACATTCTTTAGTTTATTTGTATACTAGCGGACCCGACAGACTTCGTCCTGTCAAAAAGATTTGTACAGTGGCAGTTTTTTGTTCCTAATTATTTTATAGATAATGTCGCATAGCCAACCAAATCGCAAAAAAGGTCTAAATGACCTATTACATTTTGTGGCTATTCAATTTTGGAACGTGACATTAAATCCTCCAACGATGTATTCTGTGCTCCAACGCACGCACGCACACTGTTTTGATAGATATGATTGAATTTCAACTATATGTAGCGTTAATAAAGCGCAAATTGACTCTTTGGTGTTAGGAACACACCTTCATTGCTTAGACAACAGTGTGCTTGCAATATGAACTTTATACAATAACAATAAAGCTCAATTCGACTGTACGTTTTAGTTAGAAAACGTTTGCATGGGAAAATAAAAGGGCTGTTTTTAGGATATTTCCGATAATTATTCGAATTTTCCTCATTGTAAAAACCCTCCTTGAACTTCAACGAACATTAACAAAAAAGAATTGGCCGAATTGTTCCAGGCGTTGTTGAGTTATGAACTTACCAACACATTTTGCGATTCATTTTTATATATAAGAAGATAAATAATGTGTAATAGGCAGAGGCCGGAATTAGGTAGAGTTATTTATGTACTTGTATCGAAATGTTGATATTAATGTGGACCTTCCCGGGATTTCTAATGGATAACCGTGTGGCCAAGAATATTGTAAAAAAATTATAATAAAAACCTCAGAGATAAACTAATAAAACATTCAGATTAAACAGGATTCACCACACCAAATCAAATTATTGCCAATAGATAGTTTGAATTCGGTAGAAAGAGACAAAATCTAGTCCGTTCCGTTAAGCGGGGAGTACTCCGCATTTCCGCTATTGTATTCTTTTGTTCTCGCAAGCTATGTTGTGCGAACTACAAATGTGGCTACAACGCGCATATTGGAATTTGCAAGTTCGGACATCCGATGTCATTGATGTAAGTTTGGCGACGTCGCGCGTGCAGTAGTTTGAATTGTGTAAAAGTATATAACGTTTTTTTAAATAAAAATCACGGGATTTTTTTCTGCTCTTTAAAACTAATCTCGGGGTTTGAGGCATATCCATTTTATTCTTTCGCTGTATGAAATCAGTGTAAGTACATGAATAACTCTACCTAATTCCGAGCTCCGGAGACCTATTTTTGAATTACGAATGCGACTTCGAAATCACCGATGTGACTAATAATCACCGATTTTCAATAATTCTTATTTTTGAATATCACTGATGTGACTACCTTAGTCACAGGTGTGATTTCATTACGAGTGCTCTCACCCACTCGTAATCCAGTCATACTTGTGGAAATGTTATCTGTGTTTTGTTTGATTTTTCATATATATATATATATATATGAATGTAGCATATATATATATATAATGGTTAAGCCAGCAATAATCGACAGCGGCTACATTCTGCGTGGAACCGAACTCTTACATGTATGTGTGTACTTTATCTATGTTGGCAGCTCTGCGATCGACTTTCGAAAATTGATGTTTAGGAATCCGTGACCCTAAAGTCACCGCTGACTATTTAGTCAGCGGTGATTTCGAAATCGCATTCGTAATTCAAAAATAGGTGTCTTGGTAATAGGTTTTGGCAGCGCACGCCAGAATAGCTCGCAGGTGGTAGATTTTTCCTACTCACTTGACATTTATCATCATATTTAAACAATTCACACAATACCTTTATAAATTGCAGCCTATGTGTTATTCTGATGTATAAACTATATTATTGTAAAGTTTCATTAAAATTCATTATGTAGTTTTTATGTAAAAGAGTAACAAACATCTATCCATACTTACAAGCTTATAATGTAAGTAAGGATAACCTCGAAACGATCAACAGATTTTTTTACCTACATAAACTTTGTTTTACTTTGGTCTGTTTTGTTTTATTGTTTTGTAAATTTTCTCATACAAACATACTGTTAACTTTATTTAATAGATGTCTAAAAGCCCCAATTTACACATGTAAATACATACATACATACATGTCACGCCTTGTTCCCAATGGGGTATGCAGAGACCACCTCTCTCCACTTGCTACGATCCTGGCACTTCTCTTGCTTCCTCCACTTTCATGAGCGTCTTCATGTATGCTCGTCGGTTGCGAGTACTCTTGACCCGGCCTTTCTTTAGGACATCTTCGATTTGATCGAGATATGTCCGCCTAGGTCAACCTACACCGATTCGTCCTATCATTCTTACCTTGTGTATCTCTTTCGTTAATCTTCCTTCATTCATTCTTTCAACATGGCCGAACCATCTAAGCATCCCTTTCTCTATCTTTGTCACTACATCTTCAACTACACCGCATCGCTCCCTTATCACACTGTTCCTGACTTTGTCCTTCAGATTCAATTCAATTATACATGTAAATACAATAGAAGTCAAGATCAAAATTGACTTTATTCAAATGTGACTTTATAGATAGATTCAGGACGTATTTTTTAGCTGATAAGAAGAATGGGCGCAAGAAACTTATCAGCTTCATCAAAAGTAATAACAACATTTACAATAAATTATGTCGTTATCATACAACGTACATATGTGTTTACAATTTATACGGGAAAACAAATATTTACACTTTAGAATGTAATGTCTTCAAATCAGCACCAAGCATTGGCATCATTCAAATAATCATTGACTTTGTAATAGCCCTTACTCATTAGCGTCTTTTTAACATGTATCTTAAACTTATGAAGAGGCAATTCAGCTACACTATGTGGAATCTTGTTTTAAATACATTTGCTTACAAACGATAATGTGTGCAGTTATCTCACTGCTGTGCGTACACTATACTGTAGCGGCGGATACGGCGGCCAAGATCCTTGTTTACATGTCGGGCCACTTTCACCGCGACCACATCATACATATCTCATCATTATGCGTTTTGAAATGACGTGCCTGCGTATATTGTTGTTTGGCCTTCGGCGGAACCACACTACAATCGCTACTAATATTATTTTTTGTTAATGTTCGTTGAAGTTCAAGGAGGATTTTTACAATGAGGAAAATTCGAATAATTATCGGAAATACCCTAAAAACAGCCCTTTTATTTTCCCATGCAAACGTTTTCTAACTAAAACGTACAGTCGAATTGAGCTTTATTGTTATTGTATAAAGTTCATATTGCAAGCACTCACTGTTGTCTAAGCAATGAAGGTGTGTTCCTAACATCAGAGTCAATGTGCGCTTTATTAATGCTACATATAGTTGAAATTCAATCATATCTATCAAAACAGTGTGCGTGCGTGCGTTGGAGCACAGAATACATCGTTGGAGGATTTAATGTCACGTTCCAAAATTGAATAGCCACAAAATGTAATAGGTCATTTAGACTTTTTTTTGCGATTTGGTTCGCTATGTGACATTATCTATAAAATAATTAGGAACAAAAACTGCCACTGTACAAATCTTTTTGACAGGACGAAGTCTGTCGGGTCTGCTAGTAATAAATAATAATAACAACAATAGTTTCTGTGCATCTAACTGGATATAGTCTTTGACTGCATTTTTCATGGTGCAGATAGAGATTAGACCCAGTTGGTTCACTCCGCGCACACTTTCATTAAATTTCGCTTAAATGGCCTCTACGCGTTGGATCTGTATCCCCGCGCAAGCCTTATAAAGGACCGTGTCTTATAAAGATACGTGATTTAAGCTACATAATAATAATAATAATAAAGGCGTAGGGAAGTGACGACCCCATCGCCCGCTGGTGGGGCATTTAATGCCCCTTAACTGCCATAAATGCCCCATCAGTGCAGTCAGTCTCCCTCAGGGCAGCTTGTGGCGTGCTGGCGGTGAGTTGCGTCACCGAGGGTACCGATGTGCTTCAGGGGGGCGTATGCCACCCGCCTCTGTCTTGCCTTAGCCAGCCGGACAGAGTGGAGTCGCAAGAGCAAATGCTCGAAGGGTGGAAGTGTAATAATGTCATAACGCCGACGGCGTCTCGATCGCTGTCGCAGACACACCTCTCTACAACCTTAGCCGTTCACACCAATGTTGCTCTCTTCGCACCAATATTGGTCTGCTTTTTGGGTTGCCCATTTAGTGAGCGGCGAGTCACCACCTGCCATATTTAAATCAATTAGGAGACTTTAGAAGGCAGGTGACAGTAGTCTCTTCCATAGCCCGGTTTTCATTACCACCTAAATCGAAATGCAATAGGCCACAAACGTTTTGACCACTAATGACAATAGTTTCTGTGCATCTAACTGGGTATAGTTTGTGGCTGCATTTTTCATGGTGCAGATAGAGATTAAACCCAGTTGGTACACTCTACGCACACTTTCATTAAATTTCGCTTAAACGCCCTCTACGCGTTGGATCTGTATCCCCGCGCAAGCCTTATACAGGACCGTGTCTTATAAAGACACGTGATTTAAGCTACATAATAATAATAAACTTCTTTATTCGGCACAGACACAATGTACACGATTATAATGTACTTGTGTATTCGCGATCAGCTCGAAAAAGAGAACAGCATATCCTAGTTTCAGCTAATTCTGCCGTTAAACCAGGATTTTTACCCAAAACTTCAGAGCCCCCTAGCGGCGATTTTTGTCGTAAACTTTTTTTCTAAACTCGTATATTCGTGGTCAGCTCTTCAAGGAGAACAACACTACCTATCGAAAATTTGGAGTCGTTCGCCGCTCGCCCAAACTGTAATGTGGCAGTTACTTTAACACTTATATGTACCACTGAGCCATGTACTTTAACACTTATATGGTTTTCTCATGAATTGCAACTAGATCAAATGAAAACGGGACCACACGAGATAAAAAAAATAATCATCAAACTTTTAAAAAAATACAGACTAACTGAGAAACTCATTTTTTAAAGTCGATTAATTGGGTAGACAACAATTTTTTAAATTCAATATATAATAAGAGTACTCTATTAAGTGAGAAATATTGTAGAACCAACAGTACACCTGCGCCTATTACTTTTGAAGATACATCGCCATGTTTGCGGCGCTGTCGCGGGTCGCTCAAAAACGCTCCATACTAAAAGCACTGCAATCGTGACGTCATAACTCAGTAAACTCTTCAAATTTATATGAGCGTATAAACAAATTTAAAATAACTTTGTTATTTGTACGTTTATAGGTATACTTTCTATAATTAAAATGTTACATTTAATATGAGAATATTAGAAAGTGTTTCGTTTGATTAAAATTACGTAAATAATAATTGCTCATTTTGTAGAAATCTAAAAACAATACAAATTAATAATTAAACTGAAATTTCTATATTGACATACTTTCAGGAGATATAAATTGCTCAAATCAGATAATTATAATATAAAAACGGCCATAATCAGTTGTAGTCGTCTACCCTTATTGTCTAAACTGAGTTTTCTTGTTCTAGGTAAATCGCGGTAAAAACAGTCCTCATTTCAAGTGAGTGAAGTCTACTAAAATGTAATAAAAAGTCTATAAAAACTGCCCTGTAGGTACTAAAATTATGCTCGCGACTTCGTCTATAAAATTGTATCGCTCCTCCCCTGAGGGTCGGTCGCCCTCACGATTTGCCTATATGGTTCTTAGAACTTAGGCACAGGCTGAGTTAAATCGGCAGGTCACGTGGTCAGACCGCTCTGGCCGCGCGGAGTCCAACGTAACCTCCGTGACACTTGCCGTTGCGGGAGTATCCTGGGCATGTTTCGTTTCTCCTTGTGAGGGCTCTCAGCCTTCCTCTCCTGAGGAAAAAAAAGTCTACACAGAATTAGTATTTCTATTAGCTTATATAACCGCAGCGTAGAAAAGAACTAAAATTGTGTATAACAGGAAAATCAAAAACAAAAATTTTTATTCTTCAAATAGGATTTTACAATCACTTTTGAATGTCAAAGATTTGACGCCATTGGTTCACAAGACTACGGCGGAGACCTTGTACTGAAAAGAACCAGCAAGAAAACCAGCAAGGGCATTTTTTTTGTCTCCCTGTATCATTACAGAGTCGTCAGTTGGAAGCCGGCTTCAGATACACAGTCCGAACCCAACCTCCGATACAAGTTAAAACAACTAATAAATGTATATTTCCGTCACAAGAGTCGCATTAAACAAATCTGATATGTATATGTCCGGTACAAAACAAAAATATAATTTTATTATAGAATCATTAAAATTATATATCGCAAAATTTACATCCAAGCATGTTTGATTATTCAGGAAATTAAATATCGTAAAAATTACATCCAAGCATTTTTTATAATTCAAGAATCATTGACCTTGTAATACCCTTTTTTCTTTAGAGTATTTTTAATATGTGCTTTAAATTCATGAAACGGTAAAGCAGTAATATTTTCTGGAAGTGTGTTATAAAAAGTTACACATTTCTCTAAGAACGAACCTCTAGTTTTATGAAGCCTGTATGTTGGAACGGCAAGCTTATTTTTATTTCTCGTGTTTAATAGATGAATTTGAAAAGTTGTATTAAATTTGTAATAAAAAATATGATTAGAGATCGGATAATCGGATGCATATTTACCTAAAGTTAGTTTAAGACAAAGTATGGAAACGGCTTTTTATTGTTTTGTTAAATAAAAATCCCGGGATTGCGGAATTGGAAAGCCGGATGTTTATTTATTTACCTAATTTAGTTTTTGACAAAGTATGGAACTGTCTTTTTATTTTTATTTCCATAAATAAAAGTCCCGGAATTCCGGTACTGTAGAACATTTTGGTAAGGCAAAACTAGTCGGTAATATGAGCTTAAAAACGACGTTACATGAAGGTTAGTTTCAGTTCCCCGTGTGATTTGTGAGTAGGTATATAGAGTTTTAGAGGAAGAAAGTCGAGTGTTAAATAAAACAATAAGTACATTCATACATCGCACGGGAAACTGAAACTAAACTTCATGTAAATACGTATGCATAGTTGTATAAATGAACCCGGAGTCTCGGTCTTTTGAAAAGAAATACCACGTGCTAATTTAGTGATTTTCAAACAATATCACTACGTTAAATTTGCAGTCCCGTATTTTCCCGGGATTTTTATTTAACAAAATGTATTTTAAAAAGCCGCTTCCATAATTTGTGAGCCAAAAATTAACTTTAGGTAAATATGCATCCGATTATCCGATCTCTAATTATGATACAAATAATTTTAGAGTCACATTTCAAAAATTTAACAGCCTGACAATATTGAGATGTTGCAATCGCACTATAATAACGTAACAGTACTGCCAATATAAGAAATACTGTAACAATTCATCTTACTAAATTATAGCCTATGTGTTATTCTGATGTATGAGCTTTATCTTTGTAAAGTTTCATTGAAATCCATTCAGTAGTTTTCACGTGAAAGAGTAACAAACATACATCCGTACTTACAAACTTTATTATTACGTAACTAAAACACAGTCTAAGTTGCGGTTAGAATATATTTAAATTATTATAAAATACAAACAGAACACAATATGGAGTCAGAAAAAAAACTAAACTAAACAGTCTCCTAGCAACTAAATCTTCCTTTACTCCATGACAACTATCATAGATAATAAATAATAAATATTTGTTACACTTACACCAATTAGCCTAGCCCAAACTAAGCTCTATAAGGCTTGTGCTATGGGATCTAGGGTAACGGATAGACATACATATATTATACATATATAAATAATTTTTATTGAAATATATATCAACAACCATGACTAAGGTACAAATGCTAGCATTCATCACACAAACATCTGCCCCCACCGGGATTCGAACCCGGGACCTCAGAGATGGCGACACCTTGAAACCGGTGTATTATCCACTCGACTATGGAGGTCGTCATAGATATATTACAACATCACCTCATTTACGATATGCGAGGAGCTTCCAAAACACTATCCGCTCGAGTTATTTATGCAAAACAGTGAAACCATCAATAGCCTTTTAAAATTATTTAGATAGTCCATTGTTTATTGTCGACAAGTTGGTGCCCGCGACTTCGTCTGCGCAGGATCAGTATTTCGAGTAGCTTATATTAACGTGGCGTATCCTAACTAATATTATAAATCGGAAAGTAAGTTTGTTTGTTTGTTCCGCTTTCACGCCGTCACTACTGAACCGATTGCTTTGAAATTCTGCAGAGGTAAAGATAAAAGTCCGGATTAAGTAATAGGCAAATTTTTATTCCGGAAAATCGTCAGATCCCATAAAGGCTTCGCTCAAAAACTACTACACAGTTGTCATGCGGTTTTCATCAATAGATAGAGTGATTCTTGAGCAAGGTTTTGCGGTATTTTTTATCTCGGAAAAACCAATAGTCCCACGGTAAGCGCGATAAAACCTTCGCGCCTTAAACCGACTTCCGCGCATATGTAGCCGCGGGCAAAAGATCTATAGACCCAATCCCGAAATCCACGGGCCGAAGCCGCAGGCAGAAAGCTAGTATTTTATAAATTGCAGCCAGCAGATTTTTGTTTCCCTGAGGAAAATACATTAAATTGCATACCCCGGCTGTGGCGAGCCGGCGGTTATGTGGGGCTCTCCTCCCCAGAAGGGGGAGGCCTACCCACTAAAAACCTCAGGGATGGCCTTCCTCAGGCATGTAGGGTGCCCCCGGGAACATCAAGCCACTTCCGGGAACCCCCAGCCTCCGCTCCCCTGCCTAGAGGGGAGCCCTCTCGGGGGAGGCTACACCACCCCCCGGTCTCCTCCACCGACGACGCCCCCCGGCCACGGAAGGGGCGTGGTCCATCCCGGGTCGCCGTAACAGTCGCGACTTCCTCGCGCCCGCCGGCGACTCGCGGCGGCGCCGCAGCTGTGCTACCGAGCCGGCGCCGCCTTCTTCGAGCGGGATCGGCCATCTCCCGACCCCGCTCGGCGGCCTCCGTCTGGAGCATTACTGCTTCCCAGCAGGAGGCCACAGCCCTCCAACCTTCCTCGTCCGCCAGCATTGCCGCAATCAATGCCGGCGGAGACAGATCTCGCCCGATCTCTGCGACCAAGACTCGGCGCTCGGAGGCCCACGCGGGGCACTCCGCCAGCGTGGTGCTGGGCCGAGTCAAGGTCGGTTATAAATTGCAGCCTATATGTTATTCTGATATATAAGCTATATTATTGTAAAGTCTCATCAAATTCCATTCAGAAGTTTTTACATAATAGAGTTACAAACATCTGTCCATCCATACGAACTTTCGCTTTTATAATATTAAGGATCTATTATCTGACATAAACGCAACTTGCATAACGCTGGGTGTTTCTATGATGCGGGCTGAATATATTATGACTAATTTGTGGTTGTTATTCGAATGCTTCCAATGTTGACGGAGTCAATGTAGGTCAAGTCCGGAAGAATTTAAGTTATTTTGCCTACGTTGCCACACAAGTTCAAAGCAGGGCTTTGAATAGGTACCGTTAAAAATTTGGTATCGTTACTTTCATGATCTATGGATAACGTTAAAAGCGGAGGTAACGTTATTCCATATAACGATACTTTTACCGGTAAATGGACTTGTTGTTATTGATTTTTATTCGGTAATTAATAACGTTACCTTGAAGTATCGTTACTTTTTAACGTTATCAAAGCGTTACCGTTACTTTAATGAAGGAAAGAGGTAAAAATATTGTTTGTCTCTTTAAGTCTTTTTCCTTTCTAAGCAGTGAAGCATCCTCGCGTCTGTATTTCGTGATTTTTTACATTTTTTACATGCACGGGCTGGCAACAGCGCCTCAAGTAACGAAAAAAATATCGATACTTTTTAACGTTATTTGTTAACATTTTAATATTGGTAACGATACCAAAATATCGTTACCACACCCAATTACCGTTATTTTTCTTACAGTTAAAATTTTACCGGTATCTCCAGATATCGTTAAAGTATTATCGTTATGAAAATACCGTTACATAACGATACTTTTAATGTGAATTTGGTAACGTTACCAAGCCCTGGTTCAAAGGATCAACAGTTTTATTATTATATATATACAGTATAAAAAATATACAGTAACATTCTAGAATTCTCTTGGTGCTTTGATACAAGGCAAAGTTTAAAAGTTTTTTTTTCAAAGTTTACATCCTCCAAGACAACACACACACAAAAATCTATACTACAAATAAATAAAATTGGAGTGTCTGTTTGTAATATTAAAATATCCGATTTCTACTACATGCATATGAATGTATATACGGTACACATACCAAAATACATACCTATTTTTTAAATTTTTGTCTGTCTGTCTGTTTGTTCTGGACCGATTTGGACGGGACTATCACTGGCAGATAGCTTATGTAATAAAGAGTAACTTAGGCTACTTTTATTTTAGAAAAAAAATAAAAATGGCGAAAACAAAAAAAAAAAATTATTCAATTCCACGCGGACGAAATCGGGGGCACAGCAAGTTCTCAAATAAACTTAGAGGAACTCGGTTGAGAAACCGTACCATATCCCTCTTATTCACCCAACTCTTATTCACCTTCAGATTAACATGAGAGTATCAAACATTTAAAACATTTAAGAAACGATATATTTCAACGATTTTAGTAATCTAAAAACAGAAGTGACTAAGTTTTTTTATTCTAAGCTACCAGAGTTTTGGGCCATCATGAGGTATCAGCGACCTTCCTAATAGATGGAGCACTGTCTTAGTTTTGACGGTAATTATTTTTTGATTCTTTCTTTCTTTCTTTTCTTTCTTCTTTTTTACTTTCACCTGTCCCGTTGTCTGTCGTTCTGTAATCAAATCTTGCAACTTAAATTTGATCCACTTCCCGGTTTCCGATTAAGCTGAAATTTGGTATACATACACGTTTAGTTCGGATGACAATGCATGATTAACTGTGTGACGTCATTCTAAATCCAGCATGGCGGCGTATCCAATATGGCGGACAAATTATTTTAATGCACTCCTACAATATGGGTATCAAATAAAAGGGCTTGCCAAGAATAACTAGAAAAAAATAATGTTACGTCACTCTTAATCCAATACGGCGGGACACCAAAAATGGCGGATAAATTTCTTTTATTCGTTCCTACAATATGGGTATCAAATGAAAGGACTTGTTCTCAGCAAGCCTGCAGAGGTACTAAAAAGTTAAAAATAAAATTTAAGAAAAAAAACCTTTATAAAAACAAGCTTTTATTATTTGTTTATAAAATGAACTAAAAAGTTAAAAATAAATTATTAACACTAAAACTTTTCACCATACATAATTATTCAATCTCGTCCCTCCTCTTTATCATAGTCCCCATTTATAAATAAAAGCGTGTTACATTGTGATAGCTTGAGAAAAATGTTGTGTTGTATTAAATGTAACACGCCTTATTTATAAATGGGGACTATGATAAAAGGGGGGACGAGATTGAATAATTATGTATGGTGAAAAGTTTTAGTGTTAATAATTTATTTTTAACTTTTTACTTCATTTTATTTTTAACTTTTTAGTTCATTTTATTTTTCGACTAACTTTTCCTACAACCTAACTTTTATGCACGCTCGTCGGTTACGGGTACTCTTGACTTGGCCTTCTTTCAGGATATCTCCTATTTGGCCTAACTAAGTATGTCCATATATGCATGCCCTGTATGCCCTACTTCTATTGTCAGCATACATAAGATAGAAAACAGTACATCTCCATACACAGTGTATAAAGGTGCATCTATTCTGGATAAACAACCTTATCATATGTACTAATGGTAGCAATTTCATCACAGCTATCTTTTTATAATATTATTGATTACTTACTGTAGCTGAGCTGTGATATAATTTTATTCATTGGCATCCATTTCATCAATAGAATAAATTGCATGAAATCGAATACTCCTATCATATCAGGTACAGTTGCATTTAGTTCGCTTTCACTTCGTTTTTTGACGTCACAGAGTTATATAACGCGGAAAGTATTTGTATGTACATATTCTGATACAGTTCGTGGATTAATGATAACTTTGGAATAATATTCTTGTTTCGTCATGTTTTGCGTTAATACTCGCGTCTGACAAAATCAATTTTATTCTTTAAATGAGTTTTTACAATCATTTTTGCGCGTCAAAGATTTATTCCCAAGTCTTCGGCGGTAACCCTGTAATGGAAAGAACCAGCAAGAAAACCAGCAAAGGCTATATTTTTTCTCCTTGTACCTTTACAGAGTCGTCAATTAAATAGTCTCAGATAAATAGTCTGAACCCAACTTACTTTACAAGTTTCACGAGTTCACATTATATCTATAAAAGCTGTAGTTCATTGTGTTATTTATTATAGTCTAAATATTTGGCAAAGTTACTATTGAGTCATTAAAATTAAACTCATACATTGTTGTCATTTAAGTATTCCTTAACAAGAATAAAAACCTTTTTTCACAACTTAAACTAATCTATATAAGCTGTAGTTTCATTGTGTTATCTATACTAATATTATAAAGAAGTAAAGTTTGTGTGTTTGTAAATTGTAAGGGGTAATCTCGGGATCTACTGAACGATTTTAAAAATTCTTTCACCAATAGAAAGCCACATTATTGCGGAGTGTCATCATCGTCATCATCATCATCAATCATCATCGATTTTAAAAATTCTTTCACCAATAGAAATCCACATTATTGCGGAGTGTCATCATCATCATCATCGATTTTAAAAATTCTTTCACCAATAGAAAGCCACATTATTGCGGAGTGTCATCATCATCATCATCATCATCGATTTCAAAAATTCTTTCACCAATAGAAAGCCACATTATTGCTGAGTGTCATCATCATCATCATCGATTTTAAAAATTCTTTCACCAATAGAAAGCCACATTATTGCGGAGTGTCATCATCATCATCATCATCGATTTTAAAAATTCTTTCACCAATAGAAAGCCACATTATTGCGGAGTGTCATCATCAATCATCATCGATTTTAAAAATTCTTTCACCAATAGAAAGCCACATTATTGCGGAGTGTTCATCATCATCATCATCATCGATTTTAAAAATTCTTTCACCAATAGAAAGCCACATTATTGCGGAGTGTCATCATCATCATCATCATCATCATCGATTTTAAAATTTCTTTCACCAATAGAAAGCCACATTATTGCTGAGTGTCATCATCATCATCATCATCATCAGCGGACGGCGCGCGATGGCTTCGGTTTTAATTCAGTTCGCTTTCGTGCTCGCTTCGGGGATTATTAATATTATGCCCAACGAAGTGGGCGCGGTCAGCTAGTTTACTATAGTCTAAATACTTGGCAATGTTTTATTTTTCATTTAATAAATCTTTAACAGTATGATAACCTTTCTTCATAAGAGTATTTTTAACAATTCAAATTTGTGAAAAGGCAAGTCGGTTAAACTTTGTGGGCTACCTTTATAAGCTTAAAGAAGTTTACATTATATCTATAAAAGCTATATACATAGTTTCATTGTGTTATTTACTATAGTCTAAATATTTAGCATTATTTTTTTTTAATTAAGTAGGTAATCTTTAACATTATAATAACCTTTTTTCATAAGAATATTTTTGACAAATGATTTAAATGTGTGAAATGGCAAATCTGATAAAATATGAAATATCTTTCCACCTCGTAAAAAAAGAGAGGCGTTGTACAAAGTTTTTATACAAAATTACGCTGTCAATATAGTTTGTAAACTCATGGTAGCTACACTGATTCTAACTTTAGAATTTCGTCGTGGAATAGAGCGATCGTGCATCACCAAGTTATGTGGAAGTATCTACCCAGGTATATAATATAATCCTGATACAGCCTTAGTCGGTGAATCTATACATATAATAAGACAGTAAAAATATTTTGTCTGTACATTTAGTATTTTTGACTGAAATGGATAGAGGGGCACTTAAATAGATTATTAGAAAGCAAAAAAATTTTTTTGGAATTTTTTGTCTGTCTGTCTGTATGTTTGTTCACGTTTATCTCCGAAAGTACTGAACCGATTTGCTTTGAAACTTCACTATTTGCTTTGTTTTAACTCAGAATAATATCTAAACTTTGTTTCATCAAAATCGGTTCATTAAAAAAAAGTTATCGTCATTTTAATGAACTCATACTATTATAAAGGCGAAAGTTTGTAAGTATGGATGTTTGTTACTCTTTCACGTAAAACTACTGAATGGATTTGAATGAAGACTTTACCACAATATAGCTTATACATCAGAATAACACATAGGCTACAATTTTTGAGGTTTCTAATGTTGAGGTCGTAAAAAAAACACATTTTTTGCGCTTACATGCAAATTGTCTGTTGTGTCTGTTTATAGGGAGCATACTTGCAGTAGCTACCTATAGGCCTATGATTTAGGGCTCTTCAAATCAATCAAATCAAATCAAAATAATATTTATTCAACATAGACCTTTACAGGCACTTATTGACGTCAACAAACAAAACAAAAAAAAGCTTAAATAATAATAAAAAAAAAAAAACAAAAACCTTGTCCGTACGTACGAATAAGGAAAAAAAAAGAAAAAATATTGACTCGACACCTGTTCGGAAATTGGGAGAGCCTTCTCGAGAAGAACAGGCAAGAAACTCTGTAAGGTCTATTTTTTATCTCCTCTTTTCAATGTTAATAATTATAATAATATAATATAAAAATACAATATAGTATAAGATACAATCATACCTAATACGATTACAGTCGTATGTACGTTTACATACACATATAAAATAATACAATATTATAAATAATGTTACCAAACATGGCTCTATGAATAGTGTCCCTATTCCCAAATACTGTGATCATTTAGATAGTCACTTACTTTATAATAACCTTTACTCATGAGTGTATTTTTGATATGGATTTTAAATTTATATAAAGGCAAATCAATGACACTTTGCGGAAGCTTGTTAAACATAGATATACATTTCCCAAGAACGAACAGCTAGTTTTATGGAGTCTGAACATTGGAACGGCAAGTTTATTTTTGTTTCTAGTATTCACATTATGTAGATCACTGTTTTTATTGAATTTATTATAGTTTCTATATACAAAAACTAAATTATCATATATATATTGACTAGCTAAAGTTAAAATATTAATTTCTTTGAACAATTCTTTTAGGGATTCTCTAGCCCGTAAACAGTAAATAGCACGAATCGCTCTTTTTTGTAAAAGGAAAATACTTTCAATGTTAGCCGCTGATCCCCATAGCAGCAGTCCATAGGACATAACACTATGAAAGTAGCTGAAATAAACAATTCTTGCCGTTTCAACATTAGTTAAAAGTCTAATCTTTTTTACTGCGTACGCCGCTGAACTAAGTTTGATTGCCAAAGTTTCAATATGTGGATCCCACTGTAGTCGTGAATCTAACGTAATGCCTAAGAATTTAGTATTATTTACCAAGTCAATGACATCACCATTCATATTTAAACTAGTATCAACCTGCCTTACATTGGGCAAAGAGAATTTGATACATTTTGTTTTCTTAGAATTTAAAGACAAATTATTAGTTGTGAACCAATACAGAACTCTCGAGAGAGCACTATTTACATCGTCATAACATTCCTTTTGTCTATCAACTTTGAATAGTAAAGAAGTATCATCTGCAAACAATACTGTCTCACACGATTCTGTAATGTAGTAAGGAAGGTCATTTATATATATTAGAAACAGTAGAGGACCCAATATTGATCCCTGGGGAACCCCCATAGTTATAGGCGAGCTAGCAGATTCTGATCTATTAATAACGACTTTCTGCAATCTGTCTGATAAATAAGATTTTAAAAGGCTAACAGCTCCATCCGAGACACCATAATGTCTAAGTTTACTTAAAAGCGTTTCATGACTCACACAGTCAAACGCTTTGGAAAGGTCGCAAAACACTCCAATTACATCCCGCTTGCCCTCCCATGCGTCAAAAATATGTTTCATAAGTGCAGTTCCGGCATCGGTAGTGGATCTACCTTTGGTAAAGCCGAATTGGCTTTCATGCATGAATCTGTTTGTTCTCAAGTGACCTATTAGTTGATTGTAAATAACTTTCTCGAAGATTTTGCTGAAAGTAGGTAATATGGATATAGGTCTAAAATTTGAGGGATCTTTTTTGTTACCCGATTTGAAAAGTGGTATTAATTTACTATATTTCATTAGATCAGGAAAGATACCCTCATCAATACAAGAATTAAAAATTTGTGCTAACAATGGGGCTAATTCATCGATGACAGATTGAATTATGTGAGTTGATATACCCCAGAGATCTTCAGTTTTCTTCTTGTTAAGTAAACGGAATGTTTTCTTAATTGAAGAAGCATCAATATGGCTAAATTTGAATGATTCACTGCACCTATTCACACTTGACTCCAGGAGGGTGACGGCTAAACTAGGAGATGAGTTAAGATTACTGGTAGTTATAGCAGGAATTTGAGAAAAATAATCAACAAATGCATTCGCAACTGCATCGTCCGACTTGATAGTCTTATTATTAATTTCTAAAGAGAAAGAGTTCCCAGAGCTTCTACTTTTTCCCGTTTCCTGATTTATTATAGTCCATGTAGTCTTAACTTTGTTCTTTGACATATTTATTTTATTTGATATGTATAAAGATTTAGCACATAAACAAACATTTTTAAAAGTCTTTGATATTTTTTTACATAATCTAAAAAGGCAGGGTCGACAGAAGTAGTTTTTAAAGCATATAATTCAAAAAGTGTTCTCCTGCTTTTATATATGCCTGGAGTAGCCCAGTCACTAAATTTCTTTTTGTTGTTTAATTTTACAACCTTTTGGGAACATATTGTTGCTTTCCATTCTTACTAAATTAAATAAATTATTATATAAATTATTAGCATCTCCACCAACAGTAGGCAAAGATGTAATTTGAGATGTTATTTTTTTTTAAATTTACATAACCTTCCCTGGGATATAGGTCTACAAATCAATTCCGTTTTAGGGCTAACATGATGGTGCTCATACAGGCTAGTTGTCCACTATGGTCAGAGTTAATGTAGTTTATTACAACAGATTCAATTACTTTACAGTTACAAAAATATTATCTAAGCAGGTAGCTGATGTGGGTGTTATTCTAGTTGGCTCGTTAAATACGTGATGCAGATCAAATGATTTATATAAATTAATAAACCTTTGGGACAGAGGAATTATTAATGTTAAAATCTCCACATACAATTACATTCTTATTTTTCCTGCACACTAATTGCAAAACATCCTCCATGGTGGATTCAAACTCTATATAGCTTCCAGATGGGGGCCTATAGATACACACTATAATAAGATTGTTAAGCTCCACACACGATATTTCAATAACTCTTTCAATGGAAAGTGATACAACATCTTTGCGTTCTTTATAATGCAATACATTGTTTATATAATTAAGGACCCCCCTCTTATTGCAGATTGTCTAATATATGAGCTTACAATACTATAATTATTATCAAAGGTGATTAATCATAGTTCTTAAGCCAATGTTCGGTAACACACAATATATCAATTTTTCACATGTTAACAACAAATTAATTTCTAAATCTTTGCCAGAAAAGCCTTGGATATTTTGATGTACAATTCGTAGATAATGAGGCTTTTCTGTTGTCTTTAAAGTGCAGTGCTCTGCAGTGCTTAGTTACCGTTATTTTCTTACTTATTACTAGACTAGACGGGACCAACCTGAAGTCTACGCGAACGACAGTCGCGGGCAAAAGCTAGTATTTGAAAAGCAGTAACAAAGGAATAATCATTTTCCCATCTTTACCTTTGCCCACCTTTGTTTCTTTTTTTTAATGTCCCGAAAAAGGTGGCTGGTCCAGAAAGGATCAGAGTTGCAAAAGATAGAGAAAAATGGAAATCTTTAAAGGAGGACTATGTTGAGAGACAAGCTGTTTATAAAAAATAATGACCTGAACGCTGATAATTTAGAATAAAAAAATATTATTATTATTATAAAAAAAATAGTTAATTAGATTAGAAGAACGTAATATTATGTATTAGTAAAACAGCAATAAAGGCAATTTTTTTTTTATATTTTTAACAAAGGAATTATGATTAATTATGTATTCAGATGAAGGTGCTTTGGTGGTTAGCGGCCGCATCGGCGTGGTCGTGCGTGCGCGCGCTGAATGAAACAGAACAGTGCGAGCTGTGGGGCCCTCTGCTCGAAGAGTGGGCGGTGGGAGTGCAGGAGCCAGTTCTGACTAGACAAGGTTGGTACACAATTAATTTTTTCCCCCTTGGAGTGGACGAGAATATACCGCAACTAAGTGGCAGGGTGAATACGTCCGATTGACTCAGATACTCACCGGGCACGGCTGCTTCGGTGAGTATCTGTGTCGAATAGGACGGGAGGGATCGACACATTGCCACCACTCATCCGACCTCGACTCGGCCCAGCACACGCTGGCGGAGTGCCCCGCGTGGGCCTCCGAGCGCCGAGTCTTGGTCGCAGAGATCGGGCGAGATCTGTCTCCGCCGGCATTGATTGCGGCAATGCTGGCGGACGAGGGAGGTTGGAGGGCTGTGGCCTCCTTCTGTGAAGCAGTGATGCTCCAAAAGGAGGCCGCCGAGCGGGGTCGGGAGATGGCCGATCCCGCTTGAAGAAGGCGGCGCCGGGCTCGGTAGCACAGTTGCAGCGCCGCCGAGGGTCGCCGGCGGGCGCGAGGAAGTCGCGACCGCTACGGCGACCCGGGATGGACCACGCCCCTTCCGTGGCCGGGGGCGTCGTCGTGGAGGAGACCGGGGGAGGTAGTAGCCTCCCCCGAGGAGGGCTCCCCTCTAGGCAGGGCAGCGGAGGCTGGGGGTTCCCGGAAGTGGCTTGATGTTCCCGGGGCTCCCTACATGCCTGAGGAAGGCCATCCCTGAGGTTTTTAGTGGGTAGGCCTCCCCCTTCTGGGGAGGAGAGCCCCACATAACCGCCGGCTCGCCACAGCCGGGGTATGCAATTTAATGTATTTTCCTCAGGGAAACAAAAAAAAAAGGGTGAATACGTCGGATTCTAAACCAATCAAAGCGCCTCGACCGAGATGAGCTACCAGTTAAACCCAGCCTTGGCCATAACGGCCCTAAGGCTTGAACGGAAAGGTAGGCACAATCAACTACCTATGCGGATCGTTTAAATAAACTACCGCTTGCAATGCCAGAGGCATCATTACAGTATATTACGATATTAGTGCGTTATGATGGTTATAACATGCGAGGGCATAATTGAGCCGAGCATGTTATAACCAATACGCACGTATATCGTACGACGTTTTTTAACACATTTGCGAGGAAACAGAAAAACATAAACTCAATCTGTGAATGCATACTGTTGCTTTCCCGCCATTTTAACAGCGCGCTAGCGCTGCTTACTGACTGGCGCCGCGGGAAATGGTAAATAATACTGTTACGGAATTTGTATGGACTATAAGTAGAGATCGGATAATCGGATGCATATTTACCTAAAGTTAGTTTAAGACAAAGTATGGAAACAGCTTTTTATTGTTTTGTTAAGTAAAAATCCCGGGATTGCGGAATTGGATAGCCGGATGTTTATTTATTTACCTAATTTAGTTTTTGACAAAGTATGGAACTGTCTTTTTATTTTATTTTCCATAAATAAAAATCCCGGAATTCCGGTACTGTAGAACATTTTGGTAAATACGTATGCATAGTTGTATAAATGAACCGGAGTTTCGGTCTTTTGAAAATAAATACCACGTGCTAATTTAGTAATTTTCAAACAATATCACTACGTTAATTTGCAGTCCCGTATTTTCCCGGATTTTTATTTTACAAAATGTATTTTAAAAAGCCGCTTTCATAATTTGTGAGCCAAAATAATTCATCATCATCATCATCATCATCAGCCCCTCTTCGTCCACTGCTGGACATAGGCCTCTTCGAGTGTACGCCACTGAGATCTATTTTCGGCTTCTCGCATCCAGCTCCTGCCAGCCGTCCTGCGCAAATCATCACTCCACCTTGTCTGAGGACGTCCTACACTACGTTTGCCGTTTCGCGGTATCCACTCTAGAACACGTTTGCCCCAACGGCCATCGCTTCTACGGCTAACATGGTCAGCCCACTGCCACTTCAGTTTGCTAATCCTGTGGACAATGTCGATGACTTTGGTTCTCTGACGTATCACCTCATTTCTGATGCGATCCCTCAGAGAAACGCCGAGCATAGCCCTTTCCATAGCCCGCTGAGCGACTCTGAACTTGTGGACTAGTCGTGCCGTCAGTGTCCACGTTTCGGCTCCGTAAGTCATTACGGGTAGGACGCACTGATTGAAGACTTTCGTCTTTAGGCACTGTGGGATCGACGACGTAAAGACTCGACGTAGTTTCCCAAATGCCGCCCAACCCAACTGAATCCTCCTATTTACCTCGTTCTCAAAGTTTTTTGCCTAACTGCAGTATTTGCCCGAGGTATAACATATTTGTGAACAACTTCGAGGAAATAATTATCTTTAGGTAAATATGCATCCGATTATCCGATTCTAGTTATAACCAATACGCACGTATATCGTACGACGATTGTTAACCACATTTGCGAGGAAAGAGAAAAACAAACATTTGAATAAACTCAATCTGTGAATGCATACTGTTGCTTTCCCGCCATTTTAACAGCGCGCTAGCGCTGCCTACTGACTGGCGCCGCGCGAAATGGAAAATAATACTGTTATGGAATTTGTATGGACTATAACTTAACTATTTGCTTAACACACGTGTTTTTATGACCCGCTTTACATATTTAAAAACCGGTGGAATTACATCAGCTTTACCAGCAAAGGTGTTAAAAAATTATTTGGCAAATATTCCGCCTCTAATTGTTGGAATAACTTGCCGCCTCCAATTCGCATACTGGAAACACGTAACTTGCTTGTATATAGGTTAAAAACACAATTTCTTGAGTTGCAGTTGCAAGAGTTGGACTGCTATTACGTACTTACTTGTCTTTTTGATACTGTGTTTGTCATTTTGTATTCCTTGTTATTTTTATTGTTACGTTTATTCAGTGCTCGGCTACTTTGATTATGTCGGACTCCTGGTGAATCGAGGCGGCTCGACCCAACAGACCTACCGACTAAACTCAGCCTAGCCCTGGCCATAAGGGCCCTACGGCTTGAATGGAGTGGTAGAGTGGTCAGTGCTCGGCGTATGTATTTGTAATTTATTGATGTGGAATTTGTACTACGGTCCATATTGTCTGGTAATTTTCTTGTGTGTTTGATGTCACTACTGTGGCAAGTAGAATACCAGTGCGGCAGACCATGCCTGCTGCTTACACTGATCTTGCCACAGTTTTAGTATTATACATACATATAGTATTATACATATAATTATTGTATTGTTTTGTTTTGTTATTGTTGTTCGTATCGTGTGGTCCATCAATAAATTTATTTCTTTCTAGCACGTTGATCTGAACATGATTCATAATAGTATTCATAATAGGTTGTTGTTTAACCGCCTTATTAGGTATTATAATAGTATATGGTAATATCAATGTCATTTAATAACTCTATGTAAAAATTTTTGACAAATTGTAATTCATTCTGTTTTTTTCCTGCATTGAGACAGTTTCAGTTTTAATACATTTTGTTATTAATTCACTTTCTGATTTTGATTTTATCGGCCCCAAACCGTACGGGTTTGTTCATGGTCCTTCGAGCCGGATATGAACCAGCGACCTACTTATTTTGTATGTATGCTCTATTAAGTTTGTTTCCCTAATAAATAAATAAATAAATGATTATTTGTTTTCAGGTCGCGTGATGGCCTTACCACCAACTAAAGGTTACTACGTATCAGAGCGTATAGACGCTACTCTAATGCCACCACCACCTCACCGGCCATTCAGTGGCTCTTACGGATTCCAAGCCAGCCACGGGCTTCCAGGACCTCACCCAGGCGGGTCGTACGGTCCTCAAGCCCACACACAATTGAAACCCCAATCTAGACCCTACGAGACCAGCTCCCCCGTGGGGTACTCACAATATGACGAGTGGCAGGAGACGCCACCGACACCGCCCAGCGCTGGGAAGATCGTCAACAGACCGCCCAACCCGTACAAGGATAAATTCAAACCTAGCTACGTAAGTTTTACACTAGAGGTTCCCAAATTTTTTTATGTCGTAGACCCTTGCATGGTCAATATTATGTTAGTTTTTTTTTGTTCCCGGAAAATGCATTAAATTGCATACCCCGGCTGTGGCAGCCGGCGGTTATGTGGGGCTCTCCTCCCAGAAGGGGAGGCCTACCCACTAAAAACCTCAGGGATGGCCTTCCTCAGGCATGTAGGGAGCCCCTGGTAACGCCAAGCAACTTCCGGGAACCCCCAGCCTCCGCTTCCCTGCCTATACAGGGGAGCCCTCCTCGGGGGAGGCTACACTGCCTCCCCCGATCTCCTCCACCGACGATTTATGTCTTTATATTGGAAGACAGATAGCATAGCGTAAGTAAATAGGTACTATCGTAAACCCCCGTTTTCATTTCATGGCCCCCAAATTTTAGTTTCGCTGACGTAGACGCCTTGCAGGTTGTCGTAGACCGCTAGGGGTCGATAAAGGCAACATCGGGAATCACTATTTTACAATTTTAAAAATAAAGAATCTGTTTCATCGATGCTCATAAAAAAGAAGTACCTATAATCAATTAAAACATTTTTAAAAGGTCTTAAAAAGTCTATTTCATATTTTACAAGTTCCTCGCGGATCACTATCGGCTTCACAGACAACTATTCCCTACAAACATGATAAAGCTAAGTAGGTCAAATATCAACACACACATACATAAGATCCCTCAAGGGTCGCTGTGGATTGTATACAACAGAAGTAGCATAAAACAAAGTCGCTATCCGTCGTCTGCCTGTCCCTATGTATGCAAGATCTTTAAAACTACGCAACGGATTTTGATGCAGTTTTTAATAGATAGTGATTCTTAAGGAAGGTTTATATGTATGATACATGCATAATATAGTAGAGAAACACTGATAAATTTAGAGGTTTCTAATGTGATGTCGTAAATAGGCACGTTTTTTTGCGCTAATATTGCAAAAACTATGTACCTACCTACCCTACGAGCGAGTCCAAAATAATGTACTACAGTATTGTCCACCTTAAAAAGTTCAACAAAAAAGTCCGCGATAGTACGATATGGCAATCTCTTAGGGATAATCATTTTTTATCATTTACCAAAAAATTACTATTTACGAAGTGATTTTAAACAATACAGCATTAATCCTTACTTTAAGTACACCCCAATTAAGTATCTTAAATAAATTGTGCATTTATTATAGATCAATATGCTTTTTACAGCATGTAATTTAACTGAATATTTCCGAAGATATTACACATTTATATTGCAGGGACGTAGATAAGCATTGCACCCGTACGAAGCCTAAACTAGTATATATCTGGGCTGGACTGGATTTAGACAGTTGCAGTTTCTGCATATTCTGCATTTCTGCAAAAGAACGATACTAACTGATTTTGGTGTTATATTTTCATTCATGACGTTAATTTTATGTATTTATTACATACTAGCTTCCGCCTGCGGCTTCGCCCGCGTGAAATTCGATTTTGTCAATCCTGGTATCTTATGTGTAAGGTACCAAGATTCATGGTCTTATCTTCAATTCAACCCCTATTTCAGCTCCGCACTGGTAAAAATTTCAAAATGCTAGAACAATCGATTTTTTGTTTCTTATGACGTGATATTTGACGAACTTGCATACTAAATTTCAAACCTTATTTCACTCCCTAGCTGGTCGAAATTTCAAAAATGCTAGAACAAATGTTTAATGATTTCTTATCAAGTGCTTAAATATAAAGTTTCATGGTTTTATCTTTTAAAATAAAGTAATCCCATACAAACTTTCAACCTCTATTTCAACCCCTTCGTCCCTTTTTTCGAAATAAAAAGTACTTAGCCTATATCTCAGGGTCTAAAGATTGTCTATACCAAAATCAGTTTTTGAGTTCAGATTTCATCAAAATCAGTTGCGAGGTTTAAGCGGCAAAGCGTAACACACAGACAGAGTTACTTTCGCATTTATAATATTAGTTGGGATATAATATTTATTTTCTTTTTTTAATATTATATTCTCTTGTTGTAATACACTTGTGATCTACTTATCTATATTTATTTATGTACTCGTGTCACCATTAAAACACAGATAAATATTATTAAAATGGCGTAGACTGTACACTACTCTGTCTACGTAAAATGGTATAGTTTTTATCGTTTAACCTTCCAATATTGTAAGGCAATGGGATATGTGTAATTAATATATTGTACTGATAGTTTTTTTTTATATATTTTATTTGGTATCATATGTCTTTGGTACTTCACCCCACTTAGGCCCGACCAGAATACTAGCGCTGCCACAGATTAGTTTGTTGCATAGCTGAGGTCGGGTGTTAATTGACTATTCATTAATTTCTCTTATCTGTTTTGCGGTCTGTCTATGTGCTTGTGGTCAGTAAATGTTTTCTATTCTAGATACAAACGTACCTAATCAAACATACAATAACCCTCTTGAACTCTTAGGAAATCCATTATTAAGGCCTTGCGAAGGAATTTCAATCAAAACTATCACAATCGATCTATTTAGCAGTAAGAAATGGCTATCATAACCCAAAGCCTATATAAATATAACATATAGACCCTAATATTAGACCTCTGAACCAAAAAAAAAATCGGGTGGGTCTGTGCCGGGGCATACGGCCGTTGGTTTTAACGTGAAACGTCTATGTTAGGGAATCGCTTTTAAAGTAAAAGATTGAAATAAAAACAAGATTGACGGTGTTTTAAGTATTTTAATAAAAAACTCAATGTCACAACAGCGAGCTGACTGTATAAGTGAAATATTCACACCACATTTTTGTTTCTAAGACTAATAGGTTTTTAATGATTAAGGTACGATGATATAGACCTTTTCGTTACGGTCCACTTTTTAAACCTGGTACCCGTAAGTTTAGGCGCGATTTTAAAGACGTTTCACGTCAAAAAGAATATTAAACTTTGTTCATAAAAATTGACAGCCTCCGTCGCAGAATCCAGCCATTCCAGTATCAGCGGACCGTGTAGACCTAGGCCCGCCTCAGAAGCAGGTGTCAGAGACTGACCTGTACCTTCTCACGGCCATCGAGAAGCTCGTATATCGCGCCGACCTCATGGAGAAACGACTGCGTAGGATGGAGGAGAGTGTGCACTTGCTTCTCGCTGGGAAGGATAACAAACCCGGTAGGTTGTTCTGATTGCCTAGTACTTGAAAATGTACGAATTTAATATATACTGTACTTGGGTCTAGGGGCAATAATGTGTTTTGTACCTTGAATGTACATCACGCAATAAGAATTTTAAGGACATATCTTCCTGACATTTTAAAATTCCACTGCAATAGGGAATTAATCTCTTTTTTTATAAGAATCTTAATTTGATCCTTGCGTCTCAGTAAACTAGATAAACTAGAACTAGATCTCATGATGCACTTTGACATTACCTCAATTTCAATTTAATTTAATTTATTTTTTGTATGTATTTTTTTTATATATTGTGACGCACTTTAGATGGCATTAACTCAATTTTAATTTTATTATTATTATTAAGTTTTATTATAAAGTTAAGCAAGCTGTGGTTAACCTATAATTGTAAGTGCAGTAAGCAATTAGGAAATTTAATCTATGTATTTAACTTTAATGTGCTGTAACTTATGTTGGTAGCCCTATAATAAATAAATAAATAAATAAATAAACTATATACTAAAAATATAAAAATTTTATACACTCGTTAAGTACTATAAAAATTGCATTTAAATTTAATATTTTCAAATTTCGCGCGTAATTAGACGAAGGCGCCGCACGAGTTGTTACTTCTGTAGCGATGACGTCAATACGGCATGTAAATAATAAACAAAGCTCTATGTTTGATTAATTTGAAAATGAGTTATTGTCTTTTATATATACACAACTAATAAAGGAATAATAATAAAAGAGTAATACTGACATCGATGTTTTATACTCCGTAACTCGGCAGAACACAAGTCGGGATTTGCAGCAAAGAATTGTCCGACCATTAATGCATTTCTTTTTGGTAAATTCGTACTATATCCTTTTACAAAACTGCTTTCCATAGTGTGATTCACGTGCGATTTCAATTTAACTTACGTATTTGTAACGTTCTCTTACATTAAAAAAGCAACCTACAAACTTCTTATTTTATTGTTTTGCGGCTTTATACGTACTATGATTCATAATGACATTGACACGCATAAGTTTACAGTACCTTATGACGTCACGACATGGCGGCCTATGTTTCGCTCTTGTTTTACGTATAGATTAAAAAAGTGAATACTTTGAAACTATGACATCCTGAAGATGTCTTGCTGAGAGACGAAACACGTGTCGACCTTGTCTGTTTGTTGGACAAGTCATCATCAACTGCGCGGAATCAGCAAAAAACAATATCCTTTGTAAGAGGATGATACAAGCCGGTACGTTGCAGCATTTCGGCCGCGATATTGAGTGCGTTTCAATCCGCACTTATGGCTATTGTAATAAGATCTAAAATATTGACTTTTGACTGAACTTCTTCCGCGAAACGTACGTAGAGTTTATTACGAGTGTGTGCGTCTGTCGTAGTGTATCGATGGATTTTTTGGGTACTATTCCTCTATTGGATGCGCCTTTGAGAGACCAGCAGACGTCACAAGAGGACGCTTACTGTGTGCGTGTTGTATCGCAATCGTCCATCACAACTCGAGATTTTACAAGATAACTGAAGGAACCTAGAGAGCGATGATGTGTGTGTGATTGGTACTTGTGCGTATTGTTTCGCGCGCGTGATTTACTGTTATATTATAAGATTTTATTGTTTTTTTTTTGTTTATAAGGGAGCGTTCAAGTATTACGTAACGCAATTGTTGAAGATGTTTGACCCCCCCCCCCTTGTAACGCACCGTAACGTTTTCTTTTTTTTTTATGTGATAGGGGGCAAACGAGCAGACGGATCACCCGATGGTAAGCAATTACCGCCGCCCATGAACGCCCGCAACACCAGAGGAGTCACAAGCGCGTTGCCGGCCTTAAAAAAACGTTAAACAACTTGCGTGAAAAAATTAAAAATGACGACCATACTAATACAATCGAGGGATTCCCCGTAAAACGTAAACGAAAAGGGTTGCCAATTTGTTATAAAAAAGAAACAATGTTACATACGGTGTTGTAAGAAAGACCCGCTCCTGTAGTTATAACGCACCGTAACATTTTACCGAGACACCCCCCCCCTCTAAATTGCGTTACGAAATACTTGAACGCCCCCTAAGGTGGTTTTGTTCTTGCTTTATAGTAATGAAACCAGACATATTTGTTTTTCGTTAGGTATATTTTTTATGCTCGCTCGTTTACTACGGCTGTTGGGAATCGGGTTATACTCTCGCTCCGCCACTGATGTAGGCTACACGAGTGTCTGAGTGTGAGTGGTAAAGTATGAGATGGACCGCAGAGGCGTGCGCGGCGGGATGGGTGCGCGTGGGCAGCGCGTGCTACCAGTACAGCGGCGAGGCGGCGGACTGGAAGGCGGCCAACACGCGCTGCCGCAAGCTGCGCTCACACCTGCTGGAGCTGCCCGAGCCCGCGCAGCGAGCTCGCCTCCACTCCGCGCTGCTCGCTGACGCCACCCTCAGAGGTCATACATACATATATGTCACGCCTTGTTCCCAATGGGGTAGGCAGAGACCACCTCTCTCCACTTGCTGCGATCCTGGCACACTTCTCTTGCTTCCTCCACTTCCATGAGCGTCTTCATGCATGCTCGTCGGTTGCGAGTACTCTTGACCCGGTTTTTACCTGCACCAATTCGTCCTATCTTTCTCCTTGATCTCCTATCTCTTTCGTTAATCTACCTTCATTCATTCTTTCAACATGGCCGAACCATCTAACCTTTCTCTATCTTTGTCACTACATCTTCAACTACTGACTGACTTTGTCCTTAACTTCTAACGGCAGCACACCCTTATGTATCCGTTGCTGTGGCAATCGGTACTCGATACCATCATTGGTAACGAAGACACCGGTTTGATGATGCCGTCTCTCTACATCTTACCTTATATATATAACAACCTCCATAGTCAAGTGGATAGTACACCAGTTTCAAGGTGTCACTTCTACAACTTAAAGCATTATAATAGAAAAACAAAAAAATGACCAACTGTTCAATCACATTTTAGCGTTTACCAAAAAACAAGAATTTTGGATGAGGAGACATATTTTTGAATTACGAATGCGACTTGGAAATCTGACTGTGACTTAGAGGTCACGGATTTCTAAACATCCAATTTTTTTTATGTGACATTTCTGTTTGTGATTGCACCTAGGATAAAAATATTAGTTTTTTTTATAGGATACGGCAGCAAACGAACAAACGGATCACCTGATGGTAAGCGATAACCGTTGCCCAAACACCAGAGGAGTCACAGGTGTGTTGCCGGCTTTTTAAAAGGGAATAAGGGGGAAAGGGGGGGTTAGGGCCTCCGGTACCCTCACTCACTCGGCAGAACACAGCGCAAGCGCTATTTTACGCCGGTATTCTGTGAGGCCGTGGTATTACTCCGGTCGAGCCGGCCCAATTCGTGCCGAAGCATGGCTCTCCCACGGTTGCGATTTGTTTTTGTTTTTACTGTCAAAACAAGTGCGATGGGTTGCAGGTAAAGACTTCTGGACCAGCGGGCTGAACCCTGGGCTGCTGTGGATCTGGTCGCACTCCGCCAAGCCCGTGCTGGATAACGCCACGCTGGCCAACGGCTCCAACCCCACGATCCCGGGGGAAGGGCGCTGCCTTGCGCTGGTCCACGAGCCAGCGCGCGCCACCTACGTGTTCCGCGGCCTGGACTGCGCTCTGCGGCACCGCTACGTGTGCCAGATGGACGAGGACCGCGACAAACTCTCCAATGAGATAGAACGCGTCGCTAAACAACTCAGAAACGTCACGGCTACTGCTCGCAAAGCGAAAATTTTATGGACGAATCGCCGATAGCTCACTATTAGTATTTATTTATTTATTTCAGTTTACAAAATCCACAACTCTTAAATAAAACTATTAACCTAAGAAATACAATACATACAGCCAAAAAACGGATTTTCATTATTTAAGTAAGCATTCTTAATGCAGTTGACTATCCTCAAGAAATATTAAAAAAAAAATACTTATATTACAATTTATGACCTATTCTATGGAAACAAAAACTAAGAATTAAAATTACACCTGACACTAAAAATAAAAACCCATTAGCAGATGGGGTTATGACTGTTTATGTGTGTGTGTGTGAAAGAGTGTATGTGTGTGCATATGAGTGCATGTGCCATATACAACACAAATAATATGTAATAATCTAAATATACAAATACATATATATATATATATATATACATACACATATATACTCATTCTCCAAAATCGCTCAGCAAACACAATACACTGCGCCTGAACTCCGCTCTCCCCATATGAAAAATGTCAAAGGACGAAAACAACTTATTGAATTTAGATTTAATACGATGCGCAATAGAATTCTGGGCGTACCTAGACCGAGTCACGGGTACATGAAATAAAGTCGTGTGTCTAGTGCGTGTTTTTGGCGCATTTAACCGTAGAAAAATACACGCGAGTTCAGGGGCATCAATAACTCCGTTGCAGACATCATGTAAAAAACATCATGTCGAATTGTGTTCGCCTGTCTTTTAATGATAAAAGACCATGAATCGCGCATGAACTACTATAATCTAAGTCATTATTATTGTTTAAACGATAGTTCAAATGTTTCAAGAACTTGGACTGAACCCCCTCAATAATGGTCGTTGTTTCAATAACAGATAATATATTAAATTATTTTCCCGTAACGAATAACACGTTATTTAACAACGGCTTATACTGTTATCCTGCTGTTGCTGTTGACAAAATTATCGCATAGTCGCGTTGTTGTTGTTGCCACTTGAACCGTTGTGTAGGCGTAGGCGCTTGCGCTGTTGCCCGACTGCTTGTTCTTATAATATCAACCTTTCTCATGAAGAAATAAAGTTCCTATTTGTTTACTTCTTATAGTAATTTTACTAATACCAAATTCACAATTTTGTACCTACGCGCGTATGACAATTAGACTCATTTTGATTTGCAGTGAGATTTGAAATAACAATTAGCCAAACTGTTGCTGGCTTGCTGGTGCCTAAGCTGTTGTCATTTTTTTAGTTACGCATTATTTGCAGTTGTGTGATCGTTGCAATAGGTAATTAGTGTCGTGTTTGGATTTGCCGTTGTGTGATCGCGTATGCAAATTAAATTACCTATTCGTTGCAATAATTAGTGTCGTGTACTTTTGAAGTAGGTAAGTAATAGATAATTAGAGTAAATATTGTAAATAAATGAAAATGGAAGAATATTGCAAATAATGTAAATAACAAATTATGTACAGATCAATGAACTTTTAAATACACCAGAATATTATATTGATTAATTAGTTTTAAGTTATTTAAATTCCTGCCTAATATTCTGACAGTCCTAAGCCTGAAAAAGTATGAAGGAAAGTTCATTGTTAAGAATAACTAACTATAATAACAATAACAATCGTACTCAACAACATTTGTCAAAACAGCAATATAACAGGATAACAGACAACTTTTTACAATGACAGTTATAGGAAAATAACACAACAGTGTTATTCGTTATTACAAAACAGTCGTTATTGCCATTACTACTCACTATAACTCAGGGGCCATTCAAGTATTACGTAACGCAATTTGGGGGAGAGGGGGGGGTCTCGTAAAATGTTACGATGCGTTACAAATGGAGGAGGGGGGGATCAAAAATCTTCAAAAATTGCGTTACGTAATACTTGAACGCTCCCTCAACTATGAAGGTGGAGAATGTTTAATTAGTCACTTATTTATTTTGATTTAGTGTTATTTATCGATTTTATTTGCGGACACAAGACGGACGGATACAAGATGGCGGCTATATCGCAGACAAAACTATACATTATCTGGAATGAATTGATATTATAAAAAAATGGTTGCCTGTAAAGTCGGTTTTACGGGCGAAGATTTTACGTGACAACGTCTTTTTCTCGGTAGAATATTTATTGATATGAATATAATTAAATTGCACAATAGGAACAAGGAATTGAATGAAAAAACTCAGTTTCTCAACTTTTGTGTCAATCTAACAATTAATCAATCAATCATAGTTTACGATAATGAAATATCAGTGTACAATTATTTACCTTTATTGTTGTAGTTGTTGTAAATGACGAATCTAAGCACTAAATGACGAAGCTTTGAATAGATACTTATTAGTCGGTACTTATTTTAAATAATATCAATCAGCCACATGTTTTTTCAAAGTGTAATAATTATATCATAATTTTAATCACTACGTTTTTGTGGCGTCGATAAATAACCCACAGATCAGTAAATAACCTTCATCCATATCCATACCATAGATACATACCACAGATTAAAACAGAGTTATGTCGCGTTCACTTCTTTTTGGTTTTTTTTTTTTCTAGGATTATTAGTTTATAGATTAGTAAGACTACAATAGTTAGAAAATATATTATAGTTTATAGATTATTCATAATACAATTAGTATACTGGACCTGTGATTGTAGTACGTCACCCCTAACCCAAGGTGCTGGCTGAAAATCAGCGCTTCTGTGGTTATTGTTATCACAGAAGCTTAGCTGAGACAGCAACCTGTTGGCCTCACGCAGCATGCCTACATACCATCTGTGTATCTAACTAACTATTTTTGTAAGTCCATTTTTATAAATATGTGTTGTCAGTCTCTTTTGTTGCCGTGAAGGCCAATTAAATGTTTTTCTTTCTTTCTTTTTTCTTTCACTCCACATTTTCACTACAGACACAGCTGACGATACTTTAACCACACGTGTGAACTTGTATTATGACGCTTTCTTGTTTTTCCAACGCCAAGAACGTTCGAGAAAGACAAAGACAGAGACACAAGCATGCGCCGATTCAATGCGCCTAATTCTCTAGTGCTGCGCGCGCGGCAGACCGATCATAGTTGAGTGGGAGAGAGACGCAAGGCATTCGGCGGGCCTCTCTCTCGTTCGGTGACTCATCGTAACGTTACGAGCGTTACACTTTTTCATAAGTGACTCCCAGCCGCAACCTAATTTAAGACGTTGTCACGTCAAAAATGTACGCTCAATTATATTTCATTATAAATCGAATAAAAAAACCATTTGTAATTTGTAAGATACATTTTTTTTTATTATAAGGCCACTCCTAGACTGTACTTAGGGTTGATTGAAAAAAAATAAAACACCAAACACTGTTGTAATAACTTATTATTCTAAGTATTTACATGTTATAAGAATCACAACGAACTTATTAAAAAATAAATAAAAATATTTATTATTACAATATTGACTGGCTATGTTTGCGCGATGCAAACCTTTCGGCTACCTAACTATCTACATTTCTACAGACTTCAGTTGACCCCACGCTGGGCGCCATTTTGAAACGAGACAAACAAAATTATTGTCTTGTTTTATTCGTATACTGAAGATTGTCGTTGGTTGGTTGGCGCGGTTCGCTAAAATTTGCAATTAAAATAAAGGACAAAATGTTATCAAATCATTACGTTAATACTCAATGACTTTATTATGTAAGTATTACGTTAAGTACAATTCCAAAATGTATATACTTCAACATTTTACAATAACCATTAAAACTGTTATAAACTTACTACTGTTTACAGCTAACCAACCAACACGAGAAAGAGACCAAAGACGAACGAATATCATCTCTATTCACACGGTGATAGAGTCGACAAGTATAAAAACTACATCCCACTGTTTCTAAGCAGACGCAAAATCATTTTAATCACTCCATCAGTCTACTCGTTATTAATTTAATTAGTAGAGGAAGTAATTTAAATCATATAAGATCTGATATTTAATATAACAATTGGGTCGGTTACTGGAGACAAACAATTGTGAGTCAAGAAGAAGGCACTAAGAACTTTATACGGAACACTTCTAGACGCTTGTACTTAGAGAATCCTCATTGGTTAGAATCAACTGTGCAACATAACTCGCGAATTAACAAGGACATAAATTATAACGCTTTGAATATTCCACGCAACAATATAACACATTGATATATATTAAAATGACGATTTATATTACAGGATCAAAAACTAATGTGTATCGTCGTCAATGCGCGAGTTATTGACAACAACTCTTAAATAATTCAACGACAAGAGATCAAGCAAACTGTTAATTGTATTTTCTAAGCTGGAAGTATTTCGTGTTAGATATCAAAATAAACTCTCTCCATATAAAATATTAGTCTCCAGCTGGAGCGAGGCATAGCCGATAAGTTTTATTAATTAATTCAATTTACTTTAGAAAGCGCAAGAAAAATATAATTTATATTATGGTCACTTAATATTCATCATTCTTCACTGTGAGCAGCAGAATAATGCTCGGTGGTGTCTCTATTACTAAAATGCATTTCCGCTCATAAATGACTTGACAAAAAAGTCATCGACGTAAAACCAACAAAATCAAATTTAAACGAGAATCGTTGATATGTTCAATGCCAACATGGACAGGGGCACTAAATAGGCCATCAGTTAAAATATCGTTATGCGGGGCACGGAATTTTTAAAAGTTTTGTAATCTTTTGTGTGGTAGTTGTGTCTATTACGATCTAGTGAAAGGCAAAAAAGTCATCAACGTAAAACCAAGAAAATCCAATTTAAACGAGAATCGTTGATATATTCAATGCCAACATGGTCAGGGGCAGTAAATAGGCCATCAGTTCAAATATCGTTATGTGGGGCACGGAATTTTTACAAGTTTTGTAATCTTTTGTGTGGTAGTTGTGTCTATTGCTGCGATCTGGTGGAAGGCTAGGGTTTAGTTGAAGTGGAATTTGAACTGGAACGGGCTACCGTGTTGGAAGTGGTGGAAGGGGCTGTGGAAGGGCGCGCCGTGGCCGCCGCGGGCCTCGGGCTCCAGCGGGTCCACGCCCGCGTCGAACTGCGCGCGCTTCTCGGGGTCCGTCAACACCTGCAGGAGAACTCCTCATTACTTCAACTCGCTCTTTGACTAAGCATGACGCTCTTTTAACCTTAATAACTGTGAACCTTAAAACTTTTAACCTTTTCACTCCGTTATTTATTCATAAGGAAATAACCTAGAACGATAAATTTAAAATTAACGAAGTTTCAGTTGAAAGCTTTCAGCAAATTGAAATTTGATGAGAAATATACAGCAGTATCTATCATCGATAGATTATTTTCACATCAATATTGTAGTCACTGTAATTTTGATTCATTGAATAAGTCAAGATCGCTGCATAATTTCAACTTAATACAATAAACGAAATATGCAATTCAACAATTTGATTAATATTCCGATGTTATCTGTGGTAAATAGCTGTAGTAAATAGGTGAAGACTTTAAAAAGGTGAAATGTCATCAAGTGTAGCTGTGTAAGTAAAATATATGTATAAAGATCTGAGTAGGTATAGGTGTATAAAGATCTGAAGTGGAGATGATAGGATCCGACAAGATAAGGCCAGGTGTTGGGGAGAGACGAGACGAGGCCAGGTGTGGGGGAGAGACAAGGTGAGGCCAGATGTGGAAGCAAGACGAGGTGAGGTCAGGTGTGGGGGGGAGGCGAGGTGAGGTCAGGTGTGGGGGAGAGACGAGGTGAGGCCAGGTGTGGGGAGAGACGAGGTGAGGCCAGGTGTGGGGGAGAGACGAGGTGAGGCCAGGTGTGGGGGAGAGACGAGGTGAGGCCAGGTGTGGAAGAGAGACAAGCTGAGGCCAGGTGTGGAAGAGAGACAAGCTGAGGCCAGGTGTTGGGGAGAGACAAGGTGAGGCCAGATGTGGAAGAGAGACGAGCTGAAGCCAGGTGTGGAAGAGACAAACTGAGGCCAGGTGTTGGGGAGAGACAAGGTGAGTCCAGGTGTTGGGGAGAGACAAGGTGAGGCCAGATGTGAGAGACGAGGTGAGGCCAGGTGTGGGGAGAGACGAGGCGAGGCCAGGTGTGGGGGAGAGACGAGGTGAGGCCAGGTGTAAAAGGGAGATGAGATGAGCTGAGACCAGGTGTGGAAGAGAGACGAGGCGAGGCTAGGTGGTGGTGGTGGAGGTGAGGGTGAGGGGGGTGAGGGCGGTGACGGACCTCCTTGGCGGCGGCGATGTCGATGAACTTCTTCTCGGCGAGCTTCTTGGCGGAGTCGTCGCCGCTGAAGTTGTCGGGGTGCCAGCGCTGCGCCGCCTTGCGGTACGCCTTCACGATCTCCTGCTTGCTGGCCGACCTGCCGCCATACACATACACATACACGTCACCGTCACCGTCACACCAGCCCATAACGTCTTAACACTAGCCAATAGGGTAGACGACTACAACTGATTATGCCCGTTTTTATACTATAATTATCTGATTTAAGCAATTTATATCTAATGAAAGTATGTCAATATAGAAATTTCGGTTTTATTATTAATTTATATTGTTTTTAGATTTCTAAAAAATGAGCAATTATTATTTACGTAATTCTAATGAAACGAACAAACGAACACATTTCTAGCATTCTCACATTAAATGTAACATTTTTTTATATAGAAAGTATACCTATTGTTACGCCGGTGGCTTAGTAAAACTTCAAAAGTGATTTTCTGTGACTTAGAAACGTTTTCAGCAGGCTGAAACGTCGTTTCAGGCCGTTTCAGAAGTAGCTCTTTCACATACTAAAAAATCTAAATTACACCCAAGTTACAGTAGTTTTCAGGCGCCTGAAACATGTTTTCAGTACGTTTCAGGCTACCCTCTATCCAACGCCGCAATAACCTGAAAACCCGTTTTCAGGCGTTTTCAGGACCCCTTATGGGCATTAAGCCTACTTCAGTAAAAGGACATAAATTTCAATAGGAGTGAAAGAGATAGCAATAGTAGAAAGAGACAGAGATAGTTAGAACATTCGAGAAGTATTAGAATGAGAAATCATCATTAGAAAGAGATAGACAAACACAGAATATTCGAGAAAGATAGTACGGGAATATTCGAGTATTGTGTATCGAGAATATTCGAGTATCGAGACAGTTATACTCGAAACGTCTCGAACGCGCGACGTATTGGACTACACATTCGAGTGTGTCGCGAATGTTCTGGCAAGAGTGGCAAGTGCCTTAGGGGACTATATAGGCTGTGTCCGGCCGCCGGGAGGAGTATTGTTTTGCGATACAGTGCGAAAACATCTAAGTGATATTGGAGAACTAAGAAGCGACTTTCAGTGCTTTTAGTGTACTAATTAATAAAAGTTCAGTGTTTTGGTAGACCGCAGTTTGATTTACTGACCCCAGCTCGTAACACTATAAACGTACAAATAACAAAGTTATTTTAAAATTTGTTTATACGCTCATACAAATTAGGCGAGTTTACTGAGTTATGACGTCACGTTTGCAGTGTTTTTAGTATGGAGCGTGTTTGAGCGCCCCGCGACAGCGCCGCAAACATGGCGATGTATCTTCAAAGTAATAGGTGCAGGTGTACAGTTGGTTCTACAATATTTCTCACTTAAAAGAGTACTCTTATTATATATAGAATTTAAAAAATTGTCGTCTACCCAATTAGCAACATAAACCCATTTCAAAATAACGCATGATCCTGTGTCCATAACCAGCGAAGTCACTGGATCTTATCTCTTAGACTACACTCCTCGATCCTCAGAGAATAAAAAAGTAAGCGATGTGCGAGTACAGTTTGACTCAAGTCAGACTCGATTCCTGCTTTGGACTCGCCTACTCAAATACCAATTTATTTAGATTCGAGTGCGCCCGACTCGATTCCGGTACTCGAGTCAGGAAGAATCGGTTCCTACTCGCTAACTCGATTCTATTTCTACGAGTCCTACTATCTCGAGTATAGTATTCGAGTTTGGTTAACTCGCTTGTACTTGCAAACTGTTTACATAAGGTCTTACGCTCTATGTCTTTATTCAATGTTTATTATATTTTAACAAAAATACAGTATTATTATTTTTGTGTCATTGTGCATAACCTAACATACACGCTGTTTGAAGCTAACTCCTTTCTATATTTCTTTTTTATTTACTAGGCTCGAATCAGGGAATCGAGTCCTGATTTGTCTATCATAAGACTAACTTTCAACCCTTATTTTACCTAGCTGGTCGAATTTTGAAAATGCTATAACTAATATTTAATGATTCTTATCGAGTGCTTAAATATAAAGTTTCATGGTTTATCTTTTAAAATTAACAAATCCCATACAAACTCGTCAACCTCTATGTTAATCCCTCGTCCCTATTTTTCGAAATAAAAAGTAGCCGAGGATCTTGTAGTAGTCCCGCTGCTCGGCCTGCTTACCTCTTGACCCCGAGGATCTTGTAGTAGTCCCGCTGCTCGGCCTGCTTACCTCTTGACCCGAGGATCTTGTAGTAGTCCCGCTGCTCGGCCTGCTTACCTCTTGACCCCGAGGATCTTGTAGTAGTGCCGCTGCTCGGCCTGCTTACCTCTTGACCCCGAGATCTTGTAGTAGTCCCGCTGCTCGCCTGCTTACCTCTTGACCCCGAGGATCTGTAGTAGTCCCGCTGCTCGGCCTGCTTACCTCTTGACCCCGAGGATCTTGTAGTAGTGCCGCTGCTCGCCTGCTTACCTCTTGACCGAGGATCTTGTAGTAGTCCCGCTGCTCGGCCTGCTTACCTCTTGACCCCGAGGATCTTGTAGTAGTCCCGCTGCTCGGCCTGCTTACCTCTTGACCCCGAGGATCTTGTAGTAGTCCCGCTGCTCGGCCTGCTTACCTCTTGACCCCGAGGATCTTGTAGTAGTCCCGCTGCTCGGCCTGCTTACCTCTTGACCCCGAGGATCTTGTAGTAGTCCCGCTGCTCGGCCTGCTTACCTCTTGACCCCGAGGATCTTGTAGTAGTCCCGCTGCTCGGCCTGCTTCTGTGCGCGCTGGGCCCGGGCCGCCCCGTCCTTGGCTCGCTGCAGCCCTTCCTCCAGTTGCAGGGCCTCCTTGAACGCGTGGATGGCTGCAAGTTTGCATCTTTGCATTTTAATCATATTTTAAGTCTTATCCGTAACTAGCCACTAACACCAGTCACTTCATTTAACTGTCACTGAACAGACGTGAACGTGGCAAAATTGCAAAAATTAGCTCGTCAAGGAGAACAACATATCAAAAAATCTGCCAAAAACCACGATTTTCTAATTCAGATTTTAGAGCCCCCTAACGGGAAAATGAGTCCCGGCGAGTATCTGAGTCAATCGGTAGGTGACCTCCTCCTCCCCGTGGAGCCAAGCTTCGAGGTGCGGGAGTACGGCACCGACGGCCCGCTGGCGCGCGCAGATCCGTAGTTCGAGCTGCGCACGCCAGGCCGCCAGCGCGCTCCCCCGGCCGACACGCCGTGACGCATACGTCGCCGAGTACATGTCGGCCAGAATGTCGTCCGTCGCCGTCTCGTACGAGATAGTATGGTAGCCTCGTACGATCCGTATGGCCATTATCCGCTGCAGGCTCCGTAGCCGAGCTCTGCAGCGGGGGACCTCGCGCAGTCTTGCGACCACATGGGAGCCCCATACATGGCCACGGATCGCACGACGCCCTCGTACAGGCGGCGAACTCCATCCCTCGGTTCCCCGAGATTGGGCAACAGGCGATGCAGTGCGCCCGCCATCCTTTTGGCTCGGGGGACCAATCACACGAAATGCTCTTCGAAGCTCCAGTGGCGGTCCAGGGTGAGGCCCAGGTACTTGATGTACGGCCCCACCGGGATCATCGCGTCACCCACCCGGATCCGGCAGCTGGGTGGTTCCGGCGCCTCGGAAGGCCGTGGAACCATAGCGCCTCGGTTTTGTGAGGCGCTATTTCTAAGCCCAGCCGGCGGATCGCCCGCACGACACATGCCACCCCAAGCTCGGCAAGCCTGAGCACCGGCCGAAGTCGGCCCCAGTCGTCACGACGAGAGTGTCGTCAGCGTAGCAGACGACACTTACGCCGCGAGGAAGGCTGGTGCGAAGGACCACATCGTATGCGAAGTTCCATAGCAGGGGTCCCAACACCGACACCTGCGGAACGCCGCATTCGACCCTCCTCGACGTTTCCATCCCGTCCCGTCCCATCACGCCGATCGTCTTGTCGCGCAGATAGTCCCCGACCACGACCCGCAGGTAGGGAGGCAGCTCGTGGTATACGAGTGCTTCCCTAATGGCTTGCCAGGGCAAGGTGCCGAAGGCGTTAACGATGTCTAAAGACACCGCCAATCCAAATTGGCAGTTCGATAGATCAAGACCCGCGCGCGACAGGTGCTCGCTGATACGAGCGGAGATAATCCTTTTGAAGAGTTTCCCCGTCTCGTTTAGCAAGCAGATCGGACGGAACGAAAACGGAACGTCGCCAGTTTTTCCCTCCTTCTTGAGGAGCACCAGCCTGGCCGACTTCCAGTTGACGAGGAACACGCCTTCGCGGAGACAGCTCGTGAAGAGCTGTCTCACCGTGGTCCCGAACGCCCTGAGCGTCAGCGCTAGCACCTTTCCCGGGATCCCTTTCGGTTTCAGGGCAGTGTTGTGCGCAGAGAGCTGTGAAACGGTCCCGGCGAGCTCGCTCTCCGTCACCCGGAGGTCGTCCGATATCAAGGGCCGGGCGACGGGGCGGCGGGAGGTCTGCCTCGGACCCTCGGGAAGAGCGTATCCACCGCTCTTCCCACGACAAGAGGATCCAGGGTCTCTGTCAGCGGAGCGACCCACGGTCGAAGTTTGCCCAGTACCATCCGGTACGGGCGCTTCCATGGCTCCCTCTCCAGTCCCCCCAACAGCTCGCGCCAGGACCGCGCCTTGGCCGCGGCTCCGTACGCGCTTCTGGCGCTCAGGACTTCGTCGACTGAGGCTTGCCGTCTTCGACGGGCCCTGAGGTACTGGCGGCGCGCGGCTACTACAACGACCCGTAGCCGCGCGATCTCCTCGTTCCACCAGTACGCAGAGCGCCGCCGGGGCGGCCTGACTCGGGGCATGGAGACGTCGCAGATCGACGTCATCGTGTCCCGGAGCCAGGCGAAGGCAGAGGAAGCCAGGCAGAGAAAGCCTGAAAGTAGCGCCAATGGTAGAAAAAGTGAGAGGAAGTGGATTAGCATGGTTTGGACATGTGATGCGGAGGGATGAAAGTCATGTCACAAAACGAATGTTGAATATGAAAGTGGAGGGATACACGGGCAGAGGAAGGGCAAGGACAAAAGGCAGAGGAAGAGTAATCATGGAAATAACGGCTGACAGAGAGAAATGGAAGAAAAAGACCTACTGCGCCGACCCCAGATAATGGGAAATGGGCAAGAGGATGATGTCATTTAATACTTGAAAAACCTTACCATCTTCGTACATTTCAAGTCCGAGCAGTGCATCTCCTCTATCGCACAGAACTCTGGCATCTTTTTGGATTTGCAACGCACTGTCACAAGCGGTCAACGCTTCGGTGAATAACTCCTCCTGTTGGACAAAATACATTTTTACTGGATTCATTGTACTTAGGGATTGCAATCCAGAAAAACTAATCGGGCGGAACCGGCATCATTTTATGGTTACCGAATCCGGTACCAATATACCGGATCCGGTGCTGGCAGTTAGTAAACATGATCGTATCTGTCATAATCATAAATACCTATAAGACTTGTTTGCTAGCATTCTCAAATACTTTAATACAAGATTTTGATCTCATTTCAGGTAATTACATAAGGTTAATTGTATCTATTAGATATTATAGTTACTTGATGATTAATATTGTTACTTATAAATTGATCTATCTGTGAAAATAAAATCTACAAAGACTGAGCTACTCGTTACGTCGTAAAATTATTACTAGTTATCTACACTACTAAATTTTAACTGTTTTCTTGTTGTATATTTGTCTTAACTTGGTTAGGAAATAAAGTCGATTTTATATATTTGTGATTTATTTTTTATAAACTACCTACATATAAGTGGGCCGGACTGAAAATAACGCCAGATTGCAATCACTCATTGCACTCCTCTGATGATGAGGAAACAGAATTCGTGTACTGGGCTCGAATTAGGGGAATCGAGTCCAAATTCGAATGCCGTATAAACTGACTCGAATCAATTCGATCCACCAAAATAATGACTTGACACATCGCTAGTATGTACTAGACAATGCATGTACTAACCTTAACAGAACAGCTGCAAAGCCACTTCCTCCCCTCGAAGACCACGAGTAGAACCTCGTTCTCCAACTGCAGAACTTTGTTAGCGCTCCGTATGCACTCGTTGAAGTCCCTGGCCTCGCTTGCTTGTTCGCAATCTATCAAGAATTTATCTATCTTCTTAACTTTCTTGTAGAACGGGAAGCACTCCTTGTGTTCGGGGTCCAGCTTCAGGCACTCGCGGATTTCCTAAAAAAAAAAAATATTTTTTTTTTAATACAAGCTTTTATTAAATGCGCTAAAAAGAACAAAATAAACTTTTACACATAAAAGCTTGTTGCGAGATTTACTTACTTATACAATACTTTTAACGACAAGCTTTTATATGTAAAAGTTTATTTTGTTCTTTTATAGCGCACTTAATAAAAACATTATATTTTTTTACTTTTGATTTATTTTCCGACTAAAAAACCGAGCTTAGCAAACCCTTTCATTTGATACCCATATTGTAGGGGTGCATTAAAAATAATTGATCCGCCATCTTGGTAATACCGCCATGTTAGATTTAGAATGACGTCCCACACATAACCATGCATCGTCTCCGACTTACACGTGCATGCAAAATTTCAGCTCAATCGGAGACCGGGAAGTGGGTCAAATTAAGATTCAAGATTTTCTTACATAGTTACAAGTGAAGCGAATGTAAAACTTTGATCAAAATCCAAATCAAAAATTTATCCTTCGAATAGGATTTTTACAATTACTTTTGCACGTCAAAGAAAGAAACAGAAAAAAAAACCAGCAAGGGCTATTTTTTTCACCTGTATTTTTACTAGTGATGTGCCAGATATACGTATCCGCGGATATCCGGGGCAGAAGAAAGATTTGTATTCGTATCCGTTACTTTTTGGCGGATCTTTTACGGATCTATTTAGCAGTCTTCTTAAAAAATAATTCATATACTCGTACATACTTGAGGATGTTTTCTTTGTAAATGATTTTTTAAGGATGTTGTGCCTTTACCCTTACGAGAATACTTTCCATCACAAGTTTCACACTTTCCACATTTATCATTTATTATTACAAAATAATTCCATATTACACTACTTAACTTCTTTATAGACATTTTTTTAATTGGGTAGACGACAATTTTTTGAATTCTGTATATAATAAGAGTACTCTTTTAACTGAGAAATATTGTAGAACCAACAGTACACCTGCACCTATTACTTTTGAAGATACATCGCCATGTTTGCGGCGCTGTCGCGGGTCGCTCAAAAACGCTCCATACTAAAAACACTGCAATCGTGACGTCATAACTCAGTAAACTCGTCAAAGTATGAGCGTATAAACAAATTTTAAAATAACTTTGTTATTTGTACGTTTATAGGTATACTTTCTATATAAAAAAATGTTACATTTAATGTGAGAATGCTAGAAATGTGTTCGCTTCATTAGAATTACGTAAATAATAATTGCTCATTTTTTAGAAATCTAAAAACAATATAAATTGATAATTAAATTGAAATTTCTATATTGACATACTTTCATTAGATATAAATTGCTCAAATCAGATAATTATAGTATAAAAACGGCCATAATCAATTATAGTCGTCTACCCTATTCATGTACCAATACCAAACACAAGCGTTATCTATGCTGCCAGTGTCACATTAAAGTAAAACAAAACAAAAAAACGTCCCGCCGCGCAATGCAAGTCGAAACACGTTTCAACTCAAGATCGCGCGCACCGACCGACACCGATTGTGTAAGAAAGTTAAGATCCGAATCCGTATCCGTATCTGCGGACACCAAATATCCGTATTCAGATCTGTATCCGCGGATCTAGCTTTTTGAGAATCCGGCACATCACTCATTTTACAGGATCGTCAATTAGAAGCTGGCCTCAGATAAATAGTCTGAACCCATGAATTTGCTATAGTCAAAATATTTGGCAATGTAACCATTGAGTTATTGTTAAAAAATATTTCCACTTATATGAACAAAAAAAAAGATTTTGTCTATAGAGGTAGAAAAGGAGACGATTTATATGTTCCAGTCCAAAAACTTAAGGTGTTTTCAAAAAATGCATATTGTATGTCTATTCGTTTGTATAATAAGTTACCTTCTGACATAAAAAAATTGACCTTAACAAATTCAGAACAGAATTATTTAAATATTTTAATGAACAAAATGTATTATTCAATAAATGATTTTCTAAATGATAAAGTGCCCTAATATTTTTATGTTTGACATCTATATGCATCTAATTTATAAAAGAGATATTAATGTGAATGAATGTTTTTATTTTGACATTTTACTAGAATATTAATAATATTATTTTTGACCATAATGTATTTTTTTAAATATTTCTTATGACATGTTTATTTTATTAATTATTATTTGTAAATTTTTAATTGATTAATATGACGATTTTGATAGTACTGAATCCTGATTAATATTTTAAAATGCATGCATGCAATATGCTGGAAATCAAATAAACTGTAACATCTTATGTAACCATGTTTTAGCTAATAAATATTATTATTATTAATTAGGGAGCGTTCAAGTATTTTTCGAAGATTTTTAACCCCCCCCCCTCTTTTTGTAACGCACTGTAACGTTTTCTGTACCCCCCCCCCCTTGTAAACGTTACGTAACACTCAAGTTATGTTATAATTTGTATGCTTGGTATACATAAACACTAACGAAATACGAAACAACGAAAACAACATCAAATGACATACAACACAATCTAGGGATTCCCCGTGAAATATAAACGAAAAGATTTGCCAACTTACGAGAACAAAATAAAAATGACAACCAGACTAATACAATCGAGGGATTGCCCGTAAAACGTAAACGAAAAGGGTTGCCAATATGGGCCAATGCCAACAAAAAATATAATTCCCTAATATTTTATTAAAAAACAAACAATGTTACATTACGTGTTGTAAGAAAGACAGCATGTTACGTAACATTGTCCCGCCTCTGTAACGCATCGTAACGTTTTACGAGACCCCCCCTCCCCCCAAATTGCATTACGTAATACTTGAACGCACCTTTAGGACCACCAGCAATTGTTATATTATTACATCTAAATATTACAAAACCTCAACAAAGAACATAACATAAAACAACTCGGATGATTATCACGTATGTTGGCAAGACGAATCCGCACCGTAAATACGGAAAAAAATTAAATTCATGGCGCCCGCAACAACGGTTATTCTTGTTCTAAATTGTTAGAGAGAGAGAGAGAATGAGTTAATCAATTTTTGACAAATGATTTAAATCTGTAAAAAGGAGAAGCAGTAACACTTTGTGGGACTTTGTTGTAAAAAGCTATGCATTTCCCCAAAAGAGGCTCTAGTTTAAACAGCCTGTACATAGGAATGACCAACTTGTTTTTATTTCTCTTCATATTCTGTTCTGGGTTTTGCTTGCTAACAGTTTTTTCTGTATTTAAAAATATAAACAGCAAACACTATTTCATTCGTCTTGTGTATTATTATTTTTTACTTATAATAGGCTTGTTGCCTAAATTTCAGTAGTTAGATACTAATATACCTTGATGCCTATTCTATACAAAATAATTATTATTTTTGAAAAAAAATTCTTATTTATAAGAATAATTTTGCATTTAATTAAATATTTGACATTAGTCATCAAAAACGCTCATGACTGTCATGGCGTCTTGAATGGCGTCACGCCGTGCAAAACACAGCTATTTTAGTATCGGAATATTCGGTATTGTGAAGTTATTTTAATAAAAAATGGATTCATCGTATTACAAGTACTGCACAGTGCCCCAGTGTACAAGCACAAGTATAAAAACACCAAAAAAATTATTTATATACGTGCCAAACAATCAGCAGATACGTAAAAAGTGGCTGACACTCGCGAGAAGGAATGATGCCCATTCTTTTTCGCACTTCCACAAGACACTTGGGAATGACATTTTGACTTTGACGTTTCGCACGGCGTGACGTAACACTTTTTAATTGGTGTTTGCTGTCACGTGACTTATGGCTTATTTTGTGCAATTTTATTTTATAAAAATATAAATAATCAAAAGTTATTATTTTATAAAACTTTGTTTTTTCATAATTAAATGATCATCTTAATAGTTATGCAACCTAATGCATCAGATTTGTTCATAGTGGATACAAGCCTATTTCATGGCACGATTAAGTAAATGACTCGGACAGAGTTTTTAAGAAAAGTATTTGAAGCCGAATACTCGAGCTTTGTGAAATTCTATGGGAGCACCACCATCTTTGCAAAAAGAAGAAGAATCAGTGGAGTCTATTTACCTTTTTGTGTTTGACACTTCGCCGTCAAAAAAGCATAAGACTGAATATATATTTTAGTGTTATTGGTTCACGAACCAGTGAAACTTATTAACTTAGTGCTTGGAATAGGTAGTATAATTTTATGTACTTACAGAAAGAAAATTTGCTATTACATATAAGTACGCCTGCAATGGATACCGTCACATATTGGAATTGAAGGAAATGAGATAGTGGACTCACTAGCTACAGAAGTCCTTCGTGATTATATTCCCCTCATTGTAGAACCTCATTTTACTGACTATACACTAGCGATGTGCCGAGTACGGTTTGACTCGATTCCTGCTTTGGACTCGCCTACTCGAATACCAATTTATTTTGATTCGAGTACGCTGGACTCGATTCCAACACTCGAGTCAGGAAGAATAAGTTCGTACTCGCTACCTCGATTCTATTTACACGAGTCCTACTAACTCGAGTCTAGTATTCGAGTTTGGTTAACTCGCCTGTACTCGCAAACTGATTACATAAGCAATGAAATGGCGCGGGCCTAATATTACAAACAAATTTGAACCTGCAACTTTTTGTATTGATTTTGTTCTAAAGTCGGACTCTAGTTCTGGACTGGGCTAGAATTTGCAGACTCGAATTTTTACTCGAGTCTAGGAATCAGACTCGAGTCTAGAAATATTCGAATACCAAACATAAAATTCGAGTGCTGGGCTCAAATCAGGGAATCGAGTCCTGATTCGAATACCGTATAAACTGACTCGAATCGACTCGATCCAACAAAATGGCGACCCGGCACATCACTACTATATACCGCAAATCAAAAAGATATCTACAACTTATGGAAATGTCAGTTCAACGAATGTGCTAAATCTAAAGGTCATCATCATCATCATCATCAGCCCCTCTTCGTCCACTGCTGGACATAGGCCTCTTCGAGTGTACGTGTATCTGGTACAAATCTGTAGTAAGTGATCTTCCCCGTTCACCCTGGTTTTCCTCTCAAAAACTTAACAGAAGAGAGCTTACTATCTGTTTCAGAATGAGGACATACCACATACTTTTAAACAAATTTGCCTTTATGGTACATAAAAAAGATAATCCCAATTGTACTGTCTATCAACGGGAAGAGTACCTCCTTCACTTAGTGCTAGAATGTAAAATAAATGAACACCTTTGAATATCGTTCCTACTAACGATGTGCCGAGTACGGTTTGACTTGAGTCGGACTCGATTCCTGCTTTGGACCCGCCTACTCGAATACCAATTTATTTAGATTCGAGTACGCCGGAGTCGATTCCAGTACTCGAGTCAGGAAGAATCGGTTCGTACTCGCTAACTTGATTATATTTATATACTCGTTCTATTTATATACTACTTCTATTTATAGGCTCGAGTTTATAAATATTCGAATACCAAATATAGAATTCGAGTACTGGGCTGGAATCGGGGAATCGAGTCCTGATTCGAATACCGTGTAAACCAACTCGAATCGACTCGATCCACAAAAACGGCGACTCGGCACATCACTAGTTCCTACAAGACACTCAATGCCCTGCTGGGGAGCTCCTCTTTCTTTTTCATCTAATTCTGAGTTCCAACTTCAATGTTAAACATAGCGATAAATTATTAAACTTTATCATCCATTCATTGACTCTTCGATATAAATATGTTGATGTTGTTAATTATTCCAATCAATAATGTATATATTAGCGTTAAGATATATTTAAGCCGGCTTAATCATAAGATGTGCGGCTTCGATCATATATTTCTGTAGATACACAGTTACCGTCTAAAAAGTGGCACCGGCGAAACAAGGCACAAACAGTAAATGTGCCTTGTTTCGCTCTCATTCATTCGGTGGCCGCGCGCGATTGATAACGTCAGCGATGCCAAAATGCGTAGTTTATACTTGTAAAAATGACACACGTAAAGTGCAAAAGAAGGATGGAATGTCATACTTCCAATAAGTATATCTTGATCTTAATTTATTAGCGCATTTTTTATGAGTAAAACGCTTTTATTCATATTATGTATTACTAAAATATCAATTTAAAACGCTTGCGTACCATGTCACGATGCGTAACGCATCGCATCTATCTCTTTCTGTCTCGAGTGGCTCACTCATAGGAAAAAATAGCACAGAGCTAATGTTTCAGAAAAAGGTCAGTGCAATGATGGAGTCGCCTATACCATTTTTTGCGATTTTCTTTCTTTTTTTTTAGTTTTCCGCTTTCTTTGTTTGTAAGGCTCGGCAAAATAAAGGTTGAGAAACCCTGTCTTAATAAAGTCTGTACTTTCCTTAGCACCTAATTTTACATACTTCTTGGTTTATGTTTAAAATTTTAAAAGTTTCCGTACTGTTAAGATAAGTGTAAAAAAAAACTAAGCATCTCCACTGCTGTCTATGTTCCAGTAGGATGCGATAAGACGCGAGCACAATATTCGGAGTCAAATGGAACGTAGGAGCATTATTATATGAAATGAATTTGTGCTTAATTGCAACGGACTAAGGGCTTATTATCCAATATATTTGTTTTCAAATATGTATTGTTCATTTCTGATTTCACGGCATCATTATATCATCGAAACCAGAAGATAATATGTAACGACCTTAACAAGGATTTATTTTCATACTTCATTACGTTACTTAAGATTTAAATTGGCTTAAATTATATGACACTTTAGAACTTGTTTCAAAATTGGTACTATAATATACATCTATTCTTCTATGTATAGACGCGGGGTCGATATTTTGTTTGATTTTCTATGGAATTGTGTATCTACAGAAATATATGATCGAAGATGTGCGGCTTATAAAATATATGAGATTTACAAAAAAAAAATAGTAAGTTCCCAGGCATATCCATACTATTGATGTCACAGAATCGCAAGTACATAAAATTAAAGTACCTATTCCGAGCACTAGTTACATTAAACGGAGCAGATGGAAATACCTTGAGTGAATCGCTGACATGGCCAAGCCGATACAGAAGCGCGGCCAGCCGCAGGTAGCCGTCCGTGGAGTCCTGCTGCAGGCGGTTGACCGAGCGGATGTCTGACACGGCCGAGAACAGGTCGTTCTGTGCGGGTACATTCCATAAGTGTTACAGGAAAATGTTTCATCAAAAGGTTATCTATACTAATATTATAAAGAGAAAAGATTTGTTTGTTTGTAATGAATAGGCTGCGAAACTACTAGACCAATTTCAAAAATTCTTTCACCTTTGGAAAGCTACATTATCCCCGAGTAACATAGGCTACTTTTTATCCCGGAAAAATCGACAGATTCCACGGGATACGCAATAAAGGCTTCGCTCAAAAACTACTGCACAGATTTACATGCAGTTCACAATAGAGTGATTCTTGAGCAAGGTTTTGAGGTATTTTTTATCTCGGAAAAACGGATATTCCCACGGGAAGCGCGATAAAACCTTCGCACCATAAACCGACTTCCGCGCATATGTAGCCGTGGGCAAAAGCTATGACCCTTAACCCTTTATAGACCCAATCCCGAAATCCACGGGAGCGAAGCCGCGGACAGAAAGCTAGTATATATATATATCTTGGTGTTGGTGTTTCGGTGCAAACAACTTAAGATTATCCATGTACAGCAGATGACTAATGACCTATTATTATTATTGTAGCTTACATCACGCGTCTTTATAAGACACGGACCTTTATAAGGCGTGCGCGGGGATACGGATCCAACGCGTAGAGGCCATTTAAGCCAAATTTAATGAAAGTGTACGTGGAGTGTACCAACTGGGTCCAATCTCTATGTGCACCATGAAAATGCAGCCAAAGACTACACCCAGTTAGATGCACAGAAACTATTGTCATTTGTGGTCAAAAAGTTTGTGGACTATTGCATTTCGATCCGGTCACCTGCCTTCTCAAAACCTCCTAATTGATTTTAAATATGGCAGGTGGTGACTCTCCGCTCACGAAGTGGGAACCCCAAAAAAGCATACCAATATTGGTGCGAAGAGAGCAACATTGGTGTGAACGGCTAAGGGTGCAGAGAGGTGTGTCTGCGACAGCGATCGAGACGCCGTCGGCGTTATGACATTATTACACTTCCACCCTTCGAGCATCTGCTCTTGCGACTCCACTCTGTCCGGCTGGTTAAGGCAAGACAGAGGCGGGTGGCATACGCCCCCCTGAAGCACATCGGTACCCTCGGTGACGCAACTCACCGACAGCTCGCCACAAGCTGCCCTGAGGGACACTGACTGCACTGATGGGGCATTTATGGCAGTCAATGGGCATTAAATGCCCCACCAGCGAGCGATGAGGTCGTCACTTCCCTACTATTATTATTTTCATTCTTTTTAAACTTTATCTCCCAAGTGAATGGGGTGTATTTACCATTTCTGCAGGCATTGTGCCAAGCAAGAAATAGGAGGAGTTCATTGGGGTTATTGTGAGAAAACTTCTGTCTATAAAGACAGGAATTTTCTCACAATTCTGTAGGTGTTCAACATCGCGGCTTTCTGCAAGAGGATGTACGTATATTTCTGTATGCCTAATGATTCCAAGTTTGGTTGTAAAGTGCGAGGTATGACTCCAGTTGTTGAAAGAATGATTTTGATTAAGTGTAGGTTCCATTGTTTTTTAATTTCTATTGATAAGTCTGTGTATTTGGCTATTTTGGTAGTGTATGTAGATGCGAGGTTATGTGTATTAGGGATAGCTATATCTATGATGAATACAATACGAGTGGTTTTATTGAGCAGCAATATGTCTGGAGACGAATTTTCGAAACAATAGAAAACCAATTCGCATTCGAAATCGTGAGATTCGTACACGAATCACCGAATTCACTATTTTTGAACTTTCATTTCGTGCGTTGTGCAACGAGTGGTTCAACCTACTCGTTTTTGATTTCTACTAGTGTAGAATATCCAACGCTGACGTGACCTTGACAGTGATACGTTTCACGTGTGGGACATCGCCGGTTTTTTTGTTTTTGTTGTTGTGATTTTGAATTTAATAAGGAATTTGTTTTTAATGATAACAATGAATTCGAGTGATTCAAAAATCTAAAAAATTGTAAGCAGTAGAAAATAATTTTGGCGCACGATTTGTATTCGTATTCGAATTCCAAATTCACGTCTTATGATTCAAAAATACGTCTCCTAGTCTATTGTAGTGAATGGTTATATCGGTGATAATAGTACGGTCCCAGTATAACTTAATCTGATCCGATTCGAGCACTGTCTGAGGTGTGTATTCCAGTATAGTTCCATACTATATATGGAACTATATGTGTTTATGAGTGAATATTATTATGATTATTTCCTTTATTATTAGTAAAGGTATGCATATAAAAAGAGAGGGCATCTCACCAAAGCGACGTAGCACTCGGCCCGTAGCTGCCGCAGATATGCAGTCGCTACAGTATGCATATAAAAAGAGAGGGCATCTCACCAAAGCGACGTAGCACTCGGCCCGTAGCTGGCGCAGATATGCAGTCGCTACAGTATGCATATAAAAAGAGAGGGCATCTCACCAAAGCGACGTAGCACTCGGCCCGTAGCTGGCGCAGATATGCAGTCGCTACAGTATGCATATAAAAAGAGAGGGCATCTCACCAAAGCGACGTAGCACTCGGCCCGTAGCTGGCGCAGATATGCAGTCGCTACAGTATGCATATAAAAAGAGAGGGCATCTCACCAAAGCGACGTAGCACTCGGCCCGTAGCTGGCGCAGATATGCAGTCGCTACAGTATGCATATAAAAAGAGAGGGCATCTCACCAAAGCGACGTAGCACTCGGCCCGTAGCTGGCGCAGATATGCAGTCGCTACAGTATGCATATAAAAAGAGAGGGCATCTCACCAAAGCGACGTAGCACTCGGCCCGTAGCTGGCGCAGATATGCAGTCGCTACAGTATGCATATAAAAAAGAGGGCATCTCACCAAAGCGACGTAGCACTCGGCCCGTAGCTGGCGCAGATATGCAGTCGCTACAGTATGCATATAAAAAGAGAGGGCATCTCACCAAAGCGACGTAGCACTCGGCCCGTAGCTGGCGCAGATATGCAGTCGCTACAGTATGCATATAAAAAGAGAGGGCATCTCACCAAAGCGACGTAGCACTCGGCCCGTAGCTGGCGCAGTTGAGCCGCCCAGGGGGACAGCTCCAGCAGCCGCGTGGCCAGCTCCGCGGCGGCGCGGAAGTCCCCCCCGCGGTAGTACGCTTCGGCCAGCCGCAACTCCTCCGCGTACTCATCCACCCGGTGGTACTGACTTAACGCTTCGGAGTTTGCCGGGTCTTCGTATGTCTGGTTCAAACAGAATTCTACTCAATCAAATCAAAAATTTATTCTTCAAATAGGATTTTACAATCACTTTTGAATGTCAAAGATGCTACGCCATTGGTTGACAAATCCACGGCGGGAGACCTTGTACTGGAAAGAACCAGCAAGGGCAATTTTTTTTCTCCCTCTGTCATTATTAGTAATAGTAGTTAGTATTAGTAATACTAATTAGTAATTGTGAAAAGAGGAGATAAAAAATAGACCTTCAGAGTTTCTTGCCTGTTCTTCTCGAGAAGGCTCTCTCAATTTCCGAACAGGTGTAGTCAATATTTTTTTATTTTTTTTACTTGTTCGTACGTACGCACAAGGTTTTTTTAAGCTTTTCTTATTTTTTGTTTTGTTTGCTTTAACGTCAATAAGTGCCTGTAAAGGTGTATGTTGAATAAAGATTATTTTGATTTGATTTTGATTACAGAGTCGTCAGTTGGAAGCCGGCTTCAGATACACAGTCTGAACCCAACCTCCGATACAAGTAAAAACAACTAACAAATGTATATTACCGTCACAAGAGTCATATCGCATTAAACAAATGTGATATGTATCTGTCCGGTACAAAACAAAAATATTATTTATTATAGAATCATTAAAATCATATACCGCAAAATTTACATCCAAGCATGTTTAATCATTCAGGAGATTAAATATCGTAAAAATTACATCCAAGCATTTTTATCATTCAAGAAATCATTGACCTTGTAATACCCTTTTTGTATTAGAGTATTTTTAATATGTGCTTTAAATTCATAAAACGGTTTCTGGAACATTGTTATAAAAAATTACACATTTCCCTAAGAACGAACCCCTAGTTATTTGAAGCCTGTATGTTGGAATATAATACTCTGGTATCTCAATCGCACAGGGCGGACTATAACTCCGGCGACAAATGGTCATACAAAACACAAAAGTAGACATGAAAAATCTTACTATCAAAGTGCGAGTCGGACTCGCGCAACGAGGGTTCCGTACAAAGGAGATGTTCCATTTTTGTATGGAGGCTTGGCCCCTAGGCCTACCGTAATAAAATAATATTTTATGGAAAGAATAAAAAATAAGGAACCTTTACCCGTAAGAAGATATATTTTAAAACCTGCAAAACATTGTAAAAAAAGAAAAGGTTTTGAAGTTAAGATCAATAAAACAGCTAAAACAGCTTGCCAATATAATTTTTTTATATTGGCAACTTCGATTTTGATTGTCACAATAAGTGACATGACCGATGTCAAAACCTTCACCGCCACTACCGAAATAGAAGGATGTCACTGTCACACTGACAATGGCATTACGATGATAGGAGGTAACTTTTATTCTTTAAAAAAAATGCAAAGGACTACCCTATACAGCCAGCATCTACAGTTTCATTTTCAGAAATAATTCTGCAGTAAGAGCATATATTTACTATCAGAATGTATTAATAGTTTCGGAAAAATAATATAAATAGCTTGATGCCTTCATTAAAACCTATAATAATTAAAACCTATAAATATAAAAATGAAAGAAACCAATATTCGAGACTATAAATATTATTATTTAAAAGGTCGCAGGTTTTTGTATTGTTTTTCTTTTTGGAAACTTTGTCTTAGAGGGAAGATCTATCAGAAAAACATCACACAGTAAGTGTAGAAAAATAATAAAAAATGGCGCCCAAAAAAAAACGTCTCCTTTGTCGACATGTAAATTGTTCGTTCATTACTAGAATTAAGTCTCAAACATTGTGCAAGTCTGCCGGGTCACCTAGTTTTTTTATAAAAGAACAGATATCGGGATATTTACTTGCGTTCACTAAACAGTAATATAGCAGTAACTTCTTCTTAAAAAATGTCCGTGATTTGCGAATAAATAAAATAATAAAATGGCAAAGATGTTTTTGTAACGATGTATATTTATACTACTATTATAAAGAAGTAAAGTTTGTGTGTTTGTGTATTTGTTAAATTGTAATAGGTAATCTCGGGATCTACTGAAACGATTTTAAAAATTCTTTCACCAATAGAAAGCCACATTATTGCTGAGTGTCATAGGTTATATGAAAAACCGAAAAATAAAAAGGCTTTTAAATGGTGGTCCGTTTTGCAAAACGGGCAGCGGACGGCGCGCGATGGCTTCGGGTTTAATCCTGTTCGTGTCCGTGATCGCTTCGGGGATTATTAATATTATGCCCGACGAAGTGGGCACGGGTCAGCTAGTTTAGTAGTGCAGTACAATATAAAAGGAAGTGGGAGAAAATGGCACAATTTTATTGGCGGATCATTTCGCTAATATCATCTGTACATGATTTTGTGATAGTGTAATTGAACAATCTACAGGTGGTACACTAATAACGAATGGGTGGCACAGGGTTTTATTTTTTTTAAATAACGTCATCCAAATGTGATCGTTCAATATCTTGGCACACCTGTAACTTAGAGCAGACATTTGCCATCGCCACTAGAAAGCGTTTGGAGAAATGTTAAGAGTTTCCTCGCGTATATTATTTTTAATTCTGCAATAGTCCCAAATGAAAAAATGCATTTATGTCAAATTTCGGCTGCGTAAACAATTTGTCTGTCAGTTCTGACTGATTTACCGTTTGGTACTTTTATAACATTACATAACACAAGAGTGTTATGTATAAAGGCTTTCGATAATTTTAAATAAGTTTGAAGGGCATCCAGGGACGATCCGGCTTTAAAGGGGGGTAATTATTATTTTTTTTATTAGGGAAATACAATATTCTCTTGAAGACAAGTTGAAATAAATTTTCTAAATTAAAAAAAAAACTAATTATTAGATCTCGTTCAAAACAATTTTTGGTGGAAGTTTGCATGGTAATGGACATCATATATTATTTTTACATGGGACACACACTCATACACACATTTTTCCACTTTGGAAGCGTCTCTCGCGCAAACTATTCAGTTAAGAAAAAATATATATCAGAAACCTCAATATCATTTTTGAAGACCTATTTGATGGTAAAAAAATTGAGTTTCAACTCAAAGTATGAGGAACCCCAAAAAAATTTTGTTTTTTCGATTTTTATATGAAAATCTTAATGCGGTTCACCGAATACATCTACTTACCAAGTTTCCACAGTATAGCTCTTATAGTTACGGACATACGGACGGACAGACATGACGAATCCATAAGGGTTCCGTTTTCTGCCATTCGGCAACGGAGCCCTAATAACGTTTTCGATTTGTTGATAAAAATAATTTTCGGGACAATAAATCATATTTCGCACAAATGTCCGAGAAATTATTCGTCGTCGGCAATTTAGGTCGAGGCACGTCTCCTTATTGTGTAACAAAATCGTTCACAAACACTGATTCTTGAAGTAATAAAGTTGCTGATAATGCACGACTAGAAGACGTGCTTCTTTTGACATTGGCAATAACATCGATTAGCCGCGTGCAATATTACATTGCACTGGCGATTGGTAATTTAATAAGCATTACCGTACAACACAATAAACTTGCCGTTCCAACGTACAGGCTACAAAAAACTAGAGGTTTGTTTATGGGCAAATGTATAAATTTTTATAACAAGATTCCACATAGTGTAGCTGAATTGCCTTTTCATAAGTTCAAGATACATGTTAAAAAGACGCTAATGAGTAAGGGCTATTACAAAGTCAATGATTATTTGAATGATGCCAATGCTTGGTGCTGATTTGAGAATACATTCTAAAGTGTAAATATTTGTTTTCTCGTATAAATTGTAAACACATATGTATGTTGTGTGTTAACGACATAATTTATTGTAAATGTTGTTATTACTTTTGATAAAGCTGATAAGTTTCTTGCGCCCATTCTTCTTATCAGCTAAAAAATGGTGGTAGGAAAAAAAAATTGGACGATTCAAAAGAGCTTTCTATAAAGTCAAATTTGAATAAAGTTAATTTTGTTTTTCTTCAAACTACAGTGCAACCTTAATATAACGACAACCTCGATTCAACAAATTCTTCGTAATCCCCTTGAATTGTCCATAAGTGTCAATATAAAATACGTCTTTACATTGCGAAAATTTTTGCGAACAACCTCTTTTTAACGAATTTTCAACTATCAAGAAAAAGTATACAAAAGTACCTCTAATTAACGAATTTTGTCAATTCAAAACCTTTATAAAAAGTTCCGTAGATGTTTTCAAGGTAGTACTTAAAGATATATAGATAAGATATATATATATATATGTCGCAGTAAGATAGATAAAGCCGTAATATAGTTATATCCCTAGGGATATAATTATGTACCGGAACATAGTTATACGAAAGCGATTCATTACTGTCTCACTAGGAATATAGTTATAAAACGGTCTGAGTTTAGTGACATACTTATATTCCTAGATTAAGTTTAGTGAAATGGCTTTCGGAGGGTGCGGCGCAGGCGGCGGGGGAGGGGTTCGTTGTGTTTATGCCGTTACGTGCAAACCATTATGACGTAATGCAGGTAGGAGGAGAAAAATATTTAACTTTGAAACGAAAATCGACTACTGATCCGATTATAAAAATTTTGTCCTACGAAGAATATTACAATGTTTTGTCAGAAATCCATAAAAACACAGGACATGGTGGTCGAGACAAAATGTTACATACTTTGAAATCTCAATATTTTATACCTACACCGGTGGTTATCACTATTTTATGGATTTTATAAGGTTAAAACAAACAACAACAAACAATATTTTTTGATTTTTCACTTAAAAACGTCCACATTCCTTTTTTTTTATTACGAAACTCAAATTCTAATTTCAGTTTTATATCATAGATGAATTTTGACATAGAATATTACAATAAGGTTGACTGTAGGTCTATTAAATCTACTTGCCCTCGATTGTGAAATGAGTTTGAAATTATAGGCCGGACAACGAACCCCTCCCCCGCCGCCTGCGCCGCACCCTCCGAAAGCCATTTCACTAAACTTAATCTAGGAATATAAGTATGTCACTAAACTCAGACCGTTTTATAACTATATTCCTAGTGAGACAGTAATGAATCGCTTTCGTATAACTATGTTCCGGTACATAGTTATATGCCTAGGGATATAACTATATTACGGCTTTATCTATCTTACTGCGACATATACACAGTACAATCAATTTGAGCTTTATTGTTTTATTTTATTTATTTATTCTTACTGTCTATTTCAAATTATTAGGTACATTATGTTGCCGTGCACTATAAACCATAATTGGTTTTTCTGTACACGACAGATCCGCATCTTAAATAAAATAATAAAAGTAATAACAAAGACGAACTATATTCACGATGTACAATTAAATAATATAGCCACTATATGCATTTGACACAAAACAACACATATCGACAGCATGACAACACGCGATAGAATTCACTCCTCAAGAACCAGTATGATAACAGCGGATGTATATACGGGTGTGAATTCTGCCGTGCGAAAAATTAACTTCTATTACAGAAGATATTAATATAAACCGTCTTAATTCATTTTTTATTTCAAAGTAAAGTTCATGTTGCAAGCACTCACTGTTGTCTAAGCAATGTAGGTGTGTTCCTAACATGAAAAAGTCAAATTCCGCTTTGTTAACGCTATATAAAGTTGTAATTCAATCTTATCTATCAAACCAGTGTGCTTTGGAGCAGAATATATTGTTGGAGGATTTAATGTTACGTTCCAAAATGGAATATTAATTACAATCTCATTATGTTTGTTACACAATTATTCATTTAAATTATAAAACAAATTATCAAGGAGCCATTTGGTTGGATACAGATAAGGGAAAATAACAGATAAAACAAAAAGCCATTCTGTTGGATGTATAATGCACACATTCAAAGAGTCTATTAATGATAATTATAATATTACTCACGATTTGTAAATAATCCTCTTTGGCTTCCCTGTACTGTGCTAGTTTGAGGTACACATTAGCCCTCTGTAGCCTCGCTGAGGTAAAATCTGGCTTAAGTTCTAACACCTGGAATAAACATACACAATATTACAGATTGTAGGCATAAGAATGTATGGAACAAACGATCGATTGCACCCAACTGCTAAGAAACCGTTGTCTAGCGCACACTCCTATATTTACACAGTTGCTTAAGTAAGAGCTGAGAATAAATAAATACAAGTGTCACAGTCGATATTATAACAGATTCTTCATTTTCAATTTTGAATTTTCTCGAAGATTCGGTGAAGCTTATGTCTATTGTAAAATTTTTTGAAGCTTCAACTGCAGCATATCAGCCTCATATCAAAGCTTTTAGGAGTTGTTGCAATGCCAAACCCTGCCATAAATTAATCTAACCAAAACATGAAGATGCATATCTAACAAGAAAATTTTTAATTCTCCCCCATGTAAATTTAAAGAGAACATTGTCTTAACAAATTTTTACAACAAAGTCCACCAAAATATTTGTGTAATCTTCGGTCACTCCACAATGTGTACACATTAAGGCAACTCTTTTACATATTAGTAAGAAAAACTTGTTTACCGGAATTATAGTTGTTGTTGACACAACAACAATTGTTTTCTTTATTAATAATAATTACCTACTAAATACAGAACCATTGTCAGATACAGGCTAAATGTGATGTAAGTAGTTAAATGCATTACATCAGCTGTTGAAAAAACTCTAATGCGTATGTGAAATCGAACAATCAGCAATCGGCTTGCGTCATTGACTAAACCTTAAATGCATTAAAATAGTGAACAACTACTTAAGCATCTCATTTTGGACATACTATGTGGATAGTGGATATTAAGACAACATCAGAAAGTAAACTTATAAAATATATACTATTCTAATAGAATTAATATGTCCAAAAATGGTCCAGAGTATTTTGTACTCATAAATACGTACTTGAAATATATAACAGTTCTTATTCTAACACACATCAATGTAAATTAAATCCCTTTGACTCATGGTAGCATTACAAAATAATAACACACATTCAATATATTAATTTTGATTCTAATTTTGATAATTTAACTAGCCACCTTTCATTTCACTATATACTTATCATTTTGTGTAAGTTAATTAACTTAACAATAATATTTTTTATTGTATCTGAATTTATTACATTTAATCCCGGTATCCAAACTAAGGTAATTTTTGTCATAAAAGTATCTTCCCATTTTTAAGATTAATGAGTTCTAAGTGCAGTGATTTAAAGTGTAGTTTATCTATAAAATTCCACTAAGCATAAATTCATTTGCATTATGAATAACATAAGTACAGTTCAGAAGGTTCCTAACAAAAGTTGACACACCTGGTAATGTCAGTACGTATCAATGTATGAGCGTGTACTTACATGCGCATTGGTGTGTTGGGTGCATGTTGCATATGTGTGTGGTACTACGAGCTACAGTTAACACAATGTTTTAAGATGATATTTTACTACAAACCAGTAGCTGACAAGAAACCTGATAGGATACGTTTTAGTTCGATTATTACTCTAGATTTTCAATTTGTAATGAATCTTATTGTATGCTTTCAGCTCTGTAAGAAGGAAATATGCCAAATGCAATGCAATATATCATATTGTTGATTTATACATTTCTCTTTAACATTCTTGCTAATTCGATTTGAATGATAACAAATAATAATCTCATTTGTTCCTCACCTTAGTAAAGTCTTGTAAAGCAAATTTTGCCTTTCCCAGTGCATAATACACCGTACCGCGCTTAAAGTATGTGAGGTAGTTATTTGGATCGCCCTCTGAAACAAAATGAATGTGCTTGTTCTTGTTAATTCAATTAAAATAGGAAGTTATTTTCATTAATAATAATGTGAATGTTCTGTGATGTGTGTCAAAAATTTATTGAAGTTCTATTCATTATCAGTTTAGGATAACATAAAGCAATTTTTTGATAAGGCTTTAGCAAACTGTACGTTCAAACATTACGTTTTCACATAGCTATTTCCAGAACATTATAAGAAAGAATAGAGGAGATACTAAAAATCCAGAAATTTTACAGAACACATACCAACTGCTGCATGATAGTGCGTCAAGGCATCAGAAAGTTGACCTCTGGCAAGGAAGTCCCGGCCAAGTTCTAAATGTTTGTTCACCTCCGCCGGCGTCGCGCAGTCTGAAACTGTATTGCGACAGGCCAAAATATTATTATTCACACAGAAAACACAAAAGAAATTCATAAGACTATAGGTTAATTCCATCAAAAGATACACACATTCTAACACTACTTCTAGCACTAACAAGACAAGGCATGGCGTGATTTTGTTCCAGTTTATGTTCAAAAAGTAGTCCATTATTAATTAAGAATTATATTACAACAGTTTTATACACATTAAATAGCAATAGCTTTACAATACAAACTAATTTGTTTGACAGCGCGACGAACCATTTTTCATTCGTCTCTTTTCGTGGTTTGTTTCTATTGGTCCAAATCAGAAATTTTTCTTTTGACGTATCTCTTATAGGTTTCGTTCACAATTGTGTTAAGTTTTAAAGTGACAATTATAATGAAACATCTAAAATAATAATTAGATTAAAATATTTATAGGGTAAAGATGAACTGATATCTAAAATAAAACTGAACAAATAAAATCAAGAATCATAATATCTATAATGAAAAATATTTCAGTATCGCGTAAAAACACAAAAATATTTAGTTATTATTTTCTCATTTAAACCCTTACGTGTAATTTAAAACTCATTTAAATGGATTAGTTTCATTGAAATCTGGAACGTAGCAGTAGATTAAACATCAAACCGACGTTAACTATTAAAATCTCTACTCGTATTATAAACGCGAAAATAACACGCAAAAACTACAGAATGGATTTTAATGAAACTTTACAAAATATAGCTCATACATTAGAATAACAATATACAATTACATATAGGCTACAATTTATGAAGATCTATGCCACACAAATATAAGCTACTCGAAATACTAATCGTGCGTAGACAAATTTGCTGGCAACAGCTAGTAATCTACATAAAAGAATTTTGACATTGTTCATTACTTCATCAGCCATCCTTATTACGCCTTATGCATATTTTAATGTAAACAGCAAAAGATAAAATTGATTATTGCAGATAATGCCTGTATAAGGTAGATCTCTTTGTCATCCCATAACAAGACAAATTCGCAAATAAAACTTTTGAGTATTGCCAGTATTTACAAAAATCCACATTGAGTAGAATCAATTATCCGTTAGTCACTTGGGTATGAGCTACATTGAGTCGAAATCAAAGTAATCTTTATGCAACAAAGACCCTTTTTGAATTAGATGTCTTTTCGACAAGTGATTCTGAAAGGCATTCTTTATGTACACTTTTAAATGATTCAATTATCATTCATCATTAAAATTTACAAAACATAATTTATTACGCTCTTGCATAACAAAACATATGTATGCTGCCATGTAATAAATGTAACAGCTGCCATAAATCTATACACATTAAATACCGAAAAAGAATACAGGATTTAAAAAAAAATACTATTTTATTACCAGACCAATCAATCAATCACATAAATTTGTTTGCTTTATATTTATATATTACACAGTACCTTTGTTTTACCAGACATGGCTCAATAAATTCTTTCTATGTGTCTTTCATTTTGACCATATACATAATATATTTATTTATAGTTTTTACTCATGAGTGTATATTTGACAAGATCTTTAGAAAAAAAAAGTAACTGATACTGATGTTACTACAGCTTTTGGACTGTCGCGACTGTTGCCTACGGAGGTCGTACTCCCCCCACGCTGCAGCCGTAAGAGTACCTCCGACAGCCGCCCCGTCTCGTGTTTGCTCTCGACGTTCGACGCCTGCGACCTGTGGTGCATTCCCTTGAGTGGCGCAAGCCATTCGGGAGTGTATCTGCGGGGAGTGGCCGTCGATTTCCGAGGCAACCGAGACCGCGAATCGCCTTATTCGCCACCCGCTTCTTGGTCGTAGGCATCCAATGCCTCCCAAGAAGCGCCAACGCAAGCCGAAGCAGCAGGCGGCCATGCCCGCTACGCCTGCTCCGAAGATGCCCACTCGCCGACGTACGGCGACAAGACGCAGCCACGACATCCCGACGGACGAAGAGAGAAGCGCGGCGTCAACGCCATCGCCATCCCCTTCGACGTCAAGATACCACCAAATAACGGAAGACCAGCAAATTCCACCGCTACCCTCACCAAGAAAAAATGTGGGCGAACTACCCACATTTTCTTCAATTTCAAGATTGCCGACATCCTTCGCCGACAAGGCGAAGACTTTGGCCGACAGCCAAAAAACAAGAATACCCTCACTGCGAGAAAAACAGATACTGCCCTGGTACAATACCAACCCGGAAGACTACCCGATGCCAACGATCACCATGATCCCGGGGCCTGGCGAGGTGGCGCTTTGCAGATCGCTAGAAAAGAAAATGGGCAAAGCGATCCCAGCCCACGTCACCAGAGGAGGAACCCGAGTCCACTTCAACCCCGCATCAGAGGCCGAATATTATCTTATATGGGACCACCTTATCGAGCACAACGCCGAGATAATAAGACCGGAAAACCACCAGATGGCCCTGCAAAGAAGACCGCAAACACAGTCGACGTCGGCGCCCCACGCCTCATCGACTCCGACACCTACACAGTCGGCGATGACGTCTCGCGACGTCACGCCGCAGCGATCTCCGACACCAAGCATGTCGGCGAACACGCCATGCAGCGGCTCGCCGTCCCGATCGCCAACCCCATGCCTGTCGGCGAACACGCCCCGCAGCGGCTCGCCGAGACAGTCACCTGACGCCTCACCCGCGCGTTCCTGGACACCCCCAAGGACGCCTGAACAAACGCCGACACCTAAGATGTCGCCGAATTCGTCTCGCGACGCTTCGCCGACACAAATCAAGATGTCCAGTCAGCCGGCGACGACGCCCCACGACGTCTCGCCGCCAAGAACACCGGCTCCCTCCCCGAAGCCGACAACAATAATGACTCCCGCCGAACAAAAGGCAGAAAGGAAGACTAATGAAAGGACGAAGTTCCCGCCAATCGTCGTTGAGAGACTCCCTGATTGGCCGCTACATTTCAAGGAGCTGCAGGCGCGACTAGGCCATCCAGTCAGCGCCCAGGCCTACAAGAAGGGGATTAGGTTCCTTCCCAAATCCGGGAGGGAACACGAAACCATCCAGGACTACCTACTGGAGGCGGAGCTACAACAACCACTGTCCTGGTTTACGTACTCCCCCAACCACGAGCGAAGCCTAAAGCTAGCCTTCAAAGGCCTCCCCGACACCACCACGCCAGAACACCTCTCCGAAGATTTGACGCACAAGGGCTTCTCCCCCGAGTGGGTCAAAAGTATAGAGACGACGCACGGCCGACAGAAGAAGATTTTCTTTGTCCGGCTGGCCAGGAAACCCGGTATATTCAAGATCTACTACCTAGAAGAGGTACTGGGGATGACGGGAGTCACAGTGGAAGCATGGAGGGGCAAGAAAGGCCCCGCCCAGTGCCACCGCTGCCAGGGCTTCCGTCATACCTCGGTAAACTGCCACCGGCCCTTCGCCTGCGTCCGCTGCGGCGGACCCCATGCTGCCAGGGACTGCAAAAGACCGCTCTCCGACCCCCCGACGTGTGCCAACTGTGGTGGGCCACACACTGCCAATAACCTGGCTGGGTGTCCAGTCTACCACAGGGAGGCACGAAACCGGCGTGCGACCACCACTGCCCACACCGTGCAGAGGACCACGCCCGCACCTGCCACCATACAAATGGGTGCGACCACCTCTGCCCACACCGCGCAGAGGACCACGCCCACACCAGCCGCCACACAAATGGTCGACGACAGCGAGCCAACGGCACAGAACTCACTGATGGCCGCTGCAAACAACCAGACCATAAGAAGGCCCGTGCCCAGCCCACGTGTGCGGAGGCACAGTGAAAACGATACCACAAAAAGGCATAAAAGAAGAAAGCACAAAGCCTCAAGACAACCAGTGCCACAAAAAGACGCCACACACTCAGCTTCAGCCACCGCGCAGCTGCAGAGGTCACAGAACACACAAGAATTGTGTGACAACAAAAATGCTGCCATAACACTACGCGATAGTGAAACAACAAAGAGATACCAGAACGTCAGTGAAAGGGAAAGCGCCACTGGAAACGAAAGTGAAAGGGAAGGCCTTGACCCTGAACACGAACGATGCCATACAAATAGAAACGAAACCGCCGCCTCTGCTAGAAGCGAGAGCGACTGGCCCAGCGACTGCCATCGCGAGTGCGCGAGCATACTGCAGGCCACAGTACAGCATCTCAGAACGGATATCAGTCCGATATTCGCCTTGCTGAGATGCTTCACCCAGCTGAGCAATATCTTTATATTGCCACTATTGACACCGCAGGCTTAACATACGTGTAGCCGCCCCAAGGACGCGTCCGTAGTAACGGACGGCGCGTGACATCACTGCGGTGGGCAAAATGCCCAGATCAGTTTCCCCGTCACACTGAAGTGTGACGAGATGAACATTGCAAGCTACAGCTTTTCACACGTTTAAGTGGTATTTGTTACTTTTGCAAAGAACGTAGCCATTGCGCTGTGTGGGAGTACCATTGCAAAAATACATATGTATGCAGATTTGCTGCAGCGCTTTAATACGTAAAGTTTATATGATTAAAATGGGCACTACTGGAATACTAAAACAGCGAACAGTGATTTGATTCAATGCATTTTCCTCAGCGGAAAAAAAAGGTATACCTATCTGCAAGACAGTGAATTTTGTAGAAAGATAGTATATAGATTTATATGAAAATATGTTCACTTAAACTTTGAAATACCTGTCTATTTGTATTTTAGTTAATAATTCATGTGCTCTATTTTCCATTCATCAGATATATATATTACTTATATCCTAATAAAATATAGCAAGCCATAATAGGCTGGTGACATTCTCGGGCTATATGACTAGGCTAAGCCTAGCCTTAGCTAAAGTTAAACATATTACATTCTTTACAAATAATAATTAATTTTCTGAGAGACAGTTTAACCAGTTTTCAAAGCTAGTTTATAGATACTGTTACGTAAAATTTACTTTCTGTAGTTTTTTCATTTTACTACTAGCAACACAGAATTTCCTTCTTTCATTTTTAGGAAAATATCCTCCGGTTAGTAGTTGGTGTTAAATGTTATTTATTAAGTTTTTATTTAAAAAAATACGCTTTAATTTGTGATCTGCATATATTAAATTAGGTTATCACTTTATTTCTATTACTTGATTGCTGATCCACATTATGATAATTAAAGATTAAATTTGTTCGTGAACATCAACATAACCTTAAAGTTTTGAGCTTAAGTTGTAGTGTTTTGGTGTTTTAGAAATGGCTGACGCGCCATCCACAAGCGCGCCTAAAGCTAAGGCGCCTAAATCCAAGGCTCCAAAGGAGAAAGCAGCGAAAGTAGCGCCTGCGGCACCCGCTGAGCCCCCAAAGGCAGTGCGAAAAGTCTCCTCGAAACCTCGTCACGGCCGTCTATACGCCAAGGCTGTCTTCACTGGATACAAACGAGGTCTCCGTAATCAGCATGAGAATACAGCCTTGTTAAAGGTAAGGGTTTGTTAAGGTATATGACCAGAACTAGGTTATTTTTAAATATGGCATGCTAAAAAATACTTGACAACTCATATATCTGGTTATGTATGGCAATCAGTGCTGAATAGTTCTGCAGTATAGCACTCACTTCAATAGTACTATATAGTAATACAGTATGTAGATTATTTGGATTATAACTATTATTTACATGATGCTCAGACATTTGAAACCTGAAAACGAAATTGTTGACAAAATTTACCTGATATTACAACCTCGTCTTAGGTAATTGTGTTTGAAGCTAGGTTAAAGAGTACAAACTGTTAAAATGAATTTGCAGATTGAAGGTGCCCGTGACAGAAGTGATGCAGACTTCTATGCTGGTAAACGATGCGTGTATGTGTATCGTGCCAAGAAGAGGACACCCATTGCTGGTGGTCCTCGTGGTAAGAAGACTAAACTCCGGGCCATCTGGGGCAAGGTAACCCGTCCCCATGGTAACTCTGGCAGTGTCCGTGCCCGATTCAAGTCTAACTTGCCCGCACATGCTATGGGACATAGGATACGAGTGGTGAGTATAGAAATATTGCAACTTTTATATTTATTCCTTGGTAAATATGCTGAAGTGTACTATTTTTCATGGAACTGGGCATTAGTTTGATGTAGGATTATAAAATTGTAGTGTTTTGTTATCAAGATGCATAGAGAAATATAGTAAAATATATTTCCTCCTCTTCATTTTTGATATTTGATTTATGTCAATTATTTAATGTTTAGGAATATTAAATGTCCAATTATAATATTCCTAATTTACATGTCTTTATATTTCTTGTTATCTGGACAAAGTTGGTTAATATAATTATTGTTTAATTAAATTTATGTAAAAAAATAATAATTGTAAAGGTTTAATTTACTCTGAAATGGACTATAGGTGAAAATAGATATATGGTTTTATTGTTATGGTATACCTATATTTTTTACCTCTGGACTTTCTAGTCCAGAGGCAAAAAATATAGGTACAGGTAAATATAGCTAATACCATAATATTAGTTTATTATTGAAGGGACAATGATTTAAATGAATAAACTCCCTATGTACTGATTCTTAACCTGCCAGTACTTCTGCATAATTTTTTGCAACCTATCTTGGCATTTTTTTACAATTGCACCAGGGTCTAAATGACCCATACTTGATATGTCTGTTTTGTTCGAACACTGCAGATGAAATGTCTGAAATGGGGCACAGAGGCACTAGAGAGTATTTTGTATGGTAACTTAAAATTAACAATATTAAAAGAATTACTGAAAAAATACTGCATCTCAAGACATCTAGTTAATGCAATGGGGAAACAAAATAATAATAAGCCTAAATTAATAACAATAGAATGAAATCATAGATTATATTGTGTTTAATAAGTTTTAGGATTTGGTCTTTATCGAATCTGATATCTTAAATGAAATTATCAATATTAATTTTGCTATTTTCTCAAGTCATCAAAAAAATTGTATTATAATAATAAATGTTATTTGTAAAACTTGACAAACATATTTGTTTGTAGAATCAATATTCAATGTGACAGTTATTTTAACAAAGCAATTATAAGCAAAAACAGCAATACAGACTTAAAATTAAATAAACTTGTCATTTGCCCAATATAAACAAATTATGTTCAGTGCACAAGTGTAAAAGGTTCGCAACTCAGTCACTAAAATTTAGAAGAGGATGTGAGCAAGTCATTGGTATCCTGCTACTTACTACACAAGGGTTTTGTGTTTACCAGAAATTATCCAAAATTTTAACAGTAAATTAAATCATGTTACATACATAAATGCATATTGCAAACGTTCATGTAGCAGTAAAAGGCACTGTAATTGCACTGTCTGTCAACAGAAATATATATAGTCCTGGTGCTTTGTATATTAAATGTACTAATATGATGCTTAGACATATGAAACCTGAATGTAATATTGATAAATATTCACTGAGTCTTTGCAAATACAGTGGACCCCCGGTAGTCTGACAATCATTTTGCAGGGCAGTGTTGAACTATCTAATTTGTCGGAATATAGAGTACTGCCTAAGACCCTTTATAGTCTGAATTTTTTTACAAAAGAGTACCTTGCAATCTGACAAATTACAGATACAATGATAAGATTCTTTATATTATATATATGTACATACACTGAAGTACAAATCATACTTCATTATGTATCTCAAATTCAGTAAATGAACAACACAATAGAGAGCTTACGTTTTATTATAAAATTAAAGTCAGTAATGCTCTAAGTTCTATACTTACAAAAAATATGCAATAACTTCACAGTAGGATATAATTGTGTACAAACAAACATACATATTAAAATAATCAAAAACTATGAATCAATCAATTTGAGAAGCATAAAAATATTCATCAATTATTATTTTTTTAACATTGTTAAAACGCAAGATTAAAGCTTTTTTTGTCAAATGTAGTCAAATTCAAAATAAGCAATCAGAATCAAAACAATGCAGTAGTGATGGTGCATACAAGTTGTAACTTGTTCAATCGTGCATTAGCAAATATGTATGTATTCAATAATAAATAATAGACCATGTCAGATTAATTACCGGGGGTCCACTGTATCTATGTGCATAGTTTATAAAATGAGAACGAATATTAAGTTATTTCTTCTTTTGTTGCAGATGCTGTATCCATCCAGGATCTAAGAACCTGTTTACTTTTAAGACTAAAAAATATAAAATTTATACAAAATTATTGTTTTCTTTAATATAAAAATTGTTTTATGTTATTCCTACGCCTCTTGCAGTGATTATAGAAGCCAGTTAAAAGTGCCATAATCATATCTTTGGATAAAGATGATAAATTACAAATCTGAATTTTTCTATTATAAATTTTAGCAACTTTTCCTTTACAACAGGGATTTTATTGGGAGGCTCTGGAGATTATTACTCGTGTAACAATTTTTTTCTGCTGTTTGACTGGTGGAAGTTTCCGAACTCACTGGGTAGCTACTACGATATATAAATTATGATGTTTCTGCTGAGATGTGAGAATCTTCATCGATACCACTAACCAAGTGTTATGGTGATTAGTTAAAGCCGGAACGACCTATCAAATAAAGTCTGAGTCTTGTCCTACGGCTGACCCTACCTACGGCTTGAATGGAAGAAGTTATAGCTAATTATAGAATTTTTGTACAACTATTTATTGTCAGTTGTACTCTAGTTCTAGAAGTTAGTATAACAGCGCCATCTGTCGGATAAGTTATGTAATACGTGTAATGATAAAACATGCCTACTGCCCTATGTATAAACTAACCGGCAATTTAGCATCTGCTAACTTTACGTAGTTTTGTGCGCTTATGAAAAGCAAATGTATTTATCGTTGAAAATTACCATCAAAGTGAATAAGTAGAATCATAGTAATATGCTGTATATTATTCATTACATTTATACAAATATTATTTTATCTGTACCTATATTTATTTTCAACAAGTGCTTCTGTATAACCTGGTAATTTGTATGAATTATAACAATATGACGGTTTCTTTCTGTTTGTCAAAGATTCAATTTTGTACTATTAGTAAATTCTACAATTTCATAATTCATTTTCTAATTGTACACTGGGCAATGAAACATTTTTGTGATAAGTATATTAAGTTCAGTGATAAGTTATTCAACGTGAACCAGTGCAATACTTTAGACCAGGGGTGGGCAACCTGCGGCCCGCGTGCACATTTCACAACTTTGGTTTTTAAAATTTATATGGTGGCCGGCCCTTATTCAAACGTTTTAATGATATTTATCAAAATTTTGAGTTATTTATAATGACATTCATTACTAAAGTAAATAACATAGCATTGATGAAATCCCCAATGACATTAAATGAAAAAATAAAAGATTTTCAGTGGTATTCACTAGCGGTCGATGAGACTAAGGATTTAACTGACAATTCCCAATTACGCATTTTTATAAGGGGAATTGATAAAAATTTTAATATTACTGAAGAAGAAATGCGAACAATTTTTTTTTCGAAAATAGCTGTTGGCGATGGCGAATTTTAATAAAAATATGGTTTTATTAAAATTCGCCAATCAATTTATGAAAAAAAGTACTCGCAGTAAGTTGTTTTGGAGACGTGAACTTAATAATTTAAAATAGGAATCCAGATCAGAAAAGATTAAAGCATATGTATTGACGTAAAATATAATTTTGTTAAACAAAAGATTGAAGAGGGAGTAATTAAAGTTAATTATGTGTCAACAAAAGATCAAATAGCAGATGTTCTAACAAAGCTTTATCTAAAATTCAATTGCAAAAATTTGTTAACTGTATGGGATTATCTAATACTTAGTGAAAGATTGAACATTGAGGGAGAGTGTTGAGTCAATGTCCAATCTTACTTGCATTATATACAGGATTTAATACTACTCTATGACTTAGGATTGATAGACAGAATGTGTTTGAAATAAGAGGGTTTTTTGTTTTACTGTTTTTAATGACTGAATATAATATAATGAAGATTATCATAAAAATATGGTTTTATTAAAATTCGCCATCGCCAACAATAACTTTTTAAAATCCAAATATAGATCGCGAATTACAGACGAGAATTTAGAAAGTAGCTTAAAACTTGCTACAACTAAAATTTAACCAGACATAAGTAACTTATCCACAAATAAGCAGTGGCAGGTGTCGCATTAATATAATTGTACTACGACTTATTATTAATTTTTTGTAATGTAGTAGTGCAGTAATAAATTAATTTTCAGAAATATTTAATTTCACATTTTATTCAACTTCAAAAAATGTTCTTCACCGTTTTATGGGACATCATTTTCATTTACCTACAAAATCAATGTTAATGGCCCGCCCAAGTTTGGTTTTAAACTTTGGCCCGCATTACAAAAATGTTGCCCATCCCTGCTTTAGACAGTAGATTCACATCAGAATCTGCATTTCCTCTGTCAGGCTTAAATATTAACGAAGTGTCATAAATATAAATACCTTGTACTGTATCGCACAAGTTATTTATAAAATATGAAGGATAATAATAAAGGAAAAATGTGTTTGAGGAGTGCAATTCTAGCATTAGTTCCGACCCTTGGGAAATTCAAATTAATTAATGTTCAGAAAATGTGACGTTAACTGTTGATTAGAAATATTGTTTCAATCCCAACTAATATAAGTGCGAAAGTAACTCTGTCTGTTTGTCTGTCTGTCTGTTACGCTTTCCCGCTTACGCAACCGATTTTGATGAAATTTGGTACAGACAATCTTTAGATCCTGAGACAGAACATAGGCTACTTTTTTATGAGAAACAAAAAATCGTTTTTTGTAGGATTTTGAAATTTTTACCAGTGTGGGGGTGAAATAGGGGTTGAATTGAAGATAAGACCATGAATCTTGGTATCTTAGACAAGGGACCAGGATTGACAAAAACTAATTTCACACGGGCGAAGCCGCGGGCGGAAGCTAGTAATCTATAAAACTTAAGAGTTTGTTTGTTTGAACGCGCTAATCACAGGAACATTTATTGAATAGACCATTTGTCGAGGAAGTCTAGGCTACGTGACATCACGCTGCGACTAATAGGAGCGTAGAAATAATGGAAAAAACGTGGAAAATGATGCATTTTTGAGGGCTTCCGTTGCGTGCGCTGCGAAAACGGTCAAGATACCAATAAAATATATATGAAAGAATTATTCCTCTTGAAATGATCTAAAACAATGTCCGTGACAGTATGTCTATCTTTTAAGGTTAACTCACTAGAATCGTTTTTATGGTAATCAAATTTGTCGCGTTGTTAAGATCGGGTTGCGGAGAAAACCAATATGTTCTTCTGCCACAAGAAAATAAAATTAAAAATATAATTTACGCAGAAGTACCTAGGTACTTTAAAATAATTAAGTTCTTTTAAAAACTTAAAACTAAATTGCCTAAGATTATAACAGTAATTGCTGCGGACAAAGTCGTGGGTAACAGCTGAGATGGTTGTTTGTAAAAATAAATATGATGCTCAAAATAACTATTCCACGCGGACGAGGTCGCGGGCACAGCTAGTGTTAGTATGTATATAAATTTTATCTCCAGATAACAATAATCTTAATAGATGTAATGTGAACATGTTGTAAAGGAAGTTATGTTCAGATTATTAATCTGACGCCAGCTTTTAATTGAAGATTGTAAAAATACAGGGAAAAAATAAATTAGACTTGCTGGTTCAGCACAAGGTCTTCCGTCGTAGACTTGTGAACCAATGGCGTAGCATCGTTGACGTGCAAAAGTAATTATAAAAATCTTATTTGTAGAATATATTTTTTATAGCGCCTGCATACGCTATGTAAGACAGTTCAAGAGTACAGAGTTCAGAGTTTAGTGGGTAGATGACCCTGGTCCTCGTAGCCAATTTGCGACCGGAGTACACGAGTGATTGCGACGCACAACATCCGCTGATCAATTGCTTCGAATATTTGATTTATTACCACTTCCGCCGCCGTATCGTCGCAATTGAGTGTGTGCGCAACATCAGATGAGTTTTAATTATATTTTTTAACTGGAGATTAAAAACATATATATTTTTTCCCTCTGGAGAGGAGATTGATGTGGCATCTGCGCCGCCAAATCCTCCCATAATCCCTTAGTTCGCCAGCCTTCAGCATCGTCAAGACTAGGATCCCTAACGGTGCCGAGCGGGGTCGGGAGATGGCCGATCCCGCTCGAAGAAGGCGGCGCCGGGCTCGGTAGCACAGCTGCGGCGCCGCCGCGGGTCGCCGGCGGGCGCGAGGAAGTCGCGACTGCTACGGCGACCCGGGATGGACCACGCCCCTTTCGTGGCCGGGGGGCGTCGTCGGTGGAGGAGACCGGGGGATGTAGTAGCCTCCCCCGAGGAGGGCTCCCCTCTAGGCAGGGGAGCGGAGGCTGGGGGTTCTCGGAAGTGGCTTGATGTTCCCGGGGGCTCCCCACATAACCGTCGGCTCGCCACAGCTGGGGTATGCAATTTAATGCATTTTCCTCAGGGGACCAAAAAAAATAAAAAGGATCCCTAACGGTAAGGCCGGCGCCACCTTGGCTTCCAGCTTGGCGATGTAGCGCAGGCCTCTTTTATGGGCCTGCGCTACATCGCCTCTCTCCTGAGGGGCGGTTGCCTTTATGACTTGCCTATATGGTTCTTTGAACTTAGGCGCACGCCGAGTTTAGTCGGTAGGCTAACCTCCGTGACACTTGCCGTTGCGGGGGTACCCTGGGTACGTCTCCTGAGGAAAAAAAAGAGAGGAGAGAATGGGAATCCTAATGGATACCACCGCAACCAAGTCGGACTCCTGACGAATCGAGGCGGCTCGGCTCGAAAGACCTACCGACTCCCGACCCCATGGCTTGACGTGATAGGGAGGACCGCACTTCAGGAGAGGCACAGTCAGCGCTGCACTGTAAAGAGAGCATCAGCGCTAGAAGACGCACAGTACACTCAAATGGCTCCGGCCTATATTGAAGGGAACCTACTCGTGGCTAAGCAGAATGCCGAGTAGGGGATGGCAAGGGGCGCAACGGCTTAGACGCCGCCGCTTGCAGGTCTTGAAGGTGAAAATAACGTATACTACGTGGTGGGTATAATATAGACATATATAGTTCATATAAATTTCCGTCTAGGCTCGTCTCCGTCTAGACATTAAGGTAAATCAGATATGTATTTTGTATGCAATTATGGACCTAATAAGTAAAATTTATTACACAGTTCCGAGATTCGCTCTTAAGTGTAAGGCCGTGTTGACAATTTATTTGCTATCAGTGTTTGTCGCCCGCCGCCGCCGCCGCGCCGCCGTGTTGGGTGATTTATTTGAGTCTTCTTGGCGATGTGTAGTCGTGCGTTGTCTTGGAGGATTGATTGATTCTCTATAACTAACGAAAAAACTATTTTTTTTTCTTAGGAGAGGAGGCTGAGAATCCATCATGGATACCAACGCAACAGGCAAGCAGGGATGCGTTGATTATGTCGGACTCCTGGTGCTGTCGAGGCGGTTCGACCACTCAGACCTACAGACTAAACTCAGCCTAGACTTTTGGTGCTATTGACCCTACTGGCTTTATTGACGAGCGAGCCGCACCTCAGGAGAGGCACGGTTAGCGCTGCCCCATGGTGAGGGCATATGCGCTAGAAGAAGGCACGAATCTCCAAAGTGGGACCGGCCTGTATTGACGGGAACCTACACGTGGCTAAGCAGAAGGCTGCCGATTAGGGGATGACAAGGGGGGCGACGGCTTAGACGCCGCCGCTTGCAGGTCTAGAAGTTCCTGCGTGAGTTGGTTAGGGGGGTCGCTAAGGACATGTCGCGGTCTACGTATCCTCTGCCGGTAGTGACTAGTGTTGCCTTGAGATAGGCTCGCAGTTGGCGGTGTTGACGGGTAACGAAAAAACGCACTGGGCGCAATATATAAAGACCTCGTATGAAAGCACCGAGAGAGTTCTAGAATGTTACTGTATATTTTGGTATTTAGAGATTTTTCCAGGAAAGAAAAGAATCTTCGAATTTTTTTTCGACGATGTGATACATTTTGGGTTATGGTCTCGATCTGAATGTTAATTGTGTGAATATGTTGTGTCATGTTTATTGTAGTATTTAATTAAAATTAAGTTTTTTAATTAAATTAGTATTTAATTAACAAAGTATTTAATTTATAAATAAAAAATAAAATAGAGGAACGTAAACAAAAACATTGCTGCCTCTGGTCCCCTCCCACGCGCGGAAGTGTCTCTGCTTTCTTACTAACTCTTGCAAAGTGGCTCTGATGAAATGATTCGTGGCACATAAAATGCTGCTTACTTATTCATACTATGACTTTTTTTCTAACTCTTTTTGTTTTCTGCGGCCTCTTTGGTCCGCACTCTTTTTTGTTTGTGTTAGTCTTTTTACATTTCCTTTTTTTTTTTATAGGATAGGGCAGCAAACGAGCAAACGGATCACCTGGTGGTAAGCAATAACCGTTGCCCATGGACACCCGCAACACCAGTGGAGTCACAGATGCGTCGCCGGCCTTTTAAAAGGGAATAAGAGGAATAAGGGGAATAAACGGGAATAAGGGGGGTTGGGCCTCCGGTACCCTCACTCACTCAGCGAAACACAGCGCAAGCGCTATTTTACGCCGGTTTTCTGTGAGGCCGTGGTATCACTCCGGTCGAGTCGGCCCAATTCGTGCCGAAGCATGGCTCTCCCACGGTAAAAATACCTAAAAAATACCCACGGTAAAAATACCTAAATTCCTTACATATTATTTATTCTACAAGTAACATATCATTTGTCGATCAGGAGAAAGGTGTTGTTTTCCGTTTTGTGGGGAAAGATGGTCTTGTCCCCCACAGTCGTAGCCCCATCTATATCTATATGTTCTAACTCATACTATGACTTTATACGTTAGTGAGGAAAGTCTACGGCATGAAGTTAGTATTTGTAAGCATAGCAATTGCGTACTTTATCCTTATTGCCTTTTCATAAGTTCAAGGTACATGTTAAAAAGACTAATGAGTAAGGGCTTGATGTTTATTTGAAGACATTACATTCTACAGTGTAAATATTTGTTTTCCCGTATAAATTGTAAACACATATGTACGTTGTATGATAACGACATAATTTATTGTAAATGTCGTTATTACTTTTGATAAAGCTGATAAATAAATTCTTGCGTCCATTCTTCTTATCAGCTAAAAAATACGTCCTGAATGGGTGGGGGGAAAAAATTATGGACGAGCTTTCTATTAAGTCATATAAAGTTAATTTTAATTTTGATTTTGACAATACCTACGCTGGTAGGTTACGGGTATTCTTGAACCTGCACTTCTTTCATAATATCACCTATTTCATCCAAATATATTCGTCTAGGTCGTTTCGTACCAACTGGCCTATTCATATTTTCATTTTCGTCAGATATGTTGGTTCGAAAATTAGTTTTTCATATGTACGCTATATGAACTGTCTGACGCTCCTACGGTGAAGGAAAACATCGTGAGGCGACCTGAATACTCCTTTGCACCACCTCATCAGAATCCCAACTAATATTATAAATGCGAAAGTAACTCTGTCTGTGTGTTACGCTTTCCCGCTTAAACCTCGCTTAGACCCTTTTTTTTTTTTGTTTCCCTCAGGAAAATGCATTAAATTGCATACCCCGGCTGTGGCGAGCCGGCGGTTATGTGGGGCTCTCTCCCCAGAAGGCAGAAGGGGGAGGCCTCCCCACTAAAAACTCAGGGATGGCCTTCCTCAGGCATGTAGGGAGCCTTCGGGAACATCTAGCCACTTCCGGGAACCCCCAGCCTCCGCTCCCTGTCTAGAGGGGAGCCCTCCACCGGGGAGGCTACTACCTCCCCCGGTCCCCTCCACCGACGACGCCCCCCGGCCACGGAAGGGGCGTGGTCCATCCCGGGTCGCCGTAGCAGTCGCGACTTCCTCGTGCCCGCCGGCGAAAGAGTAACAAACATACACACTTACAAACTTTTACGTTTATAATATAATTGAAGTAGGATTTCTACTTATATAAGTATTGTTAAATTATGAAAGAAGCGATTTGAATTTTCTTCTCATACATACATATATGTCACGCCTTGTTCCCAATGGGTAGGCAGAGACCACCTCTCTCCACTTGCTACGATCCTGGCACACTTCTCTTGCTTCCTCCACTTTCATGAGCGTCTTCATGCATGCTCGTCGGTTGCGAGTACTCTTGACCCGGCCTTTCTTTAGGACATCTTCGATTTGATCGAGATATGGCCGCCTAGGTCGACCTGCACTGATTCGTCCTACCATTCTGACCTTGTGTATCTCCTTCGTTAATCTTCCTTCATTCATTTCAACATGGCCGAACCATCTAAGCACCTCTTTCTCATTCTTTGTCGCTCCCTTATCACACTGTTCCTGACTTTGTCCTTCAGATTCACTCCAATTATAAATAATTGGAGTATTATACATGTAAATACAATAGGAGTCAAGATCATCTTCAACTACGCCGCATCGCTTTCGCAGTTTCTTCTCATTCTTTCAAAAATCGTAGTTATAATGTGAGTACCTACCTCCTTTAAATAGTTTAACAGGGTTAAAGCAGCATTTTATGGCTATTTTATGTCATTGGATAAAGGCATGCGCTCGCAGATCCGAGATGTCGCCCCAATTGGCAGTTCCTGTGCCAATTGCGAGTTATTTCGAGTGAGGCCCACGCGGCTGTCCCTTCTCTTGGTACTGTGTGGGTGGTATTCGTACATTTATTATCAACATTTTTATTGAAATTACTCCACAGATACCGTGACTTTATTATTTATAGTTTTTTTCAGTTCGGATTCGTCTTGCCGTCCGATACATAGATAATATTAATCACCTGAGTTGTTTTATTTTTATGTATTTTACAAGCTTTTATTTACTTTCACCTGTCCCGTTGTCTGTCTGTAATCAAATCTTGCAAGTTAAATTTGATCCACTTCCCGGTTTCCGATTGAGCTGAAATTTGGTATACACGTTTAGTTCGGATGACAATGCATGATTAATTGTGTGACGTCATTCTAAATCCAACATGGCGGCGAATCCAATATGGCGGACCAATTATTTTTAATGCACTCCTACAATATGGGTATCAAATAAAGGGGCTTGCCAAGAATAACTAGAAAAAAAATAAAGAAAAAAAAACCTTTTTATAAACAATCTTTTGTTATTTGTTTATAAAATGAACTAAAAAGTTAAAAATAAATTAACTCTAAAAAGAAATATAACACTTTGTAACTTGATTGTAACCTTTAACGACAAATAAGCTATTCGTACTGATGTTCGCGATTACTCCACATTGGGGCCATCCATAAATTACGTCACACAGGGGGAGGGAGGAGGTTGACGAAGTGTGACATTGTGTGACAAGGGGGTGGGAGGGATTTTAAATTTCGTGACGTCACATTACAAAATCTATTAAATCAAATAAGCTAACTGTTAAAACACAAACTTTAAATTATTACTAATAGTAATAATTATGTATGTATTGTATGTAGTATGAAAAGTGCTGTAAATATTAACATTTACAATAGTAGTTACAGTTTTATAGTAGGTGATTTTGAAAAATATATTTAATAAGAAAATCATGAAATAACCGTACCTATACTTATTTAATATAAGTAATCGTATTTTTTGTTTTGTTAATTGATTTGATGTCAATTTTATTAAAATGAAAATAAGACTGATTTCGAAACCGCTTTTATCATTCAATAATTTCTATAATTTCAAAATTTGTGACGTCACACTAGGGGGGGGGGGGGGTCTCACAAATAATAATAATAATAAATCAATTTATTTGTCTTAACAAAGTTACATTATTTTGATTTTTAACATTGTGATTTTATCATTATCGTAAAGACAAAATGGTTTACAACTCAGTAGTTGCCGACTAGCGACAACCTCTGCTATTCTGTCGCAACCTTTTACAATTTATTGTTAAAAGCAGTGTTAGAGGTACAAAACCAAATATTACCAAAAAGGAAAAATAAAAACTGAGTAAATACTAATAATAAAAAATAAAATAGGCACTCCATCAGTCCATCCATGCTATATTACTACCAGGGATTGCCGCATAAGTAGCCATTCACGACATTTCTTTCGAAAAGACTGTAGCGAAAATGAATCCATTCGAATGGGTGGTGGCAAGTTATTCCATATTTTGGCAGCAGCGTACTTAAAGGAACCCCTGGTAGATGACAGTTTTATGATGGGAAGGGACAATTGGAAACCTCTATCTCTGAGCATTGATGGACAAGACGTAACTGTTAATTTATTGCGCAAATATAATGGTGTCCCCATTCGCAGCAATTCGTGCAAGAAACATGCATACTTTAGTGACACATTATTTGACATATTTAATGTTTTTCTGTTCACCAAATGAGGCGTAATTCTGTCCCTTCTAGGTATTTGCAAGCAGAAACGCATGCAAGCGTTTTGGACTCTCTGTATACTTTTAAATGTGACTAACTGTGACAAGGACGGGGGGAGGGGCAAAAAATCAAGAAATTCGTGTGACGTAATTTATGGATGACCCCTTATACCGCTTACCAGATGCTTACAATAGATTATTTGGACACGTAGACCTCGATATATGTTCTCTTTCTCTCCAGCAATTTACAAGAAGGATAACAGAGTTGTCGAGGATGTCATGACTTTTTATTTCGATAATCGCATAATTACATCATACAACTAGATGCTATTTTAAAGGGAAATGCAAAGCCTGTTACAACAAAATTCCACAGAAAAAAAAGGTTATTATACCTGTTAAGGGTAAGTTAAATAATAACAACGCTTGGGTTTAATTTTAATAACTCAATAGTGATTAGCATTAGGTATACATTAAAGTAATATAAATGATATAATAATGAAACTTAAATAAAATTAAAAACTAAACTATAAATTAAATATTTGAAATAAATCGCTGCCGTCAGGCAACGTCCCCATAAGACTAGCAGCATTGCCACGTTGTATGGCGATGCTGATTCGCTGCGCCAGATATGAGCCAGCTTTCTGGTCACATGTAGCCTCGGTCAATCTATAGCTGCACTCTTTAAAAACTCTGTGGGCACTTTCCCCCCAGGGCCCTAGAGTTTCCACCCCAAAAGGCTCAAATATGCAACCACTATTTATGTTTGCATACTTGCGCCGTTTGAGGAGTTCAGCCGAGTTAGCAGCAGACCCAGCCCTAACTGCGGTGCCACGAAGAATAGTTATGTTGCCAAATTATTTGTCTAAAGTGAATAACATAATGGAACTATAGCTTTTGTAGATAAAACGTGAATTTGTTTGAACTTGTAAAGGAAAATGGGTTCTAATTGACGACTTTGTAAAAAACTAAAAATACAATTCTGACACGATCGAAAAAATCAAACTACACATTCTCTTTCATTAACCATTGCTTTATAAACTCCGTACTTAACTCATTAGGTTGATGGATTTCTAATTGTGAGTGGGAATTTAGTTCAAACGCACTGATGCCTTCCCGTTGACCTCTGGTAACCTCTCCCACGGGATGGAGCACAGCGGCCCGTGACTGTGTAACCACAAATGGAATGGATATTCTTTTGTGAATTTCACGTTCACAAAATCAGGGAAACATTCTTTGTTGAACCACTGTGTATCTGAAGCCGGCTTCCGACGACTCTGTAATGATACAGGGAGAAAAAAAAATTGCCCTTGCTGGTTTTCTTGCTGGTTCTTTCCAGTACAAGGTCTCCCGCCGTAGACTTGTGAACCAATGGCGTAGCATCTTTGACATTCAAAAGTGATTGTAAAATCCTATTTGAAGAATAAATTTTTGATTTGATTGTAAATTAAGGGGGGACAAGAACTCATTTTTCGAACATTTAGTTGCTTGACTGCTAAGTCTAGTCGAGTGGTTAATACGCCGGACTTAAGTTGTCGCCATGACTGAGGTCCCGGGTTCGAATCTCGGTGACAGCAGATGCTCTGTTGTATAAATAAATTATATAACTATGCTGCTATGTTTGTTTGTGAAGAAGACGAGTGTAAATAAAGATTGTATCTATAATCTATCTATCTTAGACAATGTAACTTGTATTTACAAGTGTATACTTACAGCATTCTTTAAAATTTTATATGTCGACGTTTTATTTCAGCTGTAGTTAATATGACTTAATTTGATTGTCATTGTATCGGAAGTGAATGAACACCGGGACGTCACATGATTGAAAATGAATTTAGTCAAATGAGTGACTGAACGCGTGCGGAATCGTGTTGGCAAGTATATATTACATTATTTATACACGAGCATCGGGTATCACTTCTTCTGTGACTAGTGACGAACGAGGGTGATCTATTAGCTTGAGATTTTTTTTTTTTCCTCAGTAGAGGAGGCTGAGAATCCATCATGGATACCAACGCAACAGGCAAGCAGGGATGCGTTGATTATGTCGGACTCCTGGTACTGTCGAGACGGCTCGACTACACAGACCTACCGACTAAACTCAGCCTGGCCTTTGGTCCTATTGACCCTACTGGCTTTATTGACGAGAGGGCCGCACCTTAGGAGAGGCACGGTTAGCGCTACCCCATGGTGAGGGTATATGCGCTAGAAGAAGGCACGAATCTCCAAAGTGGGACCGGCCAGTATTGATAAGAACCTAATCATGGCTAAGCAGAAGGCTGCCGTTTAGGGGTTGACAAGGGGGGAGCGACGGCTCAGACGCCGCCGCTTGCAGGTCTAGAAGTTCCTGCGTGAGTTGGTTAGGGCGGTCGCTAAGGACATGTCGCGGTCTACGTATCCTCTGCCGGTATTGACTAGTGTTGCCTTGAGACTGGCTCACAGTTGGTGGTGTTGACGGGTCTATTAGCTTGAGACCGAATATATATATATATATATATATATATGACGGCGGCGGTTAATGTTTTCCTTCGGATTCATGGCGTCGGTCTCAGGCTAATAGATCACCCTCCGATCAATCAAGATCCGTTGTGTAGTTTTAAAGATTTAAGCATACATAGCTACATACATACATACAGACACCGGGAAGCGACTTTGTTTTATACTATGTAATTATGTAAGTAAGGGTATGTTGAGATCCATTATCGTGGACCCCCATTTTCATCCCCAAATTTTATTTTCACTGATATTTTAGAATTCTACGGACACTTCAAATAAATAAATTCCAAATAAAAAGTTGGGTCACATTTATTGATGCCGTATAAAATGTTTTCCGTCAACCAGTGCTGCCAGTTTCGGAAGTTTTCGCGATTTCGGTAAATACGGATCGAATTGAGAACCTCCTCCTTTTTGAAGTCGGTTTTTAAAATTAGTTGATAACACTTTATTCATTTAAATACCTAAATTGACTAGCTAGAAAAAATCTAGTATTATATATTTTTTAAGCGAAATCGCGAATTTCTAGCTTGGCATTCGAGTATTATAGTTTTCGTAATTGGCAACACTGGTGTACTTCATACCTTATCTGTGTCCGTTTCATTTAATTTTTGATTGCTTTGCGACTATCGTTTCTTTTGTGATTTTCTATGCGCTTCATGGTTTTATTCTAACAACTTTGGCTTGATTACGGACTCCGATTACATTGCGTACTTGGTAGACTCGGCTGTGTGTAAAGGACTGGATTTTGTAAAATGATAATTGTCAAAGAATTATCTTAAACTTGACTAGGTACTATCTCTTTTCCTAGTATCTAGTAGAGTAGTCCTTTCCTAGTTCTAGAAGAGAACATATATAGCTGTACATAGTATTGTTAATATTACTTTGATATTACTACTCTGATATTTCACGCAAGGTTGGTTATTTTTTATTTATTACCTCAAAATATTAACTTTTTTCGTAATTATTTTAGTTTCCTGAAGTGTCCGTTCGTGAAAACTTATTTCATAGGATTCCATATAATTTTAAGAGTTTATATAAGTCACTTTCGATTCGAACGGTTCTTAGGCAGAACATGTATGGAGCCGGAACAATGTCCTTTAATCGCGTTAATAATATTAATAGGATCTAAAGTCAGAATTTTGATTCGATTCCAGATTTGACATTAGCTACTGTCATTTTGTGAAATAATGATACCACATATAATAGTGTAGTGATGAACACAAAAATCGATAAACAATCAGTGTGTGTGCCATCAGTGTGCCAATTAAAGACTAAATTATTGATTTTTATTTAAATAAATACATAATTATTCATAATAATTATTTATTAATTAGTAATCGCTGCTCTATTTTATAAAAAGTTAATATTTTTGTTTTTATATTAAAAACAAAATTTATAACAAAAGAGCCTAGATTGTTTTCAGTATTGGCAACCCGTGCGCGCTCGTGCAGCTATCGCCATTTTGTTTATCGTGTCATTCGGCTTTATTCACATTTATTTATTTATTTCATTTATTTCAGGAAGGCATTCAAAAAATTACGGCTACCGAATGGTCTAAATGCGTATCCCATGTTATCAAAGAAGAGAAAAAAATGAGTACCTAGGCTAGATATGTTATTTAACAATATCACACACACATTTATAATATATGTTACAGAAAGTGACAGTGATAGCGATAGCTATGACAGCGACAATTCATAAAAAAAAAATACCATAATACATCTATCTGTTATATTTGTCATGTTCCTCCATGATCACATTTTTTTTATTTATTTCACACACAATTATAAATGAAAAGTCTCAGATAGTTAATTAATCGTCAAAACTAAATGTCGGTTCAGAAATATTTAATTTCCTGATATACTTAGTTTACGAGAGAAAAATTATAAACGAGAAGAATCGATCCGGAAATATTCCATTTCCATATCGAATAATTTCGCAACGTCACTATTTAGTACTTGTCATAACGTTGCAACACTGAAATTGTCAAAACTGCAATCTAATTAAAATTCCGACTTTATCTATTATTTTCATCCCGAACAGTAGAAAAAACTTTAGCATGGAAAGATTGGTAAGCGACCAAGAGATGTTGGTTATAATTAGAGGGCTCATGAGTAGCACGTCTGATCAATACAGCTCGTTCAGCAAGTGGGTCTCCGTGTCAGGCCTCGCTCCAGTTCCACCTGCATTGTAACCCAGTCTTATAAACATTGAACACTACGCTTTCCGTTCTCGTTGTATTCTTAGTAGACACCATTGATTTTATTTGATGCCGATAAGGGTATTATGGCGCGTTAAGAATAGTTTTTTAACACAAGGGATTTGTGACGTGATGCCGAAATTTTACAACATTTGAAACATTGCATCACGACAGATTTTTGATGACTATTTTATAATGAACCTTTTTTCTTTTCTTTTTCTCTTTATTTTAAAAGGACTTTTATCCAAATGGATATGTCAGTCCTATCGGAACTAGTGTTCGGAATAGATAGTTTGATTTTATGTACTTGCAGAGAGAAAGTCAATGTAAGCGTAACATGGATAAACCTTTTTTTTTTTGAGAGGGGAAATGCGATTTTTTCACCATGATACCGCGCTGGCAAGACGCGGCCGTTTGTGGGGCTCTCCGGTCAAGAGGACCGGCCTACCCACTAAAACCCCCCCTGAGTTCTCTAGGCACATGGCTCGGTGTGCTTTCGCGATTCTACCGCCATGTGGTCCGGGGCCGACTCGACCTACGTCTGGTCGAAACATGGATATACTTAAACTTTTCTGTTTTTATTAGCTATTCGTTTCTTTACGCTTTTATAGTAAAATTTTATTTTTACAACTTATTACTACAACAATAAGCTTAATATTTTTACAATCTCTGAAAATAGTAAGTTCCCAGGCATATTCATACTATAGATGTCACAAAATCGCAAGTACATAAAATTAAACTACCTATTTCGAGCACTAATCGAAACATATACATTAACATACAAAATCACAGTTAATCTCAAGGTAGTCGCGGCGGGTACAGTACATTGTATAACAGATGCGCCTCTGTGGAAGTTGGCTGGGCCAAAATACTGTGGAACATACTAAAATCCACAATATTAATTTTTAAAACTGTTAATTTAATTTCTCCTTACATCTTGATAACGGACACATTCCACCAACAAGTGTTGGACATCTTCCACAATGAACCTTGGTCACCATAGAACGTCAAGGTCACCCAAATGGAGAGCTATGCGATATAGTGCCAAAGAAAGAAAGATATTTATTGACGATACACAGTACAAAATAAACTTAAATAAAAAACATTTAAACCCACAACCTCAGGACAAAGTTACAGCGACAAAGAGACTGCCACCGCAACGCTGATATTCTGGAGGAGCCTAATAGGCGAGTAACGGACAAACAATATTCTATGAGGAAAAAAAACAATAAAATATAAAATAAAAAACAATAATATCATTGACGGAGAATTTCGGACCGCACGCAAGAAATCACAGAATATATTTAAAAAAAAAAAAACACTTTTTAGTTTGTGATCGTGACTGTGTTAGTCGCTAACATAAGGTCAAGAATAAATATTATTAAAAAAATATATATATTGTTACTAATATTATCTAAAACTTATGTCGAAATTGCATATAATACAGAACAATGCAGTGCCTTCCAAAGAATACGATTACATTCCATTTATATTAACTTCCAACAAGCAGAACTCACATCCTATCGTAAAAAGCCTGAAAATGAGTAAGTAATATTTGTTTCCGAGATTTGCGAGACGATCAGATACTTTTTAAGATAGTTTCTAAATGTGTATCTAAATGTGTTCAAAGAAATACAATCCTTAAACGAGTAATGCAGAAATGAATACTATGTCATGTTATGAATAGATTTTTTCAAGCACAAGGAATTTGTGACGTAAGGCCAAAATTGTATTATACACCATGACAAGACTGTTTCATGCGTGTTACCAGTGACGATTTGTAATACTGAAACCTGACAGTTTTTTTTCCTCAGGAGAGGAGGCTGAGAATCCTCATGGATACCAACGCAACAGGCAAGCAGAGATGCGTTGATTATGTCGGACTCCTGGTGAATCGAGGCGGCTCGACCCAGCAGATCTACCGACTAAACTCAGCCTAGCCTTGGCCCTAGTGGCCCTACGGCTTGAACGGAATGGTAACCTGACAGTTTATAACGAATCTCTTATATAGAAGGTCAAGGTCCACCAAAATGCAATAGAGACAGCTATGCGACATAGTTCAAAGAATTACGAGTGACCATTGGAGCAGGAGTGTCTTCGCGTGGAAGGCGTATGGCGGATACTGTAACGTTGGCGAATGTAAACACAGGTGTAACTTATGTATTTCCTTGCACGTATCTGCGTTATGTAGCTCTTGTTAGCTGTTGAATAAAGGCTACTTTTCAATTATTGATTTGAAAAGCTTCCATTCATAATACCACAGAAACTGACATCGTTTCATCGAGCTATAGATTGTCTAGCTCATGGCATGGTAACAATTCCAGACTACAATTATCTACCTTTTAGCAGCACTAGGTCTAACACAAACAGATTGCGGTAAGGGCGTGCCCTTCGGCCCATTTACATAATGGACCGTATCGAACGTCTGCTCAGATTTCAAGCAAGCTTAATAAATTAACGAGGGTAGTTTACGAGTCCCTTTAGCGTAATTAACTTTTCTTTGGGATCTTTTCAGAATGTTCTTTTCGCTTACACGTAACACGGCTCTGAGGACCAATTAAGATTCTCTGGCCGTTGGAGTTGAGGTAAAATATATTGGTTTTAGATGTGTTAGTAGAACCTACCAACCAAACCTCTGCTTGGAGTCTCTTACCACATAGGCTGACTGTGAAGGCTATCGGCTCCTTCAGGAAAGGGAGTGATACGCAGTCTTATAAACAGGAGAAACAGAATCATATCTAACGTAGGTATATTGAATAGTAACATAACAATGAAGTAAACAACAAAAGTAATTTTATTAATTAAGCTATATGTAGATTAGATTACAATAATCCCTAGTAATATTATAACCCTTAATAACCTAGAGTTTCAATTTTGATACGAATATTTTAAACTGAATCTTCACATTACTATTACTTTTTTTTTTCAACACACTTCCTCATAAAGTGGCTCTAATCCCATGGCAATTAGGCACATAATGACACCTATAATCAAACTGTGACTTTTTCATTACTATTATTCACGAGTGAGTAATAGTTTTTTTTTTAATATTATTGGTTGAGTTACGCTTACATTTGCGCTAAAAAGCTATCCGCGAAAAGCCCAAAAAAAAGAAACCTCATTTTTTTGTCTATGACCGATACGCGCGCATAGGAAAAGTAATTAATTTTTCCCGCCATTACGAAATTTATTAGTCTATGGCCGATGCGCGCGCATAGGAAAACTGATTAATTTTTCCCGCCATTACGAAAACATTTTTCACAACTCGTCTCGTTTTCTCAAGTAGTTAGTTATAAATTAAGATGACTGCAAATACAATTTATGAAGAAAAATACTAATTGTTTCTCTAAATAAACTTTTTATCTACTATGTAAAATGGTTTTTTATTTAAGTATTATTTTATTCAGAAGTGTGTTGAAAAACGTTGTATGATACACGTGTGTATTGATGATTACCGTCCTCGGCTCCTTTAGACCCTCGCCTGGCGGCTCGGGCCTCAATGCGCCTCAGCGGTAATCACCAACATTACACACTTGTACCATAATGTACTAATAGGGTGACTGTACGTATTTTACTGTTGTGTAATATTCTTTACTACGAAATTAAAAAAATAAATAAATGGAGAAGACCCAGTACCAACAGTCGACAAGATACTACAGTACCTTCTAAAAGACCCCGGACAGGTGTACAAGTACTACCCTCTACTGACGTGCGTTGCGATTATATTGGTCATGAAAAATATTTATGGATTCTAGAAATATCTATAAAAAAGTGAAAAAATGTCGTTATGCGATAATAAAAATAAAACAATGTTTCGTATTATTTCATGCATAGGTATAGTATATGTAAACAGCCAATTAGAATGATTTTTTCATTTCTCATACTCGGAAAGTTATGTTGTTTTGATCTGATTATTGGGTGGAAAATGCTGCTTCCCGACATAGGGAGGGAAAAACTCATACAATTTACTTCCCACCCAAGGGCCGGAATGAACTTTAAAAATAGAACTACGAATGTCAGCTACGAACTGTCAGCTGTGAACTATAAAAAAAAATGCTGCGGCCATGTGAGTTTCTAAACAGCCAGTGTGAACTCAGCGCAAACTACTTCCAGCGGAATAAGCCGCAACAAACACGCGGTGAGTTCCATATTTAAAATTTAAACAGTCGACATAAATTGGCGGGATGTGTATTTATTATTATATATCTGTGACGGAATTTGAAAAAATTCAAATAATCTCTTATACTAGTTAAGATTTTAATTTTAAAAATGAGTTCAAGCGATTCCGAAATATTGAGACCAGATTCAATTAAAGACGAGGCAAATTGTGTTCTGCCTACTGATGGTCTACTGATATTATCATATATTATCAATAAATAGATTAAATAAACAACCAATGTTTTATTTTCCTCATATATTCGAAGTGAAAAGTAGAGTGTTTAACACGGGTAAAAGAATTAATTCCTTCTCGGACTATAGCCGTCTAAATACCTCGGAATTGAATCTTTCCACCCTCGGTTAACAATCTACTATTCTTTCTCTTAGTCTGTTCTCAATTTCATTTGGGATCTGCGCAACATTTTTTCCTCTTCCACTTCTTCTTCTATCACTCGCCATTTCATCCAATACTATCAAATTACACGAAAACTGTTAAACGCGCATCCACACAAACGGTGCGTGTTTTATTGCGCTCCGGACATCACATTTACGACCGCAGCTTAACGAGCTCGTAAAAATATATATTAATACTTATAACCCGTGGAATGATATCAGAAATATTATACGTGGTTGCTGTGCCAATAAATCTGGCCCTGACGTCGGCACCAACCGGACAAAGAGTTAGCCTTTCTTTGCGATTGGAAATGCTCCTTATGCACCGTGACACCGCGCTGGCTAGGCGCGGCCGTGTGTGGGGCTCCGGTCTGAGAGGAAAGGCCTTTTTTTTTTCCTGAGGAATATGCATTAAATTGCATACCCTACCATATAGGGGGAGGCCTACCCACTAAAAACCTCAGGGATGGCCTTCCTTAGGCATGTAGGGAGCCCCCGGGAACATCAAGCCACTTCCGGGAACCCCCAGCCTTCGCTCCCCCGCCGATACAGGGGAGCGATCCTCGGGGGAGGCTCACTACCTCCCCCGGTCTCCTCCACCGACGACGCCCCCCGGCCACGGAAAGAGTGTGGTCCATCCCGGGTCGCCGTAGCGGTCGCGACTTCCTCGCGCCCGCCGGCGACCCGCGGGAGAGGGCCTACCCACTAAAACCCTTTAACGGACCTATGCTGAAGCCTCAGATGGCTATGTTCAGCTTTGCAATGAGTGTGTTTGTGGAAGGCGCACGAACAGAAGGTGCGGCTCCTTGCCTGCTAACGACACCGGCGACCGTTCCGGAGCCGTTAGGGTCGAAACTAGGGAGTCGACGCAACTTGAGCCCGCCGTCTAATGGCTCGAACACTCAAGATCGCCGGGTAGTGGAGGGTCAGAATCTACCCGGTACGTGACGGTACCGGGTATATGTTTGACGAGAGGTGTATAGCCCGGGTCGTCACGCTCGCCGACGAGCGCGGGGAGTGGAGTCGGGCGGTTCGGATAAGAAACTAAAACCCCCCGATGTTCTCTTGGCCCATATCAGAGCGCGTGTGGCAGAGTGCGCTTTCGCAAATCTACCGCCACCGCGCCCACGGGCAAGCTCGATCGGAATTGGTCAAACCTTCATTAAGGGGGGGAGGGGCTTGTCCGAGAACACTTTGACAATCCCCCAGGTAGCGAGGCACTCATCGGCGTGCGCGGTAGCCGGCCGAGCACACTGCTTTCTCGGCAGAGTAATAACCTTAAAAGCCGAGCGGGGTCGGGAGATGGCCGATCCCGCTCGAAGAAGGCGGCGCCGGGCTCGGTAGCACAGCCGCGGCGCCGCCGCGGGTCGCCGGCGGGCGCGAGGAAGTCGCGACCGCTACGGGGACCCGGGATGGACCACGCCCCTTCCGTGGCCGGGGGCGTCGTCAGTGGAGGAAACGAGGGAGGTAGTGTAGCCCCCCCCCGTGGAGGGCTCCCCTCTAGGAAGGGGAGCGGAGGCCGGGGGTTCCCGGAAGTAGCTTGATGTTCCCGGGGGCTCCCTACATGCCTGAGGAAGGCCATCCCTGAGGTTTTTAGTGGGTAGGCCTCCCCTTTCTGGGGAGGAGAGCCCCACATAACCGCCGGCTCGCCATAGCCGGGGTATGCAATTTAATGCATTTTCCTCAGGGGAACAAAAAAAAAAAAGAGTAATAACCTTCACTTGCCCGGCGACACCTGCCATCTAAGACAAAGAGTTAGCCTGGGTTCTATATAATTCTTTCTATGACTTTAATTATAACGTGCTTAAGTTAATCTACACTAACATTAGGGGTTACATAATTTTTTTTATTAAAATGTCTTTGTAGGTACCTAGATATGAATACAATATATATATATGAATACAATATATATAAATTAAAGTATCTAGAATTAGATTTTAACTGATGACTATTTGACTGATTAATAATAAAGTACTTACCTAAGACTGATTTGGGGTTTGATTTTATTTATTTCTCTAGAATTTAACAAAATTTATGATAATAATCAAAAAATCTTGATTTTACATACAATTTTTATGTCGTACCGATTAATACTGAGACAAAGTCCTCAATAATGTAGGGTGTCCGGCTTTCCTATCCAAATGTCCGGCCAAACTGGTTGGTCTCTCCGGCTATTAGGTTTGGCAACCTGGCAACCCTACCCACGGGAGAGAGGCGTAGGTATATTTATATATGTAAATTCTTATATTGGAACGCCACACTGAAGTCTTCAATTCGTTGTGTTCTAAAGAGTGTAGGACATATATGAGTTGGAACAATAAAGGTTCTTAGTTACTTATCAAATTAATAAATTTACTTATGTATCAAATTTGTATTGCCAAATGTAAAACAGGTGAAAACCGAAGTAATTATAAAGGATAGAAATGTGGACCTCGTGGACACCACAGTATTTTTAGGAATTACTCTCGATTCCAAACTTCAGTGGGGCCCACATATTGATAAACTATCAAAACGGCTCAGCACTGCAGCATTTGCAGTTTTGAGAATACGCCAATTAACTGACGTAGAAACAGCTAGATTGGTGTACTTTAGTTACTTTCATAGTGTAATGTCGTATGGTATTTTGCTGTGGGGAAATGCTGCCGACATTCAAACTATATTTGTGCTGCAGAAGAGGGCCATTCGAGCAATTTATAATCTAAAAATGCAAGACTCTTTAAGAGATAAATTTAAAGACACTGGTATAATGACAGTTGTGTCTCAATATATTTATGAAAATCTAATATTATACCCATAAAAACATTCATTTATTTAGTAAAAACAGTGATGTCCATAGCTTCAATACTAGAAATAAGAATAAATTACATTTGCCTCACACTAGACTCCATAAAATTAATAATTCATTCAGAGGTAACTGTGTGCGTTTTTACAACAAAGTTCCAAGCAACATTGTACAATTAAGCCTAAATAAATTTAAAATCATTGTTAAAAGTGTACTTATTAGCAAAGCCTATTATACGGTTACTGATTATATAAAAGACATGAATGCTTGGACTTAATGTTTCTTAGTTCCACCAGGCATTGCCATGAACCTTTGTAATTATACTTGTACCTATAAGTTGACTTTTGTATGACTTGGTAACGATATATATTTTTGTAAATGTCGTTGCTTCTGTAAAAGTTATAGAGTTTCTTGCGCCCGTTCTTCTCTATAACTAAAAGAAGTCCGAATGGGTAGTAGGGAAAAAAAAAATTTGGACTATTCAAAAGAGCATATCTAATTGCCTACTTGAAATAAATATTTTGACTTTGACTTTGACTTTATGTCAGCTAAAAATGTATAATTGTAAGCCGAGACAGCGGCTACGCCTCGTGACGGATCACGTGCTTCGGCACTCGCTATGAAATTATTCGCGCGAATCTAATCAAGGGTTCTTCATTTTTAAGTGATTTACATAATGTGAATGCCACAAGTAAAAATAAACATGCAATGCTATTTTACAGACGTTACAAAATTAAAAAACAAATATTTATTCTTCAAATTGAAATCTACACTAATTTTATAAAGAGGAAAGATTTGTATTTTTGTATGTACCGAATAAACTCAAAAAGTACTGGACCGATTTTATTCAGTCTTTTTTCATTAGAAAGCTACATTATCTCTGAGTAACATAGGCTATATTTAGTACTAGATTACTATATAAATCTTTAGAAATTGTTATAAAAACCAACCGAAGTTGTAAAAAAATTAGCCATAAAATGTCTTTCATCGCATACGCTGCGAAGAGTATTAATGATAGAACAAAAAAATGTTCGACAATATTATAGAATAAATCAATATCTACAAAAAAACTTCGCGAGACCATATGTCTAACTGTTGTAGTTACGTCACTATAAATATTTTTTTACATTTAATTATCTATAAAATAAGTAGGAACACAAAACTGCCAGTTTACAAATCTTTTTGACAGGACGAAGTCTGTCGGGTCCGCTGGTTAATAATATTTTTACACCTCATAGGAGCTACACCATTGGTTGCCGAAGCTATGGCTAGTTCATGCATTGAAGAGTAGAGAAAGTACAAAAAAAAATCTCCCTGTATTTTTACAGAGTAGGTAATCAATTGGAAACCGACCAGATAATAGTGTATATATTAAATATAAAAATCATATATCTTCTCATCTGCGTTTTTCTCACGCCAGACTCAGACATATACTGAAAAACATTTTTCATTTCTCATACTCGGAAAGTTATGTTGTTTTGATCTGATTATTAGGTGGAAAATGCTGCTTCCCGACATAGGGAGGGAAAAACTCATACAATTTACTTCTCACCCAAGGGCCGGAATGAAATTTAAAAATAGAACTACGAACTGTCAGCTGTGAACTATAAAAAAAAATGCTGCGGCCATGTGAGTTTCTAAACAGCCAGTGTGAACTTAGCGCAAACTACTTCCAGCGGAATAAGCCGCAACAAACACGCGGTGAGTTCATATTTAAAATTTAAACAGTCGACATAAATTGGCGGGATGTGAGTTTATTATATATATCTGTGACGGAATTTGAAAAAATTCAAATAATCTCTTATACTAGTTCAGATTTTAATTTAAAAATGAGTTCAAGCGATTCCGAAATATTGACACCAGATTCAATTAAAGACGAGGCAAATTGTGTTCTGCCTACTGATGGTCTACTGATATTATCATATATTATCAATTAATAGATATATTCGAAGTGAAAAGTAGAGTCTTTAACACGGGTAAAAGAATCAATTCCTTCTCGGACTATAGCCGCCCCCGCTGCGCTCGGGTGTCTAAATACCTCGGGAATTGATTCTTTCCACCCTCGGTTAACAATCTACTATTTTTTTGCTTTCTTACAATCTTACAAATTACTACAGTTCCCAAATTTTTTTGTGTCGTAGACCCTTATGTAATGTTTTTCTGTTTTGCGTAGACCCCCTACTTACCTGATATTGAATACCTACCTCCTACAACTTACAAAATTTTATTACATATATATATTCTTTTACTTCATAGGTACTTTTATAAATAGTGTATGTTGAGATCCATTATCGCGGACCCCAGTTTTCATTTCATGGACCCCCAAATTTTGACCCCTTGCAGGTTGTCATAGACCACCAGGGGTCGATATAGACTGGGAATCACTGATCTAGACATTATACTCGTATAGTGTTAGGATCTGCGTCCCATTAAATGTTGGTCTCAAGTTCCAATTAATTACTTACTTTATTAAGATCAGAACAGGTACAGAGACGGTAATAGCAGCTAGGATACTAGGATAGGTAGTCATATGCCGTGACACACGACGGCGACCGCAGCTTAGAGGCATCTGACACCACGATGACATCTCATGCGCTGTCACGTGCGCACACGCATGTGACGCGCTTGTCTCCTCTATATAAAACGTTATCTTCGAAACCTGGACGGAAGCTGGATTTAATAATTTTGCAATTCTTCGATTGCTCCGACAGGCTGCAAAAAACTAGAAGCTAGAAGGAAATGCATAAAACGACGAGTGAATCTACAAAAAACGAGGTGAATAGGAGGATTCAGTTGGGTTGGGCGGCATTTGGGAAACTACGACAAGTCTTTACGTCGTCGATCCCACAGTGCCTTAAGACGAAAGTCTTCAATCAGTGCGTCCTACCCGTAATGACTTACGGAGCCGAAACGTGGACACTGACGGCAGGACTAGTCCACAAGTTCAGAGTCGCTCAGCGGGCTATGGAAAGGGCTATGCTCGGCGTTTCTCTGAGGGATCGCATCAGAAATGAGGTGATACGTCAGAGAACCAAAGTCATCGACATAGTCCACAGGATTAGCAAACTGAAGTGGCAGTGGGCTGGCCATGTTAGCCGTAGAACCGATGGCCGTTGGGGCAAACGTGTTCTAGAGTGGATACCGCGAAACGGCAAACGTAGTGTAGGACGTCCTCAGGCAAGGTGGAGTGATGATTGGCGCAGGACGGCTGGCAGGAGCTGGATGCGAGAAGCCGAAAATAGATCTCAGTGGCGTACACTCGAAGAGGCTTATGTCCAGCAGTGGACGAAGAGGAGCTGATGATGATGATGATGATACAAAAATTTGTTCCGGTCCGATTTTCACGTTAGTACAGTCACGATATTGGATAAAAAAATATAATAACATTGCTTCTGAACTAAGGTCCTCACTGAAAACGATCACTAACAGAGTATCTATTTTAGTCAGTCCATCATTTGATGAGTTTTGGGCATGCCATGGTTAGTAAGAAAAATGATTCTTACTTCAACGCGTAGTGAAGCTGTAAAAACACCTCTCTACACCCTTAGCCGTTCACACCAATGTTGCTCTCTTCGCACCAATATTGGTCTGCTTTTTTGGAGGGCCCATTTAGTGAGCGGCGAGTCACCACCTGCTTCCTTTGCCAGACGAGCCACCCCTTTCAAGAAGCCTTATATTTATAATAGGCTCAATCAATTGTTCAATATTAGGCAACTTACTCTTCGCCAGGCGAGATTGAAATTAAAGGCAGAGAATTTCTTGGACATATGAGCAATCAGAGCGCGTGTTGGCGCGCTTTGTATATCCGGTCTTTGTGAGTTCTTGTAGTTGTTTTTTTTTATATAATATATTTTTTTTTATTGTTTAGTTTTCCATTTTAATTTATTATTATTTTTTCTTTGTTTGTTATAGCGCAATAGTTCTTTTTTATTTTTTATTTTCCTTTTGTATTCTTTGCGCCCGTAGGTACCGCATTCCAGTGCCTTTTCAACAAAGTTGTGAAACCTCCCTAGGCTATGCCTGTCCTGTACAGGCATAGCCTAGTGTGGGGGTTTTTCGTTAAACCACAAATTGTACATCTATTTGAAATAAAGTATTATTATTATTATTAATTAGGAGGCTTTGAGAAGGCAGGTGACCGAAGTCTCCTGCATAGCCCGGTTTTCATTATATTACCACTTAAATCGAAATGCAATAGGCCAGAAACGTTTTAACCACAAATGACAATAGTTTCTGTGCATCTAACTGGGTGTAGTCTTTGGATGCAATTTTCATGGTGCAGATAGAGGTTAGACCCAGTTGGTACAGTCCACGCACACTTTCATTAAATTTCGCTTAAATGGCCTCTACGCGTTGGATCTGTATCCCCGCGTACGCCTTATAAAGGACCGTGTCTTATAAAGACGCGTGATGTAAGCTGCAATAATAATAATAATATTATAATAAATATTTAGAACATATACGAATATATAGCCTGATGATAAGTGGAGACAGTTGCCTTTTGTGCATATGGGTTCCTGTGAGATTCACAAGATGTGAGGTTCAGTATCTTCTTGTCGTGTGAGGCGGGTCGTTACGTTCCCTAATACACGGTTGAGCGAAGCGATGGCTGATTTATGCGTCATGCTCGTGAACGGGCGCTGCCGCGGAGATGAGTCTGCTCTTTACTATACTGGGTACTACTCGTATTTATTGATAATTTTAATTTAACTTTAATATATTCTTTTAAAACTGTATGACACAGCATTCGGCGACATGCATAGGCATGTTTTCAAATTATATTTTTATTAATTATATTATGTAATGGAAAGTGACTTCATGAATTATCAATATTGAAGTCATTTTCCAAATTGACGACTCTGTATCTATTTAATACAGGGAAAAAAAACAGCCCTTGCTGAGTTTCTTGCCGGTTCTTCTCAGTACAAGGTCTCCCGCCTTTGCGGACTTGCAGATTTGCGAACCGATGGCGTAGCTATTCGACATTCACAAGTGCTTGTAACAGCCCAGACTGAATAAATGATTTTGAGTGATTTTGATCTTAACCTTCATACGTGAACACGGAAAGCAGATACTGCTATTTTGCGGCAGATATAGGTAAGACCCAATTAGTTCGGATAATCGACGCTCTACTGTATGCTTATATAAATATATGACTATAACTAAAAACGTATTACGAATAATCTCGAAAAAAAAAAGTACATAAGTAAAAGTCTATATATGACCTATATATTTGGATGTACATCATTAACTGATCAATAGAAGTTATTTGTACAATAACTTCTGCATGCATGTGCATTTATAAAAATAAAGAAAAAAACACCTTTTTAAAAACAAGCTTTTATTATTTGTTTATATTGTGATAGCTTGAGGAAAATGTGTGTTGTATTAAATGTAACACGCTTTTATTTATAAATGGGGACTATGATAAAGAGGGGGACGAGATTGAATAATTATGTATCGTGAAAAGTTTTAGTGTTAATAATTTATTTTTAACTTTTTAGTTCATTTTATAAACAAATAATAAAAGCTTGTTTTTAAAAAGGTTTTTTTCTTTAATTTTATTTTTAACTTTTTAGTACCTCTACAGGCTTGCTGAGAACAAGCCCTTTCATTTGATACCCATATTGTAGGAACGAATAAAAGAAAATTATCCGCCATTTTTGGTGTTCCGCCGTATTGGATTAAGAGTGACGTAACATTATTTTTTTCTAGTTATTGTTGGCAAGCCCTTTTATTTGATACCCATATTGTAGGAGTGCATTAAAAATAATTGGTCCGCCATATTGGATACGCCGCCATGTTGGATTTAGAATGACGTCACACAGTTAATCATGCATTGTCATCCGAACTAAACGTGTATACCAAATTTCAGCTCAATCGGAAACCGGGAAGTGGATCAAATTTAAGTTGCAAGATTTTATTACAGAACGACAGACAACGGGACAGGTGAAAGTCAATAAAAGCTTGTAACAAATCCACAATATTTCAATTTGGCAGTTAAACACCAACTATTAACAGATACAATATTATAGTTATGAGTTATGATGTCCAAAGACAGTTTTCTTCGAATTCGAATATCTATTTCTTAACAAATGGATCGCAAACGAAGAGAATGATATTTTCTGTTTAGTACTCTGGTCGCCATTCCCCTGGACGTGACCGGACTGGATCCCTCTCACAAAGTCCCTTGTTACCTCGACCGTTATTCATAAAGAAAATGTTTGGATTCGGTGCTTATTTTAGTTCTCAGAATCTAATATTGATTGTCTGTTTGTTGTAGAGAAACGTGCACATTGAAAAAAAAATCGTAGTAAATTGTTCTTGCGGAAATGTACTAAGGGAATTGCTACTTACCTAAAAGCAGCTTCCCGTCTGTGATTTCGCTGGAATTGGTATGGGGTTTTCTTAATGTAAATATATATTTTCTTATGGTAAAAAAATTCTTATGTTATTTCCCAGATTTCCATAATAATTTGCATCAATCCAGGCTAACAATTTATATCAGATTTTACCGCAGTAAAAAAAAATTTCCCGTGGTAAAAATGTCCTTGTACTAATACTTCTGAATCGATTTAATTTTTTTTATTTATCTCTTAAAATCATTATTACATAAATTACATTTAATAAACCAATGAGGTTTTTGACAAATATTATATTATTTTAAAATAATTTTAATTTAAATTTTATATTAAATGAAGTGGCACACAAATAGTCTAGAGCTTGAGAAAGGGTATGAGCTACTTTTTAATGTAAATAAAAGTAAAAAAAAATCATTAAGACAAGCTTTTTAAAAAATCCGTTAAAAAGAACAAAATAAACTTTTACATATAAAAACATGTCGCGAGATTTACTTACTTATAGAATACTTTTAACGAGAAGCTTTTATATGTAAAACTTTATTTTGTTCTTTTAGCGCATTTCATAAAGCTAGTATTAAAAAAAATACTTTTAATTTATTTTCCGACTAAAAACCAAGCTTAGCAAACCTTTTCATTTCATACCCATATTGTATAGGTGCAATGAAAATAATTCATCCGCCATCTTGGTAATGCTGCCATGTTGGATTTAGAATGACGTCACACACATAACCATGCATTGTCATCCGACTTACACATGCATGCAAAATTTCAGCTCAATCGGAGACCGGAAATGTTTTAATGTTTTATTAGGGTGAAAACGGTATTACAATAAATTCCACTTAAAAATATCACCAACCAGCAAAGTTATCACATATTACAAATTCATGTTTTTAAAAGATATAAATGAATGTGGGTAAAACGTAAAGTAACTTAATTAAAGTAAGTACCTATAAATAACATGCAACTAGATACAAATCATAAATGATCTGATATAGACCGTTTAAATTTGGGAAGTGACATGGTAAATATATCAGTATCAGAAAAGGAATTATTGTATTTATTACAAGCTCTTATAATAAAGGAATTTCCAGCATATTTAGTTCGTGAAAAAGGGATGTGAAACAAACAATTAGTCCGTCGAGTATCTAAACGAGGAACTTTAAAACTTAGCCTACTTAAAAGGTACGGGGAGTCAATAATATTAGATAGAATTTTGAATAACAACATTTGATCTTTACATGTGCGCCGACTCTCTAGAGATTTCAAACAGAGAGGATTAAATGCCTTTCCAGTGCGTGAGGCTTTAAATTTTTAGTTTCTTGATTAATTTTGATTGAATTGGAAAGTATTCCAAACATTCTATGTAAATTATATATATAGGATTCTATGCACTTGATGCATACTCCAAAATTGGTCTGACCAGAGCGTTAAACAGGGTAATTATGGTACTGCACTCTTTAAACTCTTTTCCTGTTTTTTAAAAATAAAACCTAAAAGATAAGCTCGATAAGCTTCATTGGATATTTTATCTATATGTTCATGGAAACTAAGTTTACTGTCCATATAGACTCCTAAATCCTTAACGGAACATGTCCTTTTTTTTTTCTTTTTGTTCCCCTGAGGAAAATGCATTAAATTGCATATCCTGGCTGTGGCGAGCCGGGGTTATGTGGGCTCTCCTCCCCAGAAGGGGAGGCCTACCACTAAAAACCTCAGGGATGGCCTTCCTCAGGCATGTAGGGAGCCCCCGGGAACACCAAGCCACCTCCGGGAACCCCCAGCCTCCGCTCCCCTGACTAGAGGGAAGCCCTCCTCGGGGGAGGCTACCACCTCCCCCGGTCTCCTCCACCGACGACGCCCCCGGCCACGGAAGGGGCGTGGTCCATCCCGGGTCGCCGTAGCAGTCGCGACTTCCTCGCGCCCGCCGGCGACCCGCGGCGGCGCCGCAGCTGTGCTACCGAGCCCGGCGCCGCGCCGCCTTCTTCGAGCGGGATCGGCCATCTCCCGACCCCGCTCGGCGGCCTCCTTCTGGAGCATCACTGCTTCACAGAAGGAGGCCACAGCCCTCCAACCTCCCTCGTCCGCCAGCATTGCCGCAATCAATGCCGGCGGAGACAGATCTCGCCCGATCTCTGCGACCAAGACTCGGCGCTCGGAGGCCCACGCGGGGCACTCCGCCAGCGTGTGCTGGGCCGAGTCGAGGTCGGATGCGCAGTGGTGACAATGTGTCGATCCCTCCCGTCCTATTCGACACAGATACTCACCGAAGCAGCCGTGCCCGGTGAGTATCTGAGTCAATCGGTAGGTGATCTCCTGCTTCCCGTGGAGCCAAGTTTCGAGGTGCGGGAGTACGGCACCGACGGCCCGCTGGCGCGCGCAGATCCGTAGTTCGAGCTGCGCACGCCAGGCCGCCACAATCCGTCGGTGCCACTCCCGCTTAGGCACTTCGCGCGCGGGTTCCAGGGCGCTCCCCCCATCGCATACGTCGCCGCGTACATGTCGGCCAGGATGTCGAATGGGGGGGAGCGTCCAGAACCGTCGCCGCCTCGTACGTGATTGTACGGTAGCCTCGTACGATCCGTATGGCCATTATCCGCTGCAGGCTCCGTAGCAGAGCTCTGCAGCGGGGGGCCTCGCGCAGTCTTGCGACCACACGGGAGCCCCATACATGGCCACGGATCGCACGACGCCCTCGTACAGGCGGCGGACTCCATCCCTCGGTCCCCCGAGATTGGGCAGCAGGCGATGCAATGCGCCCGCCACCCTTTTGGCTCGGGGGACCAAAACGGAATATGTCCTAGTAACCGGCTCATTATTTGAAATATAATTAAAGTTAATGGTTTTTTTTGTCCTAGTATACGAGATTACACTACATTTATTGACATTCTAATTCAGGCAGTTTACTTGACAGTAATGACATAGTCTATGTAGATCATCCTGCAACAAAATGCAATCATTTGCATATTTTATAACGTTCTAGCGGACCCGACAGACTTCGTCCTGTCAAAAAAATTTGTACAGTGGCAGTTTTTTGTTCCTAATTTTATAGATAATGTCGCATAGACAACCAAATCGCAAAAAAAGTCTAAATGACCTATTACATTTGTGGCTATTCAATTTTGGAACGTGACATTAAATCCTCCAACGATGTATTCTGTGCTCCAACGCACGCACGCACACTGTTTTGATAGATATTGATTGAATTTAAACTTTATATATAAAGCAAATCGACTGTTTAATGTTAGGAAGACATCTACATTGCTTAGACAACAGTGAGTGCTTGCAATATGAACTTTATGTAATAACAATGAAGCTCAAATTGACTGTACATTTTAGTTAGAAAACGTTTGTATGGGAATAAAGGGCTATTTTAGGATTTTTCTGATAATTATTTGAATTATTGACCTAATTGGTCCAGGCGTTGCTGAGTTATGCGCTTACCAACACATTTTGCGATTCATTTTATATATAAGATTAGCATATAGTAGGCAACTATGCTTAAAGTAAGAAATAACATCGTTTATAAATACGTTAAAGAAAAGCTGTCCTAGATCCTAGATGGATGGGAAGGAGATGGGTGGATGGGAAGTAGGTCAAATTAAGATTCCAAAATTTTCTTACATAGTTACAAGTGAAGCTTATATAAAAGCTTCTAAAAAGGATGAAAAGTTGTACGGAAAATATGTAATTTTAAAACTTGAAGTTGAAACTTTTGTTTAAATATAAATAAATAAAACGACACTCAATACTTATACGATAATATTGATTAATAATTGGTGGAAATCTTTATTTGAATGGGCTCAGAAACAAAACCAATTTTGATAAAAGTTGATGCGAGTATAAGGTAAATTTGAGAAACGGAGAAGTAAATAAATAAATAAATAAATTCATTTATTTGCGTAAACATGGTATACAAGTTGTCTTATGGTAATATTATTGATCAAACATGTGTAGCTAATCTCATAGCGTGCAAATGTTTTACTATTACATAGATGTGTTTAGGTTCAAAAATTCTTGGGCGCTATAAATATTAAATTTACAGAATTTTCCTAATACATAGACGGTGTTTAGATTTAGAAATTCTTGGACGCTATAAAAATTAAATTTACACAGCCATTTATATAATCCTTTTTAAACGATCTGATATTATAGTTTTTTATGTCTTTTGGATTTTATTATAAAATTCTAATACACATATTTAGAACACTTTTACTATATTTTGCTAATCTCGGAAAATCATCCTAGATAAGCCTACCTGGATCTCGACAATTTCTAGGAAATTTATCACATGCAGTTTTAAAAAGATACTTCTGTCTTTTCACAAACACACACACTTCATAAATATATACTTTTTCTGTGCAATAAACACTCTATTGTGGTCAGTACTATTACCCTATAAAATCAATCCATAGCGCATGATTGATTCCACGTATGCATGATAAGTAGTGGCAGCAGTTGCCGTATTGGTAACTTTTGTATATAGGGACATTATTACCTCCGTCGGCATTGATTGTGGCAATGCTGGCGGACGAGGTAGGTTGGAGGGCTGTGGCCTCCTTCTGTGAAGCAGTGGTGAGGGAGATGGCCGATCCCGCTCGAAGAAGGCGGCGCCGGGCTCGGTAGCACAGCTGCGGCGCCGCCGCGGGTCGCCGGCGGGCGCGAGGAAGTGACCCGGGATGGACCACGCCCCTTCCGTGGCCGGGGGGCGTCGTCGGTGGAGAAGACCGGGGAGGTAGTGTAGCCTCCCCGAGGAGGGCTCCCCTCTAGGAAGGGGAGCGGAGGCTGGGGGTTCCCGGAAGTGACTTGATGTTCCCGGGGGCTCCCTACATGCCTGAGGAAGGCCATCTCTGAGGTTTTTAGTGGGTGGCCTGCCTCCCCCTTATGGGGAGGATAGCCCCACATAACCGCCGGCTCGCCACAGCCGGGGTATGCAATTTAATGCATTTTCCTCAGGGGAACAAAAAAAAAAAGGGACGTTATTACCACCGAATAACATATCTTTCCTTTCGGAAAATCTGACCCGGAATCTAGCGAATTATATGATAATATGGAATGAAAGGTATCCCATATCTATATACTGTACAGTACATATTTATTCAGGGGTAAACAGCGTACGGACGCAATCAGGCCAAGACTCATCGCGCGCGCTCACGATATTGCAGCGAGCCTTTGATCAGCCAACGCATGCGTCAAGCAATTATATACTCAATTGAACACAATACACGCGAGCACGGAGCTTTTTTGCTCCTCCCATGGAGGAGATCGATCTGCGTATACATAAGTATAAATTTTTATAACAAGATTCCACATAGCTGAATTGCCTTTTCATAAGTTCAAGGTACATGTCAAAAAGACGCTAATGAGTAAGGGCTATTACAAAGTCAATGATTATTTGAATGATGCCAATGCTTGGTGTTGATTTGAGGATACATTCTAACATGTAAATATTTGATTCCCCTTATAAATTGTAAACACATATATATGTACGATTGTGTGATAACGACATAATTTATTGTTAATCTAGTTATCACTTTTGATAAAGCTGATAAGTTTCTTGCGCCCATTCTTCTTATCAGCTAAAATATACTTCCAGAATGGGTGGTAGGAAAACATGAGAATTAATGCAGTTTATATATGGCAGGCGGTTATTTGCCGCTCACTAAATGCCCCCCCCCCCAAAAAAAAGCAGACCAATATTGGTGCGAAGGGAGCAACATTGGTGTGACCGGCCAAGGGTGTAGAGAGGTGTGTCTGCGACAGCGATCGAGACGCCGTCGGCGTTATCACATTATTACACTTCCACCCTTCGAGCATTTGCTCTTGCGACTCCACTCTGTCCAGCTGGTTAAGGCAAGACAGAGGCGGGTGACATACGCCCCCCTGAAGCACATCGGTACCCTCGGAGACGCAACTCACCGCCAACTCGCCACAAGCTGCCTTGAGGGAGACTGACTGCACTGATGGGGCATTAATGGCAGTTAAGTGGCATTAAATGCCCCACCAGCGGCGATGGGGTCGTCACTTCCCTACGCCTATTACTATTATCCATATATTTAATTAATAATCTTAAATTTAAGTTTCTCACTATATAGATATATAAAATAAATATAAATACTGTAAAAAAACTTAAACCTAGTATGCCGCCGGTAGCGAGACAAGGCCCAAACAAACCGGTGGTTAGGCCTGCAGACAGAGAAATCTCTGGACAATACGTGCCGTGTCGAGAATCACTGCTTTTTGTATCCGACCCTTGATCTATTCGTCAAGTGAGAGCCTCTTAAGATGTTGATCGAGTCTTTGCTATCAAGCCATTCGCAGACACAACTATCGGAACAATGATTGTCGAATCAATATCTCACATGGCGGTTACCTCGTATGCCAAGTCAAGGTACTTACTGGCTTATACTTCTCGGCTTTTAGGAGGTTCTCGTCATGAGGGATGGTAATATCGACGAGCATTGCACGGCGTTAGGAGCGGTCGACCACCACGATATCAGGTTTATTGCACGCAATAGTCCTGTCCGTGATGATAGGCGATCCCAATAGAGCAACGCACGGCCATTTCAAAAACTGGCGCTGGTGCGTACTTATAGTTACGGTGTTATTACTATATTTATTACGAAATTTCATTACAACAACAAGATTGTTTATTTTGGGTATCTTTATACCAACACGCCACCAGCATTATGAGTCCTATTATATATAAGCGCGAATGTTTTTGTAACTTTGTTACTATTTTTTTTTTTTTTTTTTTTTTTTATACTACAACGGTAGCAAAAAGGCTTACGGCCTGCCTGATGGTAAGCAGTCACCGTCGCCTATGGACGCTTGCAACACCAGGGGCATCACAAACGCTTTGCCGACCTTTTTAAAAACCTATTTACTCCCTTTTTGAAGAACCCCATACTGTAATCCCCCGGAAAGCCTCAGCAGGGAGCTCGTTCCACAATCGGAGCGTGCGCGGAAGGAAATTACGTTGAAACCGCACTGTGCGTGACCATTTAGGCTCCAGCATGTGAGGATGAACACCCTGCCGATGGCGAGCGCGGTGCGATGGTAGAATGTGGCCGTGGGCATCATGTCGAACAATTCTTTGGAACACAACCCGTTGTATAAGCGATAGAAAACACACAAAGAGGCACAGTCTCTTCTCAGACTTAAGGGCTCAATACCGCATGTGAGTATGGGATCGTCAACGATACGCTCAGCGCGTCTTTGGACCGAATCAAAAGGATCAAGTTGGTATCGAGGTGCTCCCGCCCACAGGTGACAGCAGTACTCCATATGGGGCCTGACTTGCGATTTGTATAATAGCAGTCGTTGCCTCGGAAGGAAGTACCGCTTAGCTCTGTTAAGCACACCTAGTTTTTTAGAAGCCAACTTGACCTTGTCATCTAAGTGACTTCGGAATTGAACGTCACTGGAGATGTTGACACCGAGGATCCCAATACTCTTCGAGATGTTCAAGGTTGTGTTCTGGAATTGTGGGGCTACAGTGAATGGGGCTTTTTTAGCGGTGAACGCACAAACTTGTGTCTTAGAGGGGTTAAATCGGACTAAATTGTCCCGCCCCCAATCGGAGACTCTGGTTAGTGTACTCTCGATTTCAGACACAAGTTGTTCACGACTTTCCTCCACAATGGAACGAGGGGTATTTGCACGGCCCGTGTAAACAGCATCTCCAGTGCTGTCGTCCGCATAGCAATGGATGCCGCCAAGCGACAGCATATCATTGATATGCAGCAGAAACAGTGTTGGAGATAGCACAGAGCCTTGTGGGACGCCAGCATTAATTATCCGAGTTTCAGAGCAGCTGCCGTCAACTACGGCTCTAATGCTCCTCCCGGATAAAAAGCTAGCAATCCATTTGCATAACCCCTCGGGGAGTCCGTAAGATGGCAACTTCGATAGAAGACCCCGGTGCCAGACCCGATCGAACGCCTTCGCTATATCCAGGCTAACTGCCAATGCCTCACCTCGAGTCTCAATGGCAGATGCCCAACGGTGGGTGAGATACACTAGAAGATCACCAGTCGAGCGACCGTGGCGAAAGCCGTATTGGCGGTCGCTGATCATATCGTGTTCTTCTAGGTATCTAAGGAGCTTAATGTTGATCACACGCTCCATCACCTTTGAGAGAAGGGAGGTTATAGCAATAGGCCTGTAATTCGATGGGTCTGATCTATCGCCCTTTTTGGGCACCGGGTGTACATTTGCCGTCTTCCATGAAGACGGTACCTGCCCTAAATGGTAGGAAAGCATGAAAAGTCGCGTTAGTACAGGACACAACTCTGGAGCGCACTGTTTTAACACCACTGCCGGTATACCGTCTGGCCCACTCGATTTCTGAACGTCGAGAGAAAGTAGCTCCCGCCGGACTTCCTTTTGTGTTATCCGGATTTCCGGCATGGAGTAACCACACCGCGGGATGGTAGGTGGCGTGGCGTTCCCATCGTCGATCATAGTCGAGTTTGAGGCAAAGAGTTTACCCAAGATATCGGCTTTCTCTTTAGCACTATGGGCCAAGTTGTTACTGGCATTTCGGAGTGGTGGTAAGGACGACCGACAAAAGTTTCCTTCGGCAGCTTTGGCCAGCGACCAGAAAGCACGACTACCCGAAGGGTAGCTTGCTAGCCGCTCGCCAATTCTGCCGACGAAGTCGAATTTCGCTCTGGCAATAATCTTCTTACTGGCTCTCGAGGCCGCATTGTACTTACGTTTCACATCAGTTGCATTGGGGTCATGTGTTCTACGAGCCGTAGTCCAAGCCTCGTAAGCAGATTGCTTAAGAAACAAAGCATCCTTACAAGACCGATTAAACCACGGTCGTTTTTTTGCCCCCGCAGTTACTAGTGCGTTAGGAATAAAATACTCCATACCCACCAGGATCGTCTCAGAGACAGCGGCTGCGCAGATGTCAGGATCATCTGATGTGAAGCATAGTTGCCTCCACGGGTACGATGCATAGAATTCTCGCAATCCATCCCAATCTGCTGACCTGTATTGCCACATACGACGCAAACAAGATGGCCTAGGTGGATCTGACCGCGCGCATGCGACTTTGGTCCGGACGAGACAGTGGTCGGAAGAGCCGAGAGGTGCATCCACTGAGACAGAATATCCTTCCGGACGTGTGGTCAGCAGAAGATCCAGCAAAGAGCTTGTATGGTTCTCAATGTCTGGTATTCTTGTAGGAGAATTGACCAGTTGCGAGAAACCATAGGCCAGAGAAAATTCGTGAGCACACCTTCCTGCGTAGTCAGTGGACCGAGAACTGAGCCATTCTAGATGATGGGCATTAAAGTCCCCTAAAATCACCAACTCTGCGGAGGGGTATTGCTCAACCACTTTTTCAGTCGTCAATGTCAGGTGCTCGAATAATCGAGTTGTGTCCGCATCACCGCTGTGGGACCTATATAGGCACGCATAAACGCGGGTGTGGCCCCCGCAGTCCACACGTACCCACAATATGGATAGGTCCCTGTCTTCTAAATGAAATAGGCGGCGGCAGCAGATATCCTCCCGGGCATACATACATACGCCGGCACGTCTGCGAAATGAGTGCTCAAGTACGTAGCCGGGATACATAAGGTATGACGTATCGGCCGGGGAGATATCTGTGTCTCCGTTAAAAATAAAAGGGTCGGCTGCGCTGTCTCAAGATGTTGGTGAACAGCGTTGAGGTTTGCGTGAATACCCCTAATGTTACAAAAGTCCACCTGCGTGGAAAGGGGTGCCGCTGTGAGTGTTCTCCCTTTTTTATTTTTAAAATTCATTTCTAAGGTTTCGAGTAGGTGTGGAGGCTTCGCTGTGCCGAAAGCTAAAGGGACAAATATGTGTAGCCAAATCAGGCGATGACCAACGCGGTGTTGCGGTTTGTCGATGCAGCGTACGGAAGGGCCCCCGGTCCCCCCTGTGGCAACAGCCGGGTTCCACTCCGGTCTCCTTCTCCGGCACGACTGCAACCACAGGATTTTTTCGCAGGCTGGCAGTTCAGCCTCCCAAGGCGGAGATTAAGTAGTCCCTGGGTTCGGGAACTCTACTAACCTGCGGGCGGCCAGCGGTTAGCCGTTTCACCAGGTCTCCCTGACCGCTGCATCCACACTCCGCGCCCGCACCGGTCAAAGCCCGTCCAGTGTGCAACACTGGTCCCCCGCTGTCGACACAGCGAATCCTCAGGAGCTCTGGATACCTTACTCACCGCAGGAACACAACACTACATAAGAGTAGTGTTATTTAGCTGCGATCTTCTGTAAGGCGGAGGTACTTCCCCAGTCGGGCTGCTCCAAGTTTTGAGCGGAATGACTCCCGCTGTGCCCTACCTCTCTATTTCAAGGAAATACTACTGAATGGATTTTAAGGAAACTTTACAGTAATATAGCTTATACATCAGGATAAGATATAAGCTATTATTTATAAAGATATTAGCTGGTGCGCGCCTCTTCATCTGCACAGATCATATATTTTTTCTTACTTATTTGACGCCTGTCGTCATATTTAGGAATCCATTCATACAATATCTTTAACTAAACGCTGCTGGTATACTGTCAGTTTCGTTAATTCAATCACTCAAATTATGTACCAATTTGACATAAAGATAAACAGTAATACAATCAAATAAATACAATGAGTTAAATATCAATTAATTTAATTTTTACACCTAGATTTATCACAATATATAAATTAATTATAAAATGTCGTAATATCATATGCAATAAATAATTTCACAATATTCCAAGTATACAGTTTTTATAAATTTTAATTATAATAAAATGTCACATTAGGTTAAGAAGAGTGAAGAAAATTCCATCCAGGACTGTGTGAATGTTGATATTATGTTGAAGAAGGAAGTGAGTATCGAAATGGCGCATGATAGAGGAGAGTGGAAGAGAAAGACACATTGCGCTGACTCCAAATAAAATTGGGAACAGAACAAGAGAAAGAAGATTAGATTAAAATAAAACATAAACTAATGTTGCTCTCCTGACACCAATATTTTTCTGTTCTTTTTTGGGCCTATTAGTGAGCGGTCGCCATATTTGAATCAATCAAGAAACGTCGAGGAGTTGAGTAACCCCTTCCCATTGCCCAGTCTCATTGTTAACAAAATAAATAAAAAATGTAGCCCAAAACAGGCTTTTGTGACTAGAGCACAATGGTTCCTGTGTATTTGTGTTTATTTACAAGCTTTTATTTACTTTCACCTGTCCCGTTGTCTGTCGTTCTGTAATCAAATCTTGCAACTTAAATTTGATCCACTTCCCGGTTTCCGATTGAGCTGAAATTTGGTACACACGTTTAGTTCGGATGACAATGCATGATTAACTGTGTGACGTCATTCTAAATCCAACATGGCGGCGTATCCAATATGGCGGACCAATTATTTTTAATGCACTCCTACAATATGGGTATCAAATAAAAGAGCTTGCCAAGAATAACTAGAAAAATAATGTGACGTCATTCTAAATCCAACATGGCGGCGTATCCAATATGGCGGACCAATTATTTTTAATGCACTCCTATAATATGGTATCAAATAAAAGGGCTTGCAAGAATAACTAGAAAAATAATGTGACGTCATTCTAAATCCAACATGGCGGCGTATCCAATATGGCGGACCAATTATTTTTAATGCACTCCTACAATAGGGTATCAAATAAAAGGGCTTGCCAAGAATAACTAGAAATAGATAATGTTACGTCACTCTTAATCCAATACGGCGGAACACGAAAAATGGCGCATAATTTTCTTTTATTCGTTCCTACAATATGGGTATCAAATGAAAGGGCTTGCTGAGAATAACCCGAAAAAAAATTAAAGAAAAAAAACCTTTTTAAAAACAAGCTTTTTCATTGTACAGATAGAGATTAAGGCCAGTTGGTACATTGCGTCTATATACCCAAGCACGTCAAATAAATGTTAGTAATTCTTCGAGCTATGAGCGCTGGTTTTTCTGATGATTTTTATTGAAAGAAAATCTGATAAAAACATTTGACTGGATTTTCATACTTTTCGATATGACGACGGTTGCAGACACAAGGGAGCGCATACGATCATTTTATATCAAGGAAATAATCTTTTTGGAAAATCTGACATAACTAGGGCGAATAATCAAAGCTAGTAATTTTATGAAAATATATAAGTCATGATAAGTTATTAGAAATAACAATTGTCCGTTCGTTAGTGGACGTATTTGTTATATATTATCATAAAAATAAACACTATAATAATAACAATACTTTGTTCCAGTATGGAATAGTGTGAATGTAAAACAGACGATAAATAATGTATTTGCCGAACAATGTAGGCTGTGTTTGTAGACATCTTCTAATTGAGTTTCAGATAACGAGACACTTAATTCGCTTACGCAATCACTTTACGCAATATATATAATACTTTATTGTACAATATAGATTGGAAAATTATAGTTATTTATAGTGTACAAGGGCGGACTTATCTCTAAAAGCGATCTCTTCCAGTAAGGAATGGTCTCTCACGAATGGAAGCGGGCAAACTATTCCACAGCTTGGCAGTAGACCTGAGTCGATCGCGATTGATCAAATCACTGTGATTCGATCGCATAGCATTTATGAATGATCGAGTCACGACCCACGAAAAGATTCGATCACCGAAATCGACTGGGTCACGGTAACTCGGTCCTGAGTCACGATCATTATGGCATTTTTGGAGTGACTACCCAGCGCTGATAGCGCTAAAAGCAAATTGCTAAGGACGCCACCACACATTAATGAAGCGCTATAAGCACGTTTTTTGTGATTTATACCTACTATACAACGCAACGCAATTCGAAAGTCTGACTTGTTGATAAAATAATTTGAACCTTAAATCAATGATTTTGATGGAGAATGTTTTGTCTCGTTCTAGTAACATAAGAAAACCTGTATTTGCGTGTACAGGTAAGTACGTGATAGATGGAATGATCGGGTTACGAACCGCGTCGAGTGACCAATGAATTACTTAATTAAAAGCAGCCGTAGACATTGTTCTTTGCATATATTGAATCGGTGTGGGAAGATTTAAAAAAGTGGAATAATTTCGCAAGTTTTTTCATCGTTTTGTTTATTCTATTAATTAGTTGTTGGTTGTCCTGTGTATTGAAAACAAATTGTTACAATTCATTTTCGTTTTTATCCTTGCAAATGTTTACTTACCACATTATGAAAAGTTAACAGTGGTAATTAATAGCAAATCAATCATTAAATTCGCAAAATGACCAATCGTGATGGATTTATATCCATTTACGAAAGTTTAAAGACTTTCAAAAAAAAAGCGATACAAAAAAAAAAACAATAATAATTCAGTGAGTTTTTCGCAGAATTCAACTATGTATGACAGACGCGTATTTTATTTCATTTCTAAAATCATGTAATAATCGTATCTAAAATATTTGAGTACCAAATTTTCTCGTAGCCCAACCAAACGAGCGTGACCCAAAACGTACAATAGCCACCCGATCAGAGACCTGAGACCTGTTGAACACCCAACCCGCTACCTCAATCAATCGATCATTTGATCGAATCATTGTGATCGAATCACCAAGCGAATGGTCGCGATCGACCCGGGTCGCAACAAATGATCGATCGACACAGGCCCACTTGGCAGCACGAACGGAAAAGGATTTTTGAAAAAAATACGGAATTGGACTTAGGAATTTCAAGGACATTTTTAGTAACACAGGATCGCAATTTGAATTACCAAAGTCATACCAGCTATATGTAGCAGTCTGTAAGGGACATTTTGTGTTAGGTATAATCTCTGAGGTCCTGGGTTCGATTTTCGGTAAGAGCAGATGTTTGCATGATATTTCTGTTAAAAATATTTATATATGTACAATATATGTATCTATCCGTTACCCTAGATCCCATAATACAAGTCTTACAAAGAAAAAAAAGGTAATTTTCATTTAAATCTACCCCAGCAAAACGCATGTGATGGGCGATGATAAATTATTAAGTATTTTTCGGATCATTTAAAAATAAATATATGATTCAATTTTGTTATTTTAACATGGAAATAGATATTTTATAACAGAGTTGAATTGTAATAAGTTAAATTATTTTAATTGATTATAATTTGACAACACGTTTAGCGCAGTGGTCGAGTAATCGGCTTCTACGCAACGGGTCGCAGGTTCAATCCCGCGCGGGACAAATATTTTGTATGACCTACAAAAATGTGTTCCGGTCTGGGTGTTTGTGCATGTGAGACTTCTATGTTTGTGATTGCATAAAGTAAATAACATAATAAAACTATAGCTTTTATAGATATAACGTGCATTTGTTTAATCTTGTAAAGGAAGTTGGGTTCAGACTTCTAATTTACGACTTTGTAAAAATACAGGAAAAAAAAAAATATCTCTTGTAATTTTTCTTGCTGGTTCTTTCCAGTACAAGGTCTCCCGCCGTAGACTTGTGAACCAATGGCGCAGCATCTTTGACGTACAAAAATTATTATAAAACTAGCTTTTGCCCGCGACTTCCTTCGCGTGGACTTCAGGTTCGTCCCGTCTAGTCTAGTAATAAGTAAGAAATACGGTAACTAAGCACTGCAGAGCCCTAATCACAGGCCTATAGGTAGCTACTGCAGTATTGATCTATCTTGTAGGATTCAGTCAGCGTTTGCAATGTAAGCGCAAAAAATGCGTTTTTTTTACGACAAAGTAAATAGTGAAAGTTTCAAATTTCTAATAATCTATTTAAGTGCCCCTCTATCCATTTCAGTCAAAAATACTAAATGTACAGACAAAATATTTTTACTGTCTTATTATATGATTCGCAATATTATCATGCCTTGAGTTCATTAAAATGACGATAACTTTTTTTTTAATGAACCGATTTTGATGAAACAAAGTTTAGATATTATTCTGAGTTAAAACAAAGCAAATAGTGAAAGTTTCAAGCAAATCGGTTCAGTACTTTCGGAGATAAACGTGAACAAACATACAGACAGACAGACAAAAAATTCCAAAAAATTTTTTTTGCTTTCTAATAATCTATTTAAGTGCCCCTCTATCCATTTCAGTCAAAAATACTAAATGTACAGACAAAATATTTTTACTGTCTTATTATATGTATAGATATCCACTTGAAGACTAAAGGACAATGGCCAAAATCGCATAGCAGCTGGACCTGAAATTCAATGTCCATGGGCATGTAGAATTTTGTATTGTTTTAAGACCTTATATTATTTCAATGAAAGTTATAGCTAATAAATTGTTTTAAAACTTCAGGATTCGGAGATATATTCATTTTTAATTTTTGAGGTTAGGATTACAGTTTTATTATTCAACATGTTTAATACTTAAATCTCGTTTCAAATACCCGTTTACAACTTCGACCGCCCAACGACATATTGTTACAAGACGGCTTCGTATCAAAACAAACGCAAAGAACAACTGCAAAAAAATACAATCGGTGACATCCGTCGTTGGAGTAAAATAGTGACGTTCCTTTATACGCAAATCTAAGAAAATAATGACATGAAACGGGTACCTTTTAATTAATTATAGTTATACTTTAGCTGTTTAAATACCTATTTTTTGTAAAAAAATAAACTTAAAAATCATTTTTTTTAATCTTTTAGGAATAAAATATTGATTTGCAAACATCCCGTTGATAATGTTACATGCATATTGGTGAAATGAAACTTGACGCCGTGGCGAAGAGCGTTCGTCCAGACCAGTAAAGCATCTCAAAAAAAAGAGGACCGTTCGAAAACTAAAACTAATACTTCTTCGATAAGATGATGAATCTTATTTATAATATTATTTTTTTCTGAAACGTCAGCTTTTTATTTATTATGAATTATAATTTCAAAACTAACATCTGATTAATGCCCATTGTCAGGGCCAAAATGGCCGTTGTTCTTTTTGATTTTGATATTTGATTGTCTGGGTTCTGATTTGTTGTGCCATCATAAATACTATTGATTCCTTGCATATTCGTATTTCATGCTATTTTTTGTTTAGTATAATGTAAGTATACTGTGTAGTATGTCCGTGTAATTTGCAGCGTATGTTGTGGCTGTCTTAAAAAATGTAGGTTAAGGATTCTTATTTTATCGGTATAACAATGTAACAATCACTGGTGGTCCTAAATTATAATAAACTAGCGACCCGTCCCGGCTTCGCACGGGTGCAGTGAAAAAATGGTTATGGTGGGTTATCCCTAAGAGATAGACATATACCATCGCGGACTTTTTTGTGGATTTTTGTAAGTTGTATAATACTGTACAACTTACAAAACTTACATTATTTTGGTCTATCTCGTAGGGTTCAGCCAGCGTTTGCAATATAAGCGCAAAAAAAACGTGCTTATTTACGACATCACATTAGAAACCTTTAAATTTATCAGTGTTTCTCTACTATATTATGCATTTATTATACATACAAACCTTCCTTAAGAATCACTCTTCTATTAAAACCGCGTCAAAATCCGTTGCGTAGTTTTAAAGATCTAAGCATACATACGGACATACAGCGAAAGCGACTTTGTTTTATATTATGTATTGATTGATAAATAAGTAACATTTGATAATATGTCCATTACAGTATAAACCTTAATAGATGGAAAGTCCATACTTAGTACAGTAGCGAGGCATACGCCTAAAGCACTAAAGCGCCTGAAACTGAAGTTCAGTAGAGTGAGAGCGTTCGAGCGTGCGGACGTTACGAAGCTACGCCGCGCCGTAGCAACTTTAATTTTGTTCGCGAAGTTCGGTCGTACTACGAATTGTGAGTATTACTTACTCTTATGTTTTTGTTTTAAACCTTTTTTAATTTGTTAGAAAAGATTATTTAATTTTACGGAAGTGTACAAAGAACTTATTATAATATTTAACGCGTTATTTTTGTAGTAATAGAAATGTGGCTTGGAATATATATTTAAATAATATAATCAAAATAGAATTTAAAAAAGAATAAAAATAAAATCTACGAAGTATATATATATATATATATATATATATCTATATTATTCTATATAATATTATAAAGAGGAAAGATTTGTTTGTTTGTTTGTTTGTAATGAATAGGCTCCGAAACTCCAATTTCAAAAAATTCTTCACCTTTGGAAAGCTACATTATCCCCGAGTAACATAGACTACTTTATATCCCGGAAAAATTGTCAGATCCCACAGGATGCGCAATAAAGTCTTCGCTCAAAACCTACTGCCACAGATTTTCATGCGGTTTTCATAATAGATAGAGTGATTCTTGAGCAAGGTTTTGCGGTATTTTTTTATCTCGAAAAAACGGATAGTCCCACGGGAAGCGCAATAAAACCTTCGCGCCATAAACCGACTTCCACGGATATGTAGCCGTGGGCAAAAGCTATGACCCTTAATCCTCTATAGACCCAATCCCGAAATCCACGCAGGCGAAGCCGCGGGCAGAAAGCTAGTATGCTTATAAATTTGTATATATTGTAGGAGGTAGGCATTCAATATCAGGTAAGGGGTCTACCCAAAACCGTAAAACATTGCAAAGGGTCTATGAAAAACGGCCGTTAGTTTTTAACGTGAAAACGTCTATGTTAGGCAATAGATTGAAATAAAAACAATATTGACGGTGTTTTAAGTATTTTAATAAAACACTCAATGTCACAACAGCGAGCTGACTATATAAGTGAAATATTCACACCACATTTTTGTTTCTGAGACTAATAGTTTTTTAATTATTAAGGTACGATGACCTTTTCGTTACGCTCCACTTTTTAAACCTGGTACCCGTATGTTTCGGCGCGATTTTAAAAACGTTTCCCGTCAAAAAAAGTTTGGGAACCTCTGCCTTAGACGAACACACTTGGACCAAATACGTGACCTCCGTAGTCAAGTGTTTAGTACTGGTTCGAATCCCGATGGGGGCAGATGTTTGTATGATGCGAGTATTTGTACTTTAGTCACGGTTGTTAACATTTCTATCAAAAATATTTATATATGTACAATATATGTTTGTATGTCTATCCGTTACCCTAGATCCCATAACCGAATAGAGCTTATTTTGGACTAGGCTAATTGTTGTAAGTATAAGAAATACTTACTTATTATTATTATTTTTATTTCTTATGGAAAGTCAGGTTAAGAGTACCCCTAACCGACGAACGTGCAAGAAAGGATTAAAGAAATTCAAAGAAGAAAACTGTGATCTGTATAAAAAATATTTAATGATTTTTGAAATTATTACGCCACACGACAGCAAATACTTATTTCTGACGAACTCCGTTTTACTTATTTCTGTTCCAACATACAGGCTTCAAAAAACTAGAGGTTCGTTCTTAGGGAAATGTGTAACTTTTTATAACACACTTCCAGAAAATATTACTGCCTTACCGTTTCATGAATTTAAAGCACATATTAAAAATACTCTAATGAAAAAAGGGTATTACAAGGTCAATGATTCTTGAATTATAAAAATGCTTGGATGTAATTTTTACCATATTTTATTTCCTGAATGATTAAACATGCTTGGATGTAAATTTTGCGATGTATAATTTTAATGATTCTTTAATATTTTATTTTTGTTTTGTACCGGACATATACATATCAGATTTGTTTAATGCGATATGACTCTTGTGACGGAAATATATATTTGTTAGTTGTTTTAACTTGTATCGGAGGTTGGGTTCGGGGACTGTGTATCTGAAACCGGCTTCCAACTGAAGACTTTGTAATGATACAGGGAGAAAAAAAAAAATGCCTTTGCTGGTTTTCTTGCTGGTTCTTTCTAGTACAAGGTCTCCCGCCGTAGACTTGTGAACCAATGGCGTAGCATCTTTGACATTCAAAAGCGATTGTAAAATCCTATTTGAAGAATATGTTTTTGATTTGATTTGATTTGATCTGACGAGCTCCGTTTTACTTATTTCTGACGAAATGAAACCAAAATGAAAAAAAGACCCCGATAAATCTACATTTTAATTCTGTAAGCACTCGTGTTTGTCTGCTTAAGACTTATTATTTCTCTAGTCCTGTTCCCAATTTTATTTGGGGTCGGCGCAATATGTCTTCCCCTTCCTTTCTTCGTTCCTTCTTCAACATATCATTGACATAGTCCATCCATGTTTTCATCAGACTTCCTCTCCCTATATGCTCATTTACTTTCATGTGCAGTAGTGTAATCCAGTGTAATTGTATGTTATCGTAAAATACACCTTAAGTATATGGTAGCAATACATTTATTACTTTCTATTGAATGATCACGTCGCGCGTCGTCGCCATGATGGGGGTTGGGGATGGCAGAGAGATTAGCATTCACGAGCAGTAATATTTAATTCTGTTCCGTCTATTACTGGGAAGGTCAAGGCTCACTTAACTTATAAACAGTCTACGTGGCGGAGCGAGCGTCTGGAAATGTATAATTGTCTTACAAATATTTCCATATTCTGCGAAATAGCCGCCCTGGGCGGATATACAGAATTTTTTTCATTTGTTGTTCAGATAAAGGAGATAATTTTTTTTAGGCCCGCTAGAAAACGGCAACGTTTATTGATATTACCGAACTCTAAAATATCAATTTATTATTACAAGCAATTGCACGATATTATGAGTAAAAATGAAACGGGAATAATAAAATCAATTAATTAAACTTAGTAATGACTTTTGACCTTTTAGGTAAAGGAACTAACGTTTTTTAAATCAAATGAAAGATGATTTAATATATATATATAATAGATAAAGGATAGTGTATTATTTCTTTTTTATTTTATTTAAAAGTATTGAACTGTCAATAATTATTTTAATACTATTTTAGATTATTTTAACTATTAGTTCGTCAGTCCAGTATCGTCGTGAAACGGAACGCATCATCATTTTTGACAGCGACAGAATGGTACTACACTGACATCCAATTGACGTCGGTTTGTTTTTCAACCGAATTCTGTGTTACGTTTCCAACGGTTTGATTTCGTTTTCTTTCCCTTATCCAGTAGTTAAAATGCAAAAAAATAATACGATTTCGGGCGTTTGGTAGTGGCCAAAGAAGATTGTATTTTTCAAGAATAAAAAAGTGTTAAATAGCATTTACGTAAAAAACAATTTGAATACAAATCAAAATAAAGCTACTAACTACTAAGAATTTTTAGGTTATTTAATCTTCATGTTTTAATTGATTTCTCAATATTCCCGTTAAATAATAACAAGCTAATGTTCCTTATAATATCTAGGGTTGATAAGAAATTATTTTACGTATGTCTCATTAATAAACGTTACATTTTGTAGAGGGCCTATTCTCCATACAAGAAAAAATTATCTCCTTTAGAAGTTAATCATTTATAAGGACACCGGTAGTGAATGCTAATACATAAGATTTACAATTAGAATATTGATTAATTGATTTAATTTTAAGTCTTAAATCTTCCAATTAGACAACCCGGTTATCCCAACTACCTCTTCCGTCCGGGAGACTCCGTTAAAACGGATAATCGCTACATAGTATAAAACAAAGTCGCTATCTCTGTCCCTATATCCCTATGTATGCGTAAATCTTGAAAACTAAGCAACGGATTTCGGTGCCATTTTTCTAATAGATAGAGCGGTTAAAGAGGAAGGTTTGTATGTTTAATAACATCCATTAACTAGCGGAGAAATATTATTATTTTTTAAGTTTTCTAATGTGATATCGCAATAATTAGATTTCATTCAATTTTAAAGCGTGTATTTTTTAGTTTTTAAAGTATATTTTATTACTAGCTTTCGCCCGCGGCTTCGTCCGCGTAATATTCGAATTTCCCACAGGAAGGATATTTTAACAATACTGCCATACAACCTTTCACCCCTCCTTTCAACCTTTTACAACCCTTTTCTGCTTTAAAAGGTAGCCTCTGTCCTTTCTCAGCCTCTAGACTATCTGTGTACCAAATTTCAATTAAATCGGTTCAGTAGTTTTAACAATATTTTCATACAACCTATTATCCCTCCTTTCAACCTTTTACAACCTTTTTATATAAAAAAGTAGCTTGTGTCCTTTCTCGGGCTCCAGACTATCTGTGAACCAAATTTCATTAAAATCGGTTTTAACAATATTTTCCATACAATCTATTATCCCTCCTTTCAACCTTTTACAACTCTTTACAACCTTTTTTGCATGAAAAAGTAGCCCATGTCTTTTCTTAGGCTCTAGACTATCTGTGTACAAAATTTCATTTAAATCGGTTCAGTAGTTTGGCGTGAAAGCGGGACAGGACAGACAGACAGAGTTACTTTCGCATTTATAATATTAGTATGGATGTAACCGCTCACAGTTTTTCTGTAGTGTATGTAGTATGAGCATTGCACCCGTGCGAAGCCGGGGCGGGTCGCTAGTCATATATGTGATGAATCGCAACATGTGTTGGTAAGCGCATAACTCAACAACGCCTAGACCAATTTGGCCATTTTTTTTATTTAATATTCGTTGAAGTTCAATGATGTTTTTTTCTAACTAAAATGTACAGTCGATTTGAACTTTATTGTTATTGTATAAATTTCATATAGCAAGCACTCACTGTTGTCTAAGCAATGAAGGTGTATTCCTAACATCAAATAGTAAATTTGCGCTTAATTAACGCTATATAAAGTTGAAATTCAATCATATCTATCAAAACAAAGGAATTATTTGCAATGGTGCCTTCGTCACCTTTTTACCATCGCACCACCCGCCACCGCAGTAGAGTTCATCCATATCACCTGGAACCGATCTTGTCTAGTACAGTTCGGTTTCAGCGTTCATCCTTCCGCGTATATGCAAACTCTGGAATGAGCTCCCAGCTGCGATGTTTCCTGAGCGCTACGATATGTCTAACTTCAAACGAGGCTTAAAAAGAGTATTTCTCTCCAGGTAGGCAGCGGCTGAGCTGTGCCCCTGGCACTGCAGATGTCCATGAGCGATGGTTACCACTTACCATCAGGTGGGCCATTTGCTCGTCTGCCACCGTATGGAATTAAAAAAAAAACAGTGCGCGTGTGTGCGTTGGAGCACAAAAATACATCGTTTGAGGTTTTAATGTCACGTTCCAAAATTGAATAGTCACCAATGTAATAGTTTGCATTTGGATCTTTTTTGCGATTAATTATCTTTTATTCACAACATCCTACCACCAGGGTGACGGTTGTGTACAGGAGATTTTTTTGCCTTGACTATAAGATAAGTAGGAACAAAAAACTGCCACTTTACAAATCTTTTTGACAGGACGCAGTCTGTCGGGTCGCTAGTTAGATATAATTATAACAATAATAAAGATACCAACTTCGATCATATATTTCTGTAGATACACAATTCCATAGAAAATCAAACAAAATATCGACCCCGCGTCTATACATAGAAGAATAGATGTATATTATAGTACCAATTTTGAAAAAAGTTCTAAAGTGTCATATAATTTAAGCCAATTTAAATCTTAAGTAACGTAATGAAGTATGAAAATAAATCATTGTTAAGGTCGTTACATATTATCTTCTGGTTTCGATGATATAATGACGCCGTGAAATCAGAAATGAACAACACATATTTGAAAACAAATATATTGGATAATAAGCCCTTAGTCCGTTGCAATTAAGCACAAATTCATTTCATATAATAATGCTCCTACGTTTCATTTGACTCCGAATATTGTGCTCACGTCTTATCGCACATCCTACTTGAACATAGACAGCAGTGGAGATGTTTAGTTTTTTTTTTACACTTATCTTAACAGTATGAAACTTTTTAAATTTTAAACATAAACCAAGAAGTATATAGAATTAGGTGCTAGGAAAGTACAGACTTTATTAAGACAGGGTTTCTCAACCTTTATTTTGCCTTACAAACAAAGAAAGCGGAAAACAAAAAAAGAAAGAAATCTCAAAAAATGGTATAGGCGACTCCATCATTCCACTGACCTTTTTCTGAAACATTAGCTCTGTGCTATTTTTTCCTATGAGTGAGCCACTCGAGACAGAAAGAGATAGATGCGATGCGTTGCGCATCGTGGCATGGTACGCAAGCGTTTTAAAATTGATTTTTTAGTAATACATAATATGAATAAAAGTTTTTACTCATAAAAAATGCGCTAATAAATTAAGATAAAGATATACTTATTGGAAGTATGACATTCCATCCTTCTTTTGCACTTTACGTGTGTCATTTTTACAAGTATAAACTACGCATTTCGGCATCGCTGACGTTATTAATCGCGCGCGGCCACCGAATGAATGAGAGCGAAACAAGGCACATTTACTGTTTGTGCCTTGTTTCGCCGGTGCCACTTTTTAGACGGTAACTGTGTATCTACAGAAATATAATATGATCGAAGGATACCAATTACAATAAAAAGCAATACATGACCAAGTATGTTTTTAATAACAGTGCATTACAGACAATACGTACGCGCATGGGTGCGCAGTGCACAACACAATGCAATGCACGCAAGGTCGCGGACGCCTGCAGATCGCATCTTTTGCACTTGACACTGCCCTTTATCATAGAAATTCATTTGACGTCGAAGGAAAATCCTTTTCCGGTTTGATAAACTAATTAAATTAAAAACGAACAACATTACATTTTATATCGATGTATAATAAAATTTTATAAAACTTTTATTTTTATGTTGATTTTGTTTTTCAATAAGATTTTTACAATCACAAAAATAGTACGCCATTAGTTCACAAGTCTACGGCGGGAGACCTAAATACTCTCCCACTTATTTGTGTGTGATGAAGATGTTTCGTAATTAAAAATTTTATCTATCTATCTATAGATATAATGCGTTTATATCAATAATTATTACTAATAGTGAAATAAAAACTATAGATGTGTTGCTCTGAAAAGAGATTTTATATTTTACATTTAACAAGAACAAAATCCATGATACTTATAACAAAACAACAAATAAAAACTCACCTGAAAAGAGAAACAACATTTAAAGCTATTATTTCTCTTACATTATAATATTATATAGCTTATAGGATATATTTACTTTATTAGTTATATTTTCCGTCCATTTGATTTACCTATTTACGATCCTTACGTCTTTCAATTATAAATGTCATCAAACATCACCTTAATGAAATGACATCCAAGGAAGGAGTTTCATTTACATCTCCCCCCCTAAAAGTACGTCATACCCACCTGTTGGAACTAACTTTGTTATATGAAATAAGTTTGATTCATTTTTTTTATATCCTGTTTCTCTCCTATATATTGATTTTGAAATTTTTTCTATAATCTTATACGGCCCAATTTTCAATTCATCCAATTTTCTTCTATTTAATCGATTTCCATTTTCGACAAAAACCCAGTCGCCTACATCTAATTTACATTCTTTTCTGTTTTTATCGAAATATTTTTTGTTATAATTGTGTGATTTTATAGTATTTTCTAAAGCTATTTTTCTATCTCGTTTTAAATTAGTAATTGTTGTTTCCTGTTTTAATTCATCTGGTAATATATTTATAGTCTTTCCTTCTAATAGGTATTTCGGAGAAAAACCTGTTACACTATGTTCCGTCTCATTATATTTTTCAGTGCATTCATGAGCAATTGTTGTCCATGCTGTTTTTTCTTCTTCTCATTTGTTTTACATCTAATTTTGTTAACAAATGTCTGATTTAACCTTTCATTCAAACCATTGGAAAATGGTGCGTTAACTACAGTAAAAATTATAGGTATATTTTCCTTTTCTAAAAAGCTTTTAAAACATTTTGAATTAATACCAGGATATTGGTCGGATAAAATTAGATCAATTTTATAATCATGTGACACTTTTCTTACTAGTTTTATAAAGTCATTTGAGTTTTGGGTTCTTGAAGTTACAATAACGGCATATGTTACTATAAACAGGCCAGTTGGTAGGAGACGACTTGACTTTGACTTGACGTGATGTGGACGTGATACATTGAAAGGTCACAAGAGTACCTGTAACCGACGAGCGTGTATGAACGTATCGAGGAAACTAGGGAATATCTGGATCGCAGTAACTGGAAAACGATGATCTCTACCTACCCTTATTGAAAAGAGGCATGTATTACATACAGTACATACTTTAAACAAATATATGAGACATGGTTTCGCTCCTCGTTAAGCAACAAGTGATGTACAATTCAACAGCTAAGACCTAATTTCCAAGTCTTGGTTCTGTGACAGGAATTATGCGATTCCTTGATCTTGACTATCACCTCCAGTTCCATTGTTCTGAGGTCAGTGGCATCACGGCGCAATCAAGGCAATTGCCGAGGTTACTCGCAGCTAATTGTCACATCTTTGACCGTGCGACTAACTGTATAATGCAGTCGTTTAATTAAGTTTTTTCCTCATTAAAAGTTCATACTGTAACTTAATTAGTATAGATGTTGAGTATTTTTTTTTTATAATAATTTTCTTATTTATTAATCCTTAATGTGCAGTGTACAAAGGTGGACTTCATGCCATGGGCATTCTCTGCTAGTCATTCGTAGGGTAGTTTAGAGAAACTGAAGCAGATAAATACTTGCCTAATATATACATTTATACTTATATATATACCCCTACACATACATACATAAAATAAGTATATATTTTATATTATTTCTGATAAACTGATATGTAGTTAGTATTTTTTAAGGAAAGTAATTAGTTTTGCTTTGTTTTGTGTAGTGTAAATTTTCTATACTTTGTTGATTGCATTTTAAGTATGACTAAATCCCCAGTTAGGTTGGCTGGAAGAAATCACTATTAGGGATAAGCCCACTTATGTACATATTTTATATTTAATATTATTTCCTGTAAAATTGTATGTGCAATAAAGAGTTTAATAATAAACTAGTATATTTAATGTGTTGTCAAATATTTGTACACTTTCCCTGTAGTTGCAATCTCGGAAACAAAATCAAAAATTTATTCTTCAAATAGAATTTACACAATCATTTTTGCATGTCGGAGATGCTACGCGATTGGTTCATAAACAAAAATAATAAAACACGGATATACCAAAAAAAATATAAATAGACCCGTCTGTCATACATATTGAGGTTCATGTGTGCTGCAGCAGCACAAAAAGGTCCATAGCTCAGCGCCAATATTTGCAAAAGAGCACTGATTTTCAGTACCGACGCCGTCACCTCGATACTCAATCGCCGTGTCTCTTTGTATGATTAAGTAATACGCTATCTCATATTTCGAAGGGATATTTCATTTCATTAATTTTTGACTGAATTTGTTAAATTTTACTCGGGTACTTCTGACGTTATTTCCACTGAAAGAGCTCACAATTCTTCTGGACTAGTTAATCCAGACGTAGATTTTCTAGTGTCTTACCAGGATTATGTGAGATCAGACAGTTTAAAAGTTTTTTATGCAGTATGAAATTTGTGACTTAAATCGGACTCATGATAAGCATCAAGCAATCCAAAAGATCACTTCGTCAGAGACGTTCATAATAATGGCGCACAACGCCTAAAGGAATTGGGATCGAATCATACGATAATGCGGCATTCCATAGCTATCATTAATAATAATTTATTTAATAACTTCTATAGTTAATATTACATTTTTTTTAGCTTGACTTATATGTATACACGTATTATATAACTATGAACATACCTGAACTAGGATCAACATGTATCAGGCTTGTAATCTATACTAATATTATAAAGAGGAAAGATTTGTTTGTTGTTTATTTGTAATGAATAGGCTCCGAAACTGCTGGACCGATTTCAAAAATTCTTTCACCTTTGGAAAGCTACTCGTACATTATCCCCGAGTAACATAGGCTACTTTTTATCCCGGAAAAATCGACAGATCTCACGGGATGCGCAATAAGGACTTCGCTCAAAAACTACTGCACAGATTTTCTTGCGGTTTTCATCAATTGATAGAGTGATTCTTGAGCAAGGTTTTGCGGTATTTTTTATCTAGGAAAAACGGATACTCCCACGGAAAGCGCGATAAAACCTTCGCTCCATAAACCGACTTCCGCGCATATGTAGCCGTGGGCAAAAGCTATGATCCTTAACTCTCTATAGACCCAATCCCGAAATCCACGCAGGCGAAGCCGCGGCAGAAAGCTAGTATATTATATATAAAAATGAATCGCAAAATGTGTTGGTAAGCGCATAACTCAGCAACGCCTGGACCAATTAGGCCAATTCTTTTTTGAAATGTTCGTTGAAGTTCAAGGATGGTTTATACGGCGAGAAAAATTCGAATAAATCCTAAAATAGCCCTTCATTTTCATACAAACGTTTTCTAACTAAAATGTATAGTCAATTTGAGCTTCATTGTTATTACATAAAGTTCATATTGCAAGCACTCACTGTTGTCTAAGCAATATAGATGTCTTCCTAACATCAAAGAGTCGATTTGCTTAATAAAGTTTAAATTCAATCATATCTGTCAAAACAGTGTACGTGTGTGCGTTGGAGCACAGAATACATCGTTGGAAGAATATCACGTTCCAAACTTGAATAGTCACAAAATGTAATAGTTCATTTGGACCTTTTTTGCAATTTGATTGGCTAAGCGATATTATCTATAAAATAAGTAGGAATAAAAAACTGCCACTACATTTTTTTTGACAGGACGAAGTCTGTCGGGACCGCTAGTTACTAAATAAAAATATGGACACTTAAATGAAATTCAAAAATGTATAGCATATCTGATTAATAACTAAATTTACACAAACAAAGAAAGAGATAAAAATATAAATAAGAATACAAACTATTTGATAACTAGTAATAGTTTCTCTGTATCGTCATACGACATAACTTGAAGTGCTTCTCGAAGATTCAGATTATGATTGCATACATACTTTCTTGTGGAAATAAATACGATTCAAGAATGATGTAATGTTGCTGAGAATATTTGCATGACACAGTGCACAATGGGCGGAGGTAGTTTATTCCAGTTACGTGTCAAGGGCAGTTCGCGAGAGTGGAGAGCTTTGACAGGCGGCGGGATCGCTGCGCCGAGCTTCATTTAAGCTTAGACTTAGTACTGGTTACTTTTGGAATGAAGATAAATGTAAGCTCGACCTCCGTCTTATCAATCAATACATAGTATAAAACAAAGTCGCTTTCGCTGTATGTCCGTATGTATGCTTAGATCTTTAAAACTACGCAACGGATTTTGACTCGGTTTTTTTTAATAGATAGAGTGATTCTTAAGGAAGGTTTGTATGTATAATAAATGCATAATATAGTAGAGAAACACTGATAAATTTAAAGGTTTCTAATGTGATGTCGTAAATAAGCACGTTTTTTTGCGCTTATATTGTAAACGCTGGCTGAACCCTACGAGATAGACCAAAATAATGTACTACAGTATTGTACAACTTACAAAAATCCACAAAAAAGTCCGCGATGGTATATGTCTATCTCTTAGGGATAACCCACCATAACCATTTTTTCACTGCACCCGTGCGAAGCCGGGGCGGGTCGCTAGTCCAATATAATTTTCTGTTGTAATGCTACATCGAATAGCGGGTATTACCAAAACTGACTTTTAGAACGATCGTGGACTGTAACTCCAATGTAACTGAAATAAGTAATTAGTGACTTATTAAATCATTATCAAAAATGTATTCTTCACATAGGATTTTCACAATTACCTTTACACGTCAAAGACGCCTTTAGTTCACAAGTCCACAAGACCTCTTTCCTTCCTGTAATTTTTATTTATTTATTTATATATATATTTAGGAAATAAACAGTAAACATTTTACTTAAAGTCTTATACATAAAATTATTATCAACACTCTTCCTCATAAAGTGGCTCTAATCCCATGGCAATTAGGCACATAATCACACCTATAATCGAACTGTGACCTTTTCATTACTATTATTCACGAGTGAGTAATAGTTTTTTTTTTAATATTATTGGTTGAGTTACGCTTACATTTGCGCTAAAAAAACTATCCGCGAAAAGCCCAAAAAAAAGAAACCTCATTTTTTAGTCTATGGCCGATGCGCGCGCATAGGAAAACTAATTAATTTTTCCCGCCATTACGAAATTTATTAATCTATGGCCGATGCGCGCGCATAGGAAAACTGATTAATTTTTCCCGCCATTACGAAACATTTTTCACAACTCGTCTCGTTTTCTCTTTTGAAGTTATTTAGTTAGTTATTAATTAAGATGTCTGCAAATACAATTTATGAAGAAAATGGTTTTTTATTTAAGTATTATTTTATTCAGAAGTGTGTTGAAAAACGTTGTATGATACACGTGTACATTACACACTAGTACCATAATGTACTATTATCATACACCAGTGAAGTTTTCACTAAATTACTAAAACATGGTTAAAGTAGATCGCTGAACATTTTAGGAAATAAACATTAAATACATTGTTTGGTCCTTCGAGCCGGATCCAAACAATGTAGCTGAGTAGTAGAGAGCAGTAGAATATGGCTGTTTCCTAATGTTTTAAATGATAAAGCGAACTAATGGGCAATGAAAGGTTTTAATAATAAAATTCACAATAATACAGATTTGGCAAAGTAACTTAGCAACGTAACGACAAAGACAATAGAATTTTACATAAATTATAAAATATCAATGAGTAATTAAAAAATAGGTACATGACTTATATAAAAAAAAGGCTTGCAGTAGTGGCTCGGCAACATTTTTAAATTTGTTTATTCACTGACATAGACCCCGATAATAGGAAAAAGCTGATGAGAAAATAATAAACATCCTTTCGATTTAGTATGTCATAATTCATAAACGAATGTTCTGGGTTACGTGTGGGTTTTTTAGATTGATCAGATTGTAAGCTTTTTTTTCGTTAGCGCGTTTAGTTGAAATACCGACCGGAAGGCGACACCAGCGCAACGGTCGACATGGTAAAAGGTCGCGCTGTGCTTCGGTAGTCAAATCAGCTTCAGTTTTGCTGACATATAAATGTATCGTCAGCTGTACTTGCTATATGCCCGCTACTTCGTCTGTAGTATTTCGAGTAGCTTATCATTAGCGCGGCTTATATCTTTACAAATTATAGCCTTTGTGTTATTCTAATGTTCAAGCTACATTATAAAAAAGTTTCATTGTAATCAATTCAGTAGATTTTACGTGAAAGATTAACACATATCAATCCAAACTTTTATTTAAAATTTAACGAAGAAAGTAACAGAAAACAAAATGGCGTACCGAATAAAAGGTAATGAAGGAGACAAACTCGAAACAAACGCCTACGGTGAAGCCAATGTATGGGCACGAAAAATAATTAACGATTGTATAGTCCTGAATAGAAATTGGATGATATTTTAAATTGAGGGCCACGTAAATTCGTTTAGGGAGAAAATTGAGACCTTTGCGGTGGGACGGAGGGATGTTCGATAACAAAGTTACGGTGTCAAGCTATTTGACACTTTGTTTAACAATGTTAGAAAATATTTACGGGTTTTCAACCCGCGGCGCCCGCTTCGTTATCATTATATATCTAAGTGTAGGCTATAATCCAGCGCCTTCCTGCAATTTGCACTAAATCACTTGTTCATTCACTTAGCGCCCGCTTTTATGATATTTTTCCACCGTGACAAGGTCTTCTTGTTTTAATCAAGTCAAATAACAAAATTAAATTAAACATGAGAAATAAAACGCACTAATAAACTGTGGAATGAATTGTCGCCTGCAGTATTTCCGAACCGATGCGATATCGAAACCTTTAAAAAAAGAGCATATTCGCATTTAAAAGGCCGGCAACGCATCTGTGACTCCTCTGGTGTTGTGGGTGTCCATGGGCAACGGTTATCACTTACCATCAGGTGATCCGTTTGCTCGTTTGCTGCCTATCTCATATAAAAAAAAGCTTGCTGTTCCAACATACAGGCTGCAAAAAGCTAGAAGCTTTTTTATGCAGAAATGCATAGCTTTTTAGACAACAAAGTTTTCACGGCCTTTGCCTTTTCACGAATTTAAATAATATCTCAAGTATATTTTTAAGAAAAATGTTATTATGCTTAGTTTTCTTGCCGGTTCATCTCAGTACAGGGTCTCCCGCCGTAGATTTGCAAACCGATGGCGTAGCTTTTTGACTTTCACAAGTGCTTGTAACAGCATTTTTTTTTGTTTAACTGAGGAAATGCATTAAATTGCATACCCCGGCTGTGGCGAGCCGGCGGTTATGTGGGGCTCTCCTCCCCAGAAGGGGGAGGCCTACCCACTAAAAACCTTAGGGAGGCCTTCATCAGGCATGTAGGGAGCCCCGGAACGCGAAGCGACTTCCGGGAACCCCGCCTCCGCTCCCCTGCCTAGGGAAGCCCTCCTCGGGGAGGCTACTACCTGCCCCGATCTCCGATCTTCTCCACTGACAACGCCCTCCGGCCACGGAAGGTGGTCCATCCCGGGTTGCCGTATCCGCGGCGCGACTTCCTCACGCCCGCCGGCGACCCGCGGCGGCGCCGCAGCTGTGCTAGCGAGCCCGGCGCCGCGCCGCCTTCTTCGAGCGGGATCGGCCATCTCCCGACCCGCTCGGCGGCCTCCTTCTGGAGCATCACAGCCCTCCAACCTCCCTCGTCCGCCAGCATTGCCGCAATCAATGCCGGCGGAGACAGATCTCGCCCGATCTCTGCGACCAAGACTCGGCGCTCGGAGGCCCACGCGGGCACTCCGCCAGCGTGTGCTGGGCCGAGTCGAGGTCGGATGCACAGTGGTGGCAATGTGTCAATCGCTCCCGTCCTATTCGACACAGATACCGAAGCAGCCGTGCCCGGTGCTTGTAACAGCCTAGACTGAATAAATGATTTTGAATTTGAATTTATCAAAAATATTTATATACGTTTGTCTATCCGTTACTCTAACTCACAACACAAGCCTTACAGAGCTTACTTTGGTGTAAGTATAAGAAATATTTTATTAGTTATATTGTTGTAAAATGTCATTAAAATTCCGTGTTTTTACGTGACAGAGTAACAAAAATCGATCCATTCAAATTTCGCGCTTATTATTATATTAGGATTGTACGTGTTTCTGTGTAATATTGCCAGGTATAAAAAGGTTCAAATCTGTTTATTTACTCGTACCGTTCCGTGATAGCTATGATCGGCTTTATATTCTGAAATAAATTGCGTTCCGCGATTATATGTATTCGGCGTTTTTCTTAAGCTTTCTTCGGAAAGAATGCGATTACTTACTGAATGCCTGTTAATTTATTGTTTATCTCGTTTTTATATACTCTGGACGAACGATTAAAGTCGGCTGCCTTTCGTGACCGATCTCGTGCAAAGGATATGTTGCTTTATTTTTTTACTAGCTTTATGCCCGCGGCTTCGCCCGCGTGGATTTCGGGATTGTGTCTATAGAGGGTTAAGGGTCATAGCTTTTGCGCACGGCTACATATGCGCGGAAGTCGGTTTATGGCGCGAAGGTTTTATCGCGCTTCCCGTGGGACTATCCGTTTTTCCGAGATAAAAAATACCGAAAAACCTTGCTCAAGAATCACTATCTATTGATGAAAACCGCATGAAAATCTGTGCACTAGTTTTTGAGCGAAGCTTTTATTGCGCATCCCGTAGAATCTGTCGATTTTTCCGGGATAAAAAGTAGCCTATTATTTAATCCGGACTTTTATCTTTAACTCAGCAAAATTTCAAAGCAATCGGTTCAGTACTTACGGCGTGAAAGCGGAACAAACAAACAAACTCACTTTCCGATTTATAATATTACTAGTAAGTAAGGATACCGCGGTTTGTCGATACGAAGCAATATGAAAGCTCGCAAATATTGCTTTCCAACATTTTTTCTTTTATTTGTCTTTTTAGTCTTTTAACTGGAGTGGAATGTGGGAGAAATATACGCAGCGGGCCTACAAAGTTTTGCGTGTTCAGTACCACAATGCCTTTAGAATGCTGTTGCGTCTGCTGTGGTGATGTAGCGCTTCAGGGATGTTCGTGGAAGCTCGTACGGATGGCTTCTCACCTATACTTCGCAAAATGGCGGCGTCATTGCTGCTAAGGTTGAAAGAAAGAAAGAAAATACGTTTATTCTGACACAACATAATAAAAAGAAACATTACAAATTTGCCAGCGGAATTGTCTCACGGCTGCTGTGCCAAAACAGGTAGCCAATTCAGCATATTTGTCAGGTTTATTAGTCCTGACGCTGATTTTCCATTGGCGCCTTAATCTTTTTTCTTCTCCGACAGCTGAATGTCAGTAATTCAATTTTACCAAAAATAAATAAATATAATATTATAATAATAAAATATCTAAATACAAATAATAATAGATACGTTTTAAGTTACGTTAAGTTAATAACTACATAAATATTAAATAATATAATACGAAACATACATACATATCATAAAATACTGTTTATGAATAATGATTAATAACATAATATAAAAATTTAAGAGTTACTATATGAATGATATATTTACGTTATAATTTTCCATTTCGCTCTGCGCGCTTAGTAGATAAAGTTTTAAACGTTTTCTATCGCATATCGAATGCAATCGCATGCGAGGCATACAGAGGAATGGAATAACCTAAAGGGAATGACGCACGCCAAGCTCTTTATGGGCTCAGAAAACTGGCTGAGATTCACACTGAGCTCAAATAGGCTCCACACCCGCCTGGTGCTTGGTGCCCTTACAGGACACTTTGGTACTAGAACTATGCTGCACAAGATGGGCCTCACTGAGACCAATCTATGCAGGGCCTGCAAGACCGAGGAGGAGAGCATAACACATCTATTGTGCAACTGCGATGCTCTGGCCGGCAGTAGGCAAAGTTGATAGGGATTGGATACCCAAAAACCCAACGACTTTAGGGTAATGCCACCAAGGGACATAATCAGGCTCTTGAGCACGATTGATTGGACTGACGGTGGTCAAGTAACTGTCTAACGACATTAAGGAGTAGGAACTAATGGGGTAGCACAAAAGACCCATAATGGGTCGAAGTGCGTTGGCACCTCACGGTAGCCACCCCGGCCCCTAAGATAGATAGAAACGTTTTCTAAAAGTATTTACAGAACGTAGTATTTGCAATAGCATTCTAAAGGTTATTGCTGATAGGTTTGAATGCCCTATACAAAATCATCGGGTAGGTTTACTGATAGGTTTTACAAAAAAAATAGTTTTATAAATATTTAAATTGTTACTAACACATAAATTGTATGGTCTCTGTCTGAAATGAAGTTGTTATTATTATTTATCCTATTTATATTTTACACGTCTTCAAAGAGGAAGTTTCCACTTCAAAATGTATTTTATTGTTTGTTTCCTCAGAACTGTCGACTGTGTTTGACTTTGTTGATACTTTTTTGCGAAAGTTGATTCTTATTCAATTTGGTCTAATCAAAACTGTGAAAAATGGACGAATAACTAACTCAATATAATGCAAATACGTACTTTAAAATCACTAAAAGTATACTAGAAAAAATAAAATTTTGTCCGTTTTATTAATATAGACTGACTGGGTTATTTGATCTGCGCAGGATTACTATTTCGGATAGCTTGTATTAATTGCTTGATAGTGTATCATAATATGTTTATAAATTATAGCTTATATGTTATTGTGATGTATAAGCTATGTTATTGTAACGTTTCATTGAAATCCATTTAGTAGTTTTTTACATGAAAGAGTAACAACATACATACAAACTTTCGCATTTATAATATTATATAATAACTTGTACATATAACACCCTTAGCCTTCATAGCATGCTGTTCCCTTCGCACCAATATTGGTCTGCTTTATTGGAGGGTCCATTTAGTGAGCGGCGAGTCACCACCTGCCATATTTAAATCAATTGGGAGGTTTTGAGAAGGCAGGTGACCTGAGTCTCTTCCATAGCTCAATAGTTTTTGTGCATCTAACTGGGTATAGTCTTTAGCTGCATTTTGCATGAATTAGACCCATTTGGTAACAACTCCATGCACACTTCTTAAATGGCCTCTACGCGTTGGATCTGTATCCCCGCGCACGCCTTATAAAAGACCGTGTCTTTTAAAGATGCTTGATATAAGGGACAATTTGTATAATTACATAAAGTACATGGCACAGTTAATATGGCAGTTTGACGAGCGGCGATCGACTCCAACGGAACTTTAAAGTTGAAATAGATGTCTTATCCGTGTTTCAGCTCATTCTGCCGAAAACCAGTATTTTTTACCCAAAACTTCAGAGCCCCCTAGCGGCGATTTTTGTCGTAAACTTCTTCTTAAACTTGTATATTCGTGACCAGCCCGTCAAGAAGAGCAACAAGAGTTTCAGTTGATTCTGCCATAAACCAGGATTTTTACCCAAAACTTCAGAGTTCCTTAGCGGCGATTTTATCGTTAACTTTTTCTAAAAACTTCCCTGGAGTGCTCTAAGCGGTTCTTCACCACCGCTGAAGGGCATCCGAATCCGTTAGTAAGGCAGGCGTGTAGCTACACCCCGCGTACCCAGTCAATCCGCGTAATACAGAATATCGTCGACCCAGGCACGTCATTTCTGACCCTCCCGACTCATTGACGCTGGCTCTTCAAGCCTTGCGAGAGGCGGCATCTGCGCCGCCATCCCTTAGTTAGTCCATACTTCGCAGCTTGCTGCACATGTACGAGTAGGCCCGTCACTTAAAGGCCGGACCCACTTTGGCGTACCGAGCCTTCTTTCGCGCATATGTCCTCTTCGGTCGAGAACAATACTATCGAAAATTTGGAGTCGATCGCCACTCGCCAAACTGTCATACTAACTGTGCCATGTACTTTTATAAATTAGTAAAATTACAAGGGTCAGTGTCACTATTTACTAACAAATTTTCTAAAGTCCTTACAATCGAAGAAGCCCGTATTTATAGGAATTATCGTCATAGTTTATCTGTCAAAATTATGACATTTCGACAGATAAACTAATGGTAACTACTTGCAAAATACTGACACGAGTAACAGTTCAATATATGTACACACGCAAGCAAATTACAGTTTACATTATGACATACTGTTAGGTAACAATTTTGGACATCCCTATAATTGTTTCCTTCGGATACTGTTCAATTTTCAACTTAATGCTATGTGCAATAAATTTAAAAATCAATTGCAAGAACGTCAGCGAAATAACAGTGTGAAGTGTCCTGAATACGTACTTGAAACAATGTCACCGAATTCTACCTGCTTGTAACATAGCCTTCCGAGGGGAAACTGCACGCGTGAGCGAGCTACTGTGTCATTATGAGAAACTGCGCACGGTCAGCTGGGCTTGAACTTGGCACATCTCCAGGGTTGCCACAAATATATGTTATATATTTTGCTTATCATATATCTCATGCGTCGGTGTCGCTGTGGTTTTTCACTCATGGTTAACTCACTCTCTTCTTCTCATGGTTACCTTATGGCTACTATCGTGAAACAGTGCCTGTTATATTCGTTAAAATATTGATATTTATTCAGAAATATAAAATAATAAAATCATTGTGATATGAGTGACAATTCTTATAGACTTTTATTTCTCTATGCTCTCTATAACATGCATATCTAAAAAGTATAATACAACAGTGCCAAGGTGGTATATTATCAGACTCCAAAGCAATCGAGGCGGCTCGACTGATGTGAGCTACCGACCACCTACTTCTAGCTACTTGAAAATGCAGTCCTCAGGCGTTGTAGGGGGCCTTTAGGATCTGAAGATCCCCGGCCTTCGCTCCCTTGCTTGCGCTAGCGGAGCTCTTCTCAGGGAGGAGCGATCTTGCAGCCTTGCCCCTTCCAACCTCCTACGACGTCACCTCATGGCCATCCGGGGGTGAAGTCCGTCCCCGGGAGCGAGTTTTTTCTCTTATTCTCATGGTTATCTTATGGCTACTATCGTGACCAAGTCCCATTTTTTTACCGCCATGTGCTCCGGGGCCGATTCGACCTAGGTTTAGTCGAGCTAACGCCAAGGGAGGGACTGTCCGAGAACCTCTGGACAATAGGGTAGACGACTACAACTGATTACGGCCGTTTTTGTACTATAATTATCTGATTTGAGTAATTTATATCTCGTCAAAGTATGTCAGTATAGTACTTTCAGTTTAATAATTAAATTATATTGTTTTTAGATTTCTAAAAAATGAGCAATTATTATTTACGTAATTCTAATGAAACGAACACAATTCTAACATTCTCACATTAAATGTAACATTTTTTTATATAGAAAGTATACCTGTAAACGTACAAATAACAAAGTTATTTTAAAATTTGTTTATACGCTCATACAAATTAGGCGAGTTTACTGAGTTATGACGTCACGATTGCAGTGCATTTAGTATGGAGCGTTTTTGTGCGACCCGCGACAGCGCCGCAAACATGGCGATGTATCTTCAAAAGTAATAGGTGCAGGTGTACTGTTGGTTCTACAATATTTCTCACTTAAAAGAGTACTTTTATTATATACTGAATTTAAAAAATTGTCGTCTACCCAATCCCCCAATATAGATGGGATATAAGTATATATATGGATATAATGTCCGTTTAATTGGCTACAAAAGACTGCAGGCTACAAAAAAGTAGAGGTTCGTTTATAGGCAAATGTATAAATTTTTATAACAAGACCATCCACACAGTGTAGCTGAATTGCCTTTTCATAAGTTCAAGGTACATGTTAAAAAGACGCTAATGAGTAAGGGCTATTACAAAGTCAATGATTATTTGAATGATGCCAATGCTTGGTGTTGATTTGAACATATTAAATTCTAAAGTGTAAATATTTGTTTTCCCGTATAAATTGTAAACACATATACACATTGTATGATAACGACATAATATATTGTAAATGTTGTTATTCTTTTGATAAAGCTGATTAGTTTCTTGCGCCTATTCTTCTTATCAGTTAAAAAATACGTGAATGGGTGGTAGGGAAAAAATTGGACGATTCAAAAGAGCGTTCTATAGTCATATTTAAATAAAGTTAATTTTGATTTTTGATTGAAATATTTGACAACCCTGTGTGAATATTTAATACCACCCTTGTTAGGAAAGCCACTTTCGCGAGTTTCCACTGCAGTGGGCGTGGGAGCGGCCAGTGTCTTCGGTCAGCTGTGTCATTGGGGTGAGGGGCCAGTCCAACTGGAATCTGGATCCGTACAATAGCAGATCTTTTTATCTATTATCTTAACTTTATTTTAGCACTAGCTAAAGCTCGCGACTTCGTCTGCGCAAGACACTTATTATATTTGCGTGATTTGTACCTTAGTCATGGTTGTTATATTTCTTCCAAATGTATTTATATACTAGCGGACCCGACAGACTTCGTCCTGTCAGAAAGATTTGTACAGTGGCAGTTTTTTGTTCCTAATTATTTTATAGATAATGTCGCATAGCCAACCAAATCGCAAAAAAAGTCTAAATGACATTTTGTGGTTATTCAATTTTGGAACGTGACACTAATCCTCCAACGATGTATTCTGTGCTCCAACGCACGCACGCACACTGTTTTGATAGATATGATTGAATTTCAACTATATGTAGCGTTAATAAAGCACAAATTGACTCTTTGATGTTAGGAACACACCTTCATTGCTTAGACAACAGTGAGTGCTTGAAATATGAACTTTATACAATAACAATAAAGCTCAATTCGACTGTACGTTTTAGTTAGAAAACGTTTGCATGGGAAAATAAAAGGGCTGTTTTAGGGTATTTCCGATAATTATTCAAATTTTCCTCATTGTAAAAACCCTCCTTGAACTTCAACGAACATTAACAAAAAAGAAATGGCCAAATTGGTCCAGGCGTTGTTGAGTTATGAGCTTACCAACACATTTTGCGATTCATTTTTATATATAAGATATATGTATGTATGTCTAACCGTTACCCTAGATCCCATAACACAAGCCTTACAGAGCTTACTTTGGGTTAGGCTAATTGGTGTGACTGTAAGAAATATTTTTTTTATTTCCATACTTACAAACCTTTGCGTAAGCCTGAGAGCAGACCAATGTAATTACTACATGTAATTCGTTACTAAATCCTGTACTAATTGTTCATCCTTTCATAACTGTAACGGGAAAGTGAGCATTAAGGTTTCATGCTAATGAATATCGGCGCTTTTAATGAGTTGATCATTAAAGTCGGGAATTTAGCCACCTAACACTTTTACTTTTAAAGATACAATCATATAATCACGCCTCTTTCTTCTTGGGATAAACAGAAACTCTTAGAGTAAGGCACTTCTCAGCAACGTAATTGGGTAGACGACAATTTTTTAAATTCGGTATATAATAAGAGTACTCTTTTAAGTGAGAAATATTGTAGAACCAACAGTACACCTGCACCTATTACTTTTGAAGATACATCGCTATGTATGCGGCGTTGTCGCGGGTCGCTCAAAAACGCTCCATACTAAAAACACTGCAATCGTGACGTCATAACTCAGTAAACTCGCCAAATTTGTATGAGCGTATAAACAAATTTTAAAATAACTTTGTTATTTGTACGTTTATAGGTATACTTTCTATATAAAAAAATGTTACATTTAATGTGAGAATGCTAGAAATGTGTTCGTTTCATTAGAATTACGTAAATAATAATTGCACATTTTTTTGAAATCTAAAAACAATATAAATTAATAATTACAATGAAATTTCTATATTGACATACTTCCATGAGATATAAATTGCTCAAATCAGATAATTATAGTATAAAAATGGCCATAATCAGTTGTAGTCGTCTACTCTATTACTAGCACTATTTCCACGCAGAGTTCAGGACACCGAAAGAAAATGGAAATAGGGCGGCGAGACTATTTAAAAGCTTTACGATGCGGCTTTGCAGACATTACACATATACAAAAATATTTATATATGTATGATGTCTGTCTATCCGTCACTCGAAATCTTATATTACAAGCCGATTAGTGCATGCTTTAGGCGAGGGTAATTAGTGTAAGTCTTAGAAATATACGAGTATAAAAAAATCCGGCCAAGTGCGAGTTGGACTCGCGCACGTAGGGTACCGTACCACATCCGTACCAAAATGTTAAGTAAATCTTCCTCGGTAGTAACTTTGGATAAGATTCCACTTAATGTAGTTAAAATATGTAGTTATTTTAGGTCGCTGGTTTTAAAATTTGTTTGCCGGTGTCTGATAGTTAAAATATCAATGTAAGAGATAAGTAAGAATTGTTCTTTTACCATAAATTACAAATGAAAACATATAATAAATTGCTAAGCTTACCCCTTGAACGTTTTTCTTTATATTTTGCATTAACCTTCCACAGTATTATTAATTTTCTTTTACTGCGTTATAATTTGCATGCTAATTATCAGAGAAACTAATTATCAGACCTTGTACTGTACAACTAATGTACACCATATATTATTTTTACATTTATCATTCCCTTAGTTTAGAAGTTACCGGGGGGGGGGGGGGGGAACCATTTTATTAAGAAATACTATCGTATATACTTCGATCATATATTTCTGTAGATACACAGTTACCGTCTAAAAAGTGGCACCGGCGAAACAAGGCACAAACAGTAAATGTGCCTTGTTTCGCTCTCATTCATTCGGTGGCCGCGCGCGATTGATAACGTCAGCGATGCCGAAATGCGTAGTTTATAATTGTAAAAATGACACACGTAAAGTGCAAAAGAAGGATGGAATGTCATACTTCCAATAAGTATATCTTTATCTTAATTTATTAGTGCATTTTTTATGAGTAAAACACTTTTATTCATATTATGTATTACTCAAATTCAAATTCAAATTCAAATTCAAAATCATTTATTCAGTCTGGGCTGTTACAAGCACTTGTGAATGTCGAAAAGCTACGCCATCGGTTCGCAAATCTACGGCGGGAGACCTTGTACTGAGAAGAACCGGCAAGAAACTCAGCAAGGGCTGTTTTTTTTTCCTGTATTAAATAATATACAGAGTCGTCAATTTGGAAAATGACTTCAATATTGATAATTCATGAAGTCACTTTCCATTACATAATATACAATTTAATAAAAAATTATTTTGAAAACATGCCTATATTAGGAATGCCGTGTCATACAGTTTTAAAAAATACATTAAAGTTAAATTAAAATTATAATAAATACGAGTAGTACCCAGTATAGCAAAGAGCAGACTCATCTCCGCTGGCAGCACCCGTTCACGAGCATGACGCATGAACCAGCCATCGCTTCGCTCAACCATGTTTTAGGGAACGTAACGACCCGCCTCACACGACACTGCCGAAGAGATTTTAATGAGAGTATGACTACCCTTAAGCCACAAAAGGATACAAATTACCAAAAACAGGTACCCGTGTAAATTAGCAAAACTAAAAAAAAAAAATCAACCGCAGGACACGCGCATACAATCATTTAAAACTAGCAATAATGTATTATGATACAAGTAATCAAAAGGTTATTATAATAGGTACAGTTAAATATACATATTATTATGATACATATTATTATGTACAGTTACCTAAGAATTTATTAACAATTTGTTTATTTCAACGAGCGAGGGTTTTTTAGTCCCAGACACTTCGATCATCCAAGTAATCCTGGACTCGATAATATCCTTTGCTCATCAAAGTTTTTTTTACTCGAGTTTTAAGCTTATTAAAAGGTAGATTAACAATATTGTGTGGTAACTTGTTATAAAAAGTTATACATTTCCCCAAGAATGAGTTTTGTTGTTTTATGTAATCTAAAATTTGGAACAGCAAGCTTATTTTTATTTCTTGTATTTAATTTATGAACATCGCTATTCTTAATGAAATTATTGTAATATTTGTGTACATAGATTATATTTTCATAGATGTACTGCCCCGCCAATGTTAAAATGTTAATTTCTTTAAACTTATCCCTAAGGGAATCCCTTGGTCTTAAATTATATATAGCTCTAATTGCTCTTTTCTGTAGTATAAAAATACTTTCAATGGTGGCAGCTGATCCCCACAACAAAATGCCATAAGACATTACACTATGAAAATAACTAAAGTAAACTAACCTTGCTGTTTCAACATCAGCTAGAAGCCTTATTTTTTTAACAGCATACGCAGCTGAGCTAAGTCTGCTTGACAGAGTATCAATATGGGTATACCATTGTAATCTGGAATCTAAGTGTATGCCTAAAAACTTAGTACTCTCAACAAGAGATACCACTTCACCATTAATATTTAAGGGTGTATTAACCTGCCTTACATTTGGTATAGAAAACTTAACAAATTTGGTTTTTCTCGAATTTAATGAAAGATTATTTAATGTAAACCATTGTAGAACTTTTGATAGAGCACTATTTACCTCGTCCGAACAATTGCTGCCTCTGTCAACTTTAAAAACAAGAGAAGTATCATCGGCAAATAGCACTGTTTCACATAAAGTGCTTGTATAGTAAGGAAGGTCGTTAATATATATTAAAAATAGTAAAGGACCTAATATTGATCCCTGAGGCACGCCCATAACTAGTGAAGTTCCAGCAGATTCAGTTTTATTAATAACAACTTTTTGTATTCGATCCGACAAGTATGACTTAATAAGGCCGAGTGATTTGATAGAGACACCATAATGCCCTAATTTCCTCATTAATGTGTCGTGACTTACGCAATCAAATGCTTTAGAAAGGTCACAAAAAATACCTATTGCGTCTTGTCTGCCCTCCCAAGCATCAAAAATGTGTTTTAAAAGTGAAATTCCAGCGTCTGTAGTGGATTTACCCTTGGTAAAACCATATTGGTTGCAATGAAATAACTTGTTAAGGGTAAAATAAGATGATAACTGATTATAAATAATCTTTTCAAAGATTTTGCTCAAGGCTGGTAATATAGAAATGGGTCTAAAATTAGTAGGGTCACTCTTATCGCCAGACTTGTAAAGTGGAATTAATTTACTATTTTTCATAAGATTTGGAAAGACCCCTTCATCAATGCATTTATTGAAAATTAGGGCTAGGTGAGGCGCAATTTCAGAGATAATTGGTTTAATAATATTAGTTGAGATACCCCACAGATCCTCTGTTTTCTTATTATTAAGTGATTTAAAAGTTTTGAGGATAAATTCAGCATCAATATGTCTAAAATGAAAAGATTCCTTAATCTTGTTTACATTTGATTCAAGGAGGGCGACCGCACCGTTTGAACATGATCCGAGGCTACAAGTAGTATCTATAGGTATTTGGTGGAAAAACCTTTCAAATTCGGAGGCTACTTCGTTATCAGATTGAATTAACTTATCCTTAACCTTTAGCGAATAAGTATGTTCGTTTTGTTTTATTTTCCCTGTTTCATGGTTTATTACTTTCCTACTACTAAAATATCAATTTAAAACGCTTGCGTACCATGCCACGTTGCGTCGCGCACGCATCGCATCTATCTCTTTCTGTCTCGAGTGGTTCACTCATAGGAAAAAATAGCACAGAGCTAATGTTTCAGAAAAAGGTCAGTGGAATGATGGAGTCGCCTATACCATTTTTTTGCGATTTTCTTTCTTTTTTTTTATTTTTCCGCTTTCTTTGTTTGTAAGGCTCGGCAAAATAAAGGTTGAGAAACCCTGTCTTAATAAAGTCTGTACTTTCCTTAGCACCTAATTCTACATACTGTACACGGCACAGGGATAAATAAACGTTGCGATGTTATGTTATCAGCAGGCAGTTTAATAATGCTCTAACAATGGCGGACACTGGCTTTTATACTTTTACACAAGCAACTTATTAATCGATTTATAACAATATTAATACAATGCAATACAACAATAGTTATTAATTTGCATCAAAATTATTACTAAGCAGTATAATTATATAATTAAACATTGTATAGATTTTTCAATTAAATTAGGTTCCGTAAACCGGAAGTGGCATTTTCAGTATATTAGATTATGATTAAAAATTTGATTACGGCTGTCAGTATTGGCTTTAGATTAGTTTAATAATTTATTAATAATTTATAATAAAATAATTATGTGATAATTGATTAATATATGGAGGAATATTGATTAATATATACACAATTTATGATTTAGCGGGGCGGCGTGCCGGAAGCTGAACTTGTAACAATACTTCTTGGTTTATGTTTAAAATTTAAAAAGTTTCCGTACTGTTAAGATAAGTGTAAAAAAAAAATTAAAAAAAACTTTTTAAAAAACACGCTTTTTACGCAAAGACTAAAAAACGTTTGAAAAAAAATTTTGTTTGTTATAAAGACTAAAAAACATTTGATCTAAAAAGTAGTAAATAAAAAAATTAAAAAAAACTTTTTAAAAAACACGCTTTTATTAAAAAGACTAAAAACCGATCTAAAAACTTGAAAATAAAAATAAAGTCACGCTTTTAGAAAATTTGGGTACATATCAAGAAAATTTCTGATGACAAAAAGAAATGTAACTCAAAAATTTGTCTATAAAATTTAGCAAATTAGTCCAAGAACTCAATGACTATAAAAGCGTGGGGTGTAAATGTTAAGACCATTAAATGAGTAATGTTTAATTTTGAATTTTGGCTATATAGTCTCTGATATGGATGTACTCTCCTATGATGGGTGGTGCGATGATTAAAAGGTGATGAAGGCGCAAATGCAAACAGTTACTCAGAGCTCTCTCCATTTCAACAGGACGACGCCTACTGCTGGGTTTAGGCTGCCACCAAGGATCTCAACATCGACCAATCCTGAGTTGCTATCGTCCAGCACTTCCTTTGTCTTTTGTCAAGCAGCTGTACCTTGTGGAAGGATTATTGGCCCTGCGTTTTCTTTCACATATTTGCCGGTCCAGCGGCCATTCGTCCTGCGAGCAATGTGGTCTATTGAAGTTCGCAATTCTTCAGGCTATGCCAGTAACCCTTATTCTTCTGTCAATGTTATCATTTCATAGATCACGAAATACTCCTCTTCATAACCTTTTTGGTGAGTTTGATGCTCCTTTTAAATACCGTTATAATGTGGCGTTAAGGGAATCAATTAAAAAGAAAGATTCATCTTCCTTACGCACACAAATTTATTAAACCGGTCGGAGTAAGAAACCGGTCACAATTCCTTTATATCTGGTGGAAGGTAGATATGCGTATTACTCCCTGCGACGAAGCCCAACAATACGAGGAGTGGCCGAGGAGTTCCCAGGTCTTCAAACCAGAAGGAGGACGTCCAGGTAGTTGAGAACAAAGGTTGGCCAACCGTGAATTTGGACCCTGGAATTTTATATTTCACCGTGTCTTATATTATGAAGACAATTCGCTCCGAATGATTGTGACCACTAGCTGCGCATGAAGAAGCATAAGCAGGTGAGGATGAGGAGTAATAACTAATTTACTCTATTGTAGCAGGTGTTATTTTGCGGAAGTCCATTGTATTACAAAGGATATTGATTACGTTTGCTGATTCCGCGCAGTTGATGATGACTTGTCCAACAAGCAGACAAGGTCGACACATGTTTCGTCTCTCAGCGAGACATCTTCAGGATATGTCAGAACGTAATCAATATCCTTTGTAACTAATTTACTAGTGAATGTGGCTAGTATGATAATATCACAATCAGAGCCTCCACATAAAATATTATACAAAAGATGAGTCTAAGTTATAATAATGAATAATGTCCGCTAAGATACATATCATTAGCGTAATTATATATAAAAACAAGTAAATAAATGTATGGCTGATCTAATGTTTTAGCTACATTAAACACTAACGGTAAGAAAAGATCGCAAATCTACCCGATAACACATGATAAAGCAATATCTTATAAAACGCTCTACACTTACCTAGATAAGTAGGGTTTACCACATAAAAACTAATATTTATAAAAACTATTTTTGATGATAGTAAATAAGCAACGATCGCTATTAAAAGGAACGTTTATAAACAACGTTACAATAAGTAGGGATATCTAAATATATAAAAGAAGAAACTGACTGACTGACATATCAACGCACAGCCCAAACCGCTGGTCTTAGAGATTACAAATTTGGCACGTAGGTTCCTTATAAGGTGTAGGGGTGCACTAATGAAGGATTTTTCAAAATTCATCCCTTAAAGGGCTGAAATGGGGGTCCAAAGTTTGTATGGAGAAACAAGATTTGTTTGAATATTTTATTCGAAACTTCACGGAGGAGTACTCCTAACAATAAATGAGTAAACACGTCTTTCAGGATTTTTGAAAATTCAACCCCTAAAAGGGGGAAATGGGGTGTCAAAGTCTGAAAATCGACAATGGGTATTGTTTCTATGGTTTATTGGGTCGCTGATTACGAAAACAACAATGATTTTAAAACCCAACGTGGCGGACGTGAAATAACATCTCCCCTGTCGGGGTGAAATGGGGTTGAAATGTCTAACTATCAATATGGGTATCGTTTTTATGGTTTTTTGGGACGTTCATTACGAAAATGGCATCGATTTTAAGATTGAATATTGTGGACATGAACATTTCTTGATTGGTTCAGCCAAACATGAGATAATCGCGGACAAACATACATACTTACATACGTACATAAAACATACGGGTCACACTGAGAAGCCCCTTTATGTAGACGGTTGAAAAATACGATTAGTACGCGGGCGAAGCCGCGGGCACAAGCTAGTATTTTATAAAACATCACCTTATATTTCTAGCAAATAAAACATCCCTGTTTTATTTGCTAGAAATAAGTGAACAAAGTCGCTATCCGTCGTCTGCCTGTCCCTATGTATGCTTAGATCTTTAAAACTACGCAATGGATTTTGATGCAGTTTTTAATAGATAGAGTGATTCTTAAGGAAGGTTTATATGTATAATACATGCATAATATAGTAGAGAAACACTGATAAATTTAGAGGTTTCTAATGTGATGTCGCAAATAAGCACGTAGAAAAACATGTTTGTATTGTCTAATGAAAAAAAAGCTGTGAACTTTGTTGCATTGCACCCGTGCGAAGCCGGGGCGGGTCGCTAGTTTCTTACTAAACTACAACAAAATCCGACAATTACATACATTTTATTATATAATGTTTTTATCACATGAAAAATATGTTTTTCAATAGTAAAACGTCCGTATGTTCTTCTTCGGGTATCAAACTCTTCTTATATGAATTTTTATCAAAATCAATTCAAAAAAATTCAAAACACGAATAATGGTACTTTAGGTCTGTTCGCATATATTTGTTGATATTTTGTTAGTTCATTATAAGACGTTTGATCACAATAAACGAATAAAAATAAACCCAATCAATTAAGGCAGGACCTTCTAGACTGCAAGCGGCGGCGTCTGAGCCGTCGCCTCCTTTGTCTCCCCCTATTCGGCAGCCTTCTGCTTAGCCACGAGTAGGTTCCCGTCAATACAGGCCGGTCCCACTTTGGTGAACCGTGCCTACTTCTAGCGCTTATGCCCTCCCCATGGGGCAGTGCCTCAATAAAGCCAGTAGGGTCATTAGGACCAAAGGCTCAGGCTGAGTTTAGTCGGTAGGTCTGTTGGGTCGAGCCGCCTCGTTTCACCAGGAGTCCGACATAATCAACGCATCCCTGCTTGCCTGTTGCGTTGGTATCCATGAGGATTCTCAGCCTCCTCTCCTGAGGAAAAAAAATAAATAGAATAAAAATTAAACCCATTTTAGGATCAACTTTTTTAAAACTTTGAATTTCTGTATTTACTTATATCTAATGAAAAGCCTAAAAAATTCGTTTCAAACTTCTAGTTTTAAAAATGATGTGAATTCCATAAATATTTTCATCCCTTATTGCAACCCAATACAGTTCCATTTTCATACTGAAATTCTCAAGCACGAGGCTGTCTACCAACCTTTTTAAATCGTTTCACTACTTTAGGAATGAAAACGTATTAGACGTAAACTAGAGAGTTAAAAAAAAGTAAGTCTATACATGTTCGGAAATTGGGAGAGCCTTCCCTCTGGAAGACTTCCTTTTCTAAGAACAGCATACAAGTGAGTCTGAAGGTAAAATTTTTAATCTTTTCTTTTCAAAATTATAAAAGTAATACTATTATATATCATAAAAATTAAATCCAATCATTTAATAATTAATCGACTTTGTAAACCATTTTTTTACTATTTTCACAAGTGCTTTAAATTAAAAAAAAACCATTAAAATTTACACATTTACCAATAAAAGAACTATTTTTATTCTATTTTTATAAATACCTCATACTAATTAATATTAAACTAACACATGGGTCCAAAAAAAGTATATATATATATGTATTTTATTCTACGGATCGCTCATAAGACGACCGAATGAAATTCTGATTTTGCAATATGGCGTTACTATATATACGCCTATTTGCATTGTATAAAATATCATATTATACAATGCAATATATCTGTGTTTTTGTAATTTAACTTTAAATGACACTCCTTAATTGTATGTTTGCAAGTATATTTATTTAGTTTGTGCAATTCAAGTATATCGTCGAGTTTGTTATTTATATTCTGCAGCTAGCGACTAAATATTAGTAGAAATTGTATGATTTGTTCAAAATAAAAATCAAGTAAGTAGAAAATCTACCATTTGTGCGGACAAAATTGCGGTTACAAGTTAGTTATTTCATATTTAGATTAGACGAGAAATCTGATAATAGTTTGGCTATTTAGAAATGTTAGAAAACGGACAAAAATCTGTGATGTTATAACATGTTTTGTTTGATGGAAAACTCCAATCCAGTTTCAACTCACGTGCAAACAAGAATACATAATCCTGAAGGCACCTAATAGCATACATTCAACCAGTTTAGCCTTGACTTCCATAATTGAGGAAAACAGTATACAAACTCAAATGTCATAATGGCGGCAATAAATCGTTACCAACAGATTACGATCCAATTTAAAGTTCAAATGCTTATTAATGTTTGGGTAATTTACGAGGTTTTACAATTTGTAGTTAATTAATAATCTAATGTTATGTTTTGAGTTATTTTTGAATGTGCTTATTTGGAATGCTCGCTTCTATATTTTTAATTTATAATTTTAAATTCGTTTTCCACATACTCGTTTATTTTCTTTTGAATTAAATCCTTATTAATATTATTATTAATGCGAAAGTTATTTTGTTTGTCGCATTTGCACTGTCGGTAAATACTGTGGTTTTAACATAACATAACTCTTTATTGTATAGGTACATAAAATACACAAAAAAAGAAAACTGTATTTGTATTTTTATGTGTGTTTGTATCCGGATCAGTTCAAAGATTCGAATCAGTAAAGTGCTTCATTTGCATCATTTCGTCGCCGACGCCGCAAAGGGGCGAACTTCATACAAACAGTCTAAAATACAGCAATGTAAAATATTACTGCTGTATTAATTTAGTAGCTACGTCTGCATAGTATACTATTACAATTGATTTTTATCATTATAATAGTTTTTCTAAATAGAAATATAGATAAAATATGCACGCCATCGGGGGAAAAAACACGTTTTTTTTTGCTCTCCTGAACAATTTTCTTAAATGAGATTCGCCCGTTTGCGGCGTTGGCGACGATTTGTATCAGTGACTGAACTAATTAAATCGGTTCAGAGCCACTGATACAAATATTCTGATATCTGATACAAATACACTGATATAAATATTGATATTGATTCATAAAATATGTATCAGTGACTGACAGTGAGTCAATCGTGTATCGCGTATCGAATAAAACCGAGATGCAATTGAGCGACGTGATCAGAAGCGCTCCGACTCTGAACTATTAGGTTGTCCGATAAGTTCTTGCCGTTTTTTTAAATTAAAAATTTTGCGATCGAAATGAAATTTTTTGGTATAATGTTTTGTGTTATTCGAAAGAGAATTTTTCGCTCTACAAGAAAGTCTATTTGGTTTTTTTGTTTCGATTAGTTTTTGTTAATTTTTAGAGCATTTAAATGGAGTGTCAAGTCGACAAAAACGAGCATTTTCGACACCATCTACTTTTTGCGTTTAACCGAGGTGCCAAAGCCACGGAAGCTGCTAGAGAGATTTGTGCCGTATACGGAGAGGGTGCCATAGCTGAAAGAACTGCTCGATATTGGTTTGCGAAGTTCAAAAGTGGCAATTTCGACCTCAAGGACGCATCTCGTTCCGGGCGACCAAGTGAGTTTGATGAAGAGCGTTTGGATCAACTTCTGCACGAAGACGCGCGTCAAACAACCAGAGAATTGGCAGAGCGTATAGGATCCAATAAATCAACAGTAGCAGAACATCTCCATACTCTGCAGACCTAGCGCCATCGGATTTCCACCTCTTCCTATCTCTTTCAAACGCTTTGCGCGGCGTTTCGTTCAATAATGACGTCGAATTACGGGTGTGGTTAGAAGAATTTTTCGAATCGAGGCCGGACGATTTCTACCGAAGAGGAATCGAAAAACTCGTTGAACGTTGGGAGCAAGTCATAACAAACAACGGAGAATACATTATTGATTAAATTGTTGTTATTTTATGTTTAAAAATAAAGTTATAAAAAATTTAAAAAAACGGAAAGAACTTATCGGACAACCTGATATTTACTTACATCAATCGTGTGACAGCCGCGTGCCGATTGAAACCGAGATACAATTGAGCGAATGATTCATTTGAAGCCCTGGTAGAGATTTGAATCAGTGAATCACTCGGAAGAAACGACTCACTGAGTCGGTTCTGTAAAGATTGACACATCTCTGATATCGACCCCTAGGGGTCTATGATAACCTGCAAGGGGTATATGTTGAAAGTGGGGGTCCAAGATATTGGATCTCAACAAACACTGATAGTATCTATTTATTAGCATTATACGAGTACTCTCTTCTAATATACAGACATATACATTCTCTCTCTCCGTGGCATTTATTATTCCCATCTGATGGTGGGGTCTGCCTTTCTGATTTTTCTCCTCCACTTCGCTCTATCGGACGTGTCTTCCTCGGAGACATTGCAGAATTGCAGGTCTTTCCTCACAACATCTGTCCATCTAGTTTTTGGTCGCCCTCTGGGTCTTACCCCTGGGATTTCCAGATTGGACACAACATTACCCACGTACGCAAAATCTACTCTTCTCCTGTGAAATAGTTCTGCAAGCTCCTTCGTCCTACCAGTTAGTGATCCAACATTTAATGTAGCGAAGCGGACCTTCAAGTTTTGATTTGGGACTAATGTCTTTATCCGAGCCCGTCCTAGACTAGGTAGCCCTCGCATATTTGTCGCAGATGTAGGGCGATGTGTCTGCGCGTCGTTTTGCGGCGACGCCCTATCCGTGCTACGATTCATCAAAACTTGTGCGTTCATCTTTCCTTAGGGGCGGCGATTTTGGGTTTATTGTTCCAGTGCCGACTGCCATCTGACGCACAAAAACCTGTTCCTTTTGGACAGGGAAACCCGTGGGTATGGTGTGAGTACCGTTTCACAGGGATTTCCTCCTGCGAGAAGTGTTGTCTGGTTATACCGCCAGATACTCGGTCGCCAGAGCCTCGTTGGTTGTCTAGCAGGGAGCACCACGGCAACTGCTAGAGTTGCCGCCGCTAGCTAATCATAAGAATAACCAGCGCGGGCAGGTGAGGTTGACATTTGGGCCAGATTTGATGTTAGTTCTGTTATCCCCTTACTCCCCATACAGACATACAGACATATACATTATTTATAAAAATACATATGAAGTAAAAAAGTTTTTTATTATTATATGATTGACGAAATTTTGTAAGTTGTAGGATTTAGGCATTCAATAAAAAAAAAAAAAGGTAATTAGCGGTCTACCTAAAATCGGAAAACATGATAAAGGGTCTACGACACAAAAAAGTTTGGGAACCTTTGCATTACATTCAGATGTCGTGACAGGGACATTAGAAGAACGACCTAAACTCAAAAATAAGAGTTATTTTATACAATAAATATATTATCTAAGATTGACAAAAATGTATTTTTATTTAAACCAATTTTTTAATATAATGTCAAAATTCTAATAATATAAATTTAAGATGACAGAAGCACATAGAATTAGCGTCAGTACATCGCAGCTGAGTATCGCAGACGTAGTCCCCTCAGGGTGTAGCTGAAAATCAGCAATTTGGGAAAATATACACGCTGAGTTATGGGTTTTTTTGTTATTTTAAGAAATCATTGACCTTGTTATATCCTTTATATCCATTTGTCATGAGTAGAGATCGGATAATCGGATGCATATTTACCTAAAGTTAATATTTGGCTCACAAATTATGGAAGCGGTTTTTTAAAATACATTTTGTTAAATAAAAATCCCGGGAAAATACGGGACTGCAAATTTAACGTAGTGATATTGTTTGAAAATTACTAAATTAGCACGTGGTATTTATTTTCAAAAGACCGAGACTCCGGGTTCATTTATACAACTATGCATACGTATTTACATGAAGTTTAGTTTCAGTTCCCCGTGCGATTTATGAATGTACGATTTATTACATGAAGAGTGTTATACGAAAGTAGTGAGCTAGTTTGACTAAAACAATAATCAATTAAATAATTGAATAAAAAAACAGAAATGGTGCCGATTTTTCATACTTTATCTTAAACTAACTTTAGGTAAATATGCATCCGATTATCCGATCTCTAGTCATGAGTAAACACCAACTTCAAGAAACCTTCCCGCTTTACCGTAGATAAAAATGAGGGCGGTAGCATTCTCCATTGATCATAACTTATATGATGTAATGTGCAACATCTATTTAATATAACATAGTCTTTATAATCTGATACATTACAGTTCGAAGGACTGACAATCAACTACTTGCATATTCAGATCGCGTAATGGAGAACGTCACAGAGGCTCCTGTACAGTTCGCTACAAACTATTTGAACTCCGATGATTTACAATTCTACACACAATTAGGTTGATGACATTTTTTTTTTGTAGACATAATAACAGTACTCTTTTAGGTGAGAAATATTGTAGAAGTAACGATGTATCTGCGATTATTACATTTTAAGATACAGCGCCATATTTGTGGCGCCGTCGCGGGTCGCTCAAAAACGCTCCGTACCGCAATCGTGACGTCATAATTAATTTGTATGACCGTGTAAGCAAAATTGCCAATAACTTTGTTATTTCTACGTTTAAAGATATACTTGCCGTATTAAATAATGTTACATTTAATGTGAGGAAGCTAGAAATGTATTCGTTTCATTAGAACTTTCTTAAAAAGTTATTGTACTATTTTTAGAAATCTTAAAGCGAAGAAATTTCTATATTGAAATACGTTCATGACGTAGAAATTGCTCAACTTTGCTAATTATGTAATAACTAGCTATGCCAGCGACTTCGTCCGCGTGGAATAGTTATTTTGAGCATCATATTTATTTTTGCAAACAACCACCTCAGCTGTTACCCGATCTTGACAACGCGACATATCCAAATTTGATCACCATAAAAACGATTCTAGTGAGTTAACATTAAAAGGTAGACGTATACTGTCACGGACATTTTTTTTTAGATCATTTTAAGAGGAATAATTCTTTCATACATATTTTTTGGTATCTAGAACCGTTTTCGCAGCGCACGCAACGGAAGCCCTCATAGATGAATAATATTCTACGATTTTTCATTATTTCTTCGCTCCTATTAGTCGCAGCGCGATGTTATGTAGCCTAAAGCCTCCTCGATAAATGGGCTATTTAATAAATTAAAAAAAATTGGTTGTCTGTAGAACTCCGTCTACTGCCGATATTTGAACGTGACAACGTCTATTACATGGTAATTTTTTCTGGGTGCAATGAAATTATTTAAAATAAAGTAATGTATAACATTTATATTTTTATTACGTTGCCGTGTGGCGTCAGATCGGCCGTTACGCCGTTTCCGAGTATGCCTTCGGGCGCTCTAGGGGTGGGGGTAAAGTAGGCGTGGACTCCGTGTGGCGTCAGATTCGGCCGTTACGGTGTTTTCGAGAATGACTCCACGCCGTACCAATTTAATAGACGTTGTCACGTCAAAAACTACTATGGGAAAATGTCTGATTCCTGTGGGAAAATCTGATAAAAACAACTGAACGTATTCTGATATAATTTGGTACGGAGATGGTTAGACTTTCAAAGCCGGAAAGATGTCTTTCTTCAGACAGACAGACAGACTTCACAGTATTTTTTTATTTAATTTTAAAACATAAATCTATCACCAGACATCAATATCCTATCTTAACATCTACTGAAGATGTTAAGACAACAATTATTATTATATTAATAACAAAAATAGACGTTGTGACGTCAAAAATTATTTAAAATAAATTGTAACATTTATATTTTTATTACGTTGCCGTGTGGCGTCAGATCGACCGTTACGCCGTTCGTGGACTCCGTGTGGCGTCAGATTCGACCGTTACGGTGTTTTGGAGAATGACTCCACGCCGTACCAATTTAATAGACGTTGTCACGTCAAAAACAATTCGAACCAGGAGTTCCAGAGAATAGCGCGTTCAAACAAACAAACAATAAAACAAACAAACTCTTCAGCTTTATAATATAGTATAGATTAAAAATAGCCATATTCAGTTGTAGTCATCTACCCTATTTTAACGTCAAACTTATTGTGATATCCCATTAACTGGTTTAAATTTTTACATGGCTGACACACATCGTATTATCAGAAAAAATCTTAACCCTTAGTAGGTTGATTGAAAAAAAATCACTATTGTAAAAGTGATTTTTTTAATATACTGCGTTTGCTTGAGGGCCTAGATGAATGGAAACATAGCTAAGGAATCACAATATTTATTCAGAAAAATAACAGGTATCAATTTTGGTACTTCAGGCATTAAGGCCATAAAGAAATCAAAGGCCGGCAACGCGCTGATGATACCTCTGGTGTTGTTTGTGCTATGGGCGGCGGTGATCACTTACCATCAGGTGACCCGTTGGCTCGTTTGCCTGCTATTATATATATAAAAAAAAAAAAAGATATCTATGCATGAAATACTGCGAATCATTGATTTTTTTATTATCGCATAACGACACTTTACACTTTTTACAGAACCAAGAGGTAAGTTTCCTACTCTTATTTCTAGAATCCATAAATATTTTTCATGACCAATATAATCGCAACGCACGTCAGTAGAGGGTAGTACTTGTACACCTGTCCGGGTCTTTTAGAAGGTACTGTAGTATCTTGTCGACTGTTGGTACTGGGTCTTCTCCTTTTATTTATTTTATTTCGCTGGATAGAAAACTTTGTATTTTGAAGTCGGTGCTCGGGAAGGGGTAACGTATTTGGTTAGATAAATGTGTATGCTTTAATTTCAGCACTCCTACTTTCCTATAATCCGGGCAAAAATACTTAGTCGGTATATCAAAGTTAGTTTATTTCAGACAGAAGTTATCGTATTTACTTTTTACATTTTAGTTCTTTTATATTCTTTCTAAACATACGTAGGTTTTTTTTTTATACCACGATGGTGGCAAACAGGCCTAGGGCACGCCTGATGGTAAGCGGTTACCGTAGTCTATGGACACTTGCAACACCAGGGGTGTCACTCGCGCGTTGCCGACCCTTCAAAAACCTATTTACTCCCCTTTTGAAACCCCATACTGTAGCCCTCCGGGAAAACTTCGGCAGAGAGCTCATTCCACAAACGAAGTGTACGCGGGAGGAAATACTGTCGATTCAGGAAATTCTGGAAGTTCAGTCTTAGGTTAGTTGCGTACAATTATGAAGTAGGTTTTATTTTTTTTACGTGTAAGATTAACAATCCATCCATCCATCATGTGCAGACAAATATATATCTCAGTCCAATCTTTCCGAAGTGTAGCTATTTAAATCAATATCAAAATAATCTTTATTCAACATAGACAAACAAACAAAACAACAAAAAAAAATCTTTTCGAACAAGGAAAAAAAATATTGACTCTACACCTGTTCGGAAATTGGGAGAGCCTTCTCGAGAAGAACAGGCAAGAAACTCTGAAGGTCTATTTTTATCTCCTCTTTTCAATTTTAATAATTATAATAATCCTACTACTATTATAAAGGCGAAAGTTTGTAAGTATAAATGTATGGATGTTTGTTACTCTTTCACGTAAAAACTACTGAATGGATTTGAATGAAACTTTACCACAATATAGCTCATACATCAGAATAACATATAGGCTACAATTTTTGAGGTTTCTAATGTGAGGTCGTAAAAAAAACACATTTTTTGTGCTTACATTGCAAATTGTCTGTTGTGTCTGTTTATAGGAGCATACTGCAGGAGCTACCTATAGGCCTATGATTAGGGCTCTGCAGTGCTTAGTTACCGTATTTCTTACTTATTACTAGACTAGACGGGACGAACCTGAAGTCCACGCGAACGAAGTCGCGGGCAAAAGCTAGTATTTATCTCTTTAGCTTATACGATCGTTGCGCTACTTATTATCAGCTTGTATTACGTATTATATTTATCAATTTTAGATTTCATAGCGAGTTTCATCTTCATACATACATTTATTTATAAATAAAAATTATATCACTAACATAAAGTAATTCTGTATGATAATGCTTATTGGCTGTTCGATAATATTCTGTATAATAATATTTTACTTTAGGTAAGTCAGTTAGCTCATTATTATTTGATTTTAAGTATAATGTTTTGTCAGTATATTTAAAAAAAATTAATTGTTAATATGTAAGTATCTTACACCCCCGTCTTTCCAGTTCTTTATATCTCTCCATCCGTAGGTTGTCTGGAAGAGATCGCTGTTTGAGCGATAAGACCGCCAATTGTACAAGTAATTTTAAGTGTATTTTGTTATTTTCTTCTCTCTGTTTTTTGGTGTATGTACAATAAAGTGTTATCTATCTATCTATATAACTATACACTATAATTCTGTTATCCACTGTACCTATTTATACGAAGGTAGTTGCCGTCTCATCCCTGATCGTCCTCGGCGGACTTTGAACCTTATTGTGCTGCGCATACAGTAGCAGACACCTTCAGACGTGCTTCATTTTAATGCCCTGCGCATGTGACTGGCGTGTCTCGTCCGATGGGTGTCTTCGAATAATGCTTATGAGATAGCAATCTGTGCGATGTGCATTGAACTACAACAGAAGTGCGACACTAGCTCGTTGATGATAAGGTAATCGGATTCACTGGACATACAACAAGCCTTTTAAGAAAGACTAGGCTAGTGCTCGCTATATGGCGTATATCTTTATAAATTGGGTAGACGACAATTTTTATAAATTCTTTATATAATAAGAGTACTCCTTTACATACATACATATATGTCACGCCTTTTTTTTTTATTGCTAAAGTTGACAAACAAGCAGGCTGCCCACCTGATGGTAAGTGGTAACAGTCGCCTATAGTACATGTGGTTCCCACGAGATTCGCAGCAAATCTGCAAACCTCATAAGAACCACAGTGTACGTTGCCAACTTGTGACATAAGATGTAAAGTCACAGTACCCAGTAATTTCACTGCCTATCTTACCCTTCACGCCGGAACACAGCAAAACCCTGCTGTTTGGCGGCGGAAATAGGTAAGACGGAGGTACCCATGCAGACGACCCTGGTACAGAGTCTACCTCCTAGACCCTGGTACAGAGTCTACCTCCTAGACCCTGTTCTCAATGGGGTAGGCAGAGACCACCTCTCTCCACTTGCTACGATCCTGGCACACTTCTCGTGCTTCCTCCACTTTCATGAGCGTCTTCATGCATGCTCGTCGGTTGCGAGTACTCTTGACCCGGCCTTTCTTTAGGACATCTTCGATTTGATCGAGATATGTCCGCCTAGGTCGACCTGCACCGATTCGTTCTAATCTTGTTATCTTGTGTATCTCTTTCGTTAATCTTCTTTGTTTGTTTGTTTCTTGTCTTTCAACATGGCCGAACCATCTAAGCATCCCTTTCTCTATCTTTGTCACTACATCTTCAACTACGCCGCATTGCTCCCTTATCACACTGTTCCTGACTTTGTCCTTCAGATTCACTCCAATTATACTTCTCAAGCTTCTCATTTCCACAACATTAATCCTACTCTTCTAAGTGAGAAATATTGTAGAACCAACAGTACACCTGCACCTATTACTTTTGAAGATACATCGACATGTTTGCGGCGCTGTCGCGGGTCGCTCAAAAACGCTCCATACTAAAAACACTGCAATCGTGACGTCATAACTCAGTAAACTCGCCTAATTTGTATGAGCGTATAAACAAATTTTATAATAAACTTCGAGCGACCCGCCCCGGCTTCGCACGGGTGCAGTGAAAAAATGGTTATGGTGGGTTATCCCTAAGAGATAGACATTTACCATCGCGGACTTTTTTGTGGATTTTTGTAAGTTGTACAATACTGTAGTACATTATTTTGGTCTATCTCGTAGGGTTCAGCCAGCGTTTGCAATATAAGCGCAAATAAACGTGCTTATTTACGACATCACATTAGAAACCTTTAAATTTATCAGTGTTTCTCTACTATATTATGCATTTATTATACATACAAACCTTCCTTAAGAATCACTCTATCTATTAAAAGAAACCGCGTCAAAATCCGTTGCGTAGTTTTAAAGATCTAAGCATACATACGGACATACAGCGAAAGCGACTTTGTTTTATACTATGTATTGATTGATTTGTTATTTGTACGTTTATAGGTATACTTTCTATATAAAAAAATGTTACATTTAATGTGAGAATGCTAGAAATGTGTTCGTTTCATTAGAATTACGTAAATAATAATTGCTCATTTTTTACTAGTCTAAAAACTATATAAATTAAAAATTAAACTGAAATTTCTATATTGACATACTTTCATGAGATATAAATTGCTCAAATCAGATAATTATAGTATAAAAACGGCCATAATCAGTTGTGGTCGTCAACCCTATTGTAATCTATGAGTTATTCTGATATATAAGCTATATTATTGTTGCGTTTTATTAAATTCATTCAGTAGTTTTTACGTGAAAAAAAAAAACATTCATCAATACAGGTTATCGCGTTTATAATTTTATTAGTAGGGATAATTTTACATACAAAAAAAAAGTTACTTTACATTTGTTCTCAATTTATGTATGGAACCCTAAAAACAAGCACAATAAGACGACCTCTATAGTCGAGTAGATAATACACCGGTTTCAAGGTGTCGCCATCTCTGAGGTCCCGGGTTCCAATCCCGGTGGGGGCAGATGTTTGTGTGATGATTACGAGCATTTCTACTCTAGTCATGGTTGTTGATATATATTTCTATAAAAAATATTTATATATGTATAATATATGTATGTCTATCCGTTACTATAGATCCCATAGCACAAGCCTTAGCTTAGTTTGGGCTAGGTTTCTAGTAAACTCCTTCTGCGCCGACGTCATGACGCAGAAGGAGGCGGCGGAGCGGGCCAGGGAGGCGGATCCCGAGGCCCCGGCATGCCGCCGCAGGCGTGCAGGGCGGAGGAGGCGCGAGTTCGCTCGCCTCATTCCTCCTGTCGGTGACCAGCGGGGACCAGGCCCGGGAGGGCTGATTCCTGCTATTCAAAGGTCGCCGTCAGTCGACGATCCCCTGGATGTCCCGGGGGATCGACGCCCCCCCAGCAAAACGGGGGGTGAGAGGGGCTCGCCGCGGGCGAGCCAATGACGCCGACGAGGTCGTGGAAGTGTACGTAAGTGTTCCCATGACCTTGTCAGGCAGTGATGCTGCTCTCTTCGACGTGTCTTCCTCCTCGTCTGATTAGGGGGAGGATGCGTCGACGATTGATGCGCTCCTGCCAAGGCGTCCCTGAGGGGCATTGTAAAAAAGAAAGGTTTATTGGTGTAATTATTATTATTATTTAATCTAAAAAATTGTATGTATTAAATATAGTATCGCTGCTTCAAAAATATATATATTTTAGGTCGCCTACAAATATAAAATTAAACCAATCGATTTCCGCTCTTGATCACCTGTACTAAGATACAGAATCAATTGATACTTTTAAAACAAACGACGTGTTCGTGTTCCGTATGAGTTATATTGAAAACAGAAATTATAGCTTTCGGCGCACGCGATGCACGTTCCACTCACCGTTTTAATTACTAGTTTGCAACTCATTGCTGCTTAATACTGGATACCATAAGCTAACTAGGTTGTCACATAGCAATGTACACAGGGCAACGTTTTTCATCTTCTATCTCATGCGTATTTTAATTACTGGTCAATTACGAGTACTCATAAGTGCTGTCTTGTTTGTTTTCATTGTTCCTGTTCAGTTGTTTAGGTATTATTATTCTTTAAGAACATTTATGAACTTATAATATAATATTGTTATGATTTTAATTTTACTACTAAACACGCGATAATAATTATAGTCATACATAACATTAAGAATGAGAAACATCTTTATTAGTTGTATTTCCTATATTATGTAATGGTAAGTGACTTCATGAATTATCCATATTGAAGTCATTTTCCAAATTGACGACTCTGTATCTATTGAATATAGGGAAAAAAAACAGCCCTTGCCGAGTTTCTTGCCGTTCTTCTCAGTACAAGGTCTCCCGCCGTAGATTTGCGAACCGATGGCGTAGCTTTTCGACTTTCACAAGTGCTTGTAACAGCCTAGACTGAATTAATGGTTTTGAATTTTAAGAAAAAATCCAAACAATCTTACATACGTCAGCCATTATCATTTCCTATCGAAATGGCGGCCTTCTCTAACACTTATGAAAATCGATTACATTGATTTGTTAAATAACTTTGATAGCTCGTATCTCGAAAACTTGTCACTTTAGGAGATTTTAAAAATCTAAAACTTAGATTAGTAAAATTTCTGTTTATGTCTGATATATATTTATATAGATTATATTAGTAGCAGCCATACTGCGAACAAACAAAATGGCGGACAATACGTAGGCCAAAAGTTTCCAATCCAATAAGTAATTATATTGACACGACAACTTGGATTTACAAAGCATCAAAAACTTATGGTAATCCATGGAAAATTTATGATAGATTAATTGGTATTATAATAAATAAATAAATGTTCAACTAATTCACGTGCGGCCATTTTCCCAAACGACTAAGGTCCAAATTCCTTGTTTGTGTATTTCCTGCTTCGCCCATTTTGTTGCCCGTGTTTTCCTCAAATTAGCTCCGAAGAAAATTTTAATTTGGCATCACGTTTGAATATTTTCGGTTGTTCTTGAGTTATAATATAAGTGTTGTAATTAATACGACATTTGACATCATATATCATCATTGGGTATAATTAATTATGATGTGATATTATTCATCATTGGTGTTTAGATGATAGACAAACTGGTGCCCGCGACTTCGTCTGTGCAGAATTAGTATTTCGTACATTTTTATTGTAGTAATAATTTCTTTCTGCTTCGCCCGCGTGGCCTATAGAGGGTTAAGGGTCATAGCTTTTGCCCACGGCTACATATGCGCGGAAATCGGTTTATGGCGCGAAGGTTTTATCGCGCTTCCCGTGGGACTATCCGTTTTTCCGAGATAAAAAATACCGCAAATCCTTGCTCAAGAATCACTCTATCTATTGATGAAAACCGCATGAAAATCTGTGCAGTAGTTTTTGAGCGAAACCTTTATTGCGCATCCCGTGGGATCTGTCGATTTTTCCGGGATGAAAAGTAGCCTATGTTACTCTTCATCCCTTCAACTACGTACTCCACGTAAAAAATCACGTCAATTCGCCACTCCGTTTTGCCGTGAAAGACGGACAAACAGACAGACACACTTTCCCATTTATAATATTAGTATGGATAATTCACTATTTTGACTATAATAGCTTACATATAAGATACAAATATATACTGGGGCGGTCCTTTTTGTAGGACGGATCTATTTAGGATGTATTTAAGACAAACAATTAGATTCGAATCAGTAAAGTGCTTCATTTGCATCATTTGTGTCAGTGACTCTGAACCGATTACATTGGTTCAGAGTCACTGATAAAAATTGTCATTGTCAATCGTGTAATCGTCGCGTATCGAATGAAACCGAGATGCATATGAGCGACGTGATCCGAAGCGCTCCGACTCTCGAGACGAATTTTCAAAACAATAGAAAACCAATTCGCATTCGAAATCGTGAGATTCGTATACGAATTACCGAATTCACTATTTCTGAACTTTCATTTTGTGCGTTGTGCAACGAATGGTTCAGCCCACTCGTTTTTGATTTCTACTAGTAGAATATCGAACGCTAAAGTGACCTTGACAGTGATCCGTTTCACGTGTTCTGTTTTCTGCGTGAAACGGAATTTAATTAAGAATTTGTTTTTAATGACAACACTGAATTGGAGCGATTCAAAAATCAAAAAAATTATAAGCAGTTGAAAATAATTTCACGCACGATTTATATTCGTATTAGAATTCCAAATTCACGTCTAATGATTCAAAAATACGTCTCCAGAACTATTTAATTATCTCAATCGTGCGAGCGCCGCGTGCCGATTGAAACCGAGATGCAATTGAGCGAATGATTCATTTGAAGCGCTGTTAGAGATTTGAATCAGTGAATCACTTGGAAGAAACGACTCACTGAGTCGTTTCTGTAAAGATTGACACATCTCTATAAACAATTCCATCATACATTACATACGTCTAACTGTAGCGGTTTTGGCAGCGCGCGATTTGTTGATTTTTCCCTACTCATTTGACACTTATCATCATATTTTGAACAATTTACAAAAAAATATGTACCTAAAGGCTATAGAAATATATATATATTTTTTTGCTATACACCTTACGGAGTACTAGATACTAGAATATATATAAAATAATAATCTAAATACGTAATATGTAGGAGGTAGGCATACAAACAATAACTTATGTTATTTTTATTGTAAGGTCATATTTACACATACATTTTATATAATATATGTGTAAATAATTTTAATTTCATTTAAAAGTCTCAACCCTGTTTTCTAATGCATACACATATTAATATTCCCTAAATTTAGATTCGTTGAAAATGATTTATATTAACTGAAATAGTAACACATAAATTTTCACGAATGACTAGGTGTTTACACAGTGTTTATGACAAATTCGGAACACCAACTTGACTATATTTGCTCCGTCTAAGGCGGCACACATCGCCTACGCTTACAATGTATGTATAATCTACGCCTACATATTTTAAAGGTTAACCATAATATTTAACAGGTAAACCCTCGCCTTATTTTGAAAGATCAACATGATATATTTATAGTCGTCAACTAGGCTCCATTTTGCAATTTTGTTGTATATTTTTACCGAAAAAGTGCTATGGAATCAGTGCCTAATTAACCCTTAGGCTAATTAGGCTGCAGCCTAGAGCGCGACCGTAACAGCGTTCTTACAATTAGCCTAGGACGGTGAGAACTTTTGATCAGTCGCTGTTTGGAATACTTGTAAACATACTATAAGACAAGACAGGCAAAACATTTCCTCAAAGTCTATATTCATCACACATATCAGACACGATTGTCAATTGTCCTCAACTTCCTCTAAATTAACATACATACTATAAAGAGGAAAGGTGACGAATACATTTTACGTTGGCAAATGTTTTTAGTATAGTCACTACATAGTAGAAACAAAGTCGCTTTTTCTACGCAAGGAATTTGATGCAGTTTTTTATAGATAGAGCGATTGAAGAGGAAGGTTTATATGTATGATAACATCAATTAAATGGAGAGATACTGTTATTTTGGAAATTTCTAATGTGATGTATGTAAATAATTACATTTTTTCAACATGTGAACATACATAAAATTTTCGTAAATAATTTGATCTGATAATGTCAAAGAACTCAGAAACTCAAAGTTGTTTGAATTCACCTAAACCCCACTTGGCTAATGTAGTTACCCACTTGGCTTAATCACCAAATCTAGTTAGATTAAGTAACTCGGTGGGGAAGTATTCGAGTTGCTTGTCATGGCGAAGACCTAGACAACTTGTATCAAGCGAATAATTCGCAACTTGCAGATTTAATCGGAAACGGACGCACCTGCGACAAACGGACGCCAGTGGGGAATACGAAGTTGATATTAGCAGATAATAGACGGAACGGGAACCTAACTCACACCTGACTTTAAGGGACCGCATACAAATGAAACAGGAATATTGTATAATACATTAGAATCCTCTCACAGTTTTTTGGATTTTATCAAAAATATTGTACCTTTTCAAAAGTAATTTAAATGGCTTAACTAAATCTTAAAAATAACTTAACACAAACTTTGAAAACCAAGTTAAAAAAGACTTTATTATTCAGTTAGCACTTTAATGTTAATGCGTATGTTAAAATGAATGTGTAGAGTGGCAAGAAAGGAATGAATATATCAGGGGAAGTCTGAAAGTGAACTACTTTCAGACTATTCTATTGTTGATCTATTGTTGATAAATTACTGGACTGGATATTACTGGTATGAAGACAGTGGATAAGAGTATAGCGAGACGAAGGTGCCAGAAAAGATGGACGGACTGTGTGAACGATGATATGTTGAAGAATGTTGATAATGATGAATGAACGAAATTGATGGTAAAATAGGGAGTGACAGAGGAGAGTGGAAGGCGAAGACAAGTTGCACCGACCCTATATAAAATTGGGAGCAGGGTAGGACAATGAAGAGAAAAAATAAAAATATTTAAAACATTTAGTTTGGTTTGATTAGTTGAATAAATATTTATGAACTAAGCTCCAAACCATACTGTATTTAAGTGAAGTATAAAAGAACATTTGTAAAAATTATCAGAGAAATGGTGTCAATATTTCTCCCTGGTTCACTCTCAAAATGATAGGTTTTCCAACAGACTTATTGTTACTAATGGTAACTTTGTGCCCCACGGAATAAAAATAAGAGATAATAAGACTAATTACTTTTAAAGAGACACCTTACGTTTGAGTTTATTTAAAAGTATTTGATGAATAAACCTGTCAAAAGCCTTTGGAATGTCATAAAATATACAGATTACATATTGTTTACGTTCTCAATTACCAAAAATGTGTTTGAGTAGAACAGAATATAACTTTATTGTACATAAATAATAATATGTATATACTACTAATTGTAGAAAGAGCAACTTTATAAATTAGAAAAGAATAGATTGGGTTTTCGAAGTCTCTTATTATAATCCCTTAGTAGAATGTGTCGCCAGTATAATGAGCTCGTCAGGGGTTACGCAGACGCAGGAATTGATTGCGATATTTTTCATTATATGTAGTTTTAAGAATTTATTGTCAAATAATTTAAGATAACTTGTGGTTTAATTGTAAATAATGTATGTATTTTTTTCTTTTTATTTTTATCTATGTTTTGTTTTGCTTTGCTTATCCTTTGATACTCGGAAATTGAGTTTTGTTATTCCAAGATGAAGGATGTTATTCGCAGCACCTTAACAATACAATAAGTAGAATGTACATATCTTGGGTTTCAACCTAGCTTCTGTAACCTGTTCTGTACGTATAATTAAATAAATAAACAAAAAACATGAAAAGCTGTATGCTCAGAATTGCGCTTGCAGTACTCATCACGTTGCACTTTTGTTAATAAAAGTAATTTGTAATGATTAGCTTTTAATTAAATATTTTAGTACAGCTTAGATTTCAATCAAAGGTTCAAGCTAAAAAGAGTAGACCGCGATGATTGGTGTACTGGTATACCCTTCTTCTTTCTTTTGCTCTGCTCCCAACTTTATTTGGGCACTATAATTTTAATATCAATCCTCCTTGTTCTCTGATCTAGATTATGATGCTTTATCTTTTCATCGATAAATCTATACTAATATTATAAAGAGGAAAGATTTGTTTTGTTGTTTGTTTGTAATGAATAGGCTCCGAAACTACTGGACCGATTTCAAAAATTCTTTCACCATTGGAAAGCTACATTATCCCTGAGTAACATAGGCTACTTTTTATCCCGGAAAAATCGTCAGATCCCACGGGATGCGCAATAAAGGCTCCACTCAAAAACTACTGCACCTGCATCTTCATGCGGTTTTCATCAATAGATAGAGTGATTCTTGAACAAGGTTTTGCGGTATTTTTTATCTCGGAAAAAACGGATAGTCCCACGGGAAGCGCGGTAAAACCTTCGCGCCATAAACCGACTTCCGCTCATATGTAGCCGTGGGCAAAAGCTATGACCCTTAATCCTCTATAGACCCAATCCCGAAATCCACGCAGGCGAAGCCCCGGGCAGAATGCTAGTATATTATACATTTATTATACTGACAGATACATATTTTCAGTATAAGAAAGTCATTAGTAGATAATATATAATTAGATTACGTTATTTATTACCTAAAGTATGTGAAAACCTTAATTATTATACGCAGTCATTGTAATGTAAATATGCAATTCTACTTCTCATGCTTGAGGTTATACCATGATGATAGATTGCGGATTTGACTACTGTCTCTTATCTGTTTGTGACATTATCCAATAGATGGCAGCACAGTGAGCCACGTGGCGGAACACAGTTGCACATTTGATTTTAAAAGGTGTAATGATTCGTTTAGTCGACTTGGTCAGCGACATTATTCAGTCAGTCGGGAAAAGTGCAAGTCATAAAAGTCACGCTAGTATTCCAATGCTTTAAATAAATAAACCGTTATTTCTTGAAGGTATTTGATATTGTTCTCAACAAATATAACAAAGTCATAACCTAAAATGGTACAAGTTTAGTGAAAATACAACAATTATTCATTTATCATTAATCACATATTCAAATAATAAACGTAAGCTGTAACTATAAACCGCAACCAATATTAAACAACCTCGTAATTGGGTGTAATTACAATGGTTACACAAGATTATGTATAAAGGTCATGAAGATAGCATGAATTATGTAATAAACAATATTAAATAAGTTGCTATCTAAATATAACAAGTGCAAGTCAGTGCTGCTAATTGCGCAATAGACATGTGTCAATCTTTACAGAAACGACTAAGTGAGTCGTTTCTTCCAAGTGATTCACTGATTCAAATCTCTAACAGCGCTTCAAATGAATCATTCGCTCAATTGCATCTTGGTTTCAATCGGTACGCGGCGCTCGCACGATTGATATAAGTAAATAGTTCTAGAGACATATTTTTGAATCATTAGACGTGAATTTGGAATTCGAATACGCATACAAATCGTGCGTGAAATTATTTTCTATTGCTTACAATTTTTTAGATTTTTAAATCACTCGAATTCATTGTTGTAATTAAAAACAAATTCTTAATTAAATTCCGTTTCACGCAGAAAAATTCAAAATCACAACAACAAAAACAAAAAACCGGCGATGACCCACACGTGAAACGGATCACTGTTAAGGTCACTTCATCGTTGGATATTCTACTAGTAGAAATCAAAAAGGAGTGGGCTGAACCACTCGTTGCACAACGCACAAAATGAAAGTTCAGAAATAGTGAATTCGGTAATCGTATACGAATCTCACGATTTCGAATGCGAATTGGTTTTGTATTGTTTCAAAAATTCGTCTCCAGAGTGCGAGAGCGCTTCGGATCAGGTCGCTCAGTTGCATCTCGGTTTCACTGATACAATTGAATCAATATCAATATTTATATCAGTGTATTCGTATCATGTATCAGATATCCGAATATTTGTATCAGTAATTCTGAACCGATTTAATCTGTTCAGAGTCACTGATACAAATGATGCAAATGAATCACTTTACTGATTCGAATCTCTGTACTGACCCGGATACAAATGATCCAATCTCAACAAAGAGACGTTTTTTCCATCACTACTGCGTCAGCTATCGCGCGCTCCTCGGCTGTTGTACTTACGTTAACGATTTGTCGAGTCTGCTCAGCGATTGTTTCATAATTATTGTCAACGAGGCCTCGGCATGTTATGATAACGTAGGTAAATAAGTTAAGATGATCATATAATGATGTGAGTTCACGATTACATAAAACCTACACACAGTATAAAACAAAGTCGCTTTCTCTGTCCCTATATCCCTATGTACGCTTAAATCTTTAAAACTACGCAACGGATTTTGATACAGTTTTTTTTTACAAGCTTTTATTTAGTTTCACCTGTCCCGTTGTCTGTCGTTCTGTAATCAAATCTTGCAACTTAAATTTGATCTTTTTCCCGGTTTCCGATTGGTGCTGAAATTTGGTATACACGTTTAGTTCGGATGACAATGGCATGATTAACTGTGTGACGTCATTCTAAATCCCACATGGCGGCGTATCCAATATGGCGGACCAATTATTTTTAATGCACTCCTATTTTATTAGATAGAGTAATTGAAGAGGAAGGTTTATATGTATTATAACATAACATACATTTAATAATAATATAAGCACCCCACATGTTTTGTTCAATAATATCAATTTTTATTCAATCAATTTTAAATGCGTGTTTTTAATTTTTTTAAACTATAATTTATTATATACCTACACAGTTTTACAGACTGGAAAGCAATATTCGCCATTCACAGTAGACCGTATGTTTTTCTACTGCATAGGTAGTTTAATAAATAACTACTCTGTAACTATTGATTAAGTGATAATATCTGTGTTGCGAGGATGTTCAGATCTTCACCATATATTTTTGCTAGTCGTTCATATGATCACTCTGCTTTCCTTTCCACTTTGTTGTCTCAAAAATCAAAATTAACTTTATTCAATATGACTTTATAGAAAGTTCTTTTGAATCGTCCAAATTTTTTTTCCTGCCACCCATTCATATTTGTAGGGCACTGGTTAAGCATTGTAGCGAACCGAACCAATACATTCTATATAGGAACGATGTTTGAAAGTTTTATTTTTTTCCTCGGGAGAGGAAGGCTGAGGATCCATCACAAGGTGGACACCAGGATGGCGTGCGCAGCTCGAATTACGGATCTGCCGTACTCCCGAACCTCGAAGCTTGGCTCCACGGGAAGGAGGAGGTCACCTACCGATTGACTCAGATACTTACCGGGCACGGCTGCTTCGGTGAGTATCTGTGTCGAATAGGACGGGAGGGATCGACACATTGCCACCACTGTGCATCCGACCTTGACTCGGCCCAGCACACGCTGGCGGAGTGCCCCGCGTGCGCCTCCGAGGGCCGAGTCTTGGTCGTAGAGATCGGGCGAGATCTGTCTCCGCCGGCATTGATTGCGGCAATGCTGGCGGACAAGGAGCTTGGAGGGCTGTGGCCTCCTTCTGTGAAGCAGTGATGCTCCAGAAGGAGGCTTCCGAGCGGGGTCGGGAGATGGCCGATCCCGCTCGAAGGAGGCGGCGACGGGCTCGGTAGCACAGCTGCGGCGCTGCCGCGGGTCGCCGGCGGGCGCGAGGAAGTCGCGACCGCTACGGCGACCCTTCCGTGGCCGGGGGGCGTCGTTGGTGGAGGAGACCGGGGGAGGTAGTGTAGCCACCCCCGAGGAGGGCTCCCCTGTATCGACGGGGGAGCGGAGACTGGGGGTTCCCGGAAGTAGCTTGGTAGTTCCCGGGGGCTCCCTACATGCCTGAGGAAGGCCATTCCTGAGGTTTTTAGTGGGTAGGCCTCCTCGTTCTGGGGAGGAGAGCCCCACATAACTGCCGGCTCGCCACAGCCGGGGTATGCAATTTAATGCACTTTCCTCCGGGGAACAAAAAAAAGAAATAAGGTGGACACCAGGATACCTCCGCAACGGCAAGTGTCACGGGGGTTACGTTGGACTCTGCGCGGCCAGAGCGCTCTGACCACGTGACCTGCCGACTGAACTCAGCCTGTGCCTAAGTTCTAAGAGCCATATAGGCAAATCGTGAGGGTATGTATGTATGTATGTGAGGGTGTTCAGGGGAGGGGCGATGCAGCATAGGCCCATAAAAGGGGTCCAAATCGCTTGGAGATGCGCGGGAAGCCAAAAGCCGGCCTTATCATGAGGGAAATATACAAAGGTTGAGAGATTTTATATACGATGCTAACAAAATTATTGAAATTCCATATAATACCATAAATACCTCTGTCTAGCTGCTACACCAATGTATCATCTTTATTTATTGGGCTGTAAGTTTGTTACTACTTCTCATTAGGAGTAGCACTTTTGTATTGCAACAATTTTGTATTATCTCAAGTAGTACCAATTTCCATGACAAAATGGCCGCCGGCTGTTTCATGAAGGGGAACCCTTTAAATTATATTCGACGTATATATAGCAGAGGAATTGTATTTAAATACATGATTAGAGGGTTTACTCGTATAAATAGACATTCTCAAGTTAACATGTCTCGAGTTTTACGCCTACTCAGTTTGGTTCGTGATTTTCTCTTAGAAAATGTATTCAGATACATTTTCATAGGTTTTCATAGGTTCGTTGATTGAAGAAAACATTTAGATAAAGATGTTTGTTTCGCCATTCAATCACGATAAATATTATGAAAATATAACTGTTTTCAAAATTAATGATGCAACGGAAGTGTCTTAGCGGAACCAGAAACGGAAACAGATGTCAAAAGTGAATTTTAGCAAAAACAGAAACGGAAACGGAAGTATAAATAATATAAAAAAAAAACAAATTTACAAATAATCTACTTGCAAAATAGTACTGAAAATTGTAAAAAGGCGCGTTTACTTTTTCATTAACGGCTTTGTGCGCGAAAGACTAAGGTGCCGACGCGTATACAGCCAAAACAGCAAATTACATAATTTTACAAAATAAATATATTCTTTTAATATTAAACTAAGTATTTATTATTAGGTATCTTCTTCTTTTGCTTTCTCTTGCCCTGTTTTAGATTGATTAGTTTTGTTTTGTATTGTATTTTGTATTAATGTATTGTATGTATATGACAAACTTTATAATGGGCTGTATATGTTTTTTTTAGTTAAATGTTAGGATCATGATCAGTTTTTCATGTAAAGTTGTGTTAAGTAAAGTTTGCTAGATAAATAAATAAATATATAAATTTTAGTGAATTTGACGCTGAATTCGAGTGATTCAAAAATCTATAAAATTGTAAACAGTAGAAGATTGTGATGCCAAATATATATATATATATATATATATATATATATATATATATATATTATATATATTAATATATATTATATATATAATATATATATATATATATATTATATATATATATATATATCACCGCTGACTATTTAGTCAGCGGTGATTTCAAAATCGTATTCGTAATTCAAAAATACGTCTCCAGGGCGCTAGAAAGCTCCAATTCAATTGGAAGTTTTATGAGAGTCAAACGAAGTTACAGCTCCGGGGATCAGATGAGCGTGCATAGAACGAGGCAGCTCATTTTAGTTTCATTTCAGTTCCGTAGCCAAATGGAAATAAATGGAAAAAACGGCACCCTTATGCATTCGTCACGTCTGTCTGTATCTCCGTCCGTATTAGGGTTTCTCAATTCTCGAGCTTTTTTATTTCTCGGAGCAGGAGAATTCTCGACCACTATTTCTCGGAAATTCTCGGTTGTCGAGATATATGGTTTTTTTTTTTAAATATGTGTTAACAACAAAACTACGCTTTTTATGCAATATCTAACAACATTTATCAATCAACAACATTTATTATTAGTTTCAATTGACTTTAACTTAAGTAAATATATAAAATTTTTATTAAACGAAATAAAATCTAGCGAGATCTTTTGTCATTATTTCTACACACCAATTTTGGGACTAAATAGTCTTCATCTTTGGGAAAAACAAATAAAATATCTTCTAAAAACAATGCCATCATGTCACCACAATATAATTTAGTACCTTACATTACATACTATATATTTTACTTTAGTCTCTGTCTGTACTACAAACTTTTCTATTAAAATGTATAATTGAAACGACAGTTTTTGAATTAGGTATAAAAATCAAACAATCAGACTAGCTTCATAATTACAATGAATAACAATAAGGTACAGGTAACTTATTTTAGTCCAACTTTTCAATATAAATTTTCAATATTTTGATGTATTTAGACATTTTTGTTACGTAAGTATACTTACGAATCTAATTAATAATTAATAATCAGACTAATTATAACCACAATTTAAAGAGGAAACTGCTCCAAAAGCTAGCCCACTAGGTATTGTTATTATTTAGGGAATAAGCTTTCAAAAATACGAGGGCATTTAAAGCATTATCTGAAAGTCGGATTCGTATTAAGTTTTAAAAATTGTTGACTTAATTTCTCGATTTCTCGACCACTTTTTTCTCGTCTCGAGTAAGGCAAAATTTCTCGGGAATTCTCGATTCGAGAATTCCCGCAGAGAAACTCTAGTCCACATGTCACAGTCGCTTTTTCCGAAACTATAAGAATCATATATCTGAAACTTGGTAAGAAGATGTATTCTGTGAACCGCATTAAGATTTTCACACAAAAATAGAAAAAAATATTGTGGGTATCCCCCATACTTTTTTTATTACCCATACCAGGGACCTATCTATAGGGTATCTATAGATAGGTCTTCAAAAATGATATTGGCGCTTCTAATATATTTTTTTAACTGAATAGTTTGTGCGACACTTCCAAAACAGTAAAGTCCCCCTCCATATTCATCACGCAAACATCTGCCCCCATCGGGATTCGAACCAGGAACCTCTGAGGTGGTGACACCTTTAAAACGGTATACTAACCACTTGACTGAAGTCTTTGGATGTTTGTACTTATTATTAAATAAACCTCTCTTTCTCTAGCCTCCCTCTCTAAATTAGGTGAAATAAAAAATCTTAAAAACCTAATAAAATGTATACATACATATATGCCTTGTTCCAATGGGGTAGGCAGAGACCACCTCTCTCCACTTGCTACGATCCTGGCACACTTCTCTTGCTTCCTCCACTTTCATGAGCGTTTTCACGCATGCTCGTCGGTGCGAGTACTCTTGGCCCGGCCTTTCTTTAGGACATCTTCGATTTTGATCGAGATATGTCCGCCTAGGTCGACCTGCACCGATTCTTTCCATCATTGTTACCTTGTGTATCTCTTTCGTTAATCTTCTTTCATTCATTCTTTCAACATGGCCGAACCATCTAAGCATCCCTTTCTCTATCTCTGTCACTACATCTTCAAATACGCCGCATCGCTCCCTTATCACACTTTTCCTGACTTTGTCTTCAGACTCACTCCAATTAGACCTCTCAAGCTTCTCATCTCCACAGCATTAAAATGTATAATGTTAATTAAGTTCGTATTTATTTGTGTATTGATTTTGTTCAGAATCTAATGTAATATAATTATGTGGACACTTAATTGGTTTATTTTAGTGAATTTATTTTGTTTTTATGTATTAAAAATAAGAATATAAAATAAATATTTGTTACACTTACACCAATTAGCCTAGCCCAAACTAAGCTATATAAGGCTTGTGCTATGGGATCTAGGGCAACGGATGGACATACATTTATTATAAATAAATTATATTGAAATATATGTATATCAACAACCATACATAGGTACAAATGCTGGCATTCATCACACAAACATCTGCCCCCACCGGGATTCGAACCCGGGACCTCAGAGATGGCGACACCTTGAAACCGGTGTACTATCCACTCGACTATGGAGGTCGTCAAATTATTATGCCTGTTTGTGTCCCTAATTAGAAAAATAAATAAAATAAATTGAAATTTGTAAATTAGAAATCAAATTAAACAAAAGTACGTTGATAATAGGAGAATGTAAAATGTGCTCAACTTAATGTTATTTTCCTTAGGTTGATTAAGTTTTTACTTATTTTGAGATAAAAATAAGTAGTGATATGTTAAGTAAGCGTTTGCCAGATTTCACGCAAGTGTTCCTTATCTTAACCTCAGTGACATATACAAGGAAAATAATTTTAAACCAAAACATGCACACAAAAACATCGACCAACAGACATTGATAAAAACCGAGGATAAATATATTATTAACTAGCTGACCCGTGCCCACTTCGTTGGGCTTAATATTAATAATCCCCGAAGCAAGCACGAACGCGAATCGAATTAAACTCGAAGCCCGTTTTTTCTCCGATTCACTTTGCAAAACGAACTACCACGTAAAAGCCTTTTTATTTCTCGGTTTTTTATATAACCTATGACACTCAGCAATAATGTGGCTTTCTATTGTGAAAGAATGATTAAAATCGGTTCAGTAGATCCCGAGATTACCCCTTACAATTTAACAAATATAACAAACACACAAACTTTGCTTCTTTATAATATTAGTATAGATTTATTTGTGTGGCTAATTTGAGATTTAACTCGTTGCAGAGTAATGATAGTATGATAAAACTGAGCCATGTACTTTCCATATCTTCGTGTTTCTATTTTAAAATCAACACGGATTGAAAAACAATCGCACAGAGTACTTCGGCAATATATTATCGATTAGAATCTTAATATAGAGCCTGGCATAGGAATCGAATGCTTGGCCTTCGCAATCATGGCCGCTTATTCCCCAGAAACTCCAACAAACGTTCGCTTATTTGTTCCATCGGCTTAATGTAATCTGTAATTCGGAACTATTTTCAGAGACCGGCCGAACTATGAGAGTTATCCAAACAAATGCCGCAAGTTATCTAATTTAGTTATTGTAAACTTTGTTTATTAACATAAAAGTTCGTGGGTTCTGCGGTTTGTTTGTAGACTACTAAAACCAGCGACTGATCAAGAGTTCTGACCGCCCTAGGCTAATTATCAGCCTGAGATAGGCATCACAGATGTGTGTTACGGTCGGCCTAAAAGAACGAATCGAGTCAATTCAGGAATTAATAGGCTTGTTGCCTAAATTTCAGTAGTAGATACTAATATACTTGATGCCTATTCTATACAAAATATTATTAATTTTGAAAAAAAATGCTTATTTTATAAGAAATTTTGCATTTAATTATTTGACATTAGTCATCAAAAACGCTCATGACTGTCATGGCGTCTTGAATGACGTCACGCCGTGCAAAACACAGCTGTTTTAGTATCGGAATATTCGGTATTGTGAAGTTATTTTAATACAAAATGGATTCATCGTATTACAAGTACTGCATAGTGCCCAGTGTACAAGCACAAGTATAAAACACCAAAAAAATTATTTATATACGTGCCAAACAATCAGCAGATACGTAAAAAGTGGCTGACACTCGCGAGAAGGAATGATGCCCATTCTTTTTCGCACTTCCACAAGACACTTGGGAATGACATTTTGACTTTGACGTTTCGCACGGCGTGACGTAACACTTTTTAATTGGTGTTTGCTGTCACGTGACTTATGGCTTATTTTGTGCATTTTATTTTATAAAAATATAAATAATCAAAAGTTATTATTTTATAAAACTTTGTTTTTTCATAATTAAATGATCATCTTAATAGTTATGCAACTTAATGCATCAGATTTGTTCATAGGATACAAGCCTATTATAAGAAGGCGCCTCTGATAGTGTGTTACGGTCGGCCTAAAAAGAACCGAATCGAGTCAAGTCAGGAATTAATTGTCCGCCCCCCGATCCTCGCGCCCCTATGCTACAGCCTAATTAGCCTAAGGGCACTAATTAAAACTTATGTAATATATTTAATCAGGCACTGACTAAAACTTATGTAATATTTCACAAAATACTTTTTATAATGAGAAATTGATTAATATAATATTTAATTTTATATAATGAATGGAGAAATAATATATTTTTAGGGTTCCGTACCTCCAAAGGTAAAAACGGAACCTTATAGGATCACTTTGTTGTCCGTCCGTCCGTCCGTATGTCACAGCCATTTTTTCCATAACTATAGAGCCATACTGTTGAAACCTTGGTAGATATATTCTGTAAACCGTAAAGTGTTAAGATTTTGATGCAAAAAATATATATATATATATTGGGTGCTCCCCATACTTAGAACTGAAACCAATTTTTTTTTTCACCACCACTACGTGTGTGGTATCTATGGATAGGTCTTCAAAAATGATATCGAGGTTTCTAAAATATTTTTTTCACACCGTATAGTTTGCGTGACAGACGCTTCCAAAGTGGAAAAATGTTGACCCCCCACCCCTCCAACTTCTACAATATGAAAATGTACATTACTAAAAAAACTACCAACGAAAATTGTTTTGAACGAGATCTAGTATGTAGTTTTTTTTAATACTCGTAATTTGGTATACCGCTTCGTTTAATTCCATAAATCAATGGTACGGAACCCTCTGTGCGTGAGTTTGACACGCATTTGGCCGATTTTTTCTCAGAAACGCATATCACATACTCAGGCCTCCTATCTCTCAAAGCAATGACAAAATTAAATTTCTAAATCAACGCAATAAAAAGATTGCATGTTTTGACATTTGCAAGGGAATCAAAACCTATAGGGTACTGTCAGTTGACCTAGAATCATGAAACTTGACACAGTAAGCACAAGTAAAGGAAAAACTCCGAAAACCGTTTTGTAGTTATTTCTTGTTCTACTATTGTTTTTTTTTTGTTTTTTTTTAAACGTATACTATAGGGTACTGTCAGTTGACCTAGAATCATGAAATTTGACAAGAAACAATGCCGTGTAGCACAAGTAAAGGAAAAGCTCCGAAAACCGTTTTGTAGTTATTTCTTGTTCTATTATTGTTTTTTTTTTGTTTTTTTTTAAACGTATACTATAGGGTACTGTCAGTTGACCTAGAATCATGAAATTTGACAAGAAACAATGCCGTGTAGCACAAGTAAAGGAAAAACTCCGAAAACCGTTTTGTAGTTATTTCTTGTTCTATTATTGTAATTTTTTTTGTTTTTTTTTAAACCCTCACTAGGATTTTTATCCTGTGTCGTGGGTGCAGTTAAATTTTATGCAGTTATTAGTGCAAATTAATCTTGCCGTTTCAACATCTGTAAGTTGACTTATTTTTTTACAGCATATGCTGCAGAACTTCTCTACGAAGTCTACGAGTATTTGATAGGGTCTCAATATGTGGATCCCAATGCAAAGTCGGATCCAAAGTAATACCCCAGAATTTAGTGAATTTCACAAATTCCACCACTTCATTATTCATTTTAACAATAGTGTTTACTTTTCTTACATTTGGTAATGAACATTTTATACATTTAGTTTTATTAGGGTTTATAGATAAATTATTAATCGTGAACCAGTGCAATACTTTTGAAAGAGTACTAGTTCGATAATATCGTGTCATATCCTACTCTTAGTTACTATCGTTTAAAACATTTCAACGGACGATCGAACGAACGATATTAATTTTGACATAAGAAAGCCTCAAAAGACAACGATGAATTGAATTTGACAGACGAACATTCGCAAAATAAACGTCAAATTTACGATAATTACAACGACATCTCCAACCGTGTCGTATCACTTTTCGCAAATTTAACGTAAATTTTGCGAATGTTTGTCTGTCAAATTCAATTCATCGTTGTCATTTGAGGCTTTCTTATGTCAAAATTAATAGCGTTCGTTCGGTGGAATGCTTTAAACCAGGGGTGGGCAACCTGCGGCCCGCGTGCACAAACTTTGGCCCGCGAACATATTTAAAATTTATATGGTGGCCGGCCTTTATTCAAAAGTTTTAATGATAGATAATTATAATGACACTCATTCCCAAACTAAATAACATAGCATTGATGAAATGTCCAATGACATTAAACAGACATTAAATGAAAAAATAAAAGATTGTCAGTGGTATTCACTAGCGGTCGACGGAAGTAAAGATTTAACTGACAGTTCCCAAATATGCATTTTTATAAGGGGAATTGATAAAAATTTTACTAATCCTGAAGAAGAAATGCGAACAATTCTATTCGAAAATGACTTTTTCGAAATCCAAATATAGATCGCGAATTACAGACGAGAATTTAGAAAGTAGCTTAGTACTTGCTACTACAAAAATTTAACCAGACAACTTCGATCATTTCGAAGCCAGACATAAATAACTTATCCACATATAAGCAGTGGCAGGTGTCGCATTAATATAACGACGTATTATAATTTTTTTCTAATGTAGTGCAGTAATAAAAAGTATTATAAATTAATTATCAGTAATATTTAATTTATGTTCAACTTCTAAAAATTTTCTTCACCGTTTTCTGACAACGTAATTTTACCTACAAAATCAATGTTAATGGCCCGCTCAAGTTTGGTTGTTTTCAATTTTGGCCCGCATTACAAAAAGGTTGCCCATCCCTGCTTTAAACGATAGTAACTAAGAGGACGAGAGTAGAATACGACACGACGAAGTCCACGATATATCGAATATCGTTTTTAAGAGTACGCCCCTTGAATAGTGAGAGAGGCATTTGAGGTGAGCATTAAAGGCAGAACGAAGGGTCTTATTATGGGATATGCATTTAGTAATTGAAAATGGGAATTAGGAGTGTTAGTGTTATTAACAATCTTATATATAAAAATGAATCGCAAAATGTGTTGGTAAGCTCATAACTCAACAACGCCTGGACCAATTTGGCCAATTCTTTTTTGTTAATGTTCATTGAAGTTCAAGGAGGGTTTTTACAATGAGGAAAATTCGAATAATTATCGGAAATACCCTAAAAACAGCCCTTTTATTTTCCCATGCAAACGTTTTCTAACTAAAACGTACAGTCGAATTGAGCTTTATTGTTATTGTATAAAGTTCATATTGCAAGCACTCACTGTTGTCTCAGCAATGAAGGTGTGTTCCTAACATCACAGAGTCAATTTGCGCTTTATTAACGCTACATATAGTTGAAATTCAATCATATCTATCAAAACAGTGTGCGTGCGTGCGTTGGAGCACAGAATATATCATTGGAGGATTTAATGTCACGTTCCAAATTGAATAGCCACAAAATGTAATAGGTCATTTAGACTTTTTTTGCGATTTGGTTGGCTATGCGACATCAATACATAGTATAAAACAAAGTCGCTTTCGCTGTATGTCCGTATGTATGCTTAGATCTTTAAAACTACGCAACGGATTTTGACGCGGTTTTTTTAATAGATAGAGTGATTCTTAAGGAAGGTTTGTATGTATAATAAATGCATAATATAGTAGAGAAACACTGATAAATTTAAAGGTTTCTAATGTGATGTCGTAAATAAGCACGTTTTTTTGCGCTTATATTGCAAACGCTGGCTGAACCCTACGAGATAGACCAAAATAATGTACTACAGTATTGTACAACTTACAAAAATCCACAAAAAAGTCCGCGATGGTATATGTCTATCTCTTAGGGATAACCCACCATAACCATTTTTTCACTGCACCCGTGCGAAGCCGGGGCGGGTCGCTAGTTATCTATAAAATAATTAGGAACAAAAAACTGCCACTGTACAAATCATTTTGACAGGACGAAGTCTGTCGGGTCCGCTAGTAGTAATAAAGCTCTTCCTACATATAATTAAACAAATTACCGTATATTCAATAGAAATTGCCATCAAAACTATATTTAATAGAAGTTATCTGTGGACAAAATTATCTCTGCATATATTTTAGTATGCATAATATAGTAAAGAGGCATCTTCAAAAGAGGCCAGACCAAGAGCATTTATTATTATGTTATATTAATTTATACAGAAAAAGTATTTCATAACAATTTTTTAGTATAAGTGAAAACACTTTTCCATCAAACTATTATTGATATAGTTTCAACGATAAACGATTGCTCTCAGATGAAAGTGCCCCCAATCGAGAGAACGAAAGTGCATCCATTACTTTTTTATACGTGACAAGCACAGACTAATGATTCTCATATTTATTTAGATAAAATTCCATCTGTACTCAAATGATAATTAATTCAGACACAAAATAAAATATGATTTATCACTTTGACAGTAAAAACTTAAATGATTTTACATTTTTATGGCTTGGCGTCAATTTCTTTATTAGTTCAACTGTCAACTTATAGGCGGGGAGCCGGTAACACTAAAAGTCCCGTCATAGCGGAATCAAAAAATATTTATTTAAATAAATAGTACATATGATACCGAGCTTAGTATCCTATACTGATGTACTATTCATTTGAATAAATATTTTTTGAGTCCGCTATGACGGGATTTTAAGTGTTACCGGCTGCGGACTATTATAACTAAAGTCTATATCAAGCATAGTCTCGGGATTTGAATAGATTCCCATTCATACAAGAAGTTTACAAATTATTATAATTAATAAATACAAAGATATGTCTATGTACATATTCTTAAGCCTTTTTCATATGGGAGTAGGCATAGAGCATAATTTCCACTTGCAAAGATCCAAACTAAACAAATGCACGCTCGTCGGTTACTGGTACAGTTGTGGCCTTCCTTCAGTATATCATCTATTTTTTTTTTACGGCAATGCTGGCGGACGAGGGAGGTTGGAGGGCTGTGGCCTCCTTCTGTGAAGTAGTGATGCTCCAGAAGGAGGCCGCCTAGCGGGGTCGGGAGATGGCCGATCCCGCTCGAAGAAGGCGGCGCCGGGCTCGGTAGCACAGCTGCGGCGCCGCCGGTGGCCGGGGGGCGTCGTCGGTGGAGGAGACCGGGGGAGGTAGTATAGCCTCCCCTAAGGAGGGCTCCCCTCTAGGCAGGGGAGCGGAAGCTGGGGGTTCCGGAAGTTACTTGATGTTCCCGGTGGCTCCCTACATGACATGCCTGAGGAAGGCCATCCCTGAGGTTTTTAGTGGTAGGCCTCCCCCTTCTGGGGAGGAGAGCCCCACATAACCGCCGGCTCGCCACAGCCGGGGTATGCAATTTACTGCATTTTCCTCAGGGGAACAAAAAAAAAAAAAAAAAAAAAAAAAAAAAAAAAAAAAAAAAAGGCAGCAAACGAGCAAACGGATCATCTGATGGTAAGCGATAACCGTTGCCCATGGACACCCGCAACACCAGAGGAGTCACAGATGCGTTGCCGGCTTTTTAAAAGGGAACAAGAGGGAAGGAGGGGTTGGGTCTCCTCACTCACTCGGCGAAACACAGTGCAAGCGCTATTTTACGCCGGTTTTCTGTGAGGCCGTGGTATCACTCGGTCAAGCCGACCCAATTCGTGCCGAAACATGGCTCCTACGAAATTCTTTGGTACTTTTTGGTCCAAGTATGTTCATCTTCCCTACCAACTGGCCTATATATATTTGCGTCATAAATTTCTTTAATCATCTCCTCCATTCAAGCCGTAGGGCCCTTATGGCCAAGGCTAAGGCTGAGTTTAGTCGGTAAGTCACGCTGGTCAGACCTCAAGCCGGCGTGGAGTCCGACACGTATAAATTATTTTCCACTAGACAATTAATCAACTCGGGTGCGTTCATAAAACTAACACAACCCTTCATCCCTTTTTTCCGAAATAAAAAGTAGCCTATGTTCTGTCTCAGGGTCTAAAGATTGTCTGTACCAAATTTCATCAAAATCGGTTGCGAGCTTTAAGCGGGAAAGCATAAGAGACAGACAGACAGAGTTACTTTCGCATTTATAATATTAGTTGGGATACAAGAATTAGTAGTATTATTTTTTTAGTAAGAGTTTTTTTACTTAGATTTTCACAGCTTATACGAATCCATCAAGAGCCTCGTTCAGCGTTGCCAGACGTAACGATAGAGTAAATCTGATTTAAAATATTATTTTTTGTTTTAAATACATTTTCTATGGCTACTTTTGCTATCTATTAAATAATAGTAAAATAATAAATATTAGTTACACCAATTAACCTAGCCCAAACTAAGCTCTGTAAGACTTGTACTATGGGATCTAGGGTAACGGATAGACATACATATATTATACATATATAAATATTTTTATAGACATATACCAACAACCATGACTAAGGTACAAATGCTCGCATTCATCACACAAACATCTGCCCCCACCGGGATTCGAACCCGGGACCCCAGAGATGGCGACACCTTGAAACTGGTGTGCTATCCACTCGACTATGGAGGTCGTCATATTGTCACGTAAACGTAATTTTAAGTCAAATAAAAAGATAAATATTTGAAAACCTTTGATTATATACGTTTTTTTACTTATGTCTCGCTTCTGACGGAAGAATCCCGCTATTTCACTCAAAAGTACCAAAGACCCTGTTTAAGGACTTATGAGTTTCGGACCGCGGAAAAGGAAATTTAAAAAAGTAATAAAAAAAAAGATTTTGACATTACGGTTTCGGTACTTGACTGTCACTTCGGATTTTTTCACGGCATTTTTATTGAGTTTATTTACGGCGGATTAATAATTGATCATTTACGGAAGTGTAGGTTATCATAGTGTATTTAAATTACCATTGGACTAATATTTGCATATTCCTGAAAGACGGGATTGGATTGGAAAAGTGGTCGGCACGCGTTCTCCTATTTTTATACTACAAGTATTGTAATATATGATATTATTTATAACCACATACGGTAGGGCACATTAGTACACACAAAACACACAATTCAAGCAAAGCCAGAACTACGGACCGGTAAGCAATATTATAACAATATAATTAAATAATATAAGAAAATAACGGGCGTTCGGGAAAACGCAACATTTTTTTGTAGCAGAGCGTGGTTTACTTTTCGGTTACGGACCTGTTATTTTGTAAATTCTTTGATTTGTACTTATATGCGTAACAAATATATTTGACATCGGTGTCAAACGGGTTTACATTAAATTTAATTTGGGGTTATATTAGGTATTGTTTTTTTTTTCTGTTGTTTTGTATTTACTTTAATTATTAAAATGTCGGACGGTTACAACGAAATTCGTCGCATATTACAATGGTTGGTAAGCGCATTTTCTCTGGTGAGTAGACCAGACAGGGTTGAGGCCTTGAAAGAGCGGGCTTCAAATGCGAACAGATACATGGCGGATCTGGATCAAGCTTTACAAATGTGTTATGATAGGGCTGACATGAATCCAGACAATGAAACTTTGCAGGCAAGGTTGATTCAAGCTCAGGCAGACTACAAGCAATGCTTAGAATATTATGACAGCATTATTCAGGCGGTAAGGACACTGGATCTGGCCAGTAGTCCCACGGTTAAGGGTCAGTCAAGTAGTAATGCCTCAATTTATACTAGATTGCCGGATTTAAATTTGCCCAAGTATTCTGGTGGGTATGAAACTTGGATGTCATTTATTAACATTTTTGATTCTTTGGTACATTGTCGGATGGATATATCACTCTCACAAAAATTAAGTTATCTGTTGAGTTGTCTATCGGGAGACGCTCACCAGGTTATTTCACATTTAACCATAACAGATAACAATTATGAGACTGCAAGGGCGCTATTGATGGGCAGATATCAAAATATTAGGTTAATTGCGGATGCCCATGTGGCAAAGATATTAAATTTGCCTTATTTAAGGAATATCATGTTTATAAGGGATGATTTTTTAAATCCATTAAAGGTGGCCTATAATTGTTTGGAGAAATTAAATTTACCAGTAACGGAGTGGTCATTCTTGTTGCTCCATATTGTATTGAATAAGTTACCCTCTGATTTAAAATTAAGATTTGAACAAAAATATGGAAGCGGAGATGAGGCAAGCCGTTGCCTAAATTTATTGACCTTTTGACCTTCTTGGAGGAAGAAGCACGGATTGTTGACAATGTAGGCTCACCTCCTGCAACGGCTACCTCAGGGCCATCTGGGAGGCCTGTGTCCAGTCAGGGAAGACCTGTATTCAGTCAGGGTAGGATTAGGCCACCCACTCGGGGGACTAGGGTAGGTATGGCTACATCGGACCATACTATTAATAATAGGTTGCAATCCAAGCGGGTTGGTTGCACCTTTTGTGGCATCATAGGCCATTTTATATCTAAATGCCAACATTTTATAAATTGTTCCCCTCAACAGCGGAGGCGTTTTGTGCAAAATCACAAGTTTTGTTATTTTTGTTTTAGGGGATCATCTTGTTAATAGTTGTGCAGTGGCACGGCCATGTATTCATTGTAACGGCAAACATCACGGGATGTTATGCCTGAATAGGAATGGTGGAGTTAGGCCTGCAGCGGCACGGATTGGTTCTCCTTCAGGAGGGGGTCAAAGCGGACAAGTACGGACTTCACCTCCTCATTCTGGACGAGCGTCGCCTCGACGGGTGGACGTGCGCGCGACACCTCCATATACGGGTGGGGGTGGCTTTAGGCCTACTTCACAGGCATCTCCACATACGGGTGGGGGAGGCACCGGGCCTATGGTACAAGCACCCTATGCAGCGGGCATAGGGCATATTCAAGCGGACGAATCTCGTGACGTCACTGCGGAACAGTATGCGTCTGCGGCCTCGTATGCAGCGAGAGCGAGGGGTTTCTCACCACCACTCGCGGAACGGCCGCGATTGAGGAACACGCCGCCATCTTTCGGTCATCCGGTTGGTTACCGGACACCGGATGCCAGTTGGCACCTGACTCGGGCACCATTGGGGCGCTCGAGACCCCCTACATATAACCCTCTGGCGCTGTCGGCAGCCCAGGTTTTTAATCGGGTGAATGCTTCATTTCATAGTGACGTTCAAGAATAGGTAGTCGCCGCCGCCTCGCCAAATGCAACCTTTTTAAATACTATTTTATTGCCTACCGTTGCGGTAAGGATTTGTGATATTAACGGTTTTTATGTTAGAGCACGGGCTCTAGCGGACACGGGTTCGCAAGGTTGCATGATAACAGTTAATTTGGCGAGACGGTTAGGCCTATACATATTTAATAATAATATTTCGGTTCGTGGCATAGGTGATGTGCTCGTGTCACATGTTTATGGTCAATGTACCTTTAACATTGTTGGAGAATCGGTCTCTCAACCTGTTATTACAGTTACAGCACTAGTGTTGCATGATATTTTAGGAGAACATCCACAGGTGGAATTACCTTCGGAAATTTTGAACTCGGCTTCTCACCTGTCTTTGGCTGACAGAAAATTTTTAAATATTGGAAAAATTGATTTGTTGCTTGGTACTGATGTGCTTGGTCAATTATTGTGCACCGGACGCACTATAAATTTAAATAATAATGGCTTGGTTGCTATACCATCGCACTACGGATATATGATTATGGGCCCAGCATATGATACGGTTTCTGATACGGTTTTTACGGGCGTTTCTCTTTCGGATTTAGTACAGCGTTTTTGGGAGACAGAAGAGGTACCCACGGTTTCACGGAAGGACCCGCTCGACGAAGAATGCGAGCGCCATTTTATCGAAAATGTTTATCGGTTACCGAACGGTCGTTTCGTTACTCGGTTGCCCTTTGTGAGCATTCGCAAACCGCTGGGGCAGTCCTACCTCACTGCTGAGAAACGCCTGCTTTCTATGGAACGTCGCATGAAGCGAGATACAGAGTTTCGCGACAAATACATTGAGTTCATGCGGGAATATGTACAATTAGGTCACATGTCCCTGGCACGGAGGGACTACTCATCGGAAGAACACTATTTCATACCACATCACGCGGTTTTTAAATCGGATAGCGGTAAGATACGGGTCGTGTTTGACGGGTCGGCCCCTTCCTCTAACGGTGTTTCATTGAACCAAATCCTGCACTCGGGTGCTAAACTACATAAAGATATTTCGGATCTTATTTCGGCCTTTCGTAGACACCAGGTGGTCTTCGCGACGGATATACGCATGATGTTCCGGCAAACGGTGATTGATGAGGCTGATAGACGGTATCAGCTGATTCTTTGGCGCGAGGACCCGTCTCACCCATTACGCGTCTACGAACTGAACACAAACACGTACGGTTTGAAATCTAGCCCCTGGATGGCTATGCGGTGCTTGTTGGAACTCGCTCAACGGGAACGCGTTCGATTCCCTCGTGCGGCGGACGTCTTAGAGTCGGAAATTTTTGTCGATGACGTTATCACGGGTGGATCTTCGGAACAGGAGGCTTTAATTTTACGTAACGAGCTCATAGCGTTATTGGCAACGGCTGGCTATGAACTACGGAAATGGATTTCGAACAGTCCACGTCTCTTAGAAGGACTACCAGCGGATCACGTTCAAGATCCATTGTTATTTGAGAATCCGGACTCTCCTCGTTCAACATCGGTTTTAGGTGTTCAGTATTTACCGGTTCCTGACATCTTTTCCTTTCGGGTTTTAACAATAACGGAAAAGATATGGACTAAGCGGCTAGTCCTGTCTACGGTTGCTCGTATCTATGATCCTAACGGGTGGATCGCTCCTATAATATTTTGGGCTAAATGTTTTCTACAACGGTTATGGTTGGCTGAGCTTAAGTGGGATGAGACCCTACCTACTGAACTCTTAACGGACTGGCTCGCATTTATTGATCAGTTACCCACTATCGGAAGGGTTGTTATACCTCGTAAAATACTTCCACCGGGGAAGTATCATGCGTCACTTCACGGTTTCTGTGACGCCTCGGAATCGGGTTTCGCGGCAGTCGTATATCTTCGGACGATACAGCCAGATGGTTCAGTAGCGTTACATCTAATCACGGTGAAGAGCAAGGTGGCTCCTATACGCAACCGCCAAACCATACCCAAATTGGAGCTCTCGGGAGCTGCGTTACTTACTCGGTTATTGAATCATGTTTGTGATACACTCGGGAAGCACATTAACATAGGCAACGTTTATGCGTGGACTGACAGCCAAATTGTTTTGGCGTGGCTCCAGACCTCGGTACATAGGCTGGAAACATTTGTTGCGAATCGGGTTTCGCAAATTCAAAACTCGTCAGTGAATCTGAATTGGCGGCACGTACCCGGCGAGTTGAACCCCGCCGACGTGGCCTCTCGCGGCTGTTATGCCTCCTCGTTGGTGAGTCATAACCTTTGGTGGGGACCTGCTTGGTTGACGGCACCGGAGTCGTCATGGCCCCCTACGGTTTTAATCGGATCGGATCCGCTGCCCTGTGTGCGTGTCATGGCTGTGGAGAAAGAAATCGTCACAAACCCTCTTTTACTGCGGTTTAGCTCTCTTAATAAATTACTGGCCGTTACGGGATGGATGCGTCGGTTTATAACGAATACTCGCAAACGGTTGTAAGAAATACATCTTTGTTTCTGACGGCAGGCGAACGGCGTGCTGCTCTCATGTTTTGGGTACGACGGGTACAATCGGAACGGTTTTCTGACGAGCTTAAATCGTTACGGACGACGGGTCGGTTAAAGGGTGCCGTACAGAAACTTAACTTATTCATTGATGGCGAGGGATTACTTCGTGTTGGCGGACGGCTGCGCAACTCGAAGCTGCCGTATTCGGCTAGGCATCCCCTTTTGCTGCCCAAGGACGGACCCTTGACGCAGTTGATAGTAAGTGATCGGCACATTACTAACTCGCATGCAGGTTGTACGGCACTGCTTGCTATTCTTCAGCGGGAATTTTGGATACTATCGGCGCGACGGTGCGTCCGATCGGTTATATTTAAGTGTATACCTTGCTATCGGTTAAAGGCTAACACCATGCAGCCTATGATGGGTGACCTACCTAGCGATCGGGTTAGTGTCACCAGACCTTTTCACGGTGTCGGTACGGATTTCGCTGGTCCTTTTATTGTCAGGGCTTCTCACTTGCGGACCTCTAAGACTTACAAAGTTTATTTATGTGTATTTGTTTGTCTGTCAACGAAGGCAGTACATTTAGAAATAGTATCTTCGCTTAGTACGGAAGCGTTTATCGCGGCGTTCGGACGTTTTGTTTCACGGAGGGGGTTACCGAGTTTGGTACGGTCGGACTGCGGCACAAATTATCAGGGTGCTGACAGGTATCTTAAGGAGGTCCATGATTTTTTAACGAAACATAGTACGGACTTGGGACAAGCAATGGCTACTCAGGGCATTACGTGGAAGTTTGATCCTCCTGGATGTCCTCATTGGGGAGGCATCTTTGAGGCTGTCGTGAAGGTGGCTAAGACACATTTGAGACGTGTTATTGGGGAAACGGTTCTTACGTTCGAGGAACTTACTACGGTCTTTTACAGAGTGGAAGCAACTTTAAATTCACGGCCTTTATGCCCACTCTCTTCGGATCCCAACGATATGGAGGTTTTGACACCGGGTCATTTCCTCATCGGCCAGCCCCTTGCAGCTCTCCCTGAGTATCCCTTTGAGAATGTACCACTGAGTCGACTTTCTCGCTTTCAAATGCTGCAACAGATGTCACAAAATTTTAATAAACGGTTTTATTCGGAGTATTTGCACATGTTGCAGCAGCGGCTGAAATGGACAGATAAAACGGCTCCTGCACGGGTAGGGGATCTTGTCCTGATTAAGGATTCAAATCTTTCTCCTCTACGTTGGCGTAGAGGACGCATTTTGAAGCTTTATCCAGGCTCTGACGGTGTACCTCGGTTCGCAGAGGTCTCGATCGGCGACTCTGTGATGCGCCGTGCGGTGGCAACCCTGTCCCGTCTACCGGTAGACTAGCGAGATGAGGGTTGCTCATCTCGGGGTGGGGGATTGTTTAGGACTTATGAGTTTCGGACCGCGGAAAAGGAAATTTAAAAAAGTAATAAAAAAAAAGATTTTGACATTACGGTTTCGGTACTTGACTGTCACTTCGGATTTTTTCACGGCATTTTTATTGAGTTTATTTACGGCGATTAATAATTGATCATTTACGGAAGTGTAGGTAATCATAGTGTATTTAAATTTACCATTGGACTAATATTGCATATTGTCTTGAAGACGGGATTGGATTGGAAAAGTGGTCGGCCACGCGTTCTCCTATTTTTTTACTACAAGTATTGTAATTATATAATATTATTTATAACCACATACGGTAGGGCACATTAGTACACACAAAACACATTCAAGCAAAGCCAGAACTACGGACCGGTAAAGCATATTTATAACATATAATTAAATAATATAAGAAAATAACGGGCGTTCGGAAAACGCAACAGACCCGATTTGGCAAAAAAGCTGCAACGCTAGTTTTTTTTTTGCAAATCGTATTTTTTACGTGGTATATAGTTGAATGGAGGGAGAGAAACGTAGGCTATTACTTTTTATCTTCGGAAACATTGGACAGATCCCCGGGATGCGCAATAAAGGCTTCGCTCAAAGACTAACTGCACAGATTGTCATGCGGTTTTCATCATAGATAGAGTGATTCTTGAGCAAGGTTTTGCGGTAATTTTTTTATCTCGGAGAAACGGATAGTCCCACGGAAGCGCGATTAAACATTCGCGCCATAAACCGACTTCCGCGCATATGTAGCCGTGTGCGCAAAAGCTATGACCCTTAACCGTCTATAGACCCAATCCCTATTTGTCGAAAAGGTTAGTTAAAGGTTATTCAAATAGGTCCCGGGTTTTTTGTGATGAATGCGAGCATTTGTCCCTTAGTCTGCCTAACTGCCATAGTTATAATATATTTCTACCAAATTTATTTATATATGTACGTCTATTCGTTACCCTGGATCCCATAGCACAAGCCTTACAGAGCTTACTTTGGGCTAGGCTAATTGGTGTGAGTGTAAGGAATATTTATTTATTGTTTTATCAAAGTCGGTTAAGTAGTTCAGTAATTCGAAAAAAAAAAATATACCCTATTCTTATATTTACCCCCCCCCCTCCTTATATAACCCTTTACAAAATTCGATCGTTGTGTTTATTAATCTACACTAATAATTTAAAGAGGAAAGTTTTTATATTTTTTATGTAATGAATAACTCAAAAAGGTCCGGACCGATCTTAATAATTCTTTTTCATTAGAAAGCTACATTATCACTGAGTAAGATAGGTTATATTTAGTGCTAATAGTGCCAATAGTGCCAAATCGGGTCGTTTCTGCCCTCTGCCCTAGTTTCTGCCCTCCGTCACGCCGGCTCAGTGCGAGTGGGTTCTGTGTTCCTGTATCATTTTTCGATTTTTATTGAGGTAAATAACATACCTACTAACATTATTAAACGCAAAAGTTTGTTTGTATAGTCGTTGTATGTTTGTTACTCTTTCACGTAGAAACTACTGAATAGATTTTAATGAAACTTTACAATGATATAGCTTAAGCATCAGAATAGCACATAGGCTACAATTTGTAAATATACTAGCGACCCACCCCGGCTTCGCACGAGTACAATCGCCGCAATGATAATTTTTCGATTTAGCGTAAGTTCGTGCGTTTGATATCTTCTAAAGTACTGATCGAAATCACATGATGTAAAAGACAATTTAATCTAGGTTTAATGTCCAAGCTTACTAACATGTTAATTTGGATAAGAATTAATGTTATACATACTTAAAATGGCTTCGTAAATAAGCCATGTTATTTCTAGTAAAAAGTAAAAGAATAAAGCGGTTATTGTGGGTTATTCTTGAGAGATAGACATATACCATCGCGGACTTTTTCGTGGACTTTTATAAGTTGTACAATACTGTAGTACATCATTTTGACCAATCTCGTAGGGTTTGGCCAGCGTTTGCAATATAAGCGCAAAAAAGTGAGTTGATTTACGACATCACATTAGAAATCCCAAAAATTGTCAGTGTTCCATTACTACATTGTGCATGTTTTATACATATAAACCTTCCTCTTGAATATACCTATTTATTAAAGAAAACCGCATTAAGATCCGTTGCGTAGTTTTAAAGATTTAAGCATACAAGTGTCATGCGCAGGCGAAGTCGCAAGCACCCGATGCGATACGACCCGATTTAATATTAGAATAAGTTGAAAGCGACATTAAATAATGTAATGCATTATTTAATGCAGTTTTATAATGAAAGCCAACATTCCGCTGTCAGTATCAATGAAGTAACATTAGCTAATTTGCAAATTGTTATTTTAATTGGCATAGTAATTTATAGTTGCTTAAATCAATTTTTTTCTGTCTTAATAACTTCGAACAAAATAAGTGGATTCCTCTTCAATTATTTAATTTACAATTTCATCATAGCTAAATATAGTTTTTGCTAAAACTCGCCATAATGTGTAGTGATAAATCAATAAATAATAGTACATTATGGTACAAGTGTGTAATGTTGGTGATTACCGCTGAGGCGCATTGAGGCCCGAGCCGTCAGGCGAGGGTCTTAAGGAGCCGAGGACGGTAATCATCAATACACACGTGTATCATACAACGTTTTTCAACACACTTCTGAATAAAATAATTCTTAAATAAAAAAACATTTTTCCTTTGAGTTTTCTGGTAGTAAACTTTCCATAACGTTCTGGGCTTCACATCTTATATCGGGCGGTGTACAACATAAATCATATTCTTCATAAATTGTATTTGCAGACATCTTAATTAATAACTAACTAAATAACTTCAAAAGAGAAAACGAGACGAGTTGTGAAAAATGTTTCGTAATGGCGGGAAAAATTAATCAGTTTTCTTATGCCCGCGCATCGGCCATAGACTAATAAATTTCGTAATGGCGGGAAAAATTAATTAGTTTTCCTATGCGCGCTCATCGGCCATAGACAAAAAAAGGGGGCTTCTTTTTTTTTGGGCTTTTCGCGGATATTTTTTTAGCGCAAATGTAAGCGTAACTCAACCAATAATATTAAAAAAAAAACTATTACTCACTCGTGAATAATAGTAATGAAAAAGTCACAGTTTGATTATAGGTGTCATTATGTGCCTAATTGCCATGGGATTAGAGCCACTTTATGAGGAAGTGTGTTGAAAATATTTTTTACAGTTACATCAATTAGCCTTTTTTTGTTCCGCTGAGGAAAATGTATTGAATCGCATACCTCGGCTGCGGAGAGTCGGCGGTTATGGCTCTCCTCCCCAGAAGAAGGAGGCCTACCCACCAAAAACCTCAGCGATGGCCGTCCTCGAGGTTCCACTTAAGCCGTAGGGCCCTTATGGCCAAGGCTCAGGCTGAGTTGGTAGGTGACGCGATCGGACCGCTCCGGTCGTGTGGAGTCGAACAAACCCTCGTGACACTTGCCGTTGCGAGGGTATCCTGGGTACGTTTCGTGCCCCTTGTGACGGATTCTCAGCCTTCCTCTCCTGAGAAAAAAAACCGTCCTCGGGCGTTGTAGGGCGCTCTCACGATCGAGTGGACCCCGATAAGATGCATAGTTTCCAAAAGATATTTCTGTGTCTCTAAAAACTTACTATCATCTTACATTTTTAGATCAGAGATTTTATTTTTGTATAAATTATGAACGTCTTGTAATGAGAATGTTGTGCTTACATATAATTTAAATTCATATCACAATTTTTATTTTATTTAAATGTTAATTTAGTACACGTTTATGTATATAGTTGGTAAGTCATCCATACTTATATTATAAATGGGAAAGTGTGTTTGTCTGTTTGTCTGCCTTTCACGGCAAAATGGAGAGACGAATTGACGTAATTTGTTACGTGGATATAGTTGAAGAGAGGGAGAGTAACGTAGGCTACTTTTTATCCCGGAAACATTGACAGATTCCACGGGATGCGCAATAAAGGCTTCGCTCAAAGACTACTGCACAGATTTTCATGCGGTTTTCATCAATAGATAGAGTGATTCTTGAGCAAGGTTTTGCGTTGTGTTTTTATCTCGCGAAAACGGATAGTCCCACGGGAAGCGCGATAAAACATTCGCGCCATAAACCGACTTCCGCGCATATGTAGCCGTGGGCAAAAGCTACGACCCTTAACCGTCTATAGACCCAATCCCTATTGCCCAAAGGTTAGTTTAAGGTTATTCAAATAGGTCCCGGGGTTTTGTGATGAATGCGAGCATTTGTCCCTTAGTCATGGCAGTTATAATATATTTCTACCAAATTTATTTATATATGTATGTCTATCTGTTACCCTAGATCCCATAACACAAGCCTTACAGAGCTTACTTTGGGCTAGGCTAATTGGTGTCGACCCGGGATGGACCACGCCCCTTCCGTGGTTCGGGGGGCGTCGTCGGTGGAGGAGACCGGGGAGGTAGTGTAGCCTCCCCCGAGGAGGGCTCCCCTCTAGGCAGGGGAGCGGAGGCTGGGTGTTCCCGGAAGTGGCTTGATGTTCCCGGGGGCTCCCTATATGCCTGAGGAAGGCCATCCCTGAGGTTTTTAGTGGGTAGGCCTCCCCCTTCTGGGGAGGAGAGCCCCACATAACCGCCGGCTCGCCACAGCCGGGGTATGCAATTTAATGCATTTTTCTCAGGGGAACAAAAAAGAAAAGAAAAAGGCTAATTGGTATGAGTGTAAGGAATATTATTTATTGTTTATCAAAGTCGGTTTAGTAGTTCAGTAATTCGAAAAAAAAATTCATACCTTATTCTTCTATTCTTACCCCCTTTACAAAATTTGATCGTCGTGTTTATTAATCTACACTGATAAATTAATTTAAAGAGGAAAGATTTATATTTTTTTATGTAACGAATAACTCAAAAAGTACTAAAACCGATCTTAATAATTCTTTTTTCATTAGAAAGCTACATTATCACTGAGTAACGTAGGCTATATTTAGTACTAGATTACTATAGAAATCTTTAGAAATGCTTATTAAAACCAACTGAAGGTGTAAAAAATTTAGCCATAAAATGTCTTTCATCGCATACGCTGCGAAGAGTATTAATGATAGGACAAAAAAATGTTCGACAATATTATAGAATAAATCAATATCTACAAAAAACTTCGCGAGAACATATGTATCTAACTATTGTAGTTATGTCACTATAACTACCTTTTTACATTTAATCCCAACAAATATTATAAATGCGAAAGTAACTCTGTCTGTCTGTCTGTTACGCTTTCCCGCTTAAGCCTCGCAACCAATTTTGCTGAAATTGGTGCAGACAATCTTTAGACCCTGAGACAGAATATAGGCTACTTTTTATTACGAAAAAAAAGGGATGAAGGGGTTGAAATAGAGGTTGAAAGTTTGTATGGGATTTCTCAATTTTAAAAGATAAAACCATAAAACTTTATATTTAAGCACTTGATAAGAAATCATTAAACATTTGTTCTAGCATTTTTAAAATTTCGAGAAGGTAGGGGGTGAAATAAGGGTTGAAAGTTAGTATGCAAGTTCATCAAATGTCACGTCATAAGAAACAAAAATTCGTTTGTTCTAGCATTTTGAAATTTTTATCAGCATGGGGGTGAGATAGGGGTTGAATTGGAGATAAGACCATGAATCTTGGTACCTTAGACATAAGGGACCAGGATTGACAAAAACTAATTTCACGCGGCAAAGCCGCGGGCGGCAGCTAGTTATCTATAAAACTGCCACTTTACAAATCTTTTTGACAGGACGAAGTCCGCTAGTATTTAATAAAAAGTTATCTAAGAGAAGGAGACTTACCTGGTATGGGTCACGCATTAAGAAGAGGAAATGATCATATTACTAGAAAGTGGATGGGCGTATGGGGAGAGCAAGACCAAAGAAAAGATGGAGGGTCTGTGCAATGTGCAATTTTTTTATTTTTATTTTATTTCTTGAGAAAACCAACAGCATGAACTTAGATTAAATGACAATAAATATATGTTAGAATGTATAGCCAATAACAGGTTTCCCTTAATTTGTCCATTATACAATTTAGAGTAGACAACTATAAGTCACACAACACACAAGAGATTATTTAAAAAATATATACCTATATATAAATTACAAAAACAAGCAACCCTTCGAATTTAACTAGTATTTAAGAAATAATATTTAAATTCATAAAAATTATTATTACATATACATATACTTTTGATTATTTTTTATCATTTTTTATCAACTCTATCACTCTTTGCAAAAATCCGCGTTTGCCCTCCGCAAAAAGGTCCAATGTTTTGAAATTTTTATTATATGTGCTAGCAATTCTAAATAGTACCGAATTTTGTAGTTAGTTGGTATGACATGTGGGTATTTGTAACAGTGATGTGTGACGTGTACGATATTTTGGCGTATTAAATGTAATTTTTGATAATAAATCTGCGCAGTCAATTTTGCTATTAATAACATCGTACAAAAAGCTCATATCCTGGACAATACGCCTCTGTTCTAGGGATAATAGACTGTGCTCGTTGCGACTCTCCTCATAGTCTCCAGGTGATTTACGAGAACGATAGTTAAGATGTCGAACAAATCTATTCTGAATGGTCTCAAGCCGATGTTTATACACAATATATTGTGGCGACCAAACTGTGCATGCGTACTCCAAGATACTTCTGACATATGCATAATAGACTGTTTTAACCATGATGATATGTTGAACAAGACAAGAAGAAATGTTACGCCGACCCCAAATAATTGGGAACAGGCCAAGAGAAAGAAGAAAAAGTTAAAAAGGCATATTCCTTAAAAATAACTTTCCATACTAAATTAATCGTCCAACTAAGTTACTTTTGAGTATACAATATTGATAAAGATCATTTGTTTGGTGAAAATATGTGCTAAGATGTAATCTTTTAGAATTCGTTTATTTCCGACCGGCGCGGATTAGATCACCAGGTAAGTACGCAGATAAATTTTATCTTGTAACTGGTTATGGGGAAAATCGCGACGAGATATTAATGATAAAAATAATAGGTCTTTAACTATGAAATTACGGGTTTTTCGCTTGTATAGTAGCTATAACCTATTAAATTAAAGCGCCGTAGAAAATTTGCTGTTTCGGTTAAAGTTAAGTCTCCAAATTAGGATGTCTTAAACTAAAAAAAAACTCAAAAAGTACTGTTGTTTACGTTAGAATTTTAACTAACAAAATTTTGTAAGCTTGAACACTTTTGACAATAACTTTAAGAGATCTTTTTTTTTTTTTTTTTTTTTTCTTCCCCCTGAGGAAAATGCATTAAATTGCATACCCCGGCTGTGGCGGCCGGGTTATGTGGGGCTCTCCTCCCCAGAAGGGGGAGGCCTACCCACTAAAAACCTCAGGGATGGCCTTCCTCAGGCATGTAGGGAGCCCCCGGGAACATCAAGCCACTTCCAGGAACCCCCAGCCTTCGCTCCCCCGCTGATACAGGGGAGCCCTCCTCGGGGTAGGCTCGCTACCTCCCCCGGTCTCCTCCACCGACGACGCCCCCCGGCCACGGAAGGGGTGTGGTCCATCCCGGGTCGCCGTAGCGGTCGCGACTCCCTCGCACCCGCCGGCGACCCGCGGCGGCACCGCAGCTGTGCTACCGAGCCGGGCGCCGCCTTCTTCGAGCGGGATCGACCATCTCCCGACCCCGCTCGGCAGCCTCCTTCTGGAGCATCACTGCTTCACAGAAGGAGGCCACAGCCCTCCAACCTCCCTCGTCCGCCAGCATTGCCGCAATCAATGCCGGCGGAGACAGATCTCGGACCAAGACTCGGCGCTCAGAGGCCCACGCGGGGCACTCCGCCAGCGTGTGCTGGGCCGAGTCGAGGTCGGATGCGCAGTGGTGACAATGTGCCGATCCCTCCCGTCCTATTCGACACAGATACTCACCGAAGCAGCCGTGCCCGGTGAGTATCTGAGTCAACCGGTAGGTGACCTCCTCCTTCCCGTGGAAGTTTATGAGATCTAATTTTCTTGCCTTCAAAACTGTGTAATTACATAATTTAATGTCTATTTATATATGTGTAAATATATTCGTAGTTTGCTCTCTTGGTTATTTTATGAATGAGGTAAACGTTAGTATGGAATAAGACAATAAAAATGCTTTGAAATCTTCATACAAAACCGTAATTTGATACTTTTGACAACTGATTTAAATAAACTAATAATAAAGGCGACCAGCAACGCACCGACCCTTTTGGTCACAATTTTAGATAGATAGATAGATAGATAACACTTTATTGTACAAACACCACAAAACAGAGAGAAGAAAATAACATAATACACTTAAAATTACTAGTACAATTGGCGGTCTTATCGCTCAAACAGCGATCTCTTCCAGACAACCTACGGACGGAGAGATATAAAAAACTGGAAAGACGGGGGTGTAAGATACTTACATATTAACAAATATTTTTTTTTTTAATATACTGACAAAACATACTTAAAATCAAATAATAATGAAACGCGCTATGAAATCTAAAATTGATAAATATAATACGTAATACAAGCTGATAATAAGTAGCGCAACGATCGTATAAGCTAAAGAGATAAATAGTATTCCTTGACTTGGTTTTTAAAAGAATGTACCGTTTGTGCACGCCTAATACAAACTGGGAGAGAGTTCCACAGCCGAATGGCCTGCACAGTAAAAGAGGAACTGTAGAAACTGGTGCTATGTTTGGGAAATTCAAGAGTTAAATTCTCTGATGACCTTAACGAGTAATTGAAGCTGCTTAGAAAATTAAAACGTTCTTTTAAGTATTGTGGTTAATTTTAAGTATTGTGGTTAATTTAATTTTATATAGGTTTTTGATTTATTTGCATTTAGAAATGTATTGGCTTTTATGGCAATGTCAAAGGTGATGGTCAAAATTTGTATGGAAGGTGGGCCTTTTTTTATTAATGTCTAGAAAATGCATTATGCATACCCCGCGGCTCGGGAACACCGCGGTGTTATGTCCGAGAGTCTGTCTCGGCCTACCGACTAAAAACCAGAAAATGCCCCTCAGGGACGCCTTGGCAGGAGCGCATCAATCGTCGACGCATCCTCCTCCTCATCAGACGAGGAGGAAGATACGCCGAGGAGAGCAGCATCACTGCTTGACAAGGTCATGGGAACACTTACGTACAGTTCCACGACCTCGTCGGCGTCATTGGCTGGGGGACCGTCGATCCCCCGGGGCATCCAGGGGATCGTCGACTGACGGCGACCTTTGAGTAGCAGGAATCAGTCTTCCCGGGCCTGGTCCCCGCTGGTCACCGACAGGAGGAAGGAGGCGAGCGAACTCGCGCCTCGCCATAACGCTCGCCATAACGCATAACGCCAAGGTGTGCGGTGGCAGTGTCCTCCTCGGCGCCACAATGGTGGCACCCCGGAGTTGCAGGCCTCCCGATGCGTTGCAGGTCACCTGGGTAATGTGACGAAACTTTACCAGAGAAGAGTATAAATTATTATAGATCATCTGGATAAAGATTAGATTTTAAACATCTCCCGTAGTTTTTAGTAATTAATAATTTAAATTATTTAATACTAGCAAGTTGGTGAAATCTTTTTTTTTAAGTTTTTTTTTTTGTTAATTTGCGCAAGACATGCTGTCAAAGTCGCATTGACAGCGGACGAGTGTCATCATGGTTACAGGGTGGTCAGTAACACAACATCTAGAACTTCATGAATTTATAATTACTAAATTACATTTCGTTTGTTAACTATATAACCATATTTCAATAAGATTTAAATAAATTATCATTTTATATGCTTAATTAAAACATTTTAACCACGTGTTGGGATGTATTTACTTGAAGATAGGTACTTTCAAACATCACATGCTGCCGTTGAGACTCGAGGTGAGGCATTGGCAGTTAGCCTGGATATAGCAAAGGCGTTCGATCGGGTCTGGCACCGGGGTCTTCTATCGAAGTTGCCATCTTACGGACTCTCCGAGGGGCTATGCAAATGGATTGCTAGCTTTTTATCCGGGAGGAGCATTAGAGCCGTAGTTGACGGCAGCTGCTCTGAAACTTGGATAATAAATGCTGGCGTCCCACAAGGCTCTGTGCTATCTCCAACACTGTTTCTGCTGCATATCAATGATATGCTGTCGCTTGGCGGCATCCATTGCTATGCGGACGACAGCACTGGAGATGCTGTTTACACGGGCCGTGCAAATACCCCTCGTTCGATTGTGGAGGAAAGTCGTGAACAACTTGTGTCTGAAATCGAGAGTACACTAACCAGAGTCTCCGATTGGGGGCGGGACAATTTAGTCCGATTTAACCCCTCTAAGACACAAGTTTGTGCGTTCACCGCTAAAAAAGCCCCATTCACTGTAGCCCCACAATTCCAGAACACAACCTTGAACATCTCGAAGAGTATTGGGATCCTCGGTGTCAACATCTCCAGTGACGTTCAATTCCGAAGTCACTTAGATGACAAGGTCGAGTTGGCTTCTAAAAAACTAGGTGTGCTTAACAGAGCTAAGCGGTACTTCCTTCCGAGGCAACGACTGCTATTATACAAATCGCAAGTCAGGCCCCATATGGAGTACTGCTGTCACCTGTGGGCGGGAGCACCTCGATACCAACTTGATCCTTTTGATTCGGTCCAAAGACGCGCTGAGCGTATCGTTGACGATCCCATACTCACATGCGGTATTGAGCCCTTAAGTCTGAGAAGAGACTGTGCCTCTTTGTGTGTTTTCTATCGCTTATACAACGGGTTGTGTTCCAAAGAATTGTTCGACATGATGCCTACGGCCACATTCTACCATCGCACCGCTCGCCATCGGCAGGGTGTTCATCCTCACATGCTGGAGCCTAAATGGTCACGCACAGTGCGGTTTCAACGTAATTTCCTTCCGCGCACGCTCCGATTGTGGAACGAGCTCCCTGCTGAGGCTTTCCCGGGGGATTACAGTATGGGGTTCTTCAAAAAGGAGTAAATAGGTTTTTAAAAAGGTCAGCAAAGCGTTTGTGATGCCCCTAGTGTTGCAAGCGTCCATAGGCGACGGTGACTGCTTACCATCAGGCAGGCCGTAAGCCTTTTTGCTACCGTTAAAAAAAAAATCATTTACAGAAAAACGGGGGATTAAAAAAAAAAAGTTAATTGTAAATTGATGAACATGAAATTACCTATCGATTGATATATCTTACGTCTCTGCACGTGATTGAGGCCCACTCTTTGTCCATGTCCTTTAGTAGAATATTATACTATATTATATTTCGTATTTTCTTTTTTTTGCAAATTTAATTAGTTTCTCATCATCAATAAGAGATTTGAGTTACAGGATATATACTCAAAACTTAACCGTAAGATTTATTTAATTCTTTATATCAGTAATTCTCTAAATTATATATAGACCACTTCGACCCACCACCACTCCCACAAGGTCTACGTCAACGAGAAAAATATTTAGGGGTCCATGAAATGAAAATGGGGATCTGTAATAATGGATCTCAAAATCTCTTCTAATATAAAGACATATACCTACATTATTTATAAAAGTACCTATGAAATAAAAAAAATATTATATCTTATTATATATAAAAATGAATCGCAAAATGTGTTGGTAAGCTCATAACTCAACAACGCCTGGACCAATTTGGCCAATTTGGTTCAAGGAGGGTTTTTACAATGAGGAAAATTCGAATAATTATCGGAAATACCCTAAAAACAGCCCTTTTATTTTCCCATGCAAACGTTTTCTAACTAAAACGTACAGTCGAATTGAGCTTTATTGTTATTGTATAAAGTTCATATTGCAAGCACTCACTGTTGTCTAAGCAATGAAGGTGTGTTCCTAACATCAAAGAGTCAATTTGCGCTTTATTAACGCTACATATAGTTGAAATTCAATCATATCTATCAAAACAGTGTGCGTGCGTGTGTTGGAGCACAGAATACATCGTTGGAGGATTTAATGTCACGTTCCAAAATTGAATAGCCACAAAATGTAATAGGTCATTTAGACTTTTTTGCGATTTGGTTGGCTATGCGACATTATCTATAAAATAATTAGTTAAGTAATTAAATAATAACAAAAAACTGCCACTGTACAAATCTTTTTGACAGGACGAAGTCTGTCGGGTCCGCTAGTAATAAAATAAAAAGAAAAAGACTAAACCAAATATTGCGTTTTGAGGAGTGTTGTATCCTAATATTTTATTCCTAAGTCATCATTACGCATTTTTTGGGCGATCCTTGCGAAACCTGTTTGCGAGGGTCACGACGCCATCGCCTCTGCACCTATATACGCAATTCATTCTACGTTTTGATTTATTGCCACTATTACTCTATGGCCAGCGAAATATATTCTGAAGTGTCAATATTTTTTTAAACCAAAAAATTATGTTGCCTAAAGACGGACTGCGACGTCAATTTTTTTTCTTTAACAGCAACTGTTGCTTCGTGAGCATCAGTTCAGATTGGTTCACATGCTTTTGTTTTTCAGGCTTAGTTAAAAGACTAGCTTTCTGCTCGCGGCTTCGCCCGCGTGGATTTCGGGATTGGGACTATAGAGGGTTAAGGGTCATAGCTTTTGCCCACGGCTACATATGCGCTGAAGTCGGTTTATGGCGCGAAGGTTTTATAGCGCTTCCCGTGGGACTATCCATTTTTCCGAGATAAAAAATACCGTAAAGCCTTGCTTAAGAATCACTCTATCTATTGATGAAAACCGCATGAAAATCTGTGCAGTAGTTTTTGAGCGAAGCCTTTATTGCGCATCCCGTGGGATCTGACGATTTTCCCGGGATAAAAAGTAGCCTATGTTACTCTTCATCCCTTCAACTATCTCCACGTAAAAAATCGCGTCAATTCGTCGTTCCGTTTTGCCGTGAAAGACGGACAAACAGACAGACACACTTTTCCATTTATAATATTAGTATGAATTCGAAATCGTGTCTCTCCCGACGGGTCCTCAGTGGCTCAAGATGAAAACAAGACCGACGATCATCATATGAACATCGGTGACATATTCCCGAGGCTAAACCAGCAAGGGGTATTTCTCCCTGTCTTTTTACTAGTCAATTAGAAACTGTGTTCATATAAATACATAGTTTTATATCACTTTTGCAAAGAAAAATATGTGGTACTTTTTGTGTTCTATAGGTACTCAAAATATTCCCGGGGGCCCCCTACATGCCTGAGGAAGGCCATCCCTGAGGTTTTTAGTGGGTAGGCCTCCCCCTTCTGGGGAGGAGAGCCCCACATAACCGCCGGCTCGCCACAGCCGGGGTATGCAATTTAATGCATTTTCCTCAGGGGGAAGAAAAAAAAAAAAAAAAAAAGGTACTCAAAATATACGCAACGTAACTATTGAATCTATAAAATCAAACCCAAGCATTGTTGTAATTTAAATAACCTTCATTCATAAGATAATTTTTGACAAGAAGTAAAGACAAATCAATATACAAAATATATCTTTGTGGGACTCATCAAAAACCTGAAAAATAAGTTCCAAATTTCTTGCTTTAAAATACCATACTTTCCATACAAACTATTCTCTATATCTCCTATTTCTACCCCTTTTAACTGTTTAATGCATTCAAAATCAAATCAAAATCAAAATAATATTTATTCAACATAGACCTTTACAGGCACTTATTGACGTCAACAAACAAAACAAAAAAAAAAAAGCTTAAATAAAAAAAAAACAAATACCTTGTCCGTACGTACGAATAAGGAAAAAAAAAAGAAAAAATATATTGACTCGACACCTGTTCGGAAATTGGGAGAGCCTTCTCGAGAAGAACAGGCAAGAAACTCTGAAGGTCTAGTTTTAACTCCTCTTTTCAATGTTAACAATCACAATAATACAATACAAAAATACAATATAGTACAAGATACAATCACACCTAACACGATTACAGTCGTATGTATGTTTACATACACATATAAAATAATATAATATTATAAATAATGTGGTTACCAAACATGGCTCTATGAATAGTGTCCCTATTCCCAAATAGTGTGATCATTTAGATAGTCACTTACTTTATAATAACCTTTACTCATGAGTGTCTTGTTTGATATGGTTTTATTAAAATATTATTATATTATTAAGGTTTATGTGCTTTATCTATCTACACTATCTGTGTACCAAATTTCATTTAAAGCGGTTCAATATTTTTGGATTGTAAGCGCGACGGACAGGCAGACATACTAACGTTTAAATTATTCATTTAAAATGAAGTAATTAATTGCGTAAATAACGCATATATGTATGTTACTTGACATGTTAACTTAGATATAGCTCTTATGTCTTTGGATATAGAGGCGATTGTCATATAGCGCAAATGTAGAGCATGAAATAATGCAGTACCTGTGTAAAACTTCTTATTATACCAATTATGTCATTAATTGTGTTAATGTCTAATGATGATTGATTTAAAAAAATAACAAGGAAAAGCTAGATTAGTAATATGAAGAAATACATTTCAAAGTATTACGATTTAAATTTCAATTAAATCTTTATTAAATTACACATATATTTCAGCAGTATACATCCGGTTTCATTAAGGTTTCCCTATGTTATGAGAGACAGGCACCTCCTTATTGATCAGTGAATACTTACATGAGACTAAGAAGATATAATTACACAATAATATATGTCTTTCCATCTTAATAAGAAAGTTTGTGTGTCTCTATGTGTGTGTGTGTGTCTGTGGCGTGTCTTTCAAATACCTTTCAAAATTCCCCAATGATAAAATATATCGGTTAGTATTTATTTTTATACCCCTAAATGATAAGGGTTTTCTGCCCCTGAATGTTCTTATAATTTGACATTAAAAATACATACAACCCTATATTTAAACTATTACAGAATTCCTTGTTGAAGTGTAGTATCCTGTTATACATTTTCGGGGCTATATAAGAAAAATGTCGTTTATGTAGCGTTGATATCGTTGGAGGAGTTAGATAGACAGTTCCAGAATCGTGTATTTTTGTATCTATCTACACAGTGTAGCAAAATATATAGCTTTCGAATCGAGAGCACCTTTGCCTGGTTATATAACTCATCCGTGGAATATCAGTGGGAAAGACCCGACATTCCTTTCGAAATTACTCTCTGGTTCCATTCCAAGTCAATCAAATGAGTCTCGGCAGCACTGCCCTAAACACATACTCAGTCTGCAAGAATACTTTTTTTCTCTCAATAGAGAGAGGCTGAGAATCCTCACAAGAAGCACGATACGTGCCCAGGAAACTATCGCAACGGCAAGTGTCACGAAGGTTATGTCGGGTTCCACGCCGGCCAGAGCGGTCTGACCAGTGTGACCTACCGACTAAATTCAGCCATAGCCTTGGTTATAAGGGCCCTACGGCTTGAATAGAGGAGAGCAAGTATACTCAGGCTTATATGTAGAAATAAGAAGAAAACAAAAACTCTACGCGTTGAACTAGGATCTTTGTATCATATGAGTTGGTAATGATAAGTGCGTGTTAAACCTAATGTATGAAAGTAAAACGCACGATAATCAGGCGTTTATTGTGTATCGTTGTTCACAGAGCGACCGCAACGCGACGGGTAGCGATATAGAGCTGTCAAAGGATCGAGTGACCGGTGCTGCGCCGGCGCCGCGGCCGCCGCGCCGTTCCGCCATTCTGCTGCCCTCGCCCGTCGCGCGTGCTCGCGTCGACGCGTACCGTTCAGCTGACGGAAATAATCGTGAAGTGTCTTCTCTCGCCCTCTTATCCTTTCAAAACATTTGTATTTGATACGTAGCTTATAACTAGTTGCTTATTATTTTAAATTAAAAATTAGTGCGCGATCACGAGTGAGCGGACAAGTGCATTGAATGTAGAGAAGGCTACATTCCAAACCGGTGTCGTTCTTTAATGCACGAGGTGTGTACTGTGAGTGTTTATAGTTGAGGAAGTGACTTTAGTGGTTTTACTTAGACGCTTCTGCTCACTTTGACTTTGAGCTTAGGTTTGGATTATGTTCCTCAGCCATGTGATAAGATAAATTAAAGGTAAAGTTGTCACTGAAATGGCTCGCGGAACACTTAGCGAAAATGAGCGCCAGTGCCTAGACACTGGCGCAAAAAGCCAAATGGAGCGTCTGCAAGAGGCAGAAAAAACGAGCGAATGCAAGCCTAACGGACTAAGGGTCCGCTTCCTGGACGAGGAAGGGAAAACGGAGCGTATGGTCAGCGCCGATGAGGTCGACTGCGCCGTCAACCGTGTCAAGAAAATACACATATTGAAGAACCGCAGTTCTAGTGAGACGAGCATTTTACTAAGAAATCCTTCGTTGATGAAGAGGTATTACAGCGCCGAGCGCCGTCACAGCGAGCATGGTGACAGTATAAATAACAATTCTCTCCGCGAAAACTTAAACGGATCCGCAAAGCATACCCTGAAGAGCGACGCCAAGCTCGATAAGACTGAAAATGAAACAGAACAAACCAAAGAATCTAACCAGAGCTTTAAGAAGAACAGTCACGTGTACAGCGTTCACCAGGCCAAGACGCTGACGCCGGAGAAGAAGAAGTCGGTGCCGCTGACTATGCCGCGTCTGATCAGTCATAGGACGCAGGAGAACGGCCACACCAAAACAATTTTGCCGGGAGAAGTGTGCTTGGCGGAGGGTATGACGGGGAAGGACTTCACCGCTCGAGCTATTGGCCGACTGTCTCGAGGCCTTGGCAAACTCCTGCGCAGGACAAACAGCGTCCGCATCAGCGAGCCAGATCCTGTGTACAAAGTCGCGTATCTCGGGAACGTCCTCACTGGATGGGCTAGAGGTAAGTGCTGACATTTTATTTATTATAATCAATTATTACACTCACAAATGATTTTAGCAAAGACACTAATCAAATTATTGATACTGTTAATAAATTCCAAAATAATGTACAAAAATAACGTTGATATGTAATCTTACAAAGTTACAACGAGTTTTTGTTACAAACTAACAACAACAATAACTTTAATGTTATTATGATTGCGCAAGTGATTCTATTGTTATCTATTGTAAATTAGCTTTATTTGTTATTGTCATTTCAGCCTGTTTAGTCAATTACAAGTGAAAATGATATAATACCCGTGCATATCTATCTATACTTGAAGTTTATCAAGGTGGACCCAATGACCTTCAATAGTTCGTATTGGAATTCCGAAGAAAATACAAGGGCGTAAGCTGAAATATTTAAGTAAAAAAGAATTTAAACGAAGTGGGACAATTTAAAAAAAAAGTTAATACATTACTCACTTAATGAAAAATGGTCCAAACGATTTTCGACATACCTATAGAAATTATATCACACAAACAAAATTGACCACAAACAATTTTTTGCAATTAGCCACTTCACATTTATGTAAGTACATATTAATAATTAACAATCTTCTACAGAATGTTCTCGTAAAACAGCTCAAATCTCTATTCGTAATGTTTTGTTTACGTTTTTAAATATGAATGTTTGTTACTCTTTCGCGTAAAAAATACTGAATGGATTTTAATGAAGCTTTACAATAATATAGCTTATTCATCACAATAACACATAGGCTAAAATTTATAAAGATACTTTGTGAATTGTCCAAAATATGACGACAAGTGACCTGCGCAGACCAGCTAGTTGTTCATATTAAATCTGTCTATCGGTTAGATACACATTTAAGTGTAATTTAAGTTTTAAATAGTCCGGCATAAGCTACAATATCGTGTAAATTACGCGCACTATTTTACATAATTTAATTCTGCGATAAACATTCATATGTCATTGAGTTGAAATAAGGGTTACACGAAGCTATAATTAGCAATGCCGACCACTAACTTAGTCAAATGAATAATAGTGTCTCAATTAGCGATGTGCTTTAGACCCGCTTACTCGAATACCAACTTATTTTGATTCGAGTACGCCGGACTCGATTCCGGTACTCGAGTCAGGTAGAATCGGTTCCTTCTCGCTAACTCGATTCTATTTATACGAGTCCTACTGAATCGAGTCTAGTATTCGAGTTTGGTTAACTCGCTTGTACTCGCAAACTATTTACATAAGCTCCTATGCTCTATGTCTTCATTCAATCTTTATTATGTTTTAATAAAACTTACAGTATTATTATTTTTGTGTCTTTGTGCTGTGCTTAACTTAACCTGTTTGAAGCTAAAAATAAAATAACATACTTAAATACATATAAAATTTAATTGAAATAATATATGATTTATAATCGTAAATTCCACAAAATAATTAATAAAAATGAATATAACAATGATACTTAATTTAATAATAATCTAATTAATCATATGACAGATAGCTAAATAATAATATAGAGATAATACATAAGAAGAGTGTTTAGACTTACGATCATTTGACATAGTAATATTCAGTTATGGTTTTCTTTTATTTTTAATAAAAATGATAAGTCATCCTCTCTCTACATTTGCTGTGCCGACAGGGTCCATAATGTACAGAATATTTATAACACCTATGATTACCATTGTGGAAAGCAAAATAAATGAAATGAAATGAACTGCTTTCTATTTTTCCTTTTTGTCCTAAAGTCGGAATCTAGTTCTCTAAAATCTAGTTCTGGACTGGACTAGAATTTCCAGATTCGAATTTCTAGACTCGAGTGTAGGAATCGGACTCGAGCCTAGAAATATTAGAATACCAAATATAGAATTCGAGTACTGGGCTCGAATCAAGGAATCGACTCGATACACCAAAACAGCGACTCGGCACATCATTAGTTTCAATGTATAACATATTATAAGTTTACTTAAGGATATTAACCTTACTAATGTTATAAACGTGAACGTTTGTATGTATGGATGTTTGTAACTCTTTCATGTAAAAACTGCTGAATGGATTTTAATGAAACTTTACAATTACATAGCTTATATATTACAATTATATATTACAATGGATGTGTGGTGTGACAAGGATGGATAAGATAAGGAATGAGTACATAAGAGGAAGCCTGAAAGTAGCGTCAGTGGTAGAAAAAGTGAGAGGAAGTAGATTAGCATGGTTTGGACATGTGATGCGGAGGGATGAGAGTCATGTCACAAAGCGAATGTTGAATATGAAAGTGGAGGGATACACGGGCAGAGGAAGGCCGAATAAAAGATGGCTCGATTGTGTGAAGAATGACATAAGAATGAAAGGAGTAAGCATGGAAATGACGGCTGATAGAGAGGAATGGAAGGAAAAGATCTACTGCGCCGACCCCAGATAATGAATGAAAAGAAATGGAAATGGGCAAGAGGATAAAATAAATAAAATATATTACAATAACACATAGGCGTACAACTTACAAAGTTGTACGCCACGCCAATATAAGCTACACGAAATACTAGTTCTGCGCAGACAAAATCGCGGGCACCGGCTATGAACACATAATTCGTCCGAGAGTTTTAAAGTTATGAACGTGCTCTGGTATCAAGAAACGCTGGATTGCTCCAACTGGTTCAAGGCGAATCGTCGAAGCACGACGAAAATCGTTTGAACATCGAATTCATAACTTAATTACAATCAGTCGGTCGAATACGTAGAAAAATAATCGTTAACGAGAAATCGGACGACACGGAATGGCGTTTAAACGATGATAACAGATATAATACACGTTCCGACAGAGCTAACGAATCTAAAGATTCACCTAGTCCATTTTCTAGCTCCGCTGTTTTAACAAGGAGGGTCAAAGTTAGATGGAATTTCAGTTCGTGAGTTACAAAGTCATTTTCGTTTCTAAAACTAGTTGCCCCGAAGTTTTCTGGGTAAATCCATTTGCCCTTTACTATACAGTCAAAGCTCCTTATTCGCGCTTCCTTCATTCGCGTTTTCACTATTCGCGGATCAAAAAAATGCGACGCAATTCCTTTATTCGCGGCTAAAAATTTTATTATTCGCGGATCTACTAAAAAGTACATACATACAAATAAAAGGATTCCAATTTGCGATTTCTTTATCAACATTGATCCGTCTATGGGACGAAGTCTTATTTTTAAAAGGCAAATTGAAAATGCGACTGCTGCGTATTAGTCTGAATTGAAGAAGCTTTTAAAAACTGCCAAGCAAGAGAATATTACATAATTCTTCAAACCATTACTTAAGCCTTAAGATAATGAATCAAAATATTCATAAACTTCAATTAAATTCAGTTTTATATATATATATATATATATATTATACGGATATTATATTTGCTAATATCGTTTCTAAGATATATATATATATAATATATATATATATATATATATATAATATATATATATATATATATATATAATATATATATATATTATGAACTAGAAAGTTTCTACAGATGGATATTTGTTATAGCTCGTACGTCACAATAAGACATAGGCTACAATTTGACGACACGTTTAGTGGTCGAGTAATCGGCTTCTACGGGTCGCGGGTTCAATTCCCGCACGGGACAGATATTTTGTATGATCTACAAAAAATTGTTCCGGTCTGGTTGTTTGTGCGTGTGAGATTTTTATGTTTGTGACTGTGTAGCGACTCAAATCGCTGCATCTGCATCCACGACCCCCCCCCCCCCCCCAAATTGCGTTACGTAATACTTGAACACCCCCACGCTAATATAAGCTACTCGAAATATTAAGCGCAGACGAAGTCGCAGGCACCAGTTTGTAAATAAATAAAAAGAAAGTGTCTTATATCAGAAATCTTTAATAGACTTGCAAAAGACATACAGAAATTAATAATTAATTTGTGCAAGCTATTAAAATATTCCATTTAATTCTATTTCTACAAACTACAAATAAACTAATCCTAAGAAACAAAGAGATATAAAATTCTAAATTAATATTTATTAAAAATACAAAACAAACCCCAGTTATAATAAGAAAACCCCGTCTTGCATATCAACTTGCGGCGTGGATCATATATTGTTTAATATATTAATTCTGGTGCCCACGACTTCGTCTGCGCGTCACATTTTTTAGCAATTCACACAATATATTTACAAATTGCAGCCTATGTATTATTGTGATTTATAATTATAATTATTAATTTATATTGTTTTTAGATTTCTCAAAAATGGGCAATTATTATTTACGTAATTCTAATGAAACGAACACATTTATAACATTTTCACATTAAATGTAACACTTTTTTATATAGAAAGTATGTACATATAACAAAGTTATTTTAAAATTTGTTTATACGCTCATACAAATTTGACGAGTTTACTGAGTTATGACGTCACGATTGCAGTGTTTTTAGTATGGAGCGTTTTTGAGCGACCCGCGACAGCGCCGCAAACATGGCGATGTATCTTCAAAAGTAATAGGTGCAGGTGTACTGTTCTTTCTACAATATTTCTCACTTAAAAGAGTACTCTTATTATATATTGAATTAAAAAAATTGTCGTCTACCCATTTAAACAAAATATCATTTCTTAAATTTATTAAAAATCTGAAACTTAAGTATCAACGTCTAAACGCCCTTATGTTTTCATTCTATTCAGATCATTCCCAGGTATTCTATGGATACAGGGAAATCTAGAAAATGCGCGCTATGGAATCCACACGAAGTGTGAAGCGACAAAATGGCAGACAAAGAGAATCTTCAGAGAAAGGCGACGCATCAATAGGAGGTGGTCTATATTAAAATACTTTCCATCAAACTGCTGTTATGCGCCGAGGTTTCATATAATGATTGAGTTATCGCAGACAATCTTAGTGAAAATGAAATCTTTTATTGCGTCTGTCTAGGCGTTTGTTGGGAAACGTGAATGTCTGCCGAGATCACGTTTGCCAGAAAATATTCAATTATATCTACACTAATATTATACAGAGGAAGGATTTGTATTTTTGTATGTAACGAATAAACTCAAAAAGTACTGGACCGATTTTAATAATTCTTTTTTCATTAGAAAGCTACATTATCACTGTGTAACATAGGCTATATTTAGTACTAGATTACTATAGAAATCTTTAGAAATTCTTATTATAACCAACCGAAGGTGTAAAAAAATTTGCCATAAAATGTCTTTCATCGCATACGCTGCGAAGAGTATTAATGATAGCACAAAAAAATGTTCGACAACATTCTAGAATATATCAATATCTACAAAAAACTTGCGAGACCATATGTCTAACTATTGTAGTTACGTCACTATAACTACTTTTTTACATTTAATTATCTATAAAATAAGTAGGAACACAAAAACTGCCACTTTACAAATGGTTTTGACAGGACGAAGTCTGTCGGGTCCGCTAGTTGTAACATAAAGGTATTTAAAGGTCTCGGTTTGGATTAGGGCGCGTATTTGCTATAAGATTTTCTCTATTTTTACAAGCTTTTATATTAGCTTCACTTGTAACTATGTAAGAAAATCTTGGAATCTTAATTTTACCCACTTCCCGGTCTCCGATTGAGCTGAAATTTTGCATGCACGTGTAAGTCGGATGTCGGTTCCTGTAAAGCGTTAGACAAGAAAGGGTAGAGCGAGGAATATATATATCAGAGGAAGTCTGAAAGTAGTACTTTGGCTTCCCGCGCCTCTTCAAGCGCTAAAATAAAACCACCTGACATAAGCGATAATAATAATAAATCAATTTATTTGTCTTTACATTATTTTTGATTTTAACATTGTGATGATTGAGCTGAAATTTTGCATGCACGTGTAAGTCGGATGACAATGCATGGTTATGTGTGTGACGTCATTCTAAATCCAAGATGGCGGATATTTAATATTAGCTGGTGTTCCCGACTTCGTCGGCACAGATAGTAGATTTTCTTCTACTTACTTGGCACTTATCTTCATATTTTGAACAATTCGTACTAACATTATAAACGTGTCAGTTTGTCAGTATCACGTAATAACTATTACAGTAATATATCTTACTAGCGACCCGCCCCGGCTTCGCACGGGTACAATGAAAAAATGGTTATGGCGGGTTATCCCTAAGAGATAGACATATACCATCGCGGACTTTTTTGTTGAACTTTTTAAGGTGGACAATACTGTAGTACATTATTTTGGTCTATCTCGTAGGGTTCAGCCAGCGTTTTTGCAATATAAGCGCAAAATCTAGTGATAATGTAGCTTTCTAATGAAAAAGGAATTATTAAAATCGATCCAGTACTTTTTTAGTTTATTCGCAAAATGTGTTGGTAAGCGCATAACTCAACAACGCCTGGACCAATTTGGCTAATTTTGGTCTTGAATTATTCGTAGAAGTCCAGAGAAGGTTTGTACGTAGAGAAAATTTAAAAAAAAACTTGATAAAGTGTAAAATCAACATCTTTCTATACTCCCATATACAAACAATTTGTATTAATACTTAAAACGTTTGAAAAAACTTTTGTTTGTTATAAAGACTAAAAAACATTTGATCTAAAAAGTAGTAAATAAAAAAAAATTTTAAAAAAACTTTTTAAAAAAACACGCTTTTATTAAAAAGACTTAAAACCGATCTAAAAACTTGAAAATAAAAATAAAGTCACGCTTTTAGAAAATTTGGTACATATCAAGAAAAATTTCTGATGACAAAAAGAAATGTAACTCAAAAATTTGTCTATAAAATTTAGCAAATTAGTCCAAGAACTCAATGACTATAAAAGCGTGGGGTGTAAATGTTAAGACCATTAAATGAGTAATGTTTAATTTTGAACACCCCACGCTTTTATAGTCATTGAGTTCTTGGACTAATTTGCTAAATTTTATAGACAAATTTTTGAGTTACATTTCTTTTTGTCATCAGAAATTTTTCTTGATATGTACCCAAATTTTCTAAAAGCGTGACTTTATTTTTATTTTCAAGTTTTTAGATCGGTTTTTAGTTTTTAATAAAAGCGTGTTTTTTTAAAAAGTTTTTTTTAATTTTTTTTTTATTTACTACTTTTTAGATCAAATGTTTTTTAGTCTTATAACAAACAAAAGTTTTTTCAAACGTTTTTTAGTCTTTGCGTAAAAAGCGTGTTTTTTAAAAAGTTTTTTTTAATTTTTTTTTTATTTACTACTTTTTAGATCAAATGTTTTTTAGTCTTTATAACAAACAAAAGTTTTTTCAAACGTTTTTTAGTCTTTGCGTAAAAAGCGTTTTTTTAAAAAGTATTTTTTAATTTTTTTTTTATTTACTACTTTTTAGTCTCGTGATTATTATAACAAACATAAAGAAATATACATAATTGTTCAGAAAATGTAGTATTAGAATTAAACATATGCATTATATCAAATTCTATCTGTTTGCTTCATTGAACCAATTCTCATATTAAAAAGTTTTTAATTTATTACAACATAATTATGTATTTTTATGATTCGAAAATGATTGAATATTGTATTGTCATCTAGAATACACATGTAAAAAAAAATTGAGCTCGATTGGAGCAGTAGAAGTGGTCGAAAAATCGATTACAAGATTTGATCATGACAAACAAACAAACAAACAAACGGACAGAGTAAGTCAATAAAAAGCGTGTAAAAAGCCAATTTGAACCTTTGGCAAAACAATCGAAGACAAAAAAAGTTAGTTCTGTCAAACAAATTTTATGTCATCATATGTCATTTCAAGTAGGAACAAAAAACTGCCACTTTACAAATCTTTCAATCATCATACATCAAAATAACACAGGCTACAATTAATCAATATATCAAGTACTTGAAGAAGAACTACTTACTTGAAGTAGGGAACGATGTACCATTTGTGCAGTCAAAGACGCGGGCATCAGTTGGTATCTTTATAAATCGTAATCTGACGACCTCCATAGTCGAGTGGATAATACACTGGTTTCAAGGTGTCGCCATCTCTGAGGTCCCGGGTTCGAATCCCGGTGGGGGCAGATGTTTGTGTGATGAATGCGAGCATTTGTACCTTAGTCATGGTTGTTGATATATATTTCAATAAAAATTATTTATATATGTATAATATATGTATGTCTATCCGTTACCCTAGATCCCATTGCACAAGCCTTATAGAGCTTAGTTTGGGCTAGGCTAATTGGTGTAAGTGTAACAAATATTTATTATTATTATTATTTATTATTTAATCTATGTGTTAGTATGGAAGTTAGCCGAGACCTCATTTTGAAATGATGATTAGATTTCATGCTTGCAAATCAATTTCATTGTGTCTACAAATTCTGACGTAAATATATGACCGCTAGCAATTTTTAATTGCCTGATCGTTTCTGCCATCATCAATAAAGTCGACTGGCACAAGCACTCGCATTGCAGCTAGTAATAAACTTGACTTATTCTCGGCAGATGACCCAGCTTGGGTCGAGAGTGCCGCGGTACTAGTGAAAGTTAGATCTGCAAGTGTGTACATATCCTGTTTTCACAATTTAATCTGAGCTGTTTATTGAGGTAGGTTTTGGCAGAACGTCTAATCCATAAGTAGAATCGTTGCTATATAAACTGGTTATTAAATCTCGCATTAAGGTAGTTTCTCAAGCTTACAGATTGTGTATTCTCTATTTTCTAATGATTATGGCTTCAGTAGCAAATGCAATAACAAAACAATATCTTTTTTAATTATATTTAAAACTTAGTTGTGCTCACGACTTCGCCCGCGTGGAATCGTAACTCTTGGTTGCCCTTTTAACGACTGAGAGTGTTATAACAGTAAAGAAATATAATCAGATAGCTTCGAACTACTAAGCTATCTTATACTACTATATATCACACGTATTATTGTGAGCCAATCATAAAAGATAGATATATGCTGTCGTGGAATATTTTTTATATAATTTTAAGGAGAACATTTCCGTCATACATAATTTCTGTATAGCTTTAACCATCAAGGTAGCTTGATGAAAAGTATCATCATCATCCTCTTGCCCATTTCCCATTATCTGGGGCAGTAGATCTTTTCCTTCCATTCCTCTCTATCAGCCGTCATTTCCATGCTTACTCCTTTCATTCTTATATCATTATTCACACAATCGATCCATCTTTTATTCGGCCTTCCTCTGCCCGTGTATCCCTCCACTTTCATATTCAACATTCGCTTTGTGACATGACTCATCCCTCCGCATCACATGTCCAAACCATGCTAATCTACTTCCTCTCACTTTTTCTACCACTGGCGCTACTTTCAGGCTTCCTCTTATGTACTCATTCCTTATCTTATCCATCCTTGTCACACCACACATCCATCCATCCATCCAGCTTGATGAAAAGTATACTATGACCAGATCAGGAGTATGAAAAATAATTACATCAAGTTTCGTTAAAATACGTCTAGTAGTTTTTGTTTCTATAACGGTTATTTTTTGTTTTTTATTTTTTTTTATACCACGATGGTGGCAAACAGGCCTACGGCACGCCTGATGGTGAGCGGTTACCGTAGCCTATGGACACTTGCAACACCAGGGGTGTCACTTGCGCGTTGCCGACCCTTCAAAAACCTATTTACTCCCCTTTTGAAGAACCCCATACTGTAGCCCTGCGGGAAAACCTCGGCAGGGAGCTCATTCCACAAATGAAGTGTACGCGGGAGGAAATTCCTTTGGAACCGCACTGTGCGGGACCATTTAGGCTCCAGTGTGTCGGCATGAACTCCCTGTTGATGGCGAGCGGTGCGATGATAGAAAGTGACCGTGGGCATCATGTCAGACAATTCTTCAGAACACAACCCATTATATAGGCGGTAGAACACACATAAGGAGGCAATGTCTCTCCTAAGACTTAGAGGCTCGATACCGCCTGTGAGTACGGGATCGTCGACGAGTCTCGCAGCGCGCTTTTGAACCGAGTCTAGGGGCCCAAGCTGGTACATAGGTGCTCCCGCCCAGAGATGGCAGCAGTACTCCATATGGGGCCGGACTTGCGACTTATACAGTACAAGTCTTTGCCCCGGTGTGAAGTACCGCTTCGCCCTATTGAGCACACCGAGTTTTTTTGATGCCAGCTTGGCCTTATACAGATAGACAGACAAAAATTTTACTGAAGGCACTGATAGTTATTTTTGAAGAAATGGAATTGGAAAGAGAACAAGAGAAAGAAGCCAAAGCTGTTCAATTCACTTAACATATAAAATATGTCTATCGCATTACTTCACACCGGATAAGGAACTATACTAGCCGTTTTACTGGTGTTAAACTGTCTATGATGTGTGCGCTACAGATAAAGTACGCAACAGTTTAAGATCTCGAATCGTTAGTCATCAAGTGTGTAGATTATAGGATTATGTTAAGTACACATAATAATCTATGTACTCGTTTTGCATACTAATAAAAACGGATACATTATCTGTATCTACTGACGTAATTTGGTACAGCTAGAGTGTACGCGAACAAATATTTACGTGTCTAGGTTCTCCTTGTCCAATTGGGTACACGACAATTTTTTAAATTCTATATATAATAAGAGTATTCTTTTAAGTGAGAAATATTGTAGAACAGTACACCTGCACCTATTACTTTTGAAGATACATCGACATGTTTGCGGCGCTGTCGCGGGTCGATCAAAAACGCTCCATACTAAAAACACTGCAATCGTGACGTCATAACTTTTTTTTTTTATATATTAGAGCAGGCAAACGAGCCAACGGGTCACCTGATGGTAAGTGATCACCGCCGCCCATAGCACAAACAACACCAGAGGTATCATCAGCGCGTTGCCGGCCTTTCATGAATGTATACGCTCTTTTTTTGAAGCTTCCCATGTCGTAACTGTTCGGAAATACCGCGGCCGAAAGTTGGTTCCATAACTTTGTCGTTCGCGGGAAAAACGTACGCGAAAACCGCACTGTGGAGGACAGCCAACCATTAAGATGGTGGGGATGGAAAGCAAGTCCCCTCCGTGACGCACGATACAGGAAATCGGTCGGCGGCAGTATCCCAAACAACTCGTCAGAGCACTCCCCATGGTATATGCGGTAGAGAACACAAAGAGACGCGACATCTCTCCGCAGCGCCAATGAGTCCATATGAGCACCGGGTCGTCGACAATTCGAACTGCTCTACGCTGGATACGGTCAAATGGAAGAAGCTGGTACTGAGGAGCTCCGGCCCAGAGGTGAGAGCAGTATTCCATATGTGGCCTGACCTGTGCCTTGTAAAGTTGTAGGCGGTGGGTCGGCGTGAAATACTGTCTCGCCCTGCTTAGCACTCCCAGCAAATAACTATGTAAACTCGCCAAATTTGTATGAGCGTATAAACAAATTTTAAAATAACTTTGTTATTTGTACGTTTACAGGTATACTTTCTATATAAAAAAATGTTACATTTAATGTGAGAATACTAGAAATGTGTTCATTTCATTAGAATTACATAAATAATAATTGCTCATTTTTTTGAAATCTAAAAACAACATAAATTTACATTACACATTCGATATAAATTGCTCAAATCAGATAATTATAGTATAAAAACGGCCATAATCAGTTGTAGCCGTCTACCCTATTCTCGATTCTCCTAATGATCATGCTTAGTCCAGTCACTTTAGGGTTTCACCTCTTTCCCTTTGACCTCGAATATGTTACGACGCAGACACGATAATATGAGACTTTTGAGACAACTTTTAGAACGCCAAAATAAAGCTGTATACGAGTTTCCAGCTTATTATCTAAAATTCCGAGGTTGACCCCTTTTTATTCCTAAAGTGACTGGACTAGTTGTTGCGTGTTGGAATAAGACGTTCCTGACAAATAAGATAGGTTACTTATCAATTGAATCCGATTTATTTTCAGTTTGTGTAAATAAAATCACAATTTCCATGTGTTGCAACAAATTGAAATGGTTGCCTATTCGCCAACGAAGAAACTTAAGACTCGTTTCTCAACTTTTAGTATACTTCTCGATCGGAATGCTTTTAATTATTTAAAGAAAAAGAAGAAGGTCGGGGTTTGTCTCAGACTCGTTCACTGTTTCCGCCACTCGCTTGTGGGGTATGCTACCGACTAGTTTGAACCAGTTCTAAGACTTCATTCAGAAAACTAGAACGAAGACATTTTTTGGAACCTGTCTAAATTTGGTAGAAAAAAGGATATGTACATATATATTTTGTTATTATGTAAATATATGTATATACGTGTGAGAGCGTGTGTATGTGTATTTATATTATATGTATTTTTAGTAATAAGGGTCATTTAATATATTTATTTTTCGAAAATGATATATCGTCCACAATTGCTTTAAGATTTTAAAGGTTGACTGATAGAGAATGCCTTAAACATTAAGTCCACCTTTTGTACTTTGATTCTTCGATGTAAGAAAATCCTCACTAATATTATAAATCGGAAAGTGAGTTTGTTTGTTCCGGTTTCACGCCGTAACTACTGAACCGATTGCTTTGAAATTTAGCAGACGTAAAGATAAAACTCCGGATTAAATAATAGGGTACTTTTTATCCTGGAAAATATGGACATTCCCGAGGAAAAACAAAAATATTGTTTGCTTGATGGATAGATTTTAGATGGCGCTGTGTATCGTTTAAAACAAGGTAAAATATTGCAAACGAATATAAACATGTAACTTTAGAAGCTAAATGATACGATAATGAATCCCCGAAAATGAGAAATTCCCGAGGGATGACGTACAATTTGTTTCAAAACATATGATATAGTCTACCATTCAGTTTGGTTAACAACTAATTGTATCCGTAGATTTTTTGTTATTTTGTAGATTTTTCCGTGGGAATGAAACGTTTTCTTATAGTTGTACTTTATACCGCAATATAACGAATTCCACGCGGGCGAAGCCGCGGGCGGAAAGCTAGTCATCTATACTAATATTATAAAGAAGTAAAGTTGTGTGTTTGTATATTTGTTAAATTGTAAGGGGGTAATCTCGGGATCTACTGAACCGATTTTTAAAAATTTCTTTCACCAATAGAAAGCCACATTATTTCTGAGTATCATAGGTTTTATAGAACCGAAAAATAATTAGGCTTTTACGTGGTGGTTCGTTTTGTAAAGTGAATTGGAGAAAAAACGGTTGAATTGAAAGCGTTTCTTACGAACGCTGCCTTCACTATGAAGATATATTTTTGAGTTCTAGAGAAAAGATGTGGAGCTTGAAAATGCCTACAAAAAAGTCAACGACAACAATGTCTAATTTTATATTTAAGTTACAAAAAGTTTTTAATTTTTAACATTACAGTTACAAATTAAAACATAAACACTGTACTAAATAGGATTATTAATATTATGCCCTACGAAGTGGGCACGGGTTAGCTAGTTAAATAAATAAAAATCTTTCCCTTGCCCTGCTCCCATTTTATCATCATTTTAATTGGGGTCGGCGGAACTTTTCTTTCTTTTTCACTCTCCTCTATCATTCGCTATTTTGACATTCACTCTCTTCTTTACCATATCATCCTTCACACAGTCCATCTTTTATTCCGTTTTCCTTCCGTTCTCCCCACACGCCCATACGTTTTCATGTCCATAATTTTCCTGGTAACATGATCATTCTCTCTTAGTACGCAATCATCAGCTTAAGATCAATTTACATTTCCTTCCAGTATAGATGTAGAGACTTTAGGTTTGGGGGAGGTTTTAATAGACTTATGGCCGTTTTCACCAACTTTGTCTTAGCTTAGGCGACTCCTAAGAGACATGCTGTCTCACTCTTTTCAGTTACTACAAAAAGTGACAGCATGTCACTTAGGAGTCGCCTAAGGCTAAGACAAGGTTGGTAAAAACGGCCATTAGAAATACTGTTGATGAATGCTTATACTGTTGATGCGGCATATTCTCGCTCATCTACCGCAGTGCCTCAAGACGAAGTCTTCGATTCGTGCGTGTGCCAGTGATAACATACGGAACAGAAACTGGCCACTCACAATGGGCCTTATAAGGCGGCTCAAAAGTCACCCAGAGGGCAATGGAGAGGGGCTATGCTCGGAGTTTCTCTGCGTGATCGAATCAGAAATGATGAAATCCGCAGAAGAACCAGGGTCACCGATAGCCCGAAGAATTGCGAACCTTAAGTGGCAATGGGCGGGGCACATTGCTCGCAGGACTGACGGCCGTTGGGGCGGAAAGGTCATGGAGTGGCAGGCATATGCTGGACACCGCAACGTTGGTAGGCCTCCACAAGGTGGACCGACGATTTGATGAAGATCGCGGGAAGGCGCTGGACGGTTGCAGCGCAGGGCCGATCTGCGTGGAGATCCTTGGGGGAGGCCTATGTCCAACAGTGGGCGTCTATTGGCTGAACTGAACTGCTTATGTACCAATCCACAAAATCAACATTGTTTTAACGGAAAATATTTTGTCACGCACGGCCATGTCAGTGACGAACGATACTGAATTTATTAATATCTTGAATAACAATGAGCTAATGAGCAGACCGCAAAATATGAGCAGATGAAGGTTGCACGACCAATGCAGACAAAAGTTCTCGGGCGCAAACAAATAAGATTATTGTAAAACCATTTCCAGCGCTTGTAAACTGTGTTAATATGACAAGAGAGTATCGAAGTAAACAGAAACATAAACAAAACTTATCTTTTGCGAGACGAATTTCAAACGTACAAGCAAGTTAGTCCTCAGATAAATCCTTAAAATTATTTAGTGTGCATAGACAATACAGTTAATAGAAACGATTATCCATTCATACTTAAAAACGTTCGGGTTTATAATATTACTAGGAATATTGTGTAGTTAAACCTGATGTCCCCCAAACACCTGAGTCCCCCTTGTGCCGGAAATGCGGTTGGTGATCTGGACTAACCCGTTCCTTCCAAGCAGGCTATCTCGCTCACACGCCAGTATCACATTCCAAACGTCATTGTTCGTTTCTCCCACGCCGTGGCTTCTTTACGAGCTCCTGATTTACTACAATCGTGACCTCTATTACCAACACTAAAGGTCGAATTCTCGCTCGTCCGACAGCAATTAGCTGCTTCGAATTTGTCTCTTGTTGCATTCGTCAGCATTTTCTGGATACGCTGTTGAATCGAGTTTAATGATCTCGATGTAATTAGGCGTAGAGTATACTTGTGATACGCTGAGGTATGTGGTAATTGTTTCGTGGAAACCTGTTTTGCATTTGACTTTTCGAAGTCAAGCTATGTTTTTGAAGGTTACCCTTACTACGAGTAATATTAAAAACGCGACAATTTATAAATATTTATGGATGTTTGTTGCCCTTTTACGTAAAAACTAATGAATGGATTTTAATAAAACTTTACAATAATGTAGCTTATACATTACAATAACACATAGGCTACAATTTATAAAGATACACGCCTCGCTAATATATTAATCCTGCGCAAACGACGTCGCAGCTACTAACTAGTAATATTATCAACGCGAAAGTTTGCAAGTATGGATGAATGTTTGTTACTCTTTTACGTAAAAACTAATGAATGGATTTTAATAAAACTTTACAATAATGTAGCTTATACATTACAATAACACATAGGCTACAATTTATAAAGATATACGCCTCGCTAATATATTAATCCTGCGCAAACGACGTCCCGGACACAAGCTAGTAATATTATCAACGCGAAAGTTTGCAAGTATGGATGAATGTTTGTTACTCTTTTACGTCTAAACTAATGAATGGATTTTAATAAAACTTTACAATAATGTAGCTTATACATTACAATAACACATAGGCTACAATTTATAAAGATATACGCCTCGCTAATATATTAATCCTGCGCAAACGACGTCGCAGGTACTAACTAGTAATATTATAAATGCGACAGTTTGCAGTATGGATGGATGTTACTCTGTCATGTAAAAATTACTGAATGGATTTTATTTAATCTTTATAATAATGTAGCTTACACATTAAAATATCACATAGGCTATAATTTATAAAGATATTGTAAAAATACGACCCAACAATTTATTTATGCGATAATTTAAATGTTATAATGTTAGTTCTTTTCTACGCCACGCTAATGTAAGCTATTTGAAATACTAATCCTGCGCAGACTAATGAATTAATGCTATTAATGCATTTTGTAAATAACTGCCTTACTTTGTAAAAAGTAAGTTTTTATGATGGATGACTCTAGGGCCAATTATGTAAAGGGAACTTTATATTTCCAGAAAGCGTGACAAAGTGTGACTACTTTTTTAATGCGGTTGTCACGGTCAGCGAGTTAGGGATACTCTTTAACATGCGTGATACAATAAAAAAAAAACCGGCCAAGTGCGAGTCGGACTCGCGCACCGAGGGTTCCGTACAAACCTGCAAGGTTTACAAAGTTCGTTCATTACGACAATCGAGTCATAACTATGGTATTTTTTTTTTTTTTAGTTTATATTTATTAAAAAATATATATTTTGTAATGTAACTAAAAATTTAAGGTTTTCGGAATTTTCCCTTTATGTGTGCTATAAAACGTTGCTTCATGCAAATTTCAAGATTCTAGGTCGACTGGACTAGAATCTTGAAATTTGGCAGTACCCTTTAGGTTTTGATTCCCTTGCGAGTTTCAAAATATGCAGCTTAAATTGCTGTGTCTTTTGATTGCGTTGACATAGAAGTTTGATTTTGTTACAGCTTAAAGGTATTATAGACCTGAGTATTTGGTATGAATTTCAATTTAATACCTCTACGCGTTTATGAGGAAATGGGTCTTGACAGACGGACGGACAGACGGACAACAAAGTGATCCTATAAGGGTTCCGTTTTTTCCTTTTGAGGTACGGAACCCTAAAACTTATTTCAAACGACGCCGTATAGAAAGAAATTGCCGCAGTAGCTATAAATTTGAATTCTCTGGTAGACTTAAGTTTCAAAACAGTTAATGGTTGCTTTATTTTCTTATCGTTACATAGTATGAAACAGTCGGTTTCTCTGTCCTTATATCCCTATGTATGTTTAAATCTTTAAAACTACGCAACGGATTTTGATGCGATTGTTTTTTTTAATAAATAGAGTGATTGACGATTATTAAGTTATATAATTTAATATTCGTCCAATTAAAATGCATTAAAAAACTCTGTCCCTATATCCCTTTGTATGCTTAAATATTTAAAAATAGCTTTCTGCCCGCGGCTTCGCCCGCGTGGATTTCGGGATTGGGTCTATACTTAAAGGGTTAAGGGTCATAGTCGGTTTATGGCGCGAAGGTTTTATTGCGCTTCCCGTAGGACTATCCGTTTTTCCGAGATAAAAAATAACGCTAAACCTTGCTCAAGAATCACTCTATCTATTGATGAAAACCGCATGAAAATCTGTGCAGTAGTTTTTCAGCGAAGCCTTTATTGCGCATCCCGTGGGATCTGTCGATGTTTCCGGGATAAAAAGTCTATGTTACTCTTCATCCCTTCAACTATCTTCACGTAAAAAATCACGTCAATTCGTCGCTCCGTTTTGCCGTGAAAGACGGACAAACAGACAGACACACTTTTCCATTTATAATATTAGTATTAATAATGAATATTTACATAATGGTAAATGGAAATACCTGCCTTTATCTGTGGTGCATACGCAAGTGCACTCTGCAGAGTAGGACACGATGGAATAGCGGTTATCGTAGGTTATTAACCCAAATGCATGGGTAGCGTGTAAGGCGAGCTCATTACTGCGAGCGGTAACAGGTTCGGTTCTAGCTTAGCTATGTTCATTCTGATTTGTAATCGAACGGTTAAGGGCTGACTGATTAAATACCACATTTAATAATAGATTGTATCGTAAGGGAGCTAAATGATTCTTATAGCGAAGGCGTATAGCAGTTAAGAATTTAACAGTTAATGCCAGCATTTTAGTCAAGTTCTAAGCGCAGATTACGAAGTCGTTCGCCTAAGGAAAAATAATTTTGCGAGTGAGAAATATACACTCCAGTTATCATTTCCTTCGGTGAGAAATGAATAAAACAATCCAATAAATGACATATTTGTTAGTTAATATTGTTGCATCGAGGTATCGATTTATTAAACAAAACTTTATGTATTTAGAAACATATTTATTTATTTAATAATCTATACCGAACCATAAAAGCTAGGTTGAAACCCAATATATAAAATATTATTTCATCTATAACTTATAAATGAATTACCTAATTTACGTTTTGTAATCTGTATTTTTGCCGTGTATTTGACAGGGAATATGTTTTTACAATCTTAATGATGACGAGAGGCAAAGGAAATTAAGCCTATACAGCTATATCTTATGTAATAATTTAAGAAACAATTCATATTAAAATAATAAATTACACAAACCAGTAATTATTATTAAATTAAGACTAAGACCATTTCGAGTATCAAAGTTATATGTGTCCGCTGCAAAACATAATTAAGAAACTAGTTACATTGAAATACAATCAAAGGAATAAGTAATAAAAACGAAACAATCACGACGGTTATGCAACAATTAAAGCAACGCGTCGGTAAACTGGCGAATACTAATGTAGTTTTTTCTAGAAGTATTGTCCCTCAATGCGTGTCTATATAGTAAAAATGGTAGCACTCTTATTGCGACATTGCTTTTCATACTTACAGTGTATTCTTAAGCAATTTTGCCCATCTTCCGTACTCCGTACTCCGACAATATCGCCATTTTGAAATTGGTTTCGTAGTAAACTAGAATTTTGGTTTACTACTGTCTTGACAGTTTTAATACTCTGTTTGACAGTTCAAGATATATAAAACTAACAAGATTGCAAACTCGAACACATTAAAACAAAAGGGTGCTTTCTTAGCTGGGACTATACTTGACAAATCAGCGCAGGAGCGTCGACAGAATCATAACTGGTGCCGGCGACTTTGTCTACGCAAGACACTTTTCGTGATATTTTGGGTAATTCAAGCGATATCTCTATAAATTGTAGCCTATGACTTATCTGATGAATAAGCTATGTCATTGTAAAGTTTCATCAAAACATAATTAGTGGTTTATATGTAGGTGATATATATAATATATATATATATATATATAACTATAACAAACTTTCGCTCAACTTATATCAACTTAGTTTTCACAATAACAAATCCGTTTTGACAGGTGCCATCGTCATAGGTTATCTGTCCGAATGGTGATATTCACAGATAAACTATGCGGATACCGATAAAGAGTTTTAATATAAGAGGTTTCGTCTTTAATTACTCAAACATTGCGATTATATCTAATACTAGCTGTGCCCGCGACTTTGTCCGCGTGAAATAGTTATTTTGAGCATCATATTTATTTTTGCAAACAACCACCTCAGCTGTTACCCGGTCTTGACAACACGACATATCCAAATTTGATTACTATAAAAACGATTCTAGTGAGTTAACCTTAAAAGATAGACATATACTGTCGCGGACATTTTTTTTAGATCATTTTAAGAGGAATAATTCTTTTATACATATTTTTTTGGTATCTAGAACCGTTTTCGCAGCGCACGCAATGGAAGCCCTCAAAGATGAAAAAACGGGGAAAATTTCCCCGTTTTTTCCACATTTTCCATTATTTCTTCGCTCCTATTAGTCGCAGCGTGATGTTAATGATAGCCTAAAGCCTTCCTCGATAAATCGGCTATTCAATAAAAAAAGAATTTTCCAATTCGAACCAGGAGTTCCAGAGATTAGCGCGTTCAAACAAACAAACAAACTCTTCAGCTTTATAATATTAGTATAGATTAATTAATATCTTTTGGTATGTTTTTTTTAAATAGATGTGGATACAATTGATTAAACGCTAAAATAATAATGGTTATTCCTGTGTCCATTGTTAGTAGCATATACAATAAAAGCATTTGTTTATCAAATAAGCTAAAAGTGAAACTTATTTGTGTCATGTTACAGTTACATTCATTAAAATAAGAAGATGTAATATATATTATTCGCATTTCATTTAATTCAAAAACACTAGCTGGGTATATTATCTAAAACATAGAATAGTAGCGCGATTCCCTTTGCATTTTGGCACCTTAATATCATAGACAAAATGGTCGGGTTGTCTATAATTCGTACGAATGGGACATTGTAACTTTGGTGCTCATCTGAGAAGACTTAATTTAACAAACACAGATTTATGTGAATATTGTGGTCAGGGAAATGGAACACTAGATCATATATTTCTTTATTGCTCTGCATTCAATTTGTCAAGATTACTCTTAATAGATAGCTTACAGAAGATTTACAAAAAATACGAAATTCCCCGCCTTTTGCCATCTATTTTGAAGAACACAGAAACATATGGAGTCGTTTTTCAATACATCACCAATACTATTGGACAAATATGAATATAAGAATATTAGACAAATATAGAAGAAAATAAAAATAAGATTTGGCTAGATGGTTAAAAAGAAACCAAAGCCGTAAAACAATGTCTATAATTCGTGATCATGTCAGTAAAATTAAAAATATGGTTGGCGGCAATTTCACAATTCGAAAACCAAAAACGACTCTGAAGTTAGCGGGATAAAGCTGACTTCAAACAGATCGAACGTCATTCTGAATTCAAAATACGAATCCGCGTCGACGATTCCCATGATACATTGCAAATACTTATACTAGATACTTGGATACTGTAGGTATACAGAAAAATATGTTTACATTATGACTAGCGCCATGAGAATTACGGAATAATTTTACGACTTACAATTATCGAACAATACGCGAAAACTAACACACGGGGGGTAATATAGATACGGGGCCATTATCGGATCGTGTCGTAACGTTGTTTTTCCATAAAAGGATGCATAATTTATGCATATAACAGTGTTTACGGCGAGAGTGTAGTCTCAGTTATGTAAGATTCGCGCTTACATTTTAACCAACTTATTTTACAACTTAATTTAAGACTTACTGTTTAGTAATCGTTATTTATTTTCCTTCTCTTTTAATGATGACTTTTAAATACATGTATAATGTATTTATTTTAATTGTATGACAGAATTTTTAGAGATTAAGTTGAATTGTTTGAAAATCGTGTTGCCATTTCTGAAGTCCCGGGTTCGAGTCCCGGTAAATGCAGATGTTTGTGTGTAGAAAGCGAGCATGTGTGCCTTAGTCATGGTTCTCAAAATATACAATTCTATCAAAAATATTTATATATTTATAATATATAATATATATATATATATATATACGCGTTACGCGTTTTTGAGCAATCCGCTACAGCGCCGCAAATACGTTGATATACTCGTATCTTCAAAAGTAATAAGCGCAGATATACTGTTGGTTCTGCAATATTTTTCAGTTAAAAGAGTAGTCTTCACTACACAGTATAAAGCAAAGTCGCTTTCTCTGTCCTTATATCTCTACATTCCATACTATACAAGAACATAACAACAAAAACATCTGATACTCGTATATTCAATAAAGGTTTTTCCAAACATCGTTTAAAACGTGAAATGGTTATTTTTGTTAGATCACAGCGTAAGTGACATTAGGAGCTAAGCAATTCTCAGCATTGTTACAACGCAATAAAGCGTACGGACAAGTAAATTTACCAGCACATCTTTTTGCACAGTGCACCTCGCCGATCTCGCTTCCATATCGATGTCGTATCTTACTCGTCCAATGCAACTGACTGGGAAAGGTTGCATGACATGATAATTTGGTGCTTTGATTGGTCGAAAGCAACGATGAGTTGATAGTTCTGATATACACACACACTCATACATACATTCATACACACATACACACACACACACACACACACACACATACATATATTGACAATTTGACCATGTGACAATTTCTAAGACTCGGTCAAATCGTTATGGTCAAGAAGCTCGCTGAAAACGAGATTCGCGAGAATAATTTTAATTACATTGGGTTATTTTTTCCTCGCGAAAGGAGATAGTAAATGCTTAGAAGGCACCCCTACTACTGCTACTGAAGCCGTCTTCTTTAGAACATCACATGCCCTAATCTTCTTATATATAAAAATGAATCGCAAAATGTGTTGGTAAGCGCATAACTCAACAATGCCTTTACCGATTTGGCTAATTTTGGTCTTGAATTATTCGTAGAAGTCCAGAGAAGGTTTGTACGTAGAGAAAATAAAAAAATAAAATTTGATAAAGTGTAAAGTCAACATTTTTATACAAACAATTTGTATTAATACTTAAAAGCCAATTTGAACCTTTGGCAAGACAAAAAAGTGACGTTAGTTCTGTCAAACAAATTTAATGTCATCATATGTCATTTCAAGTAGGAACAAAAAACTGCCACTTTACAAATCTTTTTGACAGGACGAAGTCTGTCGGGTCCGCTAGTAACACTATATAAATGTTCCCACTCTCAGGGGAGGGAGTGAAGCAGCGTAGCACGTAGTGGTGCATACGCTTCGATTGATAATCCGATTCGTAGAGGGCTGGTCAGATGTGTGTTGATCAAGATTCTCGCGTACGAGAGCAGATACCTAAACTACGTGATAGAAATCCTTGCCTTAATTCTAGAACTGTGGAACAATAACAGAACTCTTAAATTAAGTATTACCTAAGCGACCTTATCAAATTTTCCCTATTGCATTACACTGTATCGTTAATGACGCGATCGACAAAATAAAAACAAGTCCAATTCACCAGAAAATGGAGAAAGTTCGTGATGGGAGTTAAAGTAGTTTAAAAATATATACGACAAGGTTATACGAGCGCACGCCAACAATGCGATTCGATTCGTACAAAGTCAACGGTGTATTCTTATACATTGATAATCGATGTTATAGTTACTGCGCCGTTCATTGCTGTCTACGCTCATATGGGCTTAACTCGTCGATCATGCCGGCTGCACATGAAATCTGATTTCAAGAAATTTAAATGTTTTATCTTTATCTAAGTTTTATCTTACGGGTAACGGGTTAGTAATTGGCTCCCTCAATATCCTGGCTGGGAAATGACTGAACAGCAGCGACACATACGAGTACACATCCTCCTTTATCCAAAAATGGTATAATACTCCATGATAAAAATAATGGCGTACTTTGAAATTTTTGGCGCTACATAGATTGATTTGTAGGTTTTAATTTAAAAAATACAGTAATGTATAACATTTATATTTTTATTACGTTGCCGTGTGGCGTCAGATCGGCCGTTACGCCGTTCGTGGACTCCGTGTGGCGTCAGATTCGGCCGTTACGGTGTTTTCGAGAATGACTCCACGCCGTATCAATTTAATAGACGTTGTCACGTCAAAAAGTAATACAACATCTTTATACCCAAGGAGCAAATGTTAGGAAAATTGATTCACTCTTACAATCTTAAAAATATGGACGCTGTCAGCCACCCTCTAGTCTTAAGATTAAATCAACTCTCTACCCACAAGCTTTGGTTATCACTCTTGCTTTCAGCTGTATTGTAATCCAGCTTGTCATTCGTTTTTGAATATTTCTTATATATATATATATATATATATATACTTGTACTGCTGCCTGTATTGATTTATAGACATATATTTATATGTAATATACACACCTTCGTATATATATAAAATTTTGTCAATTTTCTGGTAAACACGAAACCCGAGGATGGTAGCAGAATACCAGCGCTTTGCTCACATCTTGTTGTTAGTAAATTTCAGTCACAAAGTTGCAACCTTGTTACACTTCTGCAGCGTACACAATTTAATTAATATTAGGTAATTGTTAAGTTAATATAATGTTGAGTCTTTTTGTGTTGCTATGTTTGTCTGTCTTAGCTATAAGCGGTCATATTATACTGATATCAGTAATTTAGGAATAAGAGAAGAAAAATAAGTAAAAGAAAACTTTTTAAAAACAAGCTTTTATTAAATGCGCTAAAAATAACAAAATACTAACTAACTTATACTATACTAACTTTTACATATAAAAGCTTGTCGCGAGATTTACTTACTTAGAGAATACTCTTAACGACAAACGAAAAGTTTTTTTTTTTTTACTTAATATAAAAGCTTGTAAAAACAGTTGTAATCATGTAAACCAAGTGAAGCTATAAGAGCTGGGAAAGTTAGTAAAAGAAAATATGAGAGCGTCCGCGTGCAGCAATGTACAATGAACCACGAAATCAGGTCGATGCATCGATAGAGCATTGCAGCAATCAACCAGTACCGTCTCGCCTCAGTGGGCAAACAGTTGCAACTCAACAGTACTTTCGTTAGTTTCATATTTCAAAAGACATTGCATGTTTTAGACATAACAATATACGTGGTATTATATTTCCTTGAAATTGAGGATCAAATACTTTAGATTAGAAGTTAGTTGAAGGGCTTTAGGAATCTATAGAGTTCAATTAACGGGTTTCGGTGCTTTTGAAGGGAACAAAATCATAGACTATTTGTAAAGTCTGTTGTTTATTCTAATAAACTGAATGATTAGGGCCTGTAACATTGAAATGATTCCGTAGTTCGGAATCATTTCCATACATTGACGTTAAATATCGAAACGGTTTCCATAACGAGTTGAATTGATTCTTTGTCTTGTAACGTGTCTATTCGATTGGAATGTTCTCGAAAATTATTGCCTGTATAAAAAGAAAAAAATATAATTATTTGTTAACAATGGCACCTTAAACATCTCTAGATCTTTAAGCAATAATATAAAAAATAAATTAATAAAGACCGTGAATGACGTTAAGTTTGACAAGACCGCGTTTGCACCGAGCGGCGCGCATTTTAAAACGTAGTACAAAATGACAAGAGCATACATATCAGCGTCTACGGCACCAATTCCGTAAAATTATAATACTTGTTCTCATATACGGTTTGTGTATGTAGTAAAATACATACAATTAAAAAAACATCATGTATTGATATGAGCGTATGGACTATCTAAAGCCATATCTTCTTATATATAAAAATGAATCGCAAAATGTGTTGGTAAGCTCATAACTCAACAACGCCTGGACCAATTTGGCCAATTCTTTTTTGTTAATGTTCGTTGAAGTTCAAGGAGGGTTTTTACAATGAGGAAAATTCGAATAATTATCGGAAATACCCTAAAAACAGCCCTTTTATTTTCCCATGCAAACGTTTTCTAACTAAAACGTACAGTCGAATTGAGCTTTATTGTTATTGTATAAAGTTCATATTGCAAGCACACACTGTTGTCTAAGCAATGAAGGTGTGTTCCTAACATCAAAGAGTCAATTTGCGCTTTATTAACGCTACATATAGTTGAAATTCAATCATATCTATCAAAACAGTGTGCGTGCGTGCGTTGGAGCACAGAATACATCGTTGGAGGATTTAATGTCACGTTCCAAAATTGAATAGCCACAAAATGTAATAGGTCATTTAGACTTTTTTTGCGATTTGGTTGGCTGTTCGACATTATCTATAAAATAATTAGGAACAAAAAACTGCCACTGTACAAATCTTTTTGACAGGACGAAGTCTGTCGGGTCCGCTAGTGTGTAATAAAAAAATTGACCATTTTCGACATGACCTTTTATACGTCCGGGATCGTCGAATAGGTTGTATAGAATAATTAGTTATAGTTAATATCTAGCTTTGGTAGTGTTGTTACTGAAATACTGAAATATACTGATGATTCTGCTGGCTGTGTGGGTTAAAGGCAATTGACGCCGCTAGCATTCCACCAACCCATGTGCTGGTTTCCCCACTTGGTTCATAGATAAATTTACCTTCTTATCCGCGTGTTTCTAATTCACCAGCCGACACGTGATATATCCACGTTTTGTCTAAATCTCGCCATTTGCATATGCTTTCAAAATAACTATATGAGTGCACATCTAAATATATATGTCCAAAGATCAATGTAATTTATTGCATTGACGTCAACGCACGGTTGGGCGTATTAGAGGAACGTTTTATTGTTTTTAAACCCAATATTATCAACTGTTTTTAGTATTTGGATGAGTTTAGTTTACTTTTCGCTTAAGTGTTCCCCTCATAATTTCACGATGACTTATAATCATAAGATGACTAGTTTTTGGATAAGATTACACTCACTAATTACCCTAGCTCAAAGTAAGCACAGTATGGCTTGTGTTATAGGATCTAGATCTCATAAGGTAACGCTAGTGTTATGGCATCTAGATTTCATAAGGTAAGGCTAGTATTATTGGATCTAGATCTCAATAGATAAGTCTTATGTTATAGGATCTAGATCTGATAAGGTAACGCTAGTGTTATGGCATCTAGATTTCATAAGGTAAGGCTAGTATTATTGGATCTAGATCTTAATAGGTAAGGCTTATGTTATAGGATTTAGATCTCATAAGGTAAGGTTAAGTGTTCTTGGATCTATATCCCGTATGGTAAGGCTAGTGTTATGGAATCTCTCAAAAGGTAAAGCCTTATAAATTGGGTTGTATTGGGTTGTTATTAATATAATTATATTACAATTGTTACTGTATTCTGATCAATTATTTGTCACAACAATTCATAAATTCTTTAATAGATTGAAAACATTTTACACAAACTTTATTTAGCTAAAAAAAACGCTTTTATTTAGCTAATTCTGAAACTGCTAGGTTCTTTTATATGTTTGGAAGTATTTTATTGAAAGTGCGAATCGTTGCACAGTAAAAATTATTATTTCCATTTGTATTTTTTTTTTATATTTATTGGTTTCTTTTTTGTCTCTGGTTGTATTGTGAATAAGTCTTTCAGTCGATCTATTCACCGAAATCTTGAAGTAATCAAATAAGAAAAGTGAGGCGTACACAATAATTGGTAAACAAATTTAAATTCAAACCGCGGAACCCACTAACATACTTCCTTCAAGTTTTGTCAAACAAGACATAAACTCTTGCATTTCACTGAGGTGCTAAAGTTATGAACGAAGTAACACTTTTTAGCGATAGCTGTACGAATTAGCAGGTCACTTGTCATAGAATCGGTGCGGATAGTTCCAAGCAGCTGAGGTTCTACATCAAATATTACTTCGAAACTATTTTTTATTTATTACTGGACGCAGTACTGGTCCAGTTTTATGGTATTCTTTATTTATTTAGGCAAATTAACATCATGAGTATCATTACAAAGTTAAAAACTTATGAATTGTATTTGACCAGTGCATGACATGGCGGCCGCAGGTTGAGGCTGTCCGGAAGAAGTTATTTGCTGCATATAGTACTCTAAATAGATTTCTCCCTATAGCTACAAAGACAGTGTTAGCTCAGTCTTTCTTGCTTTCCTTGATTGACTACGCTGACGCAGCGTGGATTAATTTATCTGAGGAACTACTTGACAGTTTGGAGCGGCTGCAAAATGTAGCCATCAGGTTCATTTTTAATCTGCGTAGGTTTGACCATGTTTCTAATTGTCGCTTTCAACTCAAATGGTTACCTATTCGCCAGCGCAGAGACTTACATGTTTTATCCCTACTTTACAATATTTTGTATCTTCCAACATCTCCATCCTACCTTAAATCTTTGTTCTCTTTTCGATCCCATTCGTCATGTCGTGCCTTGCGTTCTAATTTTAATCTCTGGATATACCGCCCCGAAGTACCGACTATTTTTCATATTCTTTTTCGGCTTATGCCGTCCGGTTGTGGAACTCTCTCCCTGAGGGTATTAGGGGAGCGCGAACGCTGGAGTCCTTTAAGAATCAAGCCCGTGTTCACTTACTGTCAAAGATTCCTTAACATAAACTAGTTATAGCCTATTGTCCTGTCCAATTACTGCACCCATCCTATATTTAAATCTCCTTTTAATATTTCCCTGGTCCCAGGTTGCCTGGAAGAGATTGCTGTTTAGCAATAAGGCCGCCTTTTGTACATTTGTTATTTTCTTTTTTGACGTGACAACGTCTATTAAATTGGTACGGCGTGGAGTCATTCTCGAAAACACCGTAACGGCCGAATCTGACGCCACACGGAGTCCACGCCTAGTGACAACGTCTATTAAATTGGTACGGCGTGGAGTCATTCTCGAAAACACCGTAACGGCCGAATCTGACGCCACACGGAGTCGACGCCTACTTTACCCCCACCCCTAGAGCGCCCGAAGGCATACTCGGAAACGGCGTAACGGCCGATCTGACGCCACACGGCAACGTAATAAAAATATAAATGTTATACATTACTTTATTTTAAATAATTTTTTGTGTGTGAATATTTTATGAATACAATAAAGGGTTATGTTATGTTATGTTATGTCATTACACTATCACTTAATTAAAGTATTTTATCTAATACATATGACATATATTACGTATGTAACATTTATATTGAAAGAGAAACAAACGAGAAAACTACCCTGAAATCAAATACGCTTCCTTGCCTAATTATATATTCCTATTCTCCATCTCTGTGGTCCCGGGTTCGAGTCCCGGTGGGGGCAGATGTTTGCGTGATGAATGCGAGCATTTGTAGCTAAGTCATGGTTGTTATATTTCTATCAAATTTATTTATATATCCCAACTAATATTATAAATGCGAAAGTAACTCTGTCTGTCTGTCTGTTACGCTTTGCCGCTTAAACCTCGCAACCGATTTTGATGAAATTTGGTACAGACAATCTTTAGACCCTGAGACAGAACATGGCTACTTTTTATTTCGAAAAAAAGGGATAGAGGGGTTGAAATAGAGGTTGAAAGTTTGTATGGGATTTCTTAATTTTAAAAGATAAAACCATGAAACTTTGTATTTAAGCACTTGATTAGAAATCATTAAACGTTTGTTCTAGTATTTTTTAAATTTCGTCCAGCTCGGAGGTGAAATAAGGGTTGAAAGTTAGTATGGAAGTTCGTCAAATAACAATAACGTCATAAAAGCAAAATCGTTTGACCTAACATTTTGAATTTTTTACCAGTGTAGGGGTTGAAATAGGGGTTGAATTGAAGATAAGACCATGAATCTTGGTACCTTAAACATAAGGGACCAGAGTCCCTAGACAAAATGCCTTTCTATTTGCGTTTTCTATAATAGATAACATAAAAAATGTATGGAACTGACATTTCCAGTAGATACGTCACGTGACTTGATGACGCTGATAGAAAACTCGCAGACAAGATGCTAACTGTGTTTCTATTCTATCGCTCGTCTGTGTTCTATTTTGACAGTAGAAGAGTTCTACACAAATTCATAGACAAAATGTAGTTTGTGACGTAAAAAATAGATACGGTTCTATTCTATTTCTACTCAACAAAGCGATTGCTCATACCCAATAGATTTGTGATAGATTGTTTATTTGATAGTGTTTTTTGCCAAATTATTCCTATTTTTAGGACATGATAAGGCTTTTGTGGGCAGCTCATACCGAAGAAACGTTGATTCTATTCTATTTCTACTATTATAATAGTAGAAATAGAATAGAAAAGACGCGCGTGCTTTTTGTCTATAGGGCTATAGGATTGACAAAAACTAATTTCACGAGGGCGAAGCCGCGGGCGGAAGCTAGTGTATAATAATGTATGTCTATCCGTTACCCTAGATCCCATAACACGAGCCTTACAGAGCTTACTTTGGGTTAGGCTAATTGGTGTAAGTATATATTATATTTTATTTTTATTCTTCAACATATTATTATTCACGCATCCATTTTTTCTTCGGTCTTCCTCTCCATACACGCCCATACACACAGGTATTGTATACTACAGGTTATAAAAACCTATAGGCATACGAGAAACTGTTTACCAAGTGTTTGTGCGACATTTTTTTACAGTTCGAGCATTTGTACAAATAATCCGTCGTTATTATGACATCGTCGCAACCAACCAAAAATAAGTCGAAAAAGTAATATTGTTCGCCAAACAATCTCGGTGTGGCGTCTTTATCTTATTTCCCCCGGCATGAATATTTATAGGGCAAATTAAGAGAAATATGACTTGTTCACACAATGTAATTAGCTATTTTGAGGGTATTACGAAGCATTACGTTGTTTCTTTTGCGTAATGCGTGCAATAAAGAATCTTTGTTTAGATTTACGGAAAATTGGACAGGTTTTATTTATATGGGCTTAAGGCTCGCTTTTGAATTCATAGTTTAGGGCGTGTTTTGTTGTAATTCGGTAGCGATGGTATCGCGCTTTTGCATCCATATAGTCGCGAAGCAGTCACTAGCTGTGTGCTCGCCCACGGGGCGCTCAGATTCAGTTGCGATGCAAACGCAATTCTTTCGCGCAGCAAGCGCACAGCAAGTAACGACACAAAAATATCTGCGACTGGTAAAGTTGTAAGATAAATGTTGACAAATGACTATATTTTGCGCTTATTTCGTTATCGAAAGTGTCCTCAAAAAAGGCCAGGTCAGAAGTACCCGCAATCGTCGAGCATGTATGAGGAATGTTATGAAAGTAGATGAAGCGAAAGAGATATGTAAGGACCGTAGCAAGTGGAAGGACGTAATCTCTGCCTACCCCCGTGGGAAAAAGCGTGAGTGTATGTATGTATGTATTTCGCTACTCACGCGCCGCCTTTTCCTTAGCCCCGCAATTAAGGGGGCGTTCAAGTATTACGTAACGCAATTTGGGGGGGGGGTCTCGGTAAAATGTTACGATGCGTTATAGGGACAGGAGCGAGTCTTTCTTACAACACCGTATGTAACATTGTTCCTTTTTTTATAACAAATTGGCAACCCTTTTCGTTTACGTTTTACGGGGAATCCCTCGATTGTATTAGTCTGGTCGTCATTTTTAATTTTTGCGTTACAGGGGGGGTGTCAAACATCTTTAACAATTGCGTTACGTGATACTTGAACGCTCCCTAAGTGCCACGCTGGTTATGTGATGTGGCTCCACCGATGCGACTTATCAACTAAACTCAGCCTAAGCTTAGTCCTAATGACCCCTTCGGCTTGTAGTGAGAGCGACTGCTCCTCAGGAGAGGGCGCGGTGCAGCGCTATCCCCAAAAGGGGCAATGGCGCTAGAAACGGTCAAGTTTCTAAATATCGCTGTTTATGATCCAAAGTCTGGTGACATAGACAGACAGACTGACTGACAGTAGAGTCAGTAGTAGCGTTATAGCCTTTGTGTACAGTAATCTAAAAAGGAGGAGACATGGACGTGAAATTGCATGAATTGATTTCGCCTGCATCCTTCCACCATCGGACGACGACGCGACCAGGGACTCCATCCGTATGTGGTCAACATTCCACCTCTTCGTACCTCTCGTTTCGTTTCGTCCTTCATTTTTTTTTATAGGTTAGGGCAGCAACATTGTCACCACTGCGCATCCGACCTCGACTCGGCCCAGCACACGCTGGCGGAGTGCCCCGCGTGGGCCTCCGAGCGCCGAGTCTTGATCGCAGAGATCGGGCGAGATCTGTCTCCGCCGGCATTGATTGCGGCAATGCTGGCGGACGAGGGAGGTTGGAGGGCTGTGGCCTCCTTCTGTGAAGCAGTGATGCTCCAGAAGGAGGCCGCCGAGCGGGGTCGGGAGATGGCCGATCCCGCTCGAAGGAGGCGGCGCCGGGCTCGGTAGCACAGCTGCGGCGCCGCCGCGGGTCGCCGGCGGGCGCGAGGAAGTCGCGACCGCTACGGCGACCCGGGATGGACCACACCCCTTCCGTGGCCGGGGGGCGTCGTCGGTGGAGGGGACCGGGGGAGGTGGTAGCTTCCCCCGAGGAGGGCTCCCCTCTAGAGAGGGGAGTGGCCCCGGAAGTGGCCTTTGTGTTCCCAGGGGCTCCCTACATGCCTGAGGAAGGCCATCCCTGAGGTTTTTAGTGGGTAGGCCTCCCCCTTCTGTTCCCGGAAGAAGCTTTCTGTCCCCGGGGGCTCCCTACATGCCTGAGGAAGGCCATCCCTGAGGTTTTTAGTGGGTAGGCCTCCCCCTTCTGGGGAGGAGAGCCCCACATAACCCCGGCTCGCCACAGCCGGGGTATGCAATTTAATGCATTTTCCTCAGGGAAACAAAAAAAAAAAAAAAAAAAAAAAAAAAAAGGCCTCCCCCTTCTGGGGAGGAGAGCCCCACATAGCCCCGGCTCGCCACAGCCGGGGTATGCAATTTAATGCATTTTCCTCAGGGAGACAAAAAAAAAAAAAAAAATGGTAGTAGAGGAGTCACAGATGCGTTGCCGGCCTTTTATTTATATTTTATATTTTTAATTATATTCGGCCATTATACGAACCGCCTAGGAATGGAATTCTCTTTCGGCGTCTTTGTTCCCCGATACTTATAATATAGGGATTTTCAAGGCAAGAGTAAATAGGCACTATTTGAATTTGCATGTTTCACCTTCGGCAACATCTTCACTTAACATCAGGTGAGATCGTTGTCAAACGCACTCAAATTTGTAAAAAAAAATGAAATCTTGTTTAGTTTATAAGAATCAAATGATTCGTGAATATGAATTCGCTATTTTCGGTTGTAACTTATTTTCGTATTACACAATCACAGCGATTATGTTAGATAACTGTTCAGTTGTTTAGATTTTCTTATTTAGAGAACGTGACTCGTTACCATCTTAGCAAATATTGCCTTTGGTTGTGTGATAATAATATGTGTTAAAAATAATATGTGCTAAAAATAGGTAGAGCTCTGGTTTTGTTTGTTATCAAAGTTATTTTTATCGAATGTATGTGCGGCGACGGATAAATAATTTTTATTCAACATGGGCCTTTTACAGGCACATTTTATCGGATAAATGTGAAATGAAAAAGTTACAATCATCGAAAATTAGAATAATCTTTATTCAAAGTAGGCCAGGCACTTTTGTAGAATAAATGTGTAGCGACGATCGGATTTGGAATCCATTGAAAAAGTCACAATCATCGAATCAAAATCAAAATAATTTTTATTCAACATGGGCCGTTACAGGCACTTTTTGTCGAAAAAAATGTGCATCTACGGACGGATGTAGAGTATATTGATTAAAATAATCTTTATTCAAAGCAGGCCTTTACAGGCACTTTTGTAGAATAAATGTGTAGCGACGGACGGATTTAGGATGCATTAAAAAAGTCACAATTATCGATTCAAAATCAACATAATGTTTATTCAACATTGGCCTTTACTGGCACTTTTACCAATTATTTTTAGCTTACACAACAGCAATTCGACTGTTATTCTACCAAAGGTCAAGTTAGATCTTCAATGTTCTAGTATGAATATTAACAAAAATAAAATAGACTAAACTCCACACACAATAAGATCGAAATTGGCGATGTTTAATAAGTCATGTATAGATTTACTTAACAGTTGTCGGAGCGATGACCGCTAAAACGTGGGTGACATTTCTCATATATTATTTTCTTAAGGGGACTCTGCCGATCATGCTTAACAATTAATAATCAACAATATAGATAATAAAAAAAAACGTATATCATAGGTATAATAAGTAACTATGAAAGTGCTGTTGTTTCGCTTGTATTTATTATCTTTTTAGATTTACGCGCCATAGAAATTTTGCATTATTTTTTAACCCTAACGTGTATGTTTTCGTTCCAGATAAATACCCAAATAAGGATATTTTAAATTAAAAAATATCTCAATAACAATCTGCTGTTATTTTAATTCAATATTTTGTACATTATTATACTAGTAGGCGCCCGTGTAATAGGTATTAATTGTGCAACATCGGTTAGATCACGGAGCAATAACTTTAGGCACGTGTGTTTAATAATTTAGCTTGTAAGCATATTTGATAATATAAGTGTTTAATTAAGTGATCTTTAGAGGCGTTCAATAAACGGATACTAAGGCGACATCATGTTTATTTGAACTCCCGCGACATACCACATTACACCCGCGACTTCATCTGCGCAGGATTAGTAATTCAAATAGCTTGACGCTTATCGTATAAGTTGTTTGTGCATTGCTCGTCTGCGCAGGTTTAGTATTACGAGTAGCGTATATCTTTATAACTTATAGCCTTCGTAGAAACGCAGAAGACACCGCTTAGAAGACTCTCTAGCTCCATCTGTATTCTTTGGAAACAGATTAGGAATGCTTCCTTTCCTTCCGTAGATTGCAAGGGCCTATTAAGGGACAATGGGAATAGTATTACCCGTCATTAGGTATACTGAGACATTAATAACTGACTATGTTAGATAACTGTTCAGTTGTTTGAATGTGAAATGAAAAAGTTACAATCATCGAAATTTTTCAAAATTAGAATAATCTTTATTCATAGTAGGCCAGGCACTTTTGTAGAATAAATGTGTAGCGACGCACAGAGAGGTATTTGACCCAAAAAGCTGGCCAAAATCACTTTTTTTTAAATTAGTGCTACCCCTTCAAAGCAATTTTTTTTTTAAATTAGTATAACCTCTCCATACAATAACAATAAAGACAAAGCTCTAGCGCCGCCCAACACGACGTAAGCTCAGTCGGAAGTTACCGTTCTGTTAAAGTGTACGTGTGATTGTTCGATGCGCTCAGATTTTAGTGTTCTAAAATATCTCCTATCTCGTGATTGAACGATTTTGTGTTGGTTTTCATTATGGATTCTGATTAACCAGGTATGTATTATATTTAGTACATAATTTCAACAGCTAATTTATTATATTATTTTAATTATATCCATAAGATGTAACCACGAAAAAAAACTCGTATAAAAACACATTTTGAGAAATCAAAGGACTTTTTAATAAGTTTCTCATCATTTCTAAGTCAACATTTCTATTGTATGTTGTAAAGTAGACCTTATAGGATGTAATTAAAAACAAAACAGCCGCCCGAATACGCCCGCCTATTTTTCGTGATTTTTTTTCTGTAAACATATAAACTTTTACTTAACGAAATTTTACTTATATTTTATGTATTTTTGTTATAGGCTCGTCTGGAGTGAAGTTTTTGTCTCGAAATGACTTGTTCGATATAATGGGACGCTCAAACACCTCAATTTTTAACGAAAAGTTGAATTTTATGGAAAAAGAACTGATCAATCAGTATGATGAAAATGATCAAAATATTGCTAATATTAAACAAAAATTGTCAGTCATAAAACATCAATTTAAACAAAAATGGACAGCTGCTCGCAAAACAAAGGCCAGAAACCAATGCGGAGTGGCTCAAAGGATACAAATGGAATTTGCGCCTTACTGCTGAGGAGAAACAAATAGTCGAGAACAGAAAAAAAAGACATCCAAGATAAGTTCCGCGAGCAACTTGGTCTATTAGTGGATATACCAAATGCAAACTTTGGCAACATCAATGATGGGAACACGAGTAGACGCTTTTTTGTTAACTATAACATATCTGCAGCAATTACCGGAATAGACTTAAATTTAATTTACAGATTTAAAATTATTTTAGACACATTGTGCTGTGGTTTAAAGATATACATAGAGAAATTTGAAAATTATTGTCAAGAAACGGCTAAATTGTACGTTTCTTTATATAATTTTTACCCTATATCTCCGACCTTGCATAAAATATTGCGCCATGGGGCTGAAGTAATAACGGAAGCCATTCTTCCAATAAGACAATTAGACAAAAGACGCCATCGCTTAAAAATTGTCTGAAGAAGCTGCAGAAGCACGCAACAAACATATTAGAATGTTCAGACACAACTACACCAGAAAGTTTTCCCGGGTAGCTTGCAACGCAGATGTTTTAAACAGGCTCCTCTTAACCTCTGACCCTGTCCTGAGGAAGAATAAAAAAAAAATACAATTTTCAGCTGATCTTGTAAATTTATTAGTAGAAAGTGACATTTCAAATGTAAGTTTTGAAGATGAAAATGAAGAATAAAAGATTGTATATATTACGTATGCCTTTTTTTTACCTTATTCAAGCAAAACCTTAAATAAAACATTGTTAAGCAGTCATTAAAAGTGTAAAATATTTTTGGCCAGCTTTTTGGGTCAAATACCTCTCTGTGCGACGGTCGGATTTGGAATCCATTGAAAAAGTCACAATCATCGAATCAAAATCAAAATAATTTTTATTCAACATGGGCCGTTACAGGCACTTTTTGTCGAAAAAAATGTGCTGAGACATTAATAACTGACAAAATAAATTTTAAAGGTTATGTTTCGGACTATTTGTTATACCTTACAGATTGTGACACTAAAACCATCTAAGCAATAAAACTCTGTTAAAAACACAAGTCAATTAAACGTTCGATGTACAATCGTTGCCACATCTTCGACCGCAACAAGCAACGCTACACACAAATATGTGAGTTGCAAAACCTGTGTTCGTTGTTGGGTAAGCAACTAACGCGTTGGTTAAGTACGTGATGGGATTTTGGGGCATGTTTAAATGCATTACAAATAATAAACATTACGTAGTGTGTCTGTTTCGCACTTCCACAGTATTTATTGTCTTCGTATTTAGTCGTTTTTAGTCTTTTATTATATGCTTCCAGAACATGATCTTTGCAAGCCTTACAATCTATATAATGTCTAATGCAGTCATTCCCAAAGTGGCATATCGACCTCTATCCCTATCCCTATCGGGCGACCCCTATCGGGGTCTACGTTACCAAATTGGGGGTCCACGAAATGAAAATAGGGATTTAAAAAAATGCATCTCAACATACACTGATAGTACCTGAAAAACAATATCTATATGACCGTATTGTGAATCTAAACCATTCTCAAGCCCCCTGGAATACACACAAAAAATTTCATCAAAATTGGTCCAGTCGTTTAGGAGGAGTTCAGTCACATACACACGCACACAAGAAATATATATATTAAGATATATATATAATAGACCTTCAGAGTTTCTTGCCTGTTCTTCTCGAGAAGGCTCTCCCAATTTCCGAACAGGTGTCGAGTCAATCTTTTTTTTTTCCTTATTCGTACGTATGGACAAGGTTTTTGTTTCTTGTTTAAGCTTTTTTTTTGTTTTGTTTGTTGACGTTAATAAGTGCCTGTAAAGGTCTATGTTGAATAAAGATTATTTTGATTTGATTTTGATATAAAAACATATACATAATTTATCAAAGTACCTATGAAGTAAAAAAAAATACATATCGCACCTCCTCTAAAAAAGTGTCGTAACACAAAAAAGCGGTTTTGAGAAAATTGTAAAAGAAGATATTTCGAAAATGAAAAAATCGGTACAATACGAATCAATACGATTAATACCTTACTTTACCAATTATTTTGTAGGAATATAAAAATATTTCTTTAAAAACATTTCTTTTTTAAATCCCGCAGGACTTCGTCATATTATACCTTATTACTAACCGAGATCTACCTTTAGTCTTGGGTTTAAACTCTTCTGTCTCTACTATTTAGTATCATTTTGACAGAGGCAGAAGAGGTTTAAGTCTAAGTTTAAAGATTAACTAATATTAAGTACCAATTTACTTAGTTAATGACAGTTAAACTTTAAATTTATAGTATACAATAGAAAACAATAATATAATCTGAACACTCATAAACACTATTTAAAAGTAACTTGAAATAGAATATTTGCATTTAAGAATAAAAATGTACCAAAGGCACTATAAAAATTGCTTAGAACAGCCTTCATAATTGAATACTTTGTGGTAGTAAATCTCACTTCTATTCTTCTTATCTAATTTAAATATGAATTATTAAAACTACACTCGCGAGCAAAAGTATGGAACACTGTTATGGCACTGTTTTAGATTGAGCCTGCGTCGAAGTCGCTCGGAACAAAAGAAACACTAGCACCCTCTAACCGGTAATATTGGAATAAACGATATGGCGTAGTTACACAATACACAGAAGATAAAACGTTTCTGTATTATTACTTCGATATAGACTTTTTTGTGTTATGACACTGTTTTAGAGGTGGTGCGATATGTTATGTATATTTTTATTAAGTCGCAGAATGTAGGCATTCAATATCGGGTAAGTAGGGGTTTCCCCAAAACCGAAAACATAGCAAAGGGTCCACGACACAAAAAAGTTCGGGAACACAATATCTTTGTAAATTGTAGCTTATATGTTATTCTTATACATTAAGCTTGTAGTGAAACTACAAAATTTGTTGAAAGTAACAAAGTTTATTAAGTGTTATAAACCGAACACATACAAAACTTGGATGAAAGTATTCAAATTCCTTATTTCAAGACAATTTATTCTAATAGGTCGGTCGGTTGTGTCCTGTGTGGCACGGAACCATACATGCGCAAAAGACTAAACTAAACTCCGAACGTCGGAACCGCCCCGCGCGAGACCTCCCACCTACTGCCCACCGTTCCTGAGCTGGGGTGGCCATGTTAAAAAAAAAGGACGCTTTAGCCTGAGGTCGCGTTACACATTGTTATAAGCTATATAAGTAAAGTTTCAGTTAAATCCATACTTACAAACTTTCACATTTATAAAGTTGAGGAGGCTGAGAATCGATAATGGATACCAACGCAACAGGCAAGCAGGGATGCGTTGATTATGTCGGACTCCTGGTGAATCGAGGCGGCTCCACCACACAGACCTACCGACTAAACTCAGCCTAGCCTTTGGTCTTATTGACCCTACTGGCTTTATTGACGAGGGAGCCGCACCTCAGGAGAGGCACGGTTAGCGCTGCCCCATGGTGAGGGCATATGCGCTAGAAGAAGGCACGAATCTCCAAAGTGGGACCGGCCTGTATTGACGGGAACCTACGCGTGTCTAAGCAGAAGGCTGCCGATTAGGGGTTGACAAGGGGGAGCGACGGCTCAGACGCCGCCACTTGCAGGTCTAGAAGTTCCTGCGTGAGTTGGTTAGGAGGGTCGCTAAGGACATGTCACGGTCTACGTATCCTCTGCCGGTAGTGACTAGTGTTGCGTTGAGATTGGCTCACAGTTGGCGGTGTTGACGGGTCTGACGCTTCTACGGTGAGGGAAAGCATCGTAAAGAAACTCGTACATCTGCGGAGAAATTCAAAGATGTATGTTGACTGAGGCCTAATCTATGACTATATATTAAATCGATGCTTAGATCTTGATTATTTCCTGATAATTACAAAAAATCATTACTAACCAGCTTTCGAAGAACTCTCACTAAAATTTCGAAGGCGCTAAGTTCAATCAACGTGCTGTCTCGACGTAATAACTGAACAGGTTCTAACTCCAACCTGGCGCAACCTGTTTTCTTTGTGAACCAAAACCCAAACCGATTGAGCGCGGACGAGATAAATAAACATGGAGGAAAGGTTAAGTCAAGGTCAGAAGTTAATGTAATCATGTGGTTTATTTATATTATTGTTAATTTGAAGTAACTAGCTGATGCCTGCGACTTCATCTGCGTAGCTTATGTTAGCGTGGAGTTGAAAAGAACTAACATTATGACATTAAAATTGTCACATTTGATCATACATTACATGTGTGTAATTCTAGCGGTTTTGTTAGCGCACGCCAGAATGTATATTTTTTCTACTTACTTGACACTTATCGTTATATGTTGAATAATACAGAGTATATATTTATAATTTGTAGCCTATATGTTATTGTAATGTATATGCTATATTATTGTAAAGCTTCATTAAAATCCCTTTGTTAGTTTTTACGTAAAAGAATAACAAACATGCATCCATACTTACAAACTTTTGCGTTTATAATATTTATTTATTTATTATTGTTTGGAAGACCGACACATAAAACATAATATATATATATATATATATATTATAAAACAGTTGGCCAATAATGGGTCTTCACGTATGGAAACATACATTGAAATAAAATTAGGTGTGAACAATTACTATTAAATATTTAAGATCCGAACTAATCATCTTAAAAATCCTCACTAAGTACACGCCTCACTGTCGCCAAGCTACAATTATATATATCAATGTTTTTACATTTACACAAATCATTTAAAGTTTTACTAGCTCGCAACAAGAAAGAGTTTTGCCGATAGTTCGACGCGGCCACTGAGATGTAAAGGGGGGTAGTGCCTGGTAGACCTAGTTGGTACGTTGAATTTCAATTTTGATAACAATTCAGGAGAGTCAATTTTTCCTTGTAGAATTTTCAAAAGATATATTACATCTGCTACTTCCCGTCTTTTGACTAAAGAAAGCAGGTGAAAGCGATAAGGGTACTTATGCATAACAACAAAAGCTTGTATTCTTTACATAAAAACAGTTCTCGGCTACACAATTTGTCAAATGTGCGTATCTCGAGATGACTTCGTAGCAGAGGAGTTTTACTAATATAAAAAATATGATATAATTTAAAACAACACGCGTTAGCCAGTTTTACAACATTAATGTTAACTAACTTCTTTTTATGACAAGCTTCAGACGTATCAAAAACTCTTTGCTGAATCTTGAAAAACTTATTTGCTTTCTTCCTGTAGAACCGCATATTGTATCAAAGGGTTATTTAGATATGAGCTTTCTTATGGCCGTTTTCACCAACCTTGTCTTAGCTTAGGCGACTCCTAAGAGACATGCTGTCTCACTCGTTTTGGTTAATACAAAAAGTGACAGCATGTCACTTAGGTGTCGCCTAAGCTAAGACAAGGTTGGTGAAAACGGCCATTAGTCTATTATCTATTAGGAAATGTAATGTGTTAGGGAAATGTAAAATGTAGCTGAGACCAATTTATTATTTTATTGAGAAATATTTGTTTCATTTATGTAAAATAAATGTTTCTTACACCAATTAGCCAAAAGTATGATCTGTAAGGCTCGTGTTATACGATCTAGGGTAACGTATAAATGTGTATAATATATGTATGTAATGCGTATTCTTACACAGAAATATCTGCCCTGCCCGGGACTCAAACCCGGGATCAGAGGTGACGACACCTTGAAGCAAAATGCAAAATCATTTATTCAGTCTAGGCTGTTACAAGCACTTGTGAAAGTCGAAAAGCTACGCCATCGGTTCGCAAATCTACGGCGGGAGACCTTGTACTGAGAAGAACCGGCAAGAAACTCAGCAAGGGCTGTTTTTTCTCCCTGTATTAAATAGATACAGAGTCGTCAATTTGGAAAATGACTTCAATATGGATAATTCATGAAGTCACTTTCCATTACATAATATAGGAAATACAACTAATAAAAATATAATTTGAACACATGCCTATATTAGGAATGCCGTGTCATACAGTTTTAAAAGAATATATTAAAGTTAAATTAAAATTATAATATATAGTACCCAGTATAGCAAAGAGCAGACTCATCTCCGCTGGCAGCGCCCGTTCACGAGCATGACGCATGAACCAGCCATCGCTTCGCTCAACCATGTTCAGGGAACGTAACGACCCGCCTCACACGACACTGCCGAACAGATTTTAATGAGGGTATGACTACCCCTAAGCCACAAAAGGATACAAATTACCTAAAGCAAGTACCCGTGTACATTATCACAACTATGAAAAAAACAACCGCAGGACACGCGCATACAATCATCTAAGAACCAGAAACCCGATGCACTAACCCGCTACGGAGGTCGTCGATTATGACTTGTGCTATTAAAAAACTTTACATCTTAATCAAAATATGTGGATTCAAATCCAAGTTATAAGGTTAAAATAACGCTTCGAGAGAAGTTTAGTAGAACCTTCCCTTCGCTTGCGTCGTCGTGGCGGGGTTTCGCCGTGCCCTCTAATCCCTTTTGTAAATGGTCTTATATGTTCGCCCCTTGTTTGTTTAGGACTCCAGGCCACCTTCGCTATTATCGCCATCCATCATCACAAGAGATAAACAAAAAGTACTTGCACTCAGTATAATAAATTTATTAATCGGTCTTGACATACGAAATTACCATTTTGTATATTTTATGTTCTATTTATTTTTCCGTACTCATGTTCTTATTTACTTAAAACTTAAAAGTAAATGAATCTTTAAAACACATGTTAATAGACATTAAATTAAATTAAACTTAATTATTAAGTCAAAAAAAGGGCATATATAAATAAATATTTCTTCTTACTATAACTTAACCAAATTAGCCTAGGCCTATATATATATATATATATATATATATATTATATATATATATATATATATATATATATCACATTACTCACATAAACATTTGCCCCCACCGAGATTCGAACCTGGGACTTACGAGATGATGATATCTTGAAACTGGTGCACTGACTAGTCCTGAAGTTGTCTATATATAAGTACAAAATTCTGAAGAAAAACGTAATTGTCTAAATCTTTTTTTCTATTGCAAGTTTCTTTCAATCGTAAGATTAATGAAACATCGTACTGTTGGTCGCAATGAAAATAAATGGTTCCTATTAGTTTTAAATGAAAACAGTTTTATGTACGGACAAAAAAAAAACAATTTCATCTCACACTAATCTCTACTACTATTTATTATAAACGCGATATTTTGTATGGGTGGGTGTTTGTAACTCTTTCACGGAAAAACTACTGAATGGATTTTAATGAAACTTTATTATACAACTCATCAGAATAACACGTAGGCTACAATTTTTTTTAAATTATGTTTGGTCCTCTGCGGACTCCTTGGTGCGGACTCTTTTTTTTGTGCTAGTATTTTTTATGTCCTTATTTATTATCTACTAGCTTTTGCCCGCGACTTCGTTCGCGTGGACTTCAGGTTCGTCCCGTCTAGTCTAGTAATAAGTAAGAAATACGGTAACTAAGCACTGCAGAGCCCTAATCATAGGCCTATAGGTAGCTACTGCAGTATGCTCCTATAAACAGACAAAACAGACAATTTGCAATGTAAGCGCAAAAAATGTGTTTCTTTTCCGAGCTCACATTAGAAACCTCAAAAATTGTAGCCTATGTGTTATTCTGATGTATAAGCTATATTGTGGTAAAGTTTCATTCAAATCAATTCAGTAGTTTTTACGTGAAAGAGCAACAAACATCCATACAAACTCATTCCATACTTACAAACTTTCGCCTTTATAATAATAGTAGTAAGATTTACAAGTAACATATCAATTCTCGGTTGGGAGAAGGTGTTCGTAGGCTACAATTTATAAAGACATTTATGTATTTTGGAAATGCGCGAGTACCACCCCTGGTCCGTTTTATTTTTTTCTGAGGAAAATGCATTAAATTACACACCCCGGCTGCGGCTAGTCGGCGGTTATGTGGGGCTCTCCTCCCCAGAAGGAGGAGGCCTACCCACTTAAAACCATTTTTTTTATAGGATAGGGCAGCAACGAGCAAACGGATCACCTGATGGTAAGCAATAACCGCTGCCTATGGACACCCGCAACACCAGAGGAGTCACAGATGCGTTGCCGGCCTTTTAAATGGGAATAAGGGGGGAAGGGGTGGTTGGACCTCCGGTACCTTCACTCACTCGGCGAAACACAGCGCAAGCGCTATTTTACGCCGGTTTTCTGTGAGGCCGTGGTATCACTCCGGTCGAGCCGGCCCAATTCGTGCCGAAGCATGGCCTTCCTTAGGCCCGGGAATGCCAAGCGACTTCCGGAAACCCCCAGCCTCCGTTCCCCTGCAGATACAGGGGAGCCTTCCTCGGGGAAGGCTACAATACTCCCCCGATCTCCTGCAAACACCCCTGGTCCTATAAGTGTCCATAGGCTAACCGCTTGACATTAGACGGGCCGTAGGCCTGTTTGCCACCATCGTGGTATAAAAAAAATTACCAAAATATGACGATAAGTGTCCTGGGCAGACAAAGTCGTTGGTACTCGCTAGTTATTTAATAATCGAGGGATACTCTGCATCCTATGTCATGGTTTTGCATTAATAATAATATTGGAATCGTAAGCGTAGTATATTTGCCAACTTTGAAGAAGTTGGAAGCGCGTAAGCACTTTCGTAATAAAATACACACAACTCTTGCCATACGTAAGTAATACCAGTAAAAAACACGTGTTTTGATAAAGTAATTAAGTGTTGCCATAGCTCTTGTGAAAGAATAAGAATTTTTTGCAAGTATACGGAGGCAGTTAAATGCTCATAAGTACCCAATGGAATTAAACAAAATATTGCGTCAACAAATGCTACACACTTATAGCTAGTTATGAAATTACAGAAGACCCTCTTAAATCCCGCACTGCGCTAATCCTTCACTCTCAGATGGATGTGATGAGGGAATCATGTTGAGACATGATACATACTTGTGTTAAAACCTTAATTATTTTACGCAGTCTGTTAAGACGTCATCGTGCGGGTCATAAAAATGCGACGTGAACAACGCACAGGCTCCCAATCTGCGCCATGCGCGCACTTCACTCGCCCCATTCCTCAAGCGACAGCCGGCGCGAAAGGCCGCTGTCAAGCTTAGCACGCCATAGTGCATACCGACTCCATTTTATTTAACTTTCATTAATACTGTATAAAAGGTGATTTGTAATAAACAAGGTATAAAATCCGTAGCATTCGTCATTTCTCGAACCTGCGTCAACACAGTCATTGAAATGTAAATATGCAATTCTACTTCTCATGCTTGAGGTTATACCATGATGATAGATTGCGGATTTGACTACTGTCTCTTTTTTTGTTTGTGACATTATCCAATAGATGGCAGCACAATGAGCCACGTGGCGGAAGAGTCGCAGATTTGATATTAAAAGGTGTAATGATTAGATGACTCGAACTCGAAATGATTCTTGCTTCGTAAATTTTTGAGTTTGTAATTTTTTGCTTGGTGCAATAAACAATATTATAATTAATAATTTGTTTTTAATTTTTACTTATTTCATCAAACTTTTGATCACAAGAATAACCTCTCAAGAAATTACAAAAAGTCTTCCTATTCTCTCAAATTAAGTACTAAACTAATGGTCACCTTAGTTAATTTGCCATTTAACCAGTTGGCTAAGCGTCGTCTAGCTGTAATGTTGAACGTTGCAATCAACAAGTCGGCTACACGACGTATAGCTGTGTGATTGAATGACGTTGTTCAGTCAAAGGGCTAGTTGTTTGATTGAACGGCTATTTTAACCAGTTGGCTGCGACATATATATAAATATATATAAGACACTCTAGTGGCATCAGTCGGCTATTGTATTTCTGATTCCTGTAAGATTCGCTCGCCTTTAACTCGTAACCTAGCAATACAAGCCCTGTTACTTGGCGTCAGAAATAGGTATGACGGAGGTGCCCAGGCAGACGACCCTGGTCGAATCTCCCTTCGGCCCTTATATCGACAAATAGCTACGGACCCGTGGACAGCCTGCTGAATAAATTAAAAACATGTTCGAAGACTGTGCCATAAAACTGCAGAAATTTTTAACCTCAGATAAAAATAAATCAAGCGACAATCAAAGGGTCGCGCTTAATTGACAAGGGCTGACCTTCCACAGGCAATAATATAACGTCTCATAAATAAACTCTTATTACACGGCACTAAAGATTAATATCCAGCGTCACTCTATATTTATGGCACTAAAGTCCGACCTTGCTGGGTCGTTGGCAGTTGGCGGTGATATGGCCAAGCTATTTGCAGTGTAAACTAGAGTAGCCAGTCGACCTGATCCTGGCAGGACAGTCCTGACTTTTATATTTCTCTGTGTCCCGACTAAAGATGACAAGATACTGTTTGTTATTAAAAAAATGAAAAATAATTACAAATTTTTGACGACCGCAATGGATGGTTGGTATACCGGTGTCAAGGTGTCGCCATCTCTGAGGTCCGAGTTCGAGTTCTGATGGGGGCAGATGTTTGCGTGATGAATGCGAGCATTTGTATCTTAGTCATGGTATATTTCTACCAAATTTATTTATATACATATGTATAAAATATGTGTGTCTATCCGTTACCCTTGATCCTATAATACATGCCTTACAGAGCTTACTTTGGGCTAAACTAATTGGTGTAAGTGTAACAAATATTTATCTATTATTTATTAAATTTGCGAATGAAGTTTTCTTTCTCTCATTATCACTACATTATTAAAACAAAGTCGCTATGCGTCGTCTGTCTGTCCCTATGTATGCTTAGATCTTTAAAACTACGCTGCGGATTTTGATGCGCTTTTTAATAGATAGGGTGAAACACTGATAAAGGACATTGTCCAATTTTGGCCTAAGAACCGATGTGAATATAAATTATACTATAATTTTCATTTATTTTTATATTATTTGAAACATATTTTAGTATTCCACGGACACTTCAAATAAATAAATTCCAAATAAAAAGTTGGGTCACAATTATTGATGCCGTATAAAATGTTTTCCGTCAGCCAGTGCTGCCAGTTTCGGAAGTTTTTGCGATTTCGGTAAATACGGATCGAATTGAGAACCTCCTCCTTTTTGAAGTCGGTTATTAAAATTAGTTGATAACATTTTATTCATTTAAATACCTAAATTAAATAGCTAGAAAAAAGCTAGTATTATATATTTTTTAAGCAAAATCGCTAATTTCTAGCTTGGCATTCGAGTATTATAGTTGTCGTAATTGGCAACACTGGTGTGCTTCATACCTTATCTGTGTCCGTTTCATTCAATTTTTGATTGCTTTGCGACTATCGTTTCTTTTGTGATTTTCTATGCGTTTCATGGTTTTATTCTAACAACTTTGGCTTGATTACGGACTCCGATTACATTGCGTACTTGGTAGACTCGGCTGTGTGTAATGGACTGAATTTTGTAAAATGACAATTGTCAAAAAATTATCTTAAACTTGACTAGGTACTACCTCTTTTCCTAGTATCTAGTAGAGTAGTCCTCTCCTAGTTCTAGAAGAGAACAAATATAGCTGTACATAGTATTGTTAATATTACTTTAATATTACTACTCTGATATTTCACGCAAGGTTGGTTATTTTTTATTTATAACCTCAAAATATTAACTTTTTTCGTAATTATTTTAGTTTCCTGAAGTGTTCGTTCGTGAAAACTTATTTCATAGGATTCCATATAATTTTAAGAGTTTATATAAGTCACTTTCGATTCGAACGGTTCTTAGACAGAACATGTATGGAGCCGGAACAATCCATATCCAATTGGGATGACAAACTTTCGAATAGGAAAGAAAAATCTATAAAATGTAAGCTAAAAAAACATTTACCAATCAAATATCTATTTTTATCAGCAAACCAAAAAACTGTCAATCCGATTGCTGTTATTTGAAACCTGAATGAAAGCTTGTCCCAATTTTACTTCCGCAATGATGGCAACCCTTCTGTAAACCTGTCTGGTGCACAGAAAAAGGTGACTTCTGTACTGTCCTATGTATAAATTAATTGCATAAATCATTATGACTGCTTGACATTGAAATAATCCCTAGCTAAGTTTGGCAGGTAGCGCCTTGTGTCGGTGAGTTTAAACTTCCTTTGTTCAAAAATATACGTAAATTGTGTTGTCCAAACATGACATTTGATTAATGGAATAATCTTTTTCCTTTTAGACGACCTTTATGCATTAATCTTCTTATATATAAAAATGAATCGCAAAACGTGTTGGTAAGCGCATAACTCAACAAAGTCTGGACCAATTTCTGCCAATTCTTTTTTTAAAATGTTCGTTGAAGTTCAAGGATGATTTTTACGGCGAGAAAAATTCGAATAATTATCGGAAGAATTCTAAAAACAGCCCCCTTTTCCCCATACAACGTATTAACTAAAACGGACAGTCAATTTGAGCTTTTTTGTTATTGTTTAAAGTTTATATTGCAAGCACTCACTGTTGTCTACGCAAATATAGGTGTGTTCCTAACATCTGAGTCAATTTGTGCTTTATTAACGCTATATAAAATTGAAATTCAATCATATCTATCAAAACAGTGTGCGTGTGTGCGTTGGAGCACAGAATACATGGTTGGAGGATTTAATGTCACGTTCCAAAATTGAATAGCCACAAAATGTAATAGTTCATTTGAACCTTTTTTTGGAATTTGGTTGGCTATGTGGTATACTGCCACTTTACAATTCTTTTTCAAATTCAAATTTGTCAGGACGAAGTCTGTCGGGTCCGCTAGTAATTTATAAATAAGTGTATAATTATTGTTTTAAAACGTTTCTTTGACTGAGGCGTAAGTTCTAGTGCCCTTTAAACCAAAATTGTGAAAACTCCCACAGGAGAAGCAAAGCCTAGTGTGGGAGATTTCGATAAATGCTAAATTGTAGTACATTTAGATTGAAAACAAAGCATTAAGTATTATTAAAGTATTAAGTGTTATAAAATAAAGTATTAAGTGTTATAAAATAAAGTATTGAGTGTTATAAAATAAAGTATTAAGTATTATAAAATAAAGTATTAAGTATTATTAAATATAATTTTAAAAAATTATTTAATATACTCGTATGTATACTAAGTACCTAAAATAATTAATAATAATACTTTTGATTTATACAAAAAAATATGGATTGAATATATTCAAGTTTTTTGGTTTTGCATAATGTAAGCTAAAGTTATATGTTTGCATACCATTATTAATTGGTAGATTCTACATACCCGCCGTGGATAACGAAAGAGGCGAACTTCCAAAGAGTTCGTCATGTACGTTACGACGCTATACTGCTGTAGTATAACTAAAAAGTAATATAGTGCTTCTAGACACGACGATTTTTCTTGAGTGAAGGAGAGATGAGAGAGTGAGAATCCTCGTAAATACCAGCGCAAAGTGCCACGGTGATTATGTCATCCTCCAAACCGATCGAGGCGGCTCGACCAAGGTGACCTACCGATTAAACTCAGCCTGAACCTTCGCCATCAGGGCCATACTAATATTATAAACTAGCTGACCCGGCGAACTTCGTACCGCCTTAGCGTAGCTTTGATGCACTACTTTATTTTGTATAGTTGACCTAATGCTCTTTTAATATAGTCTATGGCTGCGAATGACGTTGACATTAGTATAAAAAAAAAATTGACATTCGTAACGCGCGTTTTTTAAAATATGCAAAATTAAATGTATACTTTTCTATATTTCTAAGAGATTTTCTTAATATTTTTTTCCGTAAGAACCATCCTTGGACTTCCACAAACATTTAAAAAAAAGAATTATCGAAATCGGTTCAGCCGTTCACACGTGATGCCGTGACAACGCGAAACGGGTTTCATTTTTATATATATAGATGGGAAAGTGTGTTTGTTTGTCCGTCTTTCACGGCAAAACAGACGAATTGACGTGATTTTTACGTGGAGATAGCTGAAGGGACGGAGAGTAACGTAGGCTAGTTTGTATCCCGGAAAAATCAAGGTTTTGCGGTATTTTTTATCTCGGATAAACGGATAGTCCCACGGAAAGCGCTATAAAACCTTCGCGCCATAAACCGACTTCCGCGCATATGTAGCCGTGGGCAGAAAGCTAGTGTAGAATGATTGATCATTATGATCAATATAGTAAGTTAGTTAAGCATGTTGCTTAGATTTTTATGATATGTTTACATTCTCCTCTTGAATCAGTGGAACTCAAAAACCGACAGCGGTAGTGACTTCATTTTATACAATGTGAAGAAATCAATTCACTGAATTCAGTAAGTTAAAGTTTTAGTAGTCGCACTTTGACCTACTTCCAATAATAAGACTTCAATTACTAGCAACATTGACTTTGAACAAAAACTGTCGACTAAGCTTAATAGGATTTCCGCTCAGCAGCAAACGTCTTAGAAAATTGCTTACGCCTTAAGGCAGTGATGGCGTTGAGCGACGGATGTGTCGACAAACAATGCTTAATTGTGCCCTTTATATACGAGTATATATATATATATATAGTTTAGCGGTGGGACACTCCATTTTTACTATATTATATAAAAGTACATAACGTCATTCTGTAATGTTTTTAATTAATCAATGTTTTTAAAAAATATGCTAACATTAGATTTTAAGTCACTGTTACTAACATATATGGATCGAATTCGAAATAATAATAATAAATATACTTTCATTAAATTTCGATCAAATGGCCTCTACGCGTTGGATCTGTATCCCAGCGCATGCCGTATAATGGACCGCCGTATAAAGAAAGAAAGGAAGAAAGAAAAGAAAGAAAAATATTTATTGACGACATATATTAATTTTTTTTTTTTTTTAAAGAACACATGGTGTTGTGTCGTCAACTAGGCCCCAACCTCAGCACATGTTACAGCGACGTAGACTGCCACCGCAACGCTGATATTCTGGTGGAGCCCAATTGGCGAGCAACGGCGGACAAACAAACAGGAGAATATCCAATAAAAATTTATCAAAACGCGACCAAGCGTGCACGCGATCACCAACAGGAATTTCCGGACCGCATACATGTCGAACACTTTGTATGTAACTAATCTGTGATCGCGGGCGCGTCGGTCAGTCGCTCTGAGTAAAATTGTTCTGTGGTCGCTCTAGCTAAACTACTTATCTACTTATTCTACGGCCGATTTTAAAACATGATTACAAATACTTATAATTTTTCTTACAATGCTATCTTATGTCTAAAATGTATAAAGAAGTGTGATACTCGTATAAGCGACAATAATAATTATTAATAATACTTAAGTGGTGTAGTGATGACCGATAACAAAACCCCACATTATTATTTAACGCTATCTTCTCATTTTAAGTATGCTATTATTTTATCCCATCTTTATTTTTTCAAACCATTACCCATGGCTGTAAGGAGTTCTACGCCTGTGTTATACAGTGAAAAAGAAAACTACCGACGACTTCTGTATTTTTCACTTTATAGATAACTAGCTGACCCGCGCCCACTTCGTTGGGCATAATATTAATAATCCCCGAAGCGAGCACGAAAGCGAACTGAATTAAACCCGAAGCCATCGCGTGCCGTCCGCTGATGATGATGATGATGATGATGATGACACTCAACAATAATGTGGCTTTCTATTGGTGAAAGAATTTTTAAAATCGATTATGATGATGATGATGATGATGATGATGATGATGATGACACTCCGCAATAATGTGGCTTTCTATTGGTGAAAGAATTTTTAAAATCGGTTCAGTAGATCCCGAGATTACCCCTTACAATTTACAAACACACAAACTTTACTTCTTTATAATATTAGTATAGATTTGTTTATCCAAATATTTTGGATTAAGTTTTAAAATAGCTAGCAATTAATAAAATAATTATTTGTTTGAATAAATGAATTTAATTTCACTTCATACGTAGCGATGCACGTACCGGGCCGCTAGTCTTTTATAGATATAATAAGAACCTGTTTAAACTTGTAAAGGAAGTTGGGTTCAGACTTTTTATCTGCCATCTTCTAATTGACGATTCTCTTCGACGACGGTTTTCTTGTTGGTTATTTCCAGTATAAATAACTAATTTGATTGTATAAATCCTATTAGAAGAATATTTTTTTGATTTTGATAAAGCAACCAACATTTCACGCTAACGTCAATGGAGATAAAGTCGCCAATCGTCCATGACGGTAACAGCTTAAGAACCGAATTTATTTGTCGATAAAAACTTTAATGGCTCTCACAAATATCTGAGATAAGACTATTCTTGATTTATATTATGAATTCATAGTCTATGATTGCATATTTGATAATGTTATTTTGCTTTAGTAGGGTTTGCTAGATTTAGCCAAGGTCGTGTCTTAATTTTTATTTATTTATATGAAAGCTCAGTACATTTAAGCAATTCTTGCACATTTTAATCGGATCTAAGGTACATTTGACTAGATTAGACCTTGAGACTTCTGTCGCTGGTAATAGCAGCGTTTTTTGTACTTCGTATGTAATGCTTCATGTATTGTTTATTGTAGACTAGCGACCCGCCCCGGCTTCGCACGGGTGCAGTGAAAAAATGGTTATGGTGGGTTATCCCTAAGAGATAGACATATACCATCGCGGACTTTTTTGTGGATTTTTGTAAGTTGTACAATACTGTAGTACATTATTTTGGTCTATCTCGTAGGGTTCAGCCAGCGTTTGCAATATAAGCGCAAAAAAACGTGCTTATTTACGACATCACATTAGAAACCTTTAAATTTATCAGTGTTTCTCTACTATATTATGCATTTATTATACATACAAACCTTCCTTAAGAATCACTCTATTAAAAAAAACCGCGTCAAAATCCGTTGCGTAGTTTTAAAGATCTAAGCATACATACGGACATACAGCGAAAGCGACTTTGTTTTATACTATGTATTGATTTGTTTAAAATCCAAATATTTTGGATTAAGATTTAAAATAGCTAGCAATTAATAAAATAATTATTTGTTTGAATAAATGAATTTAATTTCACTTCATATGTAGCGATGCACGTATCCGTATCGGGCCGCTAATCTTTTATAGATATAATGTGAACCTGTTTAAACTTGTAAAGGAAGTTGGGTTCAGACTTTTTATCTGCCAGCTTCTAATTGACGATTCTTTTCGATGACGGTTTTCTTGTTGGTTATTTCCAATATAAATAACTAATTTGATTGTATAAATCCTATTAGAAGAATAATTTTTTGATTTTGATAAAGCAACCAACATTTCACGCTAACGTCAATGGAACAGATAAAGTCTCCAATCGTCCATGACGGTAACAGCTTAAAGAACCGAATTTATTTGTCGATAAAAACTTTAATGGCTCTCACAAATATCTGAGATAAGACTATTCTTGATTTATATTATGAATTCATAGTCTATGATTGCATATTTGATAATGTTATCTTGCTTTAGTAGGGTTTGCTAGATAGCCAAGGTCGTGTCATAATTTTTATTTATTTATATGAAAGCTCAGTACAGTGATTTAAGCAATCCTTGCACATTTTAATCGGATCTAAGGTACATTTGACTAGCTTAGACCTTGAGACTTCTGTCGCTGGTAATAGCAGCGTTTTTTGTAATTCGTATGTAATGCTTCATGTATTGTTTATTGTAGATTAGCAATCTGCTACGGGTTCCCACGGGAGCAATACTGGTGCTAAATACACTACAGAAAAACTGTGAACGTTGTATATAATAAATTATAGTTTAAATAACAAAAAAACGGAAGGAAAAGTAAATGACCAAATATATGTTACTGTCAATCAATCAAAAATTTATTCTTCAAATAGGATTTTACAATCACTTTTGAATGTCAAAGATGCTGCGCCATTGGTTCACAAGTCTACGGCGGGAGACCTTGTACTGGAAAGAACCAGCAAGAAAACCAGCAAGGGCAATTTTTTTTTCTTCCTGTATCATTACAAACTCGTCAGTTGGAAGCCGGCTTCAGATACACAGTCTGAACCCGACCTCCGATACAAGTTAAAACAACTAACAAATATATATTTCCGTCACAAGAAACATATCGCATTAAACAAATCTGATATGTATATGTCCGGTACAAAACAAAAATATTATTTATTATAGAATCATTAAAATTATATATTATTGCTGTTGATGATGGCCACCTGTAAACATAAGTACCTATTAGTTAAGTATTAGTCATTGGTATTAGTTAAACATAAATAAATATAAAACTTTAATTGTAAAAATAAATGTACAAGCAAATCCGAGTGCGGAGGCGCGTTAATATTGCGAGGAACGATTATTAATTATTGGGTAGGTACTTCAGAAAAAGTAAGATTTAAAAATGTAAATTTATATCGATCTACCTACGAGTTGCTACCTGACCACGGATATAACCCGCGTCTCCACTCGGTTGGCAGTTGTATTAATCTCACAAAACAGTCTTTTTTTCTTCTATCTTCTATACCAGCGACCGCCATCGTCTACAATTGCAAAATTTACATCCAAGCATGTTTAATCATTCAGGAAATTAAATATCGTAGAAATTACATCCAAGCATTTTTATCATTCAAGAAATCATATCACTGTGGGATATTCATAAGAGAAAGACATTGCGGAGTTTTCTGTAGACTAGAGTTATTATACATATAATTATAAAGTATAATAAAATAAATAATAATAAATAAATATTTGTTACACTTACACCAATTAGCCTAGCCCAAGGTAAGCTCTGTAAGGCTTGTGCTATGGGATCTAGGGTAACGGATAGACATACATATATTATACATATATAAATAATTTTTATTGAAATATATATCGACAACCATGACTAAGGTACAAATGCTGGCATTCATCACACAAACATCTGCCCCCACCGGGATTCGAACCCGGGACCTCAGAGATGGCGACACCTTGAAACCGGTGTACTATCCACTCGACTATGGAGGTCGTCAAGTATAAACCTTCCTCTTCAATCATTCTTATCAATTAAAAAACCGCATCATAATCCGTTGCGTAGTTTTAAAGATTTAAGCATACATAGGGATATAGGGACAGAGAAAGCTACTTAGTTTTATACTATGTACTAGCGGACCCGACAGACTTCGTCCTGTCAAAAAGATTTGTACAGTGGCAGTTTTTTGTTCCTAATTATTTTATAGATAATGTCGCATAGCCAACCAAATCGCAAAAAAAGTCTAAATGACCTATTACATTTTGTGGCTATTCAATTTTGGAACGTGACTTTAAATCCTCCAACGATGTATTCTGTGCTCCAACGCAGCACGCACGCACACTGTTTTGATAGATATGATTGAATTACAACTATATGTAGCGTTAATAAAGCGCAAATTGACTCTTTGATGTTAGGAACACACCTTCATTGCTTAGACAACAGTGAGTGCTTGCAATATGAACTTTATACAATAACAATAAAGCTCAATTCGACTGTACGTTTTAGTTAGAAAACGTTTGCATGGGAAAATAAAAGGGCTGTTTTTAGGGTATTTCCGATAATTATTCGAATTTTCCTTATTCTAAAAACCCTCCTTAAACTTCAACGAACATTAACAAAAAAGAATTAGCCAAATTGGTCCAGGCGTTGTTGAGTTATGAGCTTACCAACACATTTTGCGATTCATTTTTATATATAAGATGTACGTTTCAATTTCAATAAGCAAAGGTTTCTCAAATTGAATTATGAAGGAAAGGAAGGATAGGAAGAATAAGCAAAAGATATTAAAGTATTTTGATGTCGTATTTAATTGAACTAATATTAAATAATATAACTTTGTTTTTGGAAAATTGTAGCGGATAAAATATACTATTACACTCGAGATTTCGAATATCCAATAAAACCTGATAAATTGCCATTTTTTCGTTAGTGCCTCTTTATTACTATATGTTATATATAAGTTTCGTGTCACAATGTCAGTCACCGTGCTCCTCCGAAACGGCTTAACCGTTTTTATGAATTTTTTTATGAATTTTTCGGGGGGGTTTTAGTGGGTAGACCGGTGCTCTATGACCGGAGAGCCCCACACACGGCCACGCCTTGCCAGCGCGGTGTCATGGTGCATTTCCCCCCCATATATATATATATATATATATGTATATATATATATATATATATATATATATATTATATATATATATATATATATATATATATATATATATATATATATTAAATAAAAGAAATTAAAAATACATACAACTCTAAATATTCACCCTTATATCACCAACCCCTATGTTTAATAGTTACTTTAGTCATTTTCTTTGAAATAATTTATATGGCAACACAGCAGTTGCTAGGTCAGCTAATTAATATGTATAATAATCAAAAAATTGTTATACATTATTAATTCACTAATTGTAAAGGGTAAAGGGTGCTAAGGTAAATATAATCCCAAAAAAGAAAAATATTTTCATAAAGTAAAAAATTGCAGCTAATTCCTTTTTATTTAAGAAATTTAAAACTACACTGTTGTGTTAAAAGGAAATGAAAAATGTTGAATTAATTGTTAGTTATGAAGTAATGTACGAACAAAAGAAAAAACAGCTTTTGACGTGAAAAATATAGCTTTTCATTACGTTCTTCGAAGCATAAAGCTTACTTGTCTGACGAGTTAACGAGATTCGTGCTAGCCTTTTTGCGTGTGGGTTTTAAATTAATTCTGTTGCGATTATTTACACAACGAACGTTTGTACTTTGTAACATCATTATTACGTTTATTTGATTAATTAGTACGAATTAATTTTATCATTTATTTATCTACACTTCTATATAAAGAAGAAAGATTTGATTGTTTGTTTTTTGCATTGTATAGACTCCAAAACTACTTGACCGATTTGGGAAATTATTTCACTGTTGGAAAGCTTATCCTCAATAATGTAAGCTTTCATACATCGCTTGCACTGCGACAACTAATGTACTACGTCTTTGCAGTACATATAAATCTACAAAAAATATCACGACAGCGTATGTCTAATCTTTACTTAATATTATAAATCGGGAAGTGAATTTGTTTGTTCCGCTTTCACGCCGTAACTACTGAACCGATTGCTTTGAAATTTTGCAGACGTAATGATAAAAGTCCGGATTAAATAATAGGGTACTTTTTATCCCGGAAAAATCGTCAGATCCCACGGGATGCGCAATAAAGGCTTCGCTCAAAAACTACTGCACAGATTTTCATACGGTTTTCATCAATAGATAGAGTGATTCTTGAGCAAGGTTTTGCGGCATTTTTTATCTCGGAAAAACGGATAGTCTAAGTCGATAGATTATGCTATATTGGATCGTAATCATATGGTAAAGAATAAGATAAGATAAGATTAGCTGCAGGGAATCGCTAAGGGAGAAGTTTAAAGATATTAACATATTAACTGTTCACTCGCAATATATTTATGAAAATCTTTTGTATGTTCACAAGAATATAAATACATATAAAAGAAATCACAATATTCATAATTTAAATCTAAGAAATAAAAATGACCTTACTGTGCCCGGAAGTAGGCTCCATAAAATAAGCAAATCCTTTGGTTGCGCTGGCATTCGTTTTTACAATAAGCTACCAGGAGATATACGAGATTTGTCAATTAACAAATTTAAAAAATACATAAAATGTAAACTTATGAAAAAGGCGTACTATAACACTGCTTGTTACCTCGAAGATAAAAGCCCCTGGGCATAATTATCCTGGTCCCAGTTCTTGGTGATCCTAATTATATTTAGCTGTATTATTATTTTTTTGTTACTTGTATTGTAATATGTTATTTGTATCATAACTCCTTTTGTTGTTTTAAGTAGTTGATAATATGTTTTTTTTTGTTTGTATATGACGATTGTAAGTGATCACGTGTGATTCTAAGCAATAAAAGTGTTTGACTTTGACTTTGAATAATATTAATGCTAAAATGTGCTAATAATATTATTAATTAAATAACCTGATCCGATTATATAAAAAGAAAAGACAAGAAAGAAAGAAAGGAAATTGTTTTTTTTTTGTGAACTACACATATCATTAAATAAGGTAACCTCTCTTTGTTTATTACAAAAAGCAATAGAGAGGTACTGACTATTGAATAAATCTGTTAGCAGCACGTCTCCTTCAATTTGTTGTAAAACAAATTTCCATTCCAGGATGCATATTTATCTAAAGTTAGTTTAAGACAAAGTATGGAAACGGCTTTTTATTGTTTTGTTAAATAAAATTTTTCACCATTTCTGTTTTTTTATTCAATTATTTAATTGATTATTGTTTTAGTCAAACTAGCTCACTACTTTCGCATAACACTCTTCATGTAATAAATCGTACATTCATAAATCGCACGGGGAACTGAAACTAAACTTCATGTAAATACGTATGCATAGTTGTATAAATGAACCCGGAGTCTCGGTCTTTTGAAAATAAATACCACGTGCTAATTTAGTAATTTTCAAACAATATCACTACGTTAAATTTGCAGTTCCGTATTTTCCCGGGATTTTTATTTAACAAAATGTATTTTAAAAAGCCGCTTCCATAATTTGTGAGCCAAAAATTAACTTTAGGTAAATATGCATCCGATTATCCGATCTCTAATAATAACATAAATAAAATAGTGGAGAAATACTGTTATTTTTGAGGTTTCTAACGTGCTGTCGTAAATAATTACATTTTTTCCGCTTACAATGCAAACGCAGGCTGAATCCTAGGAGATTTATCAAAATAATGTACTGAACATCGTATTTAGTATAAATATTGCATCCGTGCCAAGCCGGGGCGTGTTGTTAGTAAAATATAATTCCAAACTTATCAATAACATCCCTAAATTCTTGACGTAAATTTTGTGTTATATACTAAGCCAATGTGCGAATCTCATATGAAGTCATCATCAATACATAGTATAAAACAAAGTCGCTTTCGCTGTATGTCCGTATGTATGCTTAGATCTTTAAAACTACGCAACGGATTTTGACGCGGTTTTTTAATAGATAGAGTGATTCTTAAGGAAGGTTTGTATGTATAATAAATGCATAATATAGTAGAGAAACACTGATAAATTTAAAGGTTTCTAATGTGATGTCGTAAATAAGCACGTTTTTTTGCGCTTATATTGCAAACGCTGGCTGAACCCTACGAGATAGACCAAAATAATGTACTACAGTATTGTACAACTTACAAAAATCCACAAAATAGTTCGCGATGGTATATGTCTATCTCTTAGGGATAACCCACCATAACCATTTTTTCACTGCACCCGTGCGAAGCCGGGGCGGGTCGCTAGTAGATTCATAAATAAGTAACACATTATTTTGAAGCATTCAATATTGGCTTCGAATAATATGTTATTTCAACAATCGTTTATCCTGGAACTCCGCGCTGCGTCTATTATTAAAATATGTTCTAAATATACAGTTTCCTGAAAATTTGTCGGCTCCTTTATATTTTACTTTTCTCATGAATACTTGAAGCATTAGGAAACGGGTAAGTCTTATAAAGGCGAATAAATATCGAGTGAATGTTAATTTAAAAATGGACCTTACTTTCTTTTACGTGGAATCGAAATTCGTCAATCAAAAAATCTATAATGTTTGTCTTATATTTTGTTAGATGTGCTAATGTTAATTACACTTTAAGGTACCAATATAAAGTCTATTTTCATTCATCACGGTAGCTATTTCATTTATTGTCAACGATAGACCTAATTGATACAGTAATTAGGATTATAGTGTAATAAACTATTTATTTTAATATATTCATACTACTATTTATAATACATTAAACTATTTTAAAATTCTATTTAAACTAACAAAATAGTTACATATTAGTACATATGTTAGTTGTAATTTGGAAAAAATTAAATCGCGGTTTTCGCGGGGTTGCCGGTGTTTTTCGACTGACAACCCCGGGTGACCTTTTGTAGTGATAGGTCGGGTAATTTACCCCGATTTTGGGGTGTTTTCCCCGATTTTTGGCAGAACGTAAATCGCGTGTTTTTCGTTTTTTTTCACATGGCCGGATCGACCGGGCCTCGCTGATCATTTCTACCACCATTTTGGTACATATGTTAGTTGTAAAGTATGTATATGCTAGTTTTACATACAAATATAAACATCTATAGTTGTGTTAATATATTCAAAATATAATCCATTTTCTTACAGAACATAGTTATAAAATAAATGATGAAATATTACACACGTAATTTAATTCTATTAAAAATATTTATATATGTATAATATATTGTTGTCAACAATCTAGAAATAACGGTTTAATTATTTAAAGCATTGGAATACTAGCGTGACTTTTATGACTTGCACTTTTCCCGACTGACTGAATAATGTCGCTGACCAAGTCTAAACGAATCATTACACCTTTTAAAATCAAATGTGCAACTGTGTTCCGCCACGTGGCTCACTGTGCTGCCATCTATTGGATAATGCCACAAACAAATAAGAGACAGTAGTCAAATCCGCAATCTATCATCATGGTATAACCTCAAGCATGTGAAGTAGAATTGCATATTTACATTACAATGACTGCGTATAATAATTAAGGTTTTAACAATTGTATCCCATAACACACGCCTTATAGAGCTTACTTTGGGCTAGGCTAATTGGTAAGTGCAAGGAATATTGATTATATATTTATTTAATTACTAGCGGACCCGACAGACTTCGTCCTGTCAAAAAGATTTATAAAGTGGCAGTTTTTTGTTCCTAATTATTTTATAGATAATATCGAATAGCCAACCAAAATTGCAAAATAGGTCCAAATGAACTATAACATTTTGTAAATTTTGGAACGTGACATTAAATCCTCCAACGATGTATTCTGTGCTCCAACGCACGCACGCACACTGTTTTGATAGATATGATTGAATTTCAACTATATGTAGCGTTAATAAAGCGCAAATTGATGCGAAAGCACTCTTTGATGTTAGGAACACACCTTCATTGCTTAGACAACAGTGAGTGCTTGTAATATGAACTTTATACAATAACAATAAAGCTCAATTCGACTGTACGTTTTAGTTAGAAAACGTTTGCATGGGAAAATAAAAGGGCTGTTTTTAGGGTATTTCCGATAATTATTCGAATTTTCCTCATTGTAAAAACCCTCCTTGAACTTCAACGAACATATTAACAAAAGAATTGGCCAAATTGGTCCAGGCGTTGTTGAGTTATGCGCTTACCAACACATTTTGCGATTCATTTTTATATATAAGATAAGTAATACTGAACTGCGGTCGCTAATGACCGATGTTTGAGCGACCTTAAATAAATCAATTAAAAACAAAACAAAGTTAATGTCTTTGTATAAAAAAAAGAGATTAATATTTATCATAAAGTGTACAGTTTGCAAAGAAATAGAACACGTTTAATGGAGCTGGTGGCCGAAGGAATCTGTTACAGTTAAACCCGTCAGTCTCCGCCCATTCACCTGGCTTCGAAGATGCTACAAGAAATGATTATAGGCACTACACTAGCGAGAAGTGCTACCTTCTACGAAAGCTTGCTAAAGTTTGGAACATACCGTACTAACTTGCGAAAGCTTATCATAAGTTCTTACATCTTCTTATATATAAAAAAGAATCTCAAAATGTGTTGGTAAGCGCATAACTCAACAACGCTTCGACCATTTGGACAATTCTTTTTTTTAAATGTTCGTCGAAGTCAAGGATGGTTTTTAAGGTGTAGGTGTGTTCCTAACATCAAAGAGTCAATTTGCGTTTTATTAACGCAATATAAAGTTGAAATTCAATCATATCTGTCAAAACAGTGTGCGTGTGTGCGTTGGAGCACAGAATACATCGTTGGAGGATTTAATGTCACGTTCCAAAATTGAATAGTCACAAAATGTAGTTCATTAGGACCAGGGTGACGGTTGTGTACAGGAGATTTTTTTGCCCTGACTATAAAAAATACGTAGGAACAAAGAACTGCCACTTAACAAATTTTTCAAAAACAAAGTCTGTCGGGTCCTTTAGTAATAATACAAAACAAAGTCGCTTTCTCTGTCCCTATATCCCTATGTGTACTTAAATCCTTAAAACTACGCAACGGATTTTGATGCAGTTTATGTTACTGTAAAAGCTCAAACTACGGTAAATACTAAGATTTTCCAGTAAAACCCAAGATTTACCAATTCTTTATGGTAAATGTCCAAAAAGGTAAGCGATTCGAACTTTTACCACCATTCACTTGGTAAATCTTAGGATTCACATTAAAGGCACGGTACAAGTTGAAAGTCCTGTCGCAATGTGTTCAGCGCATCGACTCGTTGTTAAATGCTACATAGAAAATACCGATCAATTAGATTAGTCAACGTAAGCGTTATGTTTGTGAGAAGATAATTTTACTTGAATTATTTTTTACTGCTTAGGAAGTATTTCAAAGATTTTAAAATTACCTATTAACAAAATAATATTCAAAATTAAAATAATTTAAATATTAGTTATTTAATTACTATCGTTTGATACCTATCTAACATTTGAATAATAGTTAATTGAAATAAATTATCAAGAATTACTCGTTGCTTTATTTCTAAAACCAACATTTACCAGCTGACAGCGGTAAAACCTAGAATATACTGTATAATATAAAAATCGTATATCATATAGCTATATATATATATATTTGACGACCTCCATAGTCGACTGGATAGCACACCGGTTTCAAGGTGTCGCCATCTCTGAGGTCCCGGGTTCGAATCCCGGTGGGGGCAGATGTTTTTGTGATGAATGCCAGCATTTGTACCTTAGTCATGGTCGTTGATATAGATTTCAATAAAAATTATTTATATATGTATAATATATGTATGTCTATCCGTTGCCCTAGATCCCATAGCACAAGCCTTACAGAGTTTAGTTTGGGCTAGGCTAATTGGTGTAAGTGTAACAAATATTTATATTTATTTATATTATATTTATTTATCTCTATAGCTAATTCATTTAAATGTTTTATTTGTTTTCAAAACCCAAAGTGTATTTTTCCTCCACGTTAGTGTAGGACAGCTACTAAGTTCAATAGTCCCGGAAAACCTAAGCATCAGACGAGACTAAAGTCCGTGTTGTAAATAAAAGTAAACAAAGTCTAAATTGAGGAAAGTAACAATATTTTTTTGAAATGAACACCTAATGAATAAAAACAAAGCTGGAACGTGTCTTTAATGCGCATTTTAATATTCCGACACAAGAATTCGTGAAGGCAATTAATTAATGTGTGATGTCGTTAGTACTGACGTCAGCGTCAGTAGGCTTTGGTATATATGTAAGTATGTTTGAAAAGGGTGTCTGTGACTAAGAAATAGAAATATATTCATTGATGGACCACACAACGATACGAACAACAAAACAATACAATAGAACAAAGATATGTACCGCTGCATGATGCCATCACTGTGGCAAGCTCAGTACAAGCAGCAGGCATGGCCGGCCGCACTAATCCATTGAAGCCGCCGTAGGGTCATTAGGCCAAGGCTATGCTGAGTTTAGTCGGTAGGAGTGGTCGAGCCGCCTCGATTCACCAGGAGCCCGACATAATCAACACATCCTGCTTGCCTGTTGCGTTGGTAATCATGATGGATTCTCAGCCTCCTCTCTTGAGGAAAAAAAAACTGGTTGCGCTGGTGTTCTGCTGTGCCAGTAGTGACATTAGGCACGAAAACAATACCAACAAGAAATTACAAGGACAATATGTGGTAGAGATTGGAATTTCGTCTATGAGCTATTTGGCAAAATTTCAATATAGTATTATGAGTTTAAACGAATGATGTCGACTGTCTCTATATTTAATTATTGGAAGAATGTTCGGTTATTTCGACCAACATTTTTTTTATAGGTTAGGGCAGAAACGAGCAAACGGATCACCTGATGGTATCGATAACCGTTGCCCATGGACACCGCGCAACACCAAAGGAGTCACAGCTCGGGGTACTTTTCTACGCATCTCTTGCGCCGAGAGAACTGCTCGGGGGCGTGGCCCCCCTTCAGTGGTATCTTTAATCGCCAGTCATTACGATGACTGTGTATTGGGCGGTGGGGGCTATTGAGCCCTCTCCACCTTGGTCTCGTTTGTCAGCTTATAGCTGATTCGTTTTCTTCTTCCTTTCTTCGTTTTTCATTCGTCCTCCTGCTCCTCGCTGTCGGACGAATGATAATTAAGTTTGTGGCAAGCTTTTCTGTCGGCGGTCGTGGATGGTAAGGGGCCAGTTCTCTGAGGTGCAGGTGTTCTGAGCTAGCAATTCTCCTGAACATCGCGGTTGCTAGGCGACGGATGTGGTTGTCCAGGGATTCAATTTTTAAGTCCCGCTGTATTGTAGCGTTGCGGACGTATCATGGGGCGCCGACTATAGTACGTAGAGTGAGGGCTTGTTGAGCTGCTAGTTAGAGGAGTCACAGATGCGTTGCCGGCCTTTTAAAAGGGAATAAGGGGGGAAGGGGGGTTGGTCCTCCGGTACCCTCACTCACTTGGGCGATATCACAGCGCAAGCGCTATTTTACGCCGGTTTTCTGTGAGGCGTATCTTCCGGTGAGCCGGCCAATTCGTGCCGAAGCCTGGCTCTTCCACGGTAAAACATCTCAGGAGATAGCGCGACACGACTAGTTTCCCCTATTATGGACTAACTAGCTGTGCCAGCGAGTTCGTCCGCGTGGAATAGTTATTTTGAGCATCATATTTATTTTTGCAAACAACCACCTCAGCTGTTACCCGATCTTGACAACGCGACATATCCAAATTTGATTACCATGAAAACGATTCTAGTGAGTTAACATTAAAAGATAGACATATACTGTCGCGGACATTTTTTTAGATCATTTTAAGAGGAATAATTTTTTCGTACATATTTTTTTGGTATCTAGAACCGTTTTTGCAGCGCACGTAACGGAAGCCCTCAATGATGAATAATTTTCCCCGTTTTTTCCACATTTTCCATTATTTCTTCGCTCCTATTAGTTGCAGCGTGATGTTATTTATTTTATTTAACGATTTATTGTACACAAAAGAAAAGAACAGGAAAATACAAAATTATAGACAGTACAATAGGTGTGGCTTATTTCTAATGAAATTTCTTCCAACCCACCTGTGATAGGAAAAAAAATACTGAGAAACGTGGATGTCGCGTGTTCAAATATACGAGTATATAATAGTTGTATATCAAAAAGTACACATACTTAATACTTACATACATACTTATACATATATACACTAATAAATACATACATATATAAACATATATACATTGATATATACAAACTTAGATTAAGTTTAATATAATACAGCAAAATTAACTGAGAGGATAGTTAATTACGTTAAGGAAAGATGTTATGTAGCCTAAAGCCTTCCTCGATAAATGGGCTATTCAATAAAAGAAAAATCAATTAGAACCAGGAGTTCCAGAGATTAGCGCGTTCAAACAAACAAACAAACTTCAGCTTTATAGTATAGATTAGTATAGATAGCTTTAAATCTTCCATTTGCATAATTCTTGCTAACTATTTGACGATGGACACGATCTGAGTTTCAAACAAATTCCTAGTAATATTATAGACGTGAAAGTTTGTATAGATAGGATGTTCGTTACTCTTAGGAGCTACGAAGCGGAGGGTACTGGTGACTGAGATACAAGCTAAATAAAATTTTTTTTTTTTTTTTTTTTTCCTCACGGGAGGAGGCAGTGAATCCTCATAGGGGGCGCGCCACCACAGTGGTCGCTATTGACAACCCCCTGGTGCTCGGACGACCTCGCACCGGATACCACCCGCGCCCGTCTACGGCGGGTGGTTATGTTGGACTCTGACGGAAGGTCAGCCTACCAACTAAACACTGCCTAATGCCTTTGGCCGGGCAGAAAGCCTGGGGCCCTATCGGCTATATCGGAACGCTCGCCCTCTCAGGGGAGGGGGCGAGGTAGCGCAGCCCTTAACGGTGCATACGCTTCAGGGGATAGGCCGGTTCCCAGAGTGGGTCGGTCAACTTGATTGTGTACAGAAGGTACTTAGTGACCCATGCTGTTCGGCGGCGCAGATGCCGCGTCCAGCAGGGTTTGCAATTTACTAGAAATGAGGTCGGGAGGGTCGGTGAGCGCGTTTCTAGGGCGACGGTATGAGGGGGAGGAGGAGGGTGCATAGTTTGCAGCCTCTCGGACTAACGGGTTGGGGTGTATGGATGCCGCTTTGAAGAAGCGTTCCGAGAATTGTTTAAGGGTCTGTTGGATGGTGGGGAGGTCCACGTCCCTATGGAGATCGTGGCGTCTAACATAATATGGAGCGTTGGTAGCTCGGGTTAAGAATTTATTCTGCACTACCTGGAGTTTGTGCAGGATTTTGGGGTTTGCGTGGGCAAAGACGGGCGAGGCGTATGTGAGTACCGGACGGAGCTAAATAAAAACTTAAGCATTGCTTATATAGGCAGTAGCGGCGTTAGGGTAGGGCGCGGTTGGGCGACCGCCCAGGGCGCCGGCCACAAAGGGGTGCCGCAGTAAGTATTTATATGTAAATATGAAAATTTCCTAAATTTTGGGCAAAATCATTATGTTGGCAACGTAATATTTCGCACCATTCATCTGAAATATGGGAATCCCCGACCATAGAGACACCACATACTTTCATTTTTGAGGAAACGGAATTGTCAGCTTATTTCTCTTTCATTATATCGGTGTACGCAATTAAAAGAGTTATTTTAATATTTTAATTAGGTGCTGTCGTACTTATCTCGCCCAGGGCGCTGGTAGTGCCAAAAACCGGCACTGTATATAAGCATTTATAAGCTGATACATGTAGATTGTGGAAGATAAATAAATAAAATTATTACTATTACTCTTTCACGTGAAAAGTACTCAGGATTTGAATGAAACCTTAGTGATATAGCTTATTATACATAAGAATCCTTACTAATGTTATAAATTGGAATGTAAGTTTGTTTGTTTGTTCCGCTTTCACGCCGTAACTACTGAACCGATTGCTTTGAAATTTTGCAGACGTAAAGATAAAAGTCCGGATTAAATAATAGGCTACTTTTTATACCGGAAAAATCGACCAATCCCATGAGATGCGCAATAATGGCTTCGCTCAAAAACTACTGCTAAATTTTCATGCGGTTTTCATCAATAGATAGAGTGATTCTTGAGCAAGATTTTGCGGTATTTTTATTTCGGAAAAACGGATAGTGCCACGGGAAGCGCGATAAAACCTTCGCGCCATAAACCGAAATCCACGCGGGCGAAGCCTTCCCTTTTAAAAGGCCGGCAACGCATCTGTGACTCCCCTGGTGTTGCGGGTGTCCATGGGCAACGGTTATCGCTTACCATTAGGTGATCCGTTTGCTCGTTTGCTGCCCTATCCTATAAAAAAAAAGAAAGCGACTTTGTTTTATACAATGTAGTGAGTAGGTAAGTTTATGGTGAACTTATCTCTGAGAGAGATTTCGTCTAGTAACCCAACCAGCCAGTGGAAGTAATAGTGGTGAGGTAACTCTTATATTCAAAACAAAGTAAAGGAATGTATATTATGAAATACAATACGAAATGTTAATTAATTATTCGATAATAAATATTTCCGGTCGCTTACGTCGTACGATATTTTGTTACATCACTTTTAACTCAAGAACGACTGCATTAATTTCAATATTCACCTGTTTCTTAACCTACTGAGGACTTCCCTAAGTTAGTGCAAACTTTGAATTTCTTTGATTTTAATTTTGACCTATGCTGCAGCCGCAAATGGTTATATTCAGCCTGTAACAGTGCAGCTGTTACGTGCCTTATGTTGCCTATGGTTAGTACTCATTGTCTATGATATTAGGAATCCTCGCCGGTTTTATTTCTTTCGTTTATGATTTTGGTTTGTTAGTCAAAATTGAAAATATGTCTATCTGCCAACGCAAATAAGCTAGGCTGACACACTCTATGTTTCGCCGCCGTACTAAAACAATCAGATATATAAATTCTATAAAAATGTATTCCATATTACCAATGAAGAATTAATTTAATATAACAATTATAAGAAAGAGTCCTACACAGAATGCTGTAGGATTCTTCTTTATTGTACCTTTTATTTATCAATTTTTAATAAACCAACCTTAAGCAGCAAACCGTCGTTTGGACATTGTTGATTAAGAACCTTACCCACGCTCTACCGAGCACCGCGACAAGCCTTACCTTGTGCTTGTGGAAGGCATGAGAACTGAAGGTTTTGTGCCTCGCCTGCTACTGGACCCAACACGCTTCCAGACCAGTAGGGTCTGACTAAGGGAGTCGACGCCAATTGAGCGCGCGTCTATTAGCTTGAACGCACAAGATCGCTGTGTCGTGGGGATGAGATTTTTTTTTATGTATTTTGGTCAGGCATTTGGCCTCGATCTCACCTGATGGTAAGTGACGCTGATGCCGAAGATGGTCCACGCCTGTCCAGATATTGCCTATTCACTCTTGCCTTGAAAAGGCCCAGATTGTATTTATCAGGGAAAATATCCGGCGGGAGGGAATTCCACTCCTTTGCTGTGACTGTTTGACGGAGTAGATGAATTTCTTTGAAAGAGCGTGCATCTCAATCGTAATCAAAATAATCTTTATTCAACATAGACCATTACAGGCACTTATTGACGTCATAAAAACAAAACAAAAAAAAAAGAAAAGCTTAATAAACAAAAACCTTGTGCGTACGTACGAACAAGGAAAAAATATATATTGACTCTACACCTGTTCGGAAATTGGGAGAGCCTTCTCGAGAAGAACAGGCAAGAAACTCTCAATGCTTGCCGTTTACGTCAGATAAATGTTCATGTTAAATAAAAAGGTATATTTAAATGTTTTGGACAAGTAGAACCAAATAAAGACGATTTATGAAAGAAATTAATAAGCCAATTATCAATGGACCAGTTGGTAGGAAAAGATGTAGAAGAACATACTTGGACTAAATAGGTGATATTCCACCAAAAACATAAATGTAAAAAAAGAGAGCCAAGTTTAATACAAAAATTATGCTTGGCTGTTGGCTTCGCCGCAAAAAGAACGGAGATCTAAACGAGTTCCAAGCTCTATGCAAAATCGAAATATGTATTAATAGGAATAAAATAACATTATGAACAATTATCAAACTCTATTTCTTAACTTTATTGGATACCTATGAGGGTGGGTCAAAAAGTTCGCGGAATGAAAAAGTAAGAAATATAACAAAACATTATATTTTCTTCTCAATGTATTCCCCCTTAACTCTTATACATTTATTAGACCTGTCAATTAATTTATTAATACCTCGGAAAAAAAATCAAACGCGAAACTCAATTTTCTACATGTTGCAAATTTTCTCCCGGATTGACTTATTGATTGATGTGTAGCTCAGGTAATTGTGACATTTTTTTTTAAACTTAGTATTTATACTCTTAATGAGTGTCACAACTAGTGCAGGTAGTAAAAAGTCCCCTTTTTTCCCCCCACACGAACTTTTTGACATACCCTCGTATAACAATTGCTGTTTTTTAAAAATGCGAGATCTTAAACTAGGCTTTGTGGTTTCAAAGAAAATTTACATCCGCCGATTAGACGTATCATGTGATGGAGTGATAAAATTTTCCACTGAAACAGTTCTGTGGCTCGCGACCTTTGACAATGCAGCTCAGATGCCATGCAAACGGGCGCACGTAATGATCTGAGCATTATATTACCGTAATTGTATAAGAAGAGCACATAAACCTTATGACAAAGATAATTGATGAACAAAGGTCAGGTTCTATTACAGCTAATGGTCTGATAATGCAACGGAGCACTTTATTACAGTCGGCCTGACGATCCCAACCCCAACGAGCTATGCGCTCTTTGTCATGACCAAGATGCTGGCTGCTGAGAGTGGGAGAATGTCGCTTCCTTCTGTGATGATGTCTCGAGATGGAAGCAGGAAAGATAGAGCGGGAAACCGTTGACCATCCTGCTTCTACTGGTCAAAACGTTTGTGGACTATTGCATTTCGATGTTGGTGGTAATGAGAACCGGAACATAGAAGAGACTCCGGTCATCTGCCTTCTCAAAGCTTCCTAATTGGTTTAAATATGGCAGGTGGTGACGCGCCGCTCACTAAATGGTCCCAACAAAATAGCAGACCAATGTAGGTGCGAAGGAAGCAACATTGGTGTGAACAGCTAAGGGTGTAGAGAGGTGTGCCTGCGACAGTGATCGAGACGCCGTCGGCATTATGACATTATAACACTTCCACCCTTTGAGCATCTGCTTTGGCGACTCCACTCTGTCCGGCTGGGTAAGGCAAGACAGAGGCGGGTGGAATACGCCCCCTTGAAGCACATCGGTACCCTCGGTGACGCAACTCACCGACAGCTCGCCACTAGCTGCCCTGAGGGAGACTGACTGCACTGATGGGGCATTATTATTATTTTCTGTATGAAATAAAATTTATTTTGTAAATATACTACAATACAATTAAATTATTATTGTCGTCCCAGTGTCCATCAGTAGAACCCGACGGGAAGATTGCCAACTAGAGAGCAACTTTTTTGTGTCTGTCTTTTGTGTATCTCTCTATGACGACTAGTGCCCTCACAGGCTGTCATTGAACAGACAGCGGAAATAGACGAACAAGTTGTTATATAAGTTCCTTATGTAAATTAGACTTAATTAGATAAAGAAATCAATGTATAATTAATTAGTTTGAACACCAAAAAACGATAAACAGAAGAACAGAGACAAGACAACGGAATTTTATCGTATTTTGACTTATGTACATAACTCTAAATACGATAAAATTCTGTTGTATTTTGACAGCTCAGCGTGCTATATTTTATCATATCGTGTTCCGGAGTTAACGCTAATTTGGCTGCATTTAATTGATAATTGCTTTTCTAACTTATGTATATTATGTAAATGAAGTTAGCAAGGATTAGATAAAAACATAGGAGTTTTTTGCCTGTTCTCGAGAAATCTCACCACATTTCCAAACAAGTGTAGAGACATTTTTCTTTCTCTATTGTGCTTGAATTTGTTTTGATGCCAATAAGTGGTTGTATAAGTCTGTGTTGAATAAAGATTTGTGTACGTACTTTCATTGTCGATGCCATATTTCCATTGCTTATGTGTTTGACATATACACAAATAAATAATTTGTTTTTATGTTTTGTTGTACTACCCTCATCGGAAAGTTGTGTTCTCTACATATTTCATAAAATTAGTTTTTATTTTAAACTCACATCAATAAATAACGCATATACATGTTATAAACGTCGATTATAGAAAAACAAGTAAAAATACAACATTAAGGAAATATATTTAACATTAAGGAAAGTATTTTAAATTCTACAGCAATGTTGTTTTCCGAAATTAGGTTTTAGAAAGAAATGCGTCGTTTTAACTTCTCGTTCAGTGATTTAAGACGTAGATATCTTCCAGCTATGACATCAGACACGCAAACTCATAAAATATGCAAACTCGGATCCCTCATAAAACGAAAATACAATTCTACATAACTAAAGCAATAAACTCTACAGCGCAATGTTGGATGCGTACGCGCAACAGACTGGGGCTGTTTGATCTCGCCTAAGTAAACAATGAGGTGTTATATTTTGTTTAGGGATTTAGCGACCGCAACCTTGAGACATTACGGTGTTCTGGTCTGGTCCTTATCTAATATGTTATGGAAAAAAAAGAACAAAGTTCAGAGTTAATGCAACAAGGCCTTCTCTATCAGTTAACTGAGTGGCTAGTTAGAAAGAACTGTATTTTTCGCAGACAAAGATAAAAACTATCACAAACTTGTGTGATAGTGCACTGCAACCTCGATATAACAAATCGGGGGGTTGGTCTAAAATTCGTTATAAAGAGGTAAAAAATATTTTTTTTTCATCACGCTACAATCAATAGGAGAAGAGCAGTGAAGGGCAATGTAGGGAAAACGAGAGAAGTTACTCTATTTTTTAAGCTTTGGTCGCGTATGCTACCTTATTGGTTAAAGCTACTCAGAATCATATATGACGGAAATGTTCTCATTAAAATTTTATAAAAAATATCCCACGATATATCTTATGGTTGACTCACAATCTTCAGAATCTATGCCTGTTCTCTGAAATGCTCTCCCATTCGACGAGCAGGTATGGAGTACATTGCCGCAAACATCTTGCTGTATCTTACTATTGATTCTTTTGTCAGAACTTAATTTAAGTATTTAGGTTTGAGGTAACTGAAATAATATCACATCAAAATACAATTTTTTAATTTTCAATTCTGTTTATTTTTATTAAACCTATAGATAAAACGAACTTTGACGAAATCTTATCGGCATATACAAGCGTATTTGAATCACGGACCATTAAATTAGTTTCACAATACCAACTCCCTTGACAGTTGTCTTCCTGCGAAGCCTGTATTTCCCTCGTCTTATGTGGCATACTGTATCAGTAGTATCGCAGCCCTGTCTGCAACCTGTTTATCTTAAACATAACAACTTGATAACGCGACATGTCAGACAGCAAGAATGAACACGTACGCTACAAGTTTCTCGGCTTTTGTCAATTCCGGTTTTGGCGTAAATTGAGTGCGTACATTAATACCAGTACCGGAGTGTGTCAGTGGTATGGATGGGAAAGCTGCGCTGCAAATTATTGCTATTATCAACATCAAAATAATCTTTATTCAACCTGAATATTTGAGAGTCTAATGGGCGTCATCGGGATCCTATGCGAGCAGAAAACTATGCAATGTTCTGATAATTATTCGTTTGTCTACACGACTTCATCTATGCGCTTAGCAATTAGTTAATAGTTGTTTTGTGTAGACGAGCAGCAGGTTCGGGGCACCGCCCTTTTTTTTTTTTTTTTTTTTAGGGGGGAAAATGCTCCTTATGCACCTTGACGCCGCGCTGGCTAGGCGCGGCCGTGTGTGGGGCTCTCCGGCAGAGTGCCGGCCTACCCACTAAAAACCCCCCAGGTTCTCTGGGCCCATGCAGGGCACATGGCGGGGTGCGCTTTCGCGATTCGACCGCCATGTGTCCCGGGGCCGGCTCGACCAGCAGAATGGTCAAGCCACCGCCAAAGGAGGGACTGTCCGAGAACCCCTGGATAGTCTCGGGGCACCGCCCTAACTTCACCATACATTTCGAAACTGATCCATCTGCCTCGATGAATCAGCGCCTCGTAAAATCCATAACACTAACGCGATACTTCTTATTTATACTAGATGGCACGGCGACCTCGTTTGAGGCATGTCTCTGCCCGGATTATTATTTACAATCTATTATACAAGTTAATTACTTAAATCAACAACAATCGCTTATATTACGGGGAGTGAGGAATTGTTTGGATTAATTCCTGCTGCTAGTTTCCATCACCGTTCTACGCGACACAACATTCATCCTCATCATCTAGACGCTTGGCGCTTAATTTTTACTGTATGTAGGTATATTAATTTTATATTGTACGAAAGAAATTATTTTATAAAAAATTACTCAAAAACAATGTTAATGTGTTTTTTTATTAATATACAATAAATGGTAAACAAAAAATTACGATAATATAATGTAGTTATGGTTATTTTTATTTTTGGAGTCGGTGTCAGGTTGGTGTCGGTTTACTGTCAACAATAAATGGCGAGTTCGAAACGACGGGGATTTTAGTGGGCACGAGTTGCATGTACTCCCTCCTCTCCCCTGCGGCATCAGATATATTGTAGTGTTTCTTTGGTTGACACCGACGCGGAAAATAGCAAATAATTCAAGAATTGTTATTACCTTATATTGTCGTAATATTTTTTTACTTTTTAATGCATACTAATTTTGAAATAGACGGGGATTTTAATGGGCACGAGTTGCATGTACTCCCTCCTCTCCCCTGCGGCATATCAGATATATTGTAGTGTTTCTTTGGTTGACACCGACGCGGAAAATAGCAAATAATTCAAGAATTGTTATTACCTTATATTGTCGTAATATTTTTTTACTTTTTAATGCATACTAATTTTGAAATAGTTTTTTATTCCTTTAGTTTCTGCAGGTACACTTGGTGTGATATTGAGTTATTCCTTATCCAACCCGCCCGACCCCATCACCTGCGCAAACGAATCCCTCCCGCCGGCAGATTCTTACCCTCCACTACACGGCGATCTTGAGCGTTCGAGCTATTAGACGGCGTGCTAAAGTTGCGTCGACTCCCTAGTTTCGACCCTAACGACTCCAGAACGGTCGCCGGTGTCGTTAGCAGGCAACGCGTCGAACCTTCTGTTCGTGCGCCTTCCACAAATACACTCATTGCAAAGCTGAACATAGCCATCTGAGGCTTCAGCATGGATCCGTCCAAAAACAAAAAAAAACCTTCATTATTTGTCTCGCTAAAAATGCAAACTTAAGACTTACGTGATTTTCTCATGTATGCCATTGTTAGAACTAGACTAGATTAAAATGGGATCACAGGAGATAAATAAAAAAAGAATCATCAAAAATGAAAAAAAAAATACAGACAAACTGAGAACCTCGATTTTTAAAGTAGACTAATTGTCTAAACTGAGTTTTTTTTTTGTTCCAGGTAAGTCAGAGTAAAGCAGTCCTAACTTCAAGTGAGTGAAAGCGTATAAACTTCCCTGTATTAAAAGCTAGATGGTGTCCACGACTTCGTTGTGCAGAATTAGTATTTCAAGTAGAGTTGAGTCGTTTGTGAATGAATCACCGGCCGGTCGGAGTTTACCTGCACACAATTTCATGTCTTATAGCGCTAACATTATGTTTAGTTTTACTTGAATAATTAGTTGAAGGAATAATTCGTTTATGAATAATTTCATATTCTTTGCTTAAGTTCTAGTCTGCATGTGCATAATATATACGAGTGTGGCGTATACTAATCTAAATTCGTATGTAATATCTGAAAAATAGTGTAAACATTTCAATAGTTTTTAGTAACTTTTAATTACTCCTGCATTATGTATCATACATGTGTTTAGTTATGCAGTCAAATTGACATAACGTCTCATACCTACTTAAAAGAACTACGATACAGATGGACTAATTGGACTATACGAATGAAGTGACGTAAATGAACTAAGCGATAAGGTGATTCAAATGGACTACTTAAGTACTGAGCCATGTGAACTAGAAGAACTAAATGAACTAAATGAGTGATATACTTCATCTAGTCCAGTTGAAGTCATTTTTTACACTTCAGTGAACTATTTTGCGCACCTCTAATTTCAAGTAGCTTATGGCGTCGAAACAATACAACATTATCACATAAATAATTAATGGGTCGCATTTGAAAAATTATCCCGACAATATTAAGATGTTGGACAAAAAAAAATTTGGACAATTCACACAATATCTTTATAAATTGTAGTCTATGTGTTTTTTTTTTTCATTAGGAGAGGAAGGCTGAGAATCCAAGGAGACAAAGAGTACCAAACTTACCCAGGATACCCCCGCAACGTCAAGTGTCACGTAGGTAATGTTCCGGTAATGTTGGTCCGATCTTGTGACCTACCAACTAAACTCAGCCTGAGCCTTGGCCATAAGGGCCCTCAGAAGAGGGCACGGTCAGTGCTGCCATCCGAGGAGGACATAGGCGCGGTACACCAAAGCTGCGGCCTTTATGAATTGATGGGGTAGCCTATATGTTTATTTTAATCTATAAGCTATATTAGTTTAGCTGGGCTCCACCGCACTTAGCCTCATGATTGGGCCATTGTGCGCATAGGAGAAGGCTCCTGCGTCTGCCTCCTTCCTACTCCATCCATCCCAGTTCCTCTCAGAACGCCAGCAGCCTCCGTGGGCTGCTGCATGCTTCTGTCAGGGACGCCGAGGAATGCAGAAGTTTCTCCGGTTGGTCGGCCACACTTGCACATTCCATAAGAACATGCTATGGCGTTTCCTCAGCCTCCATGCACCCTCTGCACAAGGGGCTGTCTGTTATACCAATTGTGTACAGGTGTTTGTTTAAAAGGCAATGTCCAGTTATGGTAGCTATGACCTTTCGGATCTTGTTTCTCTTTAGTTTGATAAGGGAGGGCTTGCACCCCTCCTTGGCTATCCAGTCTTTTCGGGGGGTAGTTCCTCTGTTCTCTTGCTCTAGTTTTTACGTGACAGAGTAACAAACATACAAACTTATATGTAATATGATTTGAAATAATGATCCTTCGTCACAAGTACTCAATGTTATCATCTAAATGTTGTGAATCTAATCGATTTGATTCTGTTTGCATACTAAAGCGTGTCGTCTCTGCTTATCTACACTGAGCAAACAGAGACGCCTGTTTGTAGACACGCTTATGAAACCAAACCCGCAGATTACTTGGCGAACATGCCAGCAATCAATAATCGCCCTTAAATTTATTCAAGTAAGATAAAAACTGAGTTATCATGTTATAACAAAAAAAATACTTATTACGCATTGCCGGATGAATCGCGTTTCTTCACTTGCATTGAAATAAAGCAGGTTAATCACATTTAAATAAATAATACGCGTTCAAAATGCTACTTAACAGTTAACTGTATACGATCCATAATCTTTTGAAATTAATAATGTAATATTTGAACTCACTCGGGTGACCTGTTTTTATTAGTACACGCAATGTTTATTATTGATCATGTTATTATTGCCGATCGAAAGTTGAGCTTCGGTTTAGTTTCGACCGTACTTTCGATTTCTGCCAAAGATTTCCGAAACCTGAGCTTGCCGAAACTTGAGTGAGGTTTCGGGGGTCGTTTGGTGAACTTAATATATTTAACTCAGACTCAGTTATTTAATACTAGTTGATGCCCGCGACTTCGTAGCTTAAAGCTTATATTAGCGTATATCTTTATAAATTGTGTGTTATTCTAATTCACTGATTCCCAATCCCAAAGTTGTCTATACCCCTAGGGGTCTATGACAACGAAAAACAAAAGATACATAAAAATGGATCTTAACATACACTGATCAATATAAATATTAAGTAAGTAGGGCTGTAGGTGCCAGGCTAATCTTATATATAAAAATGAATCGCTAAATGTGTTGGTAAGCGCATAACTCAACAACACCTGAACCAATTTGGCCAATTCTTTTTTAAATTGTTCGTTGAAGTTCAAGGATAATTTTTACGGTGTGAAAAATTCGAATAAGTATCGGAAAAACCCTAAAAACAGTCGTTTTTCCCATACAAACGTTTTCTAAATAAAACGTATAGTCAATTTGAGCTTTATTGTTATTTTATAAAGTTCATATTGCAAGCACTCAGTGTTATATCTAAGCAATATAGGTGTGTTCCAAACATCAAAGATTCAATTTGCGCTTTATTAACGCTATATAGAGGTGAAATTCAATCAAATCTATCAAAAAGTGTGCGTGTGTGCGTTGGAGTACAGAATACATCGTTGGAGGATTTAATGTCACGTTCCAAAGTCGAATAGTTTTAAATGTACGTTTTATTTAATTATTTTTTATTCACAACCTTGTGTTCGTGTCAGTTCTGTACAGGAGAATTTTTTGCCTTGATTATAAAATAAGTAGGAACAAAAAACTGGCACTTTACAAATCATTTTGACAGGACGAAGTCTGTAGGGTCCGCTAGTGTTAAATAAAAATACCTTCTGCACACAACATAGAAACCTTTATTCTTCTTTCTTCTTGTGGGATACACATAAGTAATAAGATTTGTGAAATTAAGTAATATTTGTGGCTATAGCTCACACCGCGTCCTTAGACGAATATTCCCGAAGGCAATGTAATGTATGAAGGTAACTGAATCCCATAATAAGAAACAATGGCGCGAAAGGCGCACCAACATAACAACAAAAACTAGAATGAGGCGACAGGTTAACCAACCTAACATTTTGTGTTAAGTTTAGAACTTAACAAGGGGGTCTGTCCAAAAACGTAAAACATAGCAAAGGTTCTAATCTCTGTTCTAATGTATATGTAACTAGCTTTCTGCCCGCGGCTTCGCCCGCGTGGATTTCGGGATTGGGTGTATAGAGGGTTAAGGGTCATAGCTTTTGCCCACGGCTACATATACGCGGAAGTCGGTTTATGGTGCGAAGATTTTATCGCGCTTCCCGTGGACTATCCGTTTTCCGAGATAAAAAATGCCGCAAAACTCCTCAAGAATCACTCTATCTATTGATGAAAACCGCATAAAAATCTGTGCAGTAGTTTTTGAGCGAAGCCTTTATTGCGCATCCCGTGGGATCTGTCGATTTTTCCGGGATAAAAAGTAGCCTATGTTACTCGGGGAGAATGTAGCTTTCCAAAGGTGAAAGAATTTTTGAAATCGGTCCAGTAGTTTAAGCGTGAAGAGGTAACAAACAAACAAACAAACAAATAAACAAACAAACAAACAAACACACTTTCGCATTTATAATATTAGTTGGGATGTATTACTGTAAAGTTTCATTAACATCCATACATACTTCACACATACAAATACATATTAGTAGGGATATTTTTCATATCTTAAGGGTATTACATAGCTCAATGCCTTCAGAATTTCCTCTCCTACGAATCCTTATGCTATATATCCTCTTGTGAGGATAATGGTTTATTAATTTATAGTAATACTAGCTTTCTGCCCGCGGCTTCGCCCGCGTGGATTTCGGGATTGAGTCTATAGAGGGTCATAGCTTTTGCCCACGGCTACATATGCGCGGAAGTCGGTTTATGGCGCGAAGGATTTATCGCGCTTCGCGTGGCACTATCCGTTTACTGAGATAAAAAGTACTGCAAAACCTTGCTCAAGAATCACTCTATCTATTGATGAAAACCGCATGAAAATCTGTGCCGTAGTTTTTGAGCGAAGCCTTTATTGCGCATCCCGTGGGGTCTGTCGACTTTTCCGGAATAAAAAGAAGCCTATTATTTAATCCGAACTTTTATCTTTACGTCTGCAAAATTTCAAAGCAATCGGTTCAATAGTTACGGCGTGAAAGAGGAACAAACAAACAAACTCACTTTCCGATTTATAATATTAATAAAGATAGATTTTTAGATTGGATTGGAATGAATGGACTGAATGTTGATATGTTGAAGCAGAGAGTGAGTGGCGAAATAGAGGAGAGTAGAAGATGCAGACTTAAAATTGGGTCAAGAGAAAGAAAGAAGATAGATTTTTAGATTCACAATTAGTCATCAATGTAGCTGGAATCTTAAAACATCCAAATTATCGTTTAAAACATTAGATGTTGATTTTAACGCTTAGCAAACATAACTAAGCCTTTCCACAGAATAACACGTAAGCAAACAGGTCTTATCTGAAACGCAAATCGATTCATTAATATACACACATTTTTTTTATCGCGGCGCAAACGAATCGTACTAATACAAACCCGCTGACCGGAAGTGGGCCGGCGCCATCTTGAACACGTGACTTCCGCAACCTTTCTTTAACGAGCGAGATATAATCTATAATAGCAATTTAGTTGTCTATTCTAGACAATGATAAATCAGTTGTGTTGACATGTGTCAACATTATATCTACCATAGGTACGACTCAATGTTAAAGAGAGTTGGAACGCCTTGTGTTCAGTGCGTGCCTATTGATTCTCTTTAGTTTTCACTGAGCGAGATATAATTTGTAATAGTAATTTAAAGAACGAAATAAGAAAGAAAGAATATATTTTTATTGAGACAGCAAAAACAAACAAACTGAACGTACCAAATGCATTAAAATTGCCTCAAATGGCCCCAGCTCAACATGTTGCTAACCTTGCGGCTAACGCTGATCTTCCGCTGGTACCGAACTTAATTCTGAATTCTAAAAATATTCGGTGTAACTTGTATATTTAAATCATATTTACATTTGTGTTCCTGTGCTTAGCAACATTAGACCACAGATTAATTTAGTTGTCTATTCTTTACTATGATAAATCAGTCTTGTTGACATGTGTTAACATGATGGTGATCATAATCCATTTTGCATTATTACCTTTTTTTTGTTACGCTGAGGAAAAGGCATACTCTGAGAACCGGTGATTATGCGGGGGGAGGCCTACCCACACAAAACTTCAGCGATCCCCCTACTACGCCTGGGCGCAAGCGCGTTATCCCGAAGGAGAGCTGCATCGCGCCCTGACGAGGCCATGGGAACGCTTGCGGGCAACTACCACGACACCGTCGGCGTATGGTGACAAGTCCCCACACCATACCGCCCGAAGGTGACCGCCGGATACACTCGGCCATGCACTGACCCAAGATGCGTCCCTTGAGCGACAGCCACCTCTTAAAGAAGAAGGGGGCTTCGCCCGTCCGCCACGGCCCGCCAGGTTGGGCCCGGCCTTCCCATGCCCTCTGTCACACTATTAACCGTCAAAATGAGGTTATCTGACGTCGCCCTTTGCATTATTATCTGTTATAACTCCTATAGCTACGTAACAAGTATGATAACATGTTTATCATATTCGTTTCATTGGTCATGTTATGGGGATTTATCGTGTTTCATTTCCTAACTAGCTTTTGCCCGCGACTTCGTTCGCGTGGACTTCAGGTTCGTCCCGTCTAGTCTAGTAATAAGTAAGAAATATGGTAACTAAGCACTGCAGAGCCCTAATCATAGGCCTACAGGTAGCTACTGCAGTATGCTCCTATAAACTACATTTAACGATCTTTTTCCTTTTGTGGGTTATTCCTAAGAGATAAACATATACCATCGCGGACTTTTTTGTAGACCTTTTTAAGTTGTACAATACTGTAGTAAATTGTTTTGATCTATCTTGTAGGATTCAGTCAGCGTTTGCAATGTAAGCGCAAAAAATGTATTTTTTTTTACGACCTCATAGAAACCTCAAAAATTGTAGCCTATGTGTTATTCTGATGTATATATTGTGGTAAAGTTTCATTCAAATCCATTCAGTAGTTTTTACGTAAAAGAGTAACAAACATCCATACTTACAAACTTTCGCCTTTATAATAGTAATAGGATTGTCAGCTGCAAAATTTGCTCATTCTATGCACTATATAATATTATCATCTTCTGTATACTCAGATTAAAAAGCATCGAAGTGCGTGTTTATTGTTGACGTGATACCGCTTTGAGCGGTTAGGCACTTAACTTAATTTAAAAGCGCGTTTCCTTTATGATTAACTAAATCAATTCTTCCTTGTTTTAACTTGTGCTAACTCAAAACTTGTTTAGATTGAATCTTCTCTTCAAGAAAGAGTTTTGTACAAATAACAATCTAAAATGGTTGCGTTGTCTTACTACAGGTAAGCGACTGTAAGCCATTATGCTATAGGCGGCTTTTTACGCACGTAGAAAGCCCCAGATCGAGGTCACTTGGCCGGCTGATCGCAGCACCAGCAACGCATTGTTATGAATATTATGAATTTTCATCGCGTCTGCCGACTCGCTCAGAACGGAATCGATTCATTGAATTATGTGATTGATGAATTATTAATACGATCTTGCGTTTGGCTGCAGAACATAGCAAAATTTACAACGTGATCAAAGTATGTAACGCTGTGTACTGGACATGTGCTGGACATGCTTCCGCAAAGTGTCATTGATTTGCCTTTATATAAATTTAAAATCCATATCAAAAATACACTCATGAGTAAAGGTTATTATAAAGTAAGTGACTATCTAAATGATCACAGTATTTGGGAATAGGGACACTATTCATAGAGCCATGTTTGGTAACAACATTATTTATAATATTGTATTATTTTATATGTGTATGTAAACATACATACGACTGTAATCGTATTAGGTATGATTGTATCTTATACTATATTGTATTTTTATATTATATTATTATAATTATTAACATTGAAAAGAGGAGATAAAAAATAGACCTTCAGAGTTTCTTGCCTGTTCTTCTCGAGAAGGCTCTCCCAATTTCCGAACAGGTGTCGAGTCAATATATTTTTTCTTTTTTTTTTTCCTTATTCGTACGTACGGACAAGGTTTTTGTTTTTTTTTTTATTATTTAAGCTTTTTTTTGTTTTGTTTGTTGACGTCAATAAGTGCCTGTAAAGGTCTATGTTGAATAAATATTATTTTGATTTGATTTGATTCATGTAGCAAGAGGAAGACCGAAGAAAAGTTGGATAGATTGTGTGAATGATGATATGTTGAAGAAGGGAGTGGGTGTTGAAATAGCGACTGATAGAAGAAAGTGGAAGACATGTTGCGCCGACCCCAAATAAAATTGGGAACATGGCAGGAGAAAGAAGAAGATCAAAGTATGTAACGTGATATTTAAACGGAGATTGAAGTTAATCTGGATACTGTATACGTAAATTGTATTCATCAGAGATACGTAGGTAATTTATTTTACAAACCCCATGTTCCCGACCATGATGTCTTAAGTTTTTGATTTGTACGTATTGCTAGTGAGGACATGTGGAATGAAAACCTGGCTATTAATAGGGTTTATAAGGAGGATCAACATTACCCAATAGGTCGTGGAAAAGGCTATGCTCCAGGTTTCTTTGTATGACCAAAAAAGTCGGATTACTGTCATAGCCTTAAAAATTGCGAGTAACACTGATCGCTAAGATCCTCCAGTGGCAGGAATTATGCCGGGAGACGTAGCTTTAGTAAGCGTACAAGGGGTACTGACAATTTGGTGATCGGAAGGAAGAAGCTGGATGGTATAAGTGGAAGATTAATCGGTGTGGAGATTATATCAAATGATAATGATCAAGCATTTCATTGATAACTAGCGGACCCGACAGACTTCGTCCTGTCAAAAAGATTTGTACAGTGGCAGTTTTTTGTTCCTAATTATTTTATAGATAATGTCGCATAGCCAACCAAATCGCAAAAAAAGTCTAAATGACCTATTACATTTTGTGGCTATTCAATTTTGGAACGTGACATTAAATCCTCCAACTATGTATTCTGTGCTCCAACGCACGCACGCACACGTTTTTGATAGATATGATTGAATTTCAACTATATGTAGCGTTAATAAAGCGCAAATTGACTCTTTGATGTTAGGAACACACTTTCATTGCTTAGACAACAGTGAGTGCTTGCAATATGAACTTTATACAATAACAATAAAGCTCAATTCGACTGTACGTTTTAGTTAGAAAACGTTTGCATGGGAAAATAAAAGGGCTGTTTTTAGGGTATTTCCGATAATTATTCGAATTTTCCTCATTGTAAAATCCCTCCTTGAACTTCAACGAACATTAACAAAAAAGAATTGGCCAAATTGGTCCAGGCGTTGTTGAGTTATGAGCTTACCCACACATTTTTATATATAAGATTTAGAAACAAAACATAATTGCTACTAATTGTCAATAAGTAGCAAGTGTCAGTCTTACGAAACGTAAGAAATACTTTTGTTGAAAGAATATGAAAGAATGAAGTAAAAAGAAAGTGTTCAAGAAAATGAAAGGATAAGGCAAGACAAAGCATGTGGAAATGAATTTGTAGAAATGATAAAGGACGTATTGTATAATCTAGATCTCTCTCTATCAAAAAACGGGTTATCTATTAAAGTTTGTTGGCAAATTGCAGGCTGCTTCGCTATTTGGCCTTTCTCTATTCACCAATGATTCGATTAATATGTCCGAGTAATTTTCTATCACACCAACATTGTCGATTTGCAGCAATCGGAAATTTGAGCAATCGTAAGAATTCAATAAAATCGCAATGCACAAGCCTTTTGCGAAGTGCATTACGTACTCCATAATTCGCGCGGCCCATAAAGCCGGTTCCATTTCGTAATAGTTATCGATAATTACCAAGAGAGTAAAGTCCGTTTGATTCCCAATAAACCGTTGGATCACAATTATGTAAGTCGTCGAGACAATCAAGCCAATGAATCTCGAAGATTAATTCAGAGCTTTCTAGATTGCTTCAATTGAAAACGGAAAAGACCTTTTGATCATTTATTGTGGTTTCATAAATTTGAATACCTCTATATTGTTAATGTTAACTACATTTATAGTGTAAAGATGTGTATTTTTGTATGTTTGTTTGTAATGAATAAACCCAAAAATTCGATCGAAATCCTGTTTGAGATTCGAAGAATTACAGGATAATTCTGATCACGGAAAATTATGTCTTTCTTGGAAAATCGGATATAACATGGACTGTGCTATGAACTTTTTCTTTGTAAAGCGTTCCACAGGGAGGCATCTTTGTTCCATTCCCTTAAGTACTTGCCCGGGATATCCGTTACGATTTCTGAATTTCTAGCGAGATCTACAGAAAAAAACGTAAAGCGAATTTATTTTATTGTCTAAAGAATAGGCTTAAAAAAACCTTGTAAAAGATAACACACCAAAAAAGTTATAATATATCATGCTTTAAATGTACAAAAGAGTTTTTATGATACTATAAAAACTCTTTGAAAACGACAGCATAACTTATTAAGAAGACTAATACATACTCGTGCGCGCTCAATGAATAATCGTCGAGGCATAATTTGTAGAGTTGAAAATTGACGACTTGTAAACGGGCCGACGAATCCAGATCGAGGCCACAACCCTGACCTGATGCACGAGTTGTTTTTGACACACCACATAACAATCATTCCAATTGACAGTTACTATTAGACTATTTTGACACGAGACCACATCAGTTAAAACTACTGGTAGCAAATTGGGTAGATGCCATTTTTTTTTATTCTATACATTTTTTTTTCCTCAGGAGAGGAGGCTGAGAATCCATCATGGATACCAACGCAACAGGCAAGCAGGGATGCGTTGATTATATCGGACTCCTGGTGAATCGAGGCGGCTCGACCCACCAGACCTACCGACTAAACTCAGTCTAAGCCTTTGGTCCTAATGACCCTACTGGCTTTATTGACTAATAACAGTTCTCTTTTAGATGAGAAATATTGTAGAAGTAACAACGTATCTGCGATTATTATTATTGAAGATACAGCGCCATGTTTGCGGCGCTGTCGCGGGACGCTAAAAACGCTCCATACAAAGTATGCTGCAATCGTGACGTCATAATTTACTAAAGTCACCTAATTTGTATGAGCGTATAAATAAAACTGCCAACAACTTTGTTATTTTTACGTTTATAGATATACTTTTTATATTAAACAATATTACATTTAATGTGAGGAAGTTAGAAATCGGGTAACAGCTGAGGTGATTGTTTGCAAAAATAAATAAGATGCTCAAAATAACTATTCCACGCGGACGAAGTCGCTGGCACAGCTAGTTTAATATGTAGCTACAATGAAGTCACATTAATTTATAGTCCAAATTAAAAGTGTAATTTTTCATGGAAACTACGACAGCGCCCCTAGCGACAACGTAATGAACTAAATTGTACCAAATTCAGATGACATATTTTTTATAGTTTACTATACGTTAAATGAAAATGATAGTCACAAGTGCCGTCTTAAGAAAATAAAGTTCAAATTTAAATTTCAAATGAATTTTGAAATTTTAATAGAATCACAAAGATCTTTCTTTCTAATGCAATATAAATGTTTCCTCGAATAACGTAGGTAATTTCAATAATTTGAAGCTCTAACAAATGCCGTAGATTCCTCAGACCTGTTATGTTAACTCACGTACCGTTTGAAGCGGGGATCGCCGCACGAGTTACGAAGACAGTGTCAATTACCTCTGGACATGGCTTCGATGAGGAATAGAAACAGCATTTCCTTGTATATTTAAAACGTGTGATGTATAGACTTATATAAGGCTATAGAGCTTAACGCATTCAAACTGAGACTTAATAAAAATTGGCCAAGTGACTTTACCTAACCTTTTGGTGAAAACTGATTACATATGTAACACTAATCTGTTGATAATATTTTATGTATTTATTTCTTATTAAATATTAATAAAGTACAAAAGTCGGACTTAATGCAACAAGGCATTCCTTACCAGTCAACCGAGTGGTTAATTACAAAGAACTCTGTTTGGCGCAGACATAAATCAAAACTATTTTAAACTTACTATCTAATACGGAGGTTCTTAAACTTTTTTGTGTCGTAGACCCTTTGAAGACCCTTTGCTATGTTTTTCGTAGTTTTTTGGTTATCCTTCAACTTACAATATTTTATAAACATATCCTAACTAATATTATAAATCAGAAAGTGAGTTTGTTTGTTCCGCTTTGACGCCGTAACTACTGAACCGATTGCTTTGAAATTTTGCACAAGTAAAGATAAAAGTCCGGATTTAATAATAGGCTAATTTTTATCCCGGAAATATCGACAGATCCCACGGAATGCGCAATAAAGGCTTCGCTCGAAAACTACTGCACAGATTTTCATGCGGTTTTCATCAATAGATAGAGTGATTCTTGAGCAAGGATTTGCGGTATTTTTTATCTCGGAAAAACAGATACTGTCACGGGAAGCGAGATAAAACCTTCGCGCTATAAACCGACTTCCGCGCATATGTAGTCGTGGGCAAAAGCCTTGACCCTCTATAGACCCAATCCCGAAGCCGCAGGCAGAAAGCTAGTATCATATAGATCTTAATATTAAATAATAAACTTTTATTCTTCCTAGGTACTTTTATAAATAATGTATATGTTTTTAAAGATAGTACTATATATATTGTAAGTAAGTAGGCACTATCAGTGTATGTTGAGATCCATTATCGTAGACCCCTATTTCATTAATGGACCCCCAATTTTTTTCCGTTCACGTAGACCCCTTACAGGTTGTCATAAACCCCTACTTCGGGAATCACTGATCTAATACATACATAGACATATAAAACAGTCATATAATCTTGAATACAAATATTTGAACAGTATAATTTGAGAATAATGTGTTTAAATAAGTTTTTTTTATGTATTAAGGACAGGCATTTGGCCTCGATCTCACCTGATGGTAAGTGACGATGAGGCCGAAGATGGTCCATGCCTGTCCAGATAGTGCCTATTCACTCTTGCCTTGAAAAGGCCCAGATTGTATTTATCAGGGAAAATATCCGGCGGGAGGGAATTCTACTCCTTTGCTGTGCGCATTATGAAAGTAGAAGCGAAACGCTTAGTGCGTATAGGTGGTGTATCAACAACATAAGGGTGGAAGCCCAACCGCCGTCTAGTTCCCCTGAGGTGGAATGGTGATGCTGAAATCAAATTGTGCAAGTGATAGTGGTCATTCACTTAAATATGCATTTATTTGTAGACGCTTGGATGTGGTAGGGCAGATCATTCCATAAATGATCGCAGTGACACTAAATGATCACCAAAAGAAGTTAGTGCAGTGGACTGGAATTTGCAACGTGAGGTTAACTAATGAACGGAGGTCACGATCATGAGTGAACCCAAGAAAATCGAACTTAAGGTAGATTGGAGCTCTAAGGTTCTTGCGTTGACGGATGGAAAGCCTATCACTATTTCATAAGCAAATAAATTTCTAACACCTCGAAGAGTATTGGGATCCTCGGTGTCAACATCTCCAGTGACGTTCAATTCCGAAGTCACTTAGATGACAAGGTCAAGTTGGCTTCTAAAAAACTAGGTGTTTTTAACAGAGCTAACCGGTACTTCCTTCCGAGGCAACGACTGCTATTATACAAATCGCAAGTCAGACCCCATATGGAGTACTGCTGTCACCTGTGGGCGGGAGCACCTCGATATCAACTTGATCCTTTTGATTCGGTCCAAAGACGCGCTAAGCGTATCGTTGACGAACCCATTCTCACATGCGGTATTGAGCCCTTAAGTCTGAGAAGAGACTGTGCCTCTTTGTGTGTTTTCTATCGCTTATACAACGGGTTGTGTTCCAAAGAATTGTTCGACATGATGCCCACGGCCACATTCTACCATCGCACCGCTCGCCATCGGCAGGGTGTTCATCCTCACATGCTGGAGCCTAAATGGTCACGCACAGTGCGGTTTCAACGAAATTTCCTTCCGCGCACGCTCCGATTGTGGAACGAGCTCCCTGCTGAGGCTTTCCCGGAGGATTACAGTATGGGGTTCTTCAAAAAGGGAGTAAATAGGTTTTTAAAAAGGTCGGCAAAGCGTTTGTGATGCCCCTAGTGTTGCAAGCGTCCATAGGCGACGGTGACTGCTTACCATCAGGCAGGCCGTAAGCCTTTCTGCTACCGTTGTAGTATAAAAAAAAAAATCTGACCACATCCAATCGTAATGATCCTGCCAACGGCGTGACGTGTCATTTAGTGCGTTTAAATTTGCCAAAGGCGCCGCCAGAGTTAATTCGAATTAACCCTGAAACCTCATTAGAGTAACTGCCAGTGCAGAGGTCGGGTGAATCATGTGATATAGCACGCGTCCTGGCTGCGATAACCGGGACGATTAGGGCGGCTACGTAAACAGTTATCGCTGTTGTGTTCGAGAGATTGTACGTAAGTTACGACGATCATCGTAGCCGATAGGAGCACCGGTTTCTAGGTCGCCATCTTTGAAGTTTGAGTCAAAGTCGCAATATTTATTGGATACATTTCCCTAAGTGTGGACAGAATGGACATCGAGGTGGTTTAGCGGGTATGCTCTGCCCAGTGGGTATGACAGGTACGGCGGGCACAGCATCCCAACTCGTTAAATAAAATAATAAAAAAAATCGGGTGGGGCTGTGCCGGGGCACACGGCCGTTGGATTTAACGTGAAACGTCTATGTTAGGAAATCGCTTTAAATAAAAACAAGATTGATTGTTTTAAGAATTTTAATAAAAAACTCAATGTCACAACAGCGAGCTGACTATATAAGTGAAATATTCACACCATATTTTTGTTTCTAAGACTAATAGTTTTTTAATTATTAAGGTACGATGATATAGACCTTTTCGTTACGGTCCACTTTTTAAACCTGCTACCCGTATGTTTCGGCGCGATTTTAAAGACGTTTCACGTCAAAATGGATATAGCAAACTTAACATTAGAAAATAATTATGCAAAAATAAAACAGAATTACAAATTAAAAAAGTTAAAAAGTCTGGCCGATGTCAGTACGTATTTGTACGTTTCTCTGCGGTGTTTACAATCTGATAACAATGGGTACTTCATTTTACGCCGCGGATCCTGTTAGTCACGGCGTGACCACGTGGCGGTCACGTGGCGTCGTCTCGATGAGGTCACCTTATGACTTAATCAGCCTGAGTCCTTTGCTTTCGCAATATAGCTTATAATTGAGTGCCAAACGAAGTGTTTTCTATTCTACACGAAATGCAAAGAATTTGATTAATGTTTATTAAAGACTAGCTATGCCCACGACTTCGTCCGCATGAGTCGTGATTTTAGGTAGCATTTTTAATGACTGAGAGTGTTATAAACGTAAGAGTAGACAAATATAATCAGAAAGCTTCGAACTGCTAAGCTATTGGGAGTTATACGTTAATGTGAGTCAATTATGAAAGATAGACATATTCTGTCGTGGGATATTTTTTATATAATTGTAAAAGGAAGATTTCCGCCATACATGATTTCTGTGTAGCTTTAACCATTAAGGTTACACACGTGACGGAAACTTAAAAAATGGAGTAACTTCCCGTTTTCCCTTATATTTCCTTTGAAGCTCCTATTGAAGGTAGCGTGATGAAAAGTATACTATAACCAGCTCAGGAGTATGAAAAATAATTGTACCAAGTTTCGTTAAAATCTGTTTAGTAGTTTTTGTTTCTATAACGCTTATACAGACAGACAGACAAAAGTTTTACTGATTGTATTTTCGGCATCAGTATCGATCCCTAATCACCCGCTGATTGTTATTTTGGGAATATATTTCATGTACAGAATTAACCTCTCTACAGATTTATAATAATTATAGATATAATTAGAGTGAAGAGATCTTAGACGAACATTCTTGGAGCAAATAGTTAATATTTTGAAAGGTCAGGTCCAAGAGTACCCCTAACCGACGGGCGTGCAACTCGAAGAAGCTAGGGAAGTATGTTTTGAGGGATTGCAGCAATTGGAAACCGTGATCTTCCTACCCCCATGGGAAAGAGACGTGAGTATACATACGTATATTTTTACTTATTTTATTTTAACACTATCGCTAGCGCATTTTTTCAAATCGGACTAGTAGTTCCTGGGATTAGTGCGTTCAAACAAGCAAGCAAACAAACAAACAAACTCTTCCGCTGTATATATTGTAATCTATTACTAAATATAGCTTATGTTACTTAGTGATAATATAGCTTTCTAAAAATTAAAAAAGATTTAATAAAATCGGTTCAGTACTTATTGAGTTTATTCGTTACATAAAAAAATACAAATCTCAATCAATCAATTATAATATTAATGTAGATGTAATTCTTTATATATATATATATATATATATTATATATATATATATAATATATATATATATATATAATATATATATATATATATATATATATACATATACATATACATATATATGATTGTGGACAAAATTTTGTACAGCAGCCCACTTTCCACCAGCGAGCTTCCTGGTCGGAACGACTCGCCAACTAGGAAAGGATCAGTCGCAAATTGTTCACGGAAGTGAGTAATTTAGCTAGATTTGTTGATTGCTAGCAGATTCGAACTATAATCTTATCACAAAAACACTGCGACATTACCTTCATAATGTAAAGTCATTTCAAATAATTTGTTTTTATACGCACGGGGTGTACACACTTTTTTCTTTTTGCGAGGGGAAATGCTCCTTTTGCACCGTGACGCCGTGTGTGGGGCTCTCCGGTCTGAGAGGACCGGCCTTTTTTTTTTCTCTCTCCTTCCCTCTCTCTCTGGGCTCTCCTCCCCAGAAGGGGGAGGCTTACCCACTAAAAACCTCAGGAATGGCCTTCCTCAGGCATGTAGGGAGCCCCCGGGAATATCAAGCTACTTCCGGGAACCCCCAGCCTCCGCTCCCCTGCCTAGAGGGGAGTCCTCCTCGGGGGAGGCTACACTACCTCCCCCGGTCTCCTCCACCGACGACGCCCCCCGGCCACGGAAGGGGCGTGGTCCATCCCGGGTCGCCGTAGCAGTTGCGACTTCCTCGCGCCCGCCGGCGACCCGCGGCGGTGCCGCAGCAGTGCTACCGAGCCCGGCGCCGCCTTCTTCGAGCGGGATCGGCCATCTCCCGACCCCGCTCGGCGGCCTCCTTCTGGAGCATCACTGCTTCACAGAAGGAGGCCACAGCCCTCAAACCTCCCTCGTCCGCCAGCATTGCCGCAATCAATGCCGGCGGAGACAGATCTCGCCCGATGTCTGCGAACAAGACTCGGCGCTCGGAGGCCCACGCGGGGCACTCCGCCAGCGTGTGCTGGGCCGAGGCGAGGTCGGATGCGCAGTGGTGGCAATGTGTCGATCGCTCCCGTCCTATTCGACACAGATACTCACCGAAGCAGCCTATTTCGCCACTCACTCTCTTCTTCAACATATCAACATTCAGTCCATTCATTCCAATCCAATCTAAAAATCTATCCTTACTAATATTATAAATCGGAAAGTGAGTTTATTTGTTTGTTCCGCTTTCACGCCGTAACTACTGAACCGATTGCTTTGAAATTTTGCAGACGTAAAGATAAAAGTCCGGATAAAATAATAGGCTACTTTTTATCCCGGTAAAATCGACAGGGGTAGATCCCACGGGATACGCACTAAAGGCTTCGCTCAAAAACTACTGCACAGATTTTCATGCGGTTTTCATCAATAGATAGAGTGATTCTTGAGCAAGGTTCTGCGGTTTTTTTTTTATCTCGGAAAAACTGATAGTCCCACGGGAAGCGCGATAAATCCTTCGCGCCATAAACCGACTTCCGCGTATATGTAGCCGTGGACAAACCCTGTATAGACCCAATCCCGAAGTCCACGCGGACGCGGCCGCGGGCAGAAAGCTAGCAAATAATAAATATAAAAATCAGAATAAAATAAATATTTAAAGGGGTTTCCCATACAACAAACGTGATTACTATATACCGTTTTTATTATATTTAAAAATATAGATATTCATTTTAAATATAAAAATAAAATACTACAAATATTATTATTTATTTAATAGTTATATATTTAATTAATAATCTTAAATTTAAGTATACAATATAGATGTATGAAATAAACATAAATACTATAAAAAAAACTTGAACCTAGTATGCCGCCGGCAGCGAGGCAAGGCCCAAGCAAACCGGTAGTTAGGGCTGCACACAAAGAAATCTCCGGACAATACGTGCCGTGTCGAGATTCACTGCCTTTTGTATCCGGCCCTTGATCCATCCATCAAGCGAGAGCCTCTTAAGATGTTGATCGAGACTTGGTTATCAAGCCATTCGCAGACACAACTATCGGAACAATGATTGTCGAATCAACAACCCACATGGCGCTTACCTCGTATGCCAAGTAAAGGTACTTACTGGCTTGGTAATATAGTAATATAACCTCCCTAGTAAAATAAAGCTCCCATAAAACAGATGATTTTATCAATAATGGACATGCGCGAGTTATCCTCGATGTTTACAAAATCCTAAAAGATCCGTTAGTATATATGTACGTGGCCATAAAAGTTATTGCTACCCGCAACTTTTTGTTTATTAGTGGTCAATGCCGGATTGTACAACCAGTTAATTGCAGTAATTTGTGTAATATTGGTAGAGTTGCTTAGAAATTATTTTTAATAGTCAACCTACATTCTTAAGGCCGAGGTTCGAACAATTTGGCATAACTTGCTGTTATGATCAAATTTTATATAATTTTGTATCTTTTGGTTTATTGGGAAGGTCAGGTCAAGAGTACTCGTGATCTCGAAGCTTGGGAAGTATGTTTTGACCGTATAGCAAGTGGAATACTGTCTGCCTACCCCTATGAGGAAGAGGCGTGAGTACACAACATACTATTAACTTAAGAAAAATAGTTGAAAGCTGAGCCCGCATATAGTACTGCTCACACCTCTGGGCTGGAGCCCCCAAATATCAACTCGACCCTTTTGACTCCCTGCAAAGGCGTGCTTTCCGTATCATCGGTGATCCCAATATTACGGCCTCAACAGAGACCTTGGAGCAGCGGAGAGACTTTGGCTCTCTGTGTGTTCTTTATAGGCTCTTTAACGGAAAGTGGTCTGAGGAACTATTTGCAATGGTGCCTTCGTCACCTTTTTACCATCGCACCACCCGCCACCGCAGTAGAGTTCATCCATATCACCTGGAACCGATCTTGTCTAGTACAGTTCGGTTTCAGCTTTTATTCCTTCCGCGTACATGCAAACTCTGGAATGAGCTTCCAGCTGCGATGTTTCCTGAGCGCTACGATATGTCTAACTTCAAACGAGGCTTAAAAAGAGTATTTCTCTCCAGGTAGGCAGTGGCTCAGCTGTGCCCCTGGCACTGCAGATGTCCATAAGCGATGGTTACCACTTACCATCAGGTGGGCCATTTGCTCGCCTGCCACCGTATGGAATAAAAAAAAAGCCCGACGCTATATTGTGGATTCAACCAAGCTTCGCTACTTAATTTGCCTCACAAATATTCGAACTGACTGAATGCACTAAAACTCCAGATTTTCTCCATTCACTGTTGACGTAGGTCTGAGCATACTAATGTTTAATTACCACGTCAAGGAAGAGGATACTGGCAGTTAACGATTAATGAAACATACCGATCCAAATGGTGATAGAAATGTGAAAGTGTTCTGTGAGTGGGTGTAAGGCTTTAGGACAATGATTCCCATAATTCAAATCAAAATAATATTTATTTAACATAGACCTTTACAGGCACTTGTTGACGTCAAAACAAACAAAAAAAAGTTAAAAAAAAAAAACCTTGTCCGTACGTACGAAGAAGGAAAAAAAATTATAACATAGTGGTCTATATCAACTCCAAGGGTATAATAGCAATCTGCAAGGGGTCTACGACGAGGGGTCTAGCGAAAAGAATATATGGGGGTCCACGATAATGGATCTCAAAGTACACTGATATAAAGACATTATTTATGAAATTACCTATGAAGTAAAACATTTATTATATGTTTATAAAATTTTGTAAGTTGAAAGGAGGCATTTAATATCAAGTAAGTAGGGGGTCAACCCAAAACCGGAAAACAGTGCAGAGTTTGGGAACCTCTGCTTAGTTGTGATTGATTTTGTCGACGCTCCTGCGCTAATTTGTCAGGTATAGTCCCAGCTAAGAAATTGTTGCTTTAATGTGTTCGAGTTTGCAATCTTTTTAGTTTTCAAATCATCAGCAGAACAATCCAAATCTTATCTTGAACTGTCAAACAGAGTATTAAAACTGTCAAGACAGTAGTAAACCAAAATTCTGGTGTACTACGAAACCAATTTCAAAATGGCGATATTGTCAGAGTACAGAAGATGGCAAAATTGCTTAAGAATACACTGCAAGTATGAAAAGCAATGTCGCAATAAGAGTGATACCATTTTTACTATATAGACACGCAATGAGGCACAATACTTTTAGAAAAAACTACATTAATATTCGCCAGTTTACCGACGCGTTGCTTTAATTGTGGCATAACCGTCGTGGTTGTTTCGTTTTTATTACATATTCCTTTGACTGTATTTCAATGTAACTAGTTTCTTAATTATGTTTTGCAGCGAACACATATAACTTTGATACTCGAAATGGTCTTAGTCTTGGTAATTAATAATAATTCCTGGTTTGTGTAATTTATTATTTTAATATGAAGTATTTCTTAAATTATTACACAAGATATAGCTGTATAGGCTTAGTTTCCTTTGCCTTCCCTCGTCATTAAGATTGTAAAAAATATTCCTGCCAAATACACGTCAAAAACAATAATGACATAATAAGGACATTCTTTAAACTAAAGGTTTTTTATTATTATATTAATTTAATAATTATTATCGTATGTGTTTGTAGACCAAATAAACTCCATTCATTACTGCTAAATAATATAAAATTATACTGAAATCAATGGGAGGGAAGCATTAATGTGTAATGTCCGCATAGTCAAAGTCGCGGGCAAGCAGCTAGTAACACGGTAAAACTTTTACATTTATTTGCCACATTTGTCCTCAGGTTGGCAACAAAAGAACCATAAATTCGTTTAGCAACTAATGAAACATTTTAGTGGCTCTTAGCCGTTAGGTGGGACTGTCGTGGAGTTACAACGCAAACAGCGATAGTCTTAAAGTCTTTATAGCGGACTTTATTGTGTGCTGCGTAAAGTTGATGATCGAATGTTAACATAAGTCATTTGTTTTCCGGCTCGCAGGACCATTTTTTTTATTTTGTGAAATGTGGTTTGTGTAAATATTATTAACAACTCTAATAGGTCAGCTACCCCTTTTTTATACGTAGAGAAATGCAATTGCGCATATCTCGTGCTTGGGAGCAACACGAGGCTATGTCGGGCTCTTCGCAAGATAGTGACGAGGTGTACCGGCTAAAACTTTATGGTGCATTTCGTCTTCACCCAAGACGGAGTACGGAAACCAACAAGTATACTTCTGTAATCCCAATGCCGTCTTGCTGCTTTAAAATCCAGGTTTAAAATACTAAGCTGAGACATGTTTGTCGTTTATTTATAATTGATATGAATAGAATTATGTTTCGCGCTTTAATTTGACCTGATACCCAGTTTAAGTTCGCACAAATCCAAGAGGGCTTTAAAAGCTTCTAATGTAAGCCCGATCGAATATCACTAAGCCTCGTGTAAGCTTTCATATGAATGAAGCAAAAGCTCCAATCTCGTTATTGTTTTGGCTGAAGGTTAGCTAAAGGAAGATTAACGAAAGAGATACACAAGGTAAGAATGATAGAACGAATCGGTGGAGGTCGACCTAGGCGGACATATCTCGATCAAATCGAAGATGTCCTAAAGAAAGGCCGGGTCAAGAGTACTCGCAACCGACGAGCATGCATGAAGACGCTCATGAAAGTGGAGGAAGCAAGAGAAGTGTGCCAGGATCGTGGCAAGTGAAGAGACAAGGCGTGACATATATGTATGTATGTATGAAAGTTCAAGGTTGTATGCTTAAGAGTATATGCGGTCCGGATTCTGAATTTTCTTTCAACGGCACGGTTTATAGACGTTTTACCTGCTTTTAATAATCAACGATTAATCTCGCCCAGACCAAGTTTATTCGCAATTTCGGCTGGAGGGTCAGGTTTTTTTAATTAATTTTGTTTATCGCCTTCCATATAGCGTTACATAAAAAACAAACCACGGTTCAATCTTCTTTTTGATTTACGTTGAAGTTGGGTTGTTTGATTCTCTATTTATTAACATAGAAATCATTACACAGATGCACATAAAGGAGTCGCCATTTTGTAGATTTAGAACCAGTGCTGCGCAGTCGGTTACTGTATGAGGCATATATTGACCAATAGGTACATGAACTGTAGCCTCCCCCAAAAAGGGCTCCCTTGTATCGGCAGGGGAGCGAAGGCTGGGGGTTCCCGGAAGTCGCTTGGCGTTCCCGAGGGCTCCCTACATGTCTGAGGAAGGCCATCGCTGAGTTTTTTAGTGGGTAGGCCTTCCCCTTCTAGGGAGGATAGCCCCACAAAACCGCCGGCTCACCGCAGCAATGTATATGCAATTTAATTTTAAGCTAAATTTAAGCATTTTCCTTAGAGAAAAAAAAGGTTCATGAACTGTAAGGACATGTTACCGTTTTTGTAATTGTTGTGTTTGACATTTTTCTATTCAATATATTAAATGATCAAATCGACATTAAAATATATATTATAACTTTTTGATATTACCTGCTACCTAATTCTACCTATAGATAAATGTGAGAGCCTTTTCCACATAAATTATGTATATTACCAACCGCTATGTGATAAGACATTTTTTTAATTGCATACGTTGTATATAACAACGATCACAGTTTTTTTGTAGTGTATTTTGTATCAACATTGCCCTGCGCGAAGCCGGGGCGGGTCGCTAGTTTGATATAAAACTGAATCGTAGCTACTTAAAAACGTGTCTCCTCTGTCGCGACGTCCGAAGAATCGTGCGCCTCATGAATATGGACTAGACTCGTGAGTTGTTTTTAAAACACGATAAATAGTTTATAACAAACAACCAACCAGACACGATCGTGGAGAAACGTTAATCAACACGTGATGTAGCATAATCGTATAGATTTTGTTTAATCATATTTATTAAACAGGAAACATGGTTGTAATATTTCCTTCAATAAATACTAATGATCGTGTATCACAATAAATTTTCTTGGGCGATACGTTAAGAACACATATGTCGTCGCATCTTTTTTATGTCGTAGGAGCCGACTTAGGAAGTGAGTATAACGCAGTAGCAAATTGCAGGTACTGATTCTTCAAAGTACTTGAACATGGACATTTTGATATGTCGTGAGAAGAAGCTTTACCTTTGTGTGTTCTACCGCTTGTAAAACACCCGTTTGCTCCGAAGAATTGACTGACATGAAACTTACAACTATATTCTATCGTAGCGCTACATCATCCTCAGTCGCTGGAGCTTAGGTAATTACGCATAGTGCGGTTTCACCAAATTTCCTTCTTCACGCTCTCCGATTGTGGATTGAGACTCTTGCCGAGGAATACAGTATTGGGTTCTTCAAGAAGAAAGTAAATAACGCTGAGTATTGTTGGCATGCATACACTACGGTGATTACTGACCATCAAGCAGGCACTAATCTTTACCACCATAGTGGTATAAAGAAGCCATGTTCAAATCACACTCTCACAAATTAAGTGGTGGTGCCTCATCAGTGCAGTCGGTCTCTCAGGGCAGCTTGTCGAGCTGTCCGTGAGTTGCGTCATCGAGAGTTCCAATATACTTCAAGGGGACGTATGCCACCAGCCTCTGTCTTGCCTTAACCGGCCGAAGGAGTGGAGTCGCAAGAGCAGAATCTCGAAGGGTGGAAGTGTAATAATGTCATAACGCCGACGGTGCCTCGATCGCTGTTGCAGACAAACCTCTCTCTTTCTATAGCAGGGTTTCCCAACCTTTATTTCACTGAGCCTCCCCAATTCAAAAATAATATTCTCATGCCCCCTTAAGTTTAAAAACATTAAAAACACATAATTTTTTTTTACAACTAAATTATTTCTTTGAATTAAAATTAAAATACAGATATTTGTAGATATTTATGTTTTAAGAATAAGAGAAGATATATGTATCTACACTTGAAAACCATTAATTACTTTCACTTTAGGTAAATATCCTAGTTTTATTTTAATTATTAAATACTAATGAGATACTTGAGCTTGCATCTTCTGTACCAGTATGTCGATTCTGGGTTAGTGTGTATTGCGCTTAAGTACTCGATTACGCCCCCCCTGGTATTCCACTACGCCCCCCAAGCGGGGTATGCCCCCCTGGTTGGGAACTCCTGCTCTACATCATTAGCCGATCACACCAATGTTGTTCCCTTTACACCAATATTAGTCAGATTTTTTGGGGGCCCATTTAGTGAGGGGCGAGTCACCACCAGGCAGGTGACTGGAATCTCTTCCATAGTCTGGTTTTCATTACCACCAAAATCGAAATTCAATAACGTTTTGACCAGTAATGACAATAGTTTCTGTGCATCTAACTGGGTATAGTCTTTAGCTGCATTTTTCATGGTAGATAGAGATTAGACCCAGTTGGTACACTCCACGCACACTTTCATTAAATTTCGCTTAAATGGCCTCTACGCATTGGAACTGTATGCCCGCGCACGCCTTATAAAGGACCGTATCTTTCAAAAACGCTAACGCTAAACGCTGATATAAGAGACATTTATAATTTTAAGAAATTGTTTTTTTAGTTGCCTTATGAAAATACATGCCAAATATATATATTTACAACCAACCACACTGGTCCAATGCAGTTATTTGACTTTATATACCTTTCAATTCCATTGTAGCTGGTACAGGTAGTCTTATAATAAGTGCTAGTTTTATAATAAGTGTACATATGTATGTCATATGTACAATTAATGTACACATTCCATTTGATAGCTAAAACGAATCCTCGTAACCAGTTCCGACCCCATAGCGTCACCGACGTAATTTTTAATTGAATATCGTACCATTGTTTCAAATTACGTTTTCAAGTGATAAAACATTGCATTGATTCGTAAAATGATAAACACAATGTAATTGTAAACTCTGTCTCTGCATTTTATGTTTTCTTGCTTTGCTTTTGTTCCATTAAGCACAGCACACGGCCTTTCCCGCGTTTTTGTTCAGTTACTGTGTGTTTGTTCGCGCACAATTTGGTTGCAAATCATATTTGAAACAATTTTCGACACGATGATAAAACTAGCAATTTCTTGCTAGTTCCTCCCGAAAAGAGGCCTTGTAAACAAATCCAGAATAATAGTAGCCATCCGTGTACGAATAAATGTGCGAACAATCAAACATGTTCTGGGAAACGATACATAAGCTGGAACTTGCTCCCTGTAACACCCCCGGGGGAAAATTTACTTTATTTACGTTATTAATTCTTTGTCCGGCTGATTTCCCTTGTGGAGCTGAGTTTTATAGGCGCCTCCTGTTTTTATCCACTGTATTTATGCGTGATGTTTGTACTCATCTAATAGGCTTAAAAGGGTCATTCAAGGCTCTATCTTTTACCCCGTTTCGTTATACTTCACTTAATAGTTTGTGCATACAAGCTTGCACTTTTGTTTCAATTTTGCTATTTTAATACTCGTACTTATGTTTTATTTAATTTATTTGACAATCAAGAAATAAATCTTTTTGATACTTAATATATTTCTATAGTTATTCAAGTAAAATGTAAAGTAATTTAAAGATAAGAAAATGTACAAGTTTATTTCCAAAAACTTATCCCTACTGATATTCTACTCTTTCACTTAAAAACAACTGTATGGATTTGAATGAAACATTACAATATACATATGTAGCTTATACCAAATTTAATCTTTACCTTTAAAGATACTTTTTAGAGATGTGATTTAAGACTACAATACAATATTGGATACTAAAATAGTATTGAAAATTTATGTTGTAAGCACATTGTTTTGGAGAGATCTACTTTCCATAAAGGGTCGTTGGCGCTGCTCAAACGGTTGGTCTCGTAACTCGACGTATTCGGGAAGTGCTGACCTGATTTGATAATATTTTTCGTTGCTTCTTCATGTAGCAATAGCACAGACAGTGACCCTTGTATACATTTCTATCGAGTTAAATTTATAACCTATTAAATTACCATTTATTCCTTTAATTCACCTATGTTAATACTTACTTTTATAATATATGATTTACGTTCATTATTTTATGTTGTTTATTAACATCGACCAAGTTTTGATTATAATATGTCCAGAGATTTAATTAGATTTGAAAAATAGTTATTATATGTACTTTATTATCGTCCTTTTGACGGCGATTTAAGTAACGATACACGAGTGAAGAAGTAAAGAAGAATATTCCGTTAAGCTATCATGGCGAAAACATTAGTTATCTGTGTTATTGATTTTTAACGTCAACACAAAATTATCGGCGCTGCTGGGAATTACACAACTATTAATTACATTTAATCGTGCATGTCGTCTGTAATTAATCTCGATTCAATAGATTAGGTTTGAACACGAATTTGTGTTAAAATAATTAACTTTTATCGTGACAAGATAATAAGGGCCGACGTTGACATTTATACATGTTCACAAGACAGTTTGGAATATTTTTTTTCATCCCACCACCTCGGAAAGTGTAATTTTGCGCTTCGAAATCTGGCTGGAAATTCTATTTTATTCGCTTGAGCGGCAAAGTAGATTTGAATTTAGAACATCACATATAATGAGTACTCAATAAAATTGTAAATTCAAACGTCATATAACCTATTTAATGTAACCTTCTATGGTGCCAAATTTATGATTAGAACTTTTTAAATTGTGAAGAAATTTAATTTGGAACCTTCTTGTTTTCTTTGTTTTATTTGCGTGCTTCGCGCCATTCTAGTTTTTCACGTTTTATTGCTTAATATAATTTGTCATTATAATTGTTTTCTTTTTCAGTTTTGTCATTTCCTCGCTGAGGTGGGATGAAAAGTTACGTATTGCACTCGAGCACTGTTTCCCTCGCTGACGCTCAGGATTCTAATTTAGAATCCTTCGCTTGCTCGGTCATCCAAATCGAGCACGCGGTTAAAAAAGAACTTTCCACTCTTGTATAATAAATAACTATTCTCTAACACTACTTATGTTATAAACGTGACAGATTGAAAGTTTTTTTTTTGAGGAACCTAATGCTGAAGCCGCACATGGCTGTTGTTCAGCTTTACCGTATCATCCGTCGACTTATACCCGGTAACGTCACGTACCGGGTAGATTCTTGTAGATTCTCCGGGTAGATTGTGAATAAATGAATATGAATATGAATATGAATATTCTCACCCTCCACTATACGACGATCTTGAGCGTTCGAGCCATTAGACAGCGCGCTCGTTGCGTCGACACCCTTTGTTTCCACCCTAACGACTCCGGAACGGTCGTCGGTGTCGTTAGTCGGCTAGGCGTTGAACCTGTTCGTGCGCTTTCCATAAACACACTCATTGCAAAGCTGAACATAGCCGTCAGAGGCTACAGCATAGGCCCGTCCAAAAACAAAATCTGCTATACCGTCAGTGTATTTGTGGAAAGCGTTCGAACGGGAGGTTCAGCGCCTTGCCTGCTAGCGACCCCGGCGCCGTTCCGGGATCGTTCTCGCTCGCGTTCGCCGACGAGTGATGAGAGTGAGCTATGTGTGGTGCGAGGGGCGACGCGGTTGTTGGCCGGTGGGGAGTTTGGTGCGCAGGTGATGGTGTCGGGCAGGTCCTTTACAAAGTTCCTCGGACGATGAAGTTTAGCCGAGACGCTATCTCAGGGAAAGCTTAGCCTTCGACATCATGGCCGACATGTACGCGGCGATGTATATGCGTCGCGGCGTGTCGGACGGGGGGGCGGTGGGGGGAGCGCCCTGGAACCGCGCACGAAGTGCCGAGAGCGGGAGTGGCACCGACGGATTGTGGCGGCCTGGCGTGCGCAGCTCGAATTACGGATCTGCGCGCGCCAGCGGGCGTCGGTGCCGTATCCCGCACCTCGAAGCTTGGCTCCACGGGAAGGAGGAGCTCACCTACCGATTGGACTCAGATACCTCACCGGGCACGACTGCTTCGTGAGTATCTGTGTCGAATAGGACGGGAGGGATCGACATATCCGTCGACGAGATTCTGTTCCGCGCATTGATTACGGCAATGCTAGCAACGAGGAGGTTGGAGGGCTGTGGCCTCTTTGTGAAGCAGTGATGCTCCAGAAGGAGGGCGCCGAGTGGGGTCGGGAGATGGCCGATCCCGCTCGAAGAAGGCGGCGCCGGGCTCGGAGCACAGCTGCGCGCCGCCGCCGGGTCGCGGCGGCGCTACGGCGCCCCGGTGATGGACGACGCCCCTTCCGGTGGCGGGGGCGTCGTCGGTGGAGAAGACCGGGGGAGTAGTGTGCCTCCCCTAGGAGGGCTCCTCTCGTAGCGGGAGCGAGGCTGGGGGTCTCCGGAAGTTGCTTGATGTTTCCCGGGGGCTCCCTACATGCCTGAGGAAGGCCATTCCTGAGGTTTTTAGTGGGTAGGCCTCCCTTCTGGGGAGGAGAGCCATAACCGCCGGCTCGCCACAGCCGGGTATGCAATTTAATGCATTTTCCTCAGGGAAAAAAAAGGGAAAGCTTAGCCGCTTTTTGAATAAGCAGGTTTAGTTGTAAGCGGGTTTGGATGTAAAAGTTTGTAAATATGGACTGAATGGATTTTAATGAAACTGTACAATCTTAAACTACACTCAATAATTAATTTCAGTTATTAATTGTTTTATAGTGGTCTCAATGTGAGAACATCAAAAAAAGATTTTTATCGATTGAGTGCACATATGTGTACTGGGCGCTACAATAAACTTAACATTAACATTACGAAAGCCGTCATTATTTCGATCATCATAAGAGTGGTCCAAACTCTCCAGCAAGATGCGAACCTAACTGTACGTACTATAGATATAACTACCGAAGCTTTATTATAATCGTTAACTAAACTATATTGTTTTGTTACAGGTAATATGGCGTTAAATACACTGGTCGGTGAAAAACACTTATAAGGTAGATTTGAGCAAAACTTCATGTGAGGTTTATTTTAACTCTGTACGTTTAAATGGAGTCCAAGAATAGGTGAATATTTGTTCAGCAAATAATCACCTATCTTCTTCTAGACTTCCTTCAAGAACAGCAGAAAGTAAGAAATAGGTTCGAAGCGTCGCTGGTGCTGTGATCTCTGCATTAGTTATGAATCCGATGATTCAGGGGGCCCGGAGTCGATCGTATTTTTCGTTTTTCGACGCTCGTACGGTGAAAGAAAGCATCGTGAGGCAACCTTCATACACATGCGAAGAAATTCAAAGGTGTGTGTAGTCCAACCAATCCGCCCTGGGCCAGCGTAGTTGACTAAGGCCTAATCGCCCTAACATAGACAGAGTAGGCTCATACCCTTCGCTGGGGATGTGATATGAGCAATAGTTGGGAATATAAATTGTGGGGAAGGTAATTTATTTATTACACTCTGGGCTCTCCGGTCTCTCCGGGCTCTCCGGTCTGAGAGGACCGGCCTACCCACTAAAACCCCCATGCGGGGTACATGGCGGGGCGCTTACGCGATTCTACCGCCATGTGTTCCGGGGCCGGCTTGACCTAGAATTGGTCGACCCAACGCCAAGGGAATTGTCCGAGAACACTTGGACAATCCCCCACGGCTATTACAGACCAATATTATATTTTATAGGTTGTATCTAACAGAAGATTCTTTTAAAAGGGATCAAACGAAAAAATTGCTGCCGCGAAAACGGATTTATATCACAAGAAAATATGAAAAACATTAAAAAAGTCATTGAATTGAATAGAAAGTGACACGACGTGTATAGATTTATAATTGTACAGTCTCATACTGTACATATCATCTTGCTTACATGCTGAGCAATATTTTACTGTGCAATGTTACCTTTTAAGTACTGAGCAATATTTTACTGTGCAATGTTACGTTTTAAGTACTGAGCAATATTTTACTATGTCATATAATTTTAGCTGCGTTAGCAACCTTGAGTTGTAATGCTTAACTTTATTAATATTCTTTTTGTGTAATAAGTATGTTTATATTAAGTTTAGTATTAACAGCCACAGAGGAAGCATTAGCCAATTAACTTTACTCCTTACTTTTATAACTTTTATTATTATTATTATTCGACAATATACGTCAGTTTAACATATGGTGATCTTTCTCTGCACACCGACCAAACTCAACCCCATCACATTCATACTCAAGTGTACACCGTACAATAATATTAAAAATAAAAAGTAAATGGCTTGAGATATTTGAGTAAATTATAGTTGTAACAAATAAAGAGAATAAAACTTTCTCGTGCGCTCGTCAATCGATTAGTGAGGATAGACGACGGAACGATAATCTTAACTTACGCATTAATATGACGTAATACGCATTTTGAATGATCTGTTACTATCTGCTCATAATATTATAAAAACAAAGTGTGAAAACATATCAATAATAGCAGCACGGCGAAATAAACTATTCGCCGTCATCGCTGTCATCTGTCAGAAGACATTGACATGTACCATGTTTTTTTTATAGCTCGGGGTACAAGTCATTTTGCCGTGCAGCCAACATCTACATGTTGCTTACGTAGATCCAACGTGTTGCAATTAAGACGTGGCAATTCGAGTTATTTTTTATCACGCACCCACTTATTTATTTGGTTTGGTATGGATTCTTTATCTGTTGATGTTTTAACAATCGCGTACGTGGGATTCGTTTCAATGTTTTAGACATTCTGCTTCATATCACAGCTCGGGAACATTCCGTTGTGCTGGATCCTCGGAATGAACGTCTGAATCGCAAAAATAAACAGTTCTATTTTATTGCGGAGTGAATTATTGGTTTACACGAGTGCCGATTGTTTTATTCGTTCTAAAAGTGAAAGGCAGCATCTGCGAATGAAAAATTTTTGAGAAACCATATAAATTATTTTATATCCTACTTAAGTACATGTAATGTATGGTTATGTATTAAGAAGAGAGAACGATCATATTACTAGGAAAGTTATGAGAGGAAGACAAGAAAAGATAGACTGTGTGAATGATGATATGTTGAAGTAGAGAGTGAGTGTCGAAATGGCGAGCGATAGAGTAGAATGAAAAAGGATGACATGTTGCGCCAACCCCAAACAAAACTGGGAACACGGCATGAGAAAAGAAGACTTAAGAAGGTACGACTGACGCGAAAAAAGTTATAAGACAAATAAGAATGGTTTTTTATAAGGTTTGTCTGATTTTCTGCGGACTCTTTGGTCCGCACTCTTTTTTGTTTGTGTTAGTATTTTCTGTTTCCTTATTTACTAGGTCGCCCTCACGATTTGCGTATATGGTTCTTAGAACTTATACTCTGTCCATTATGTTATTTTCTTTTTGACAGATCGCGCGTATGAAATATTGTTTCTATTTTCAAATTATAGTACTACAGTAATAATATACTTTCTAGACGGGTAACGCCCACATAGTGAAGTGCTCTGTGCATAACAAACTACCACAGACAATAAGCAGTTCTTGAAATCAGATAAATCGATAAATTGTCTTCAAATCAAATATTTGTAAATTTATTTATTTCCTTCTCGACAGCTACCTTACATTATTTATAGGTATGTGAATTTTAATATTAAAACGCATATGTAGTTAATAACATCTACGTCAAGTTTAAATCAAGAATTATGATCAAGAATACTTAGAAAATCACATACATACCATTTTTTTAACAAACTAGCTAGGTAATTGGTAATTCGCCAAAAATATAAAATTTTGCCTAATTTACTTGGCATGTGTAAAACTTTATTTTTTCATATATTTCTGATCCATTTAAGAGAGAAAAAGGAAAACTTTCTTAAATGGATCAGAAATATACGAAAAAATAAAGTTATACACATGCCAAGGAAATTAGGCAAAATTTTATATATTTGGCGAATTACCCCAAAACCAGATAAACGAATTTAATATTTATAATAAAAATAATATCGCTGCATTAAATCGATTAAAAGTTCTTCTTAAATAAAATCGATATTCTGTTTTAATCGAATCGGTAACTTGCGAGTTCATCACTGATTTCAAAATATCTTAAACTGTCAAAAAGAAAATAATATAATAGACAGAGTATAGGCACAGGTTGAGGTTAGTCTGTCGGTCACGTGGCCGGACCGTTCCGGTCGCGTGGAGTTTGACATATCCTTCGTGACACTTGCACTGTGCACTCCTTGTGAAGATTCTCAGCCTTCTCCGAAGTAAAAGAAAAAAAATATTATCTATTTACAAGGAACATATCAATTCTCGGTTGGGAGAAGGTGTCTCTTCTCCGTTTTGTGAGAACAGATGGTCCGTTCCCCCACAACCCCATCTATATCTATATTCTACAACTAGCTGCGCCAGCGACTTCGTCCGCGTGGAACAGTTATTTTGATCATCATATTTATTTTTGCAAACAACCACCTCAGCTGTTACCCGATCTTGACAACGCGACATATCCAAATTTGATTACCATAAAAACGATTCTAGTGAGTTAACATTAAAAGATAGACATATACCGTCGCGGACATTTTTTTAGATCATTTTAAGAGGAATAATTTTTTCATACATATTTTTGTGGTATCTAGAACCGTTTTCGCAGCGCACTCAACGAAAGCGCTCAAAGATGAATAATTTTCTCCTTTTTTCCACATTTTCCATTATTTCTTCGCTCCTATTAGTCGCAGCGTGATGTTATGTAGCCTAAAGCCTTCCTCGATAAATGGGTTATTCAATAAAAAAATAATTTTTCAATTCGAATCAGGAGTTCCAGGGATTAGCGCGTTCAAACAAACAAGTAAACTCTTCAGCTTTATAATATCAGTAATGGCCGTTTTCACCAACTTTGTCTTAGCTGAGGCGACTCCTAAGAGACATGCTGTCTCACTCTTTTCAGTTAATATAAAAAGTGACAGCATGTCACTTAGGAGTCGCCTAAGCTAAGACAAGGTTGGTGAAAACGGCCATAAGTATATTAGTATAGATAAGAAGATGCTGGAAGCTGGAAATCAAATAAACTGTAACATCTTATGTAACCATGTTTTAGCAAATAAATTATTATTATTATTATTATTATTATTATTATTATTATAAGAATGGTTGGAGACGACCAAGACTTTGATCATATAAGAGATATCGTGAAAGAAGGTCAGGTCAAGAGTACCCATAACCGACGAGCATGCATGATAGTATTAATGTACGTCGCGGAGATAAAAATATGTTTGAATCGTAGCAAGTCGAAACTTGCGATCTCTACCCACTCCCACGGGAAGAGACATGACTATATGTATGGATGTAAATATTTTGATTTGTCTACTACCGTGCCGTAAATCAAAACTGTATTAGTCAAACGCGTCACACGATTAAATAATCGATTCCTGTAATAAACTGGTTTGACAAAAAAAAACTTGAATTTATTATATGTGGCCAGTCTAATTCTGTCATTCTGATCACACTTGTGGCTTGGGCGAGAACCGTAAAAGGCATTGTGGGCATACCAAGTCACCGCCATGATAATTATGAAACATTTAAATACCAATATGGCTTGGACTGCCCACTTCAGAAACGAGGGATTGTTCAATCAATGTATTGTTTGCAGCTCTGCGCAGTGGGTGCTTGATTACTAAAGTGCAGGCACGTGATTGATGGTCAAGTTTTGGATGGGTAACCGAATAATATTTGCACATTTAAAGGCATAAGTAAATTCAACAAACGCCATGTTACGAACGTCATGTACAACTAGCTGATCCGGCAAACGTTTTAATATATAAAAAAAATAACATTAAAATAACTATCAAATATATAATTTTAAAAAGCCGCTTCCCTAATTTGTAAGCCTAAAATTAACTTTAGGTAAATATGCATCCGATTATCCGATCTCTAGTTATGATAGAAGGGTGAAAATCTAGGGTTGTATGTATTTTTAATGCAACATTATAAAAAAAATGTCTATAATATAAAATGTTTGGGGTACACTACCCTTATCACTAGGAGTATGAAAATCCTTACTTACATTATAAATCGGAAAGTGAGTTTGTTTGTTTGTTCCGCTTTCACGCCGTAACTACTGAACCGATTGCCTTGAAAATTTGCAGCCGTAAAAATAAAAGTCCGGATTAAATAATAGGCTACTTTTTATCCCGGAAAAATCGTCAGATCCCACGCGATGCGCAATAAAGGCTTCGCTCAAAAACTACGGTACAGATTTTCATGCCGTTTTTCATCAATAGATAGAGTGATTCTTGAGCAAGGTTTTGCAGTATTTTTTATCTCGGAAAACGGATAGTCCCACGGGAAGTGCGATAAAACCTTCGCGCCATAAACCGACTTCCGCGCATATGTAGCCGTGGGCAAAAGCTATGACCCTTAACCCTCTATAGACCCAATCCGAAAATCCACGCGGGCGAAGCCGCGGGCAGAAAGCTAGTATCTTTATAAATGTATATAAGCTATATATATATATCATTGTGAAGTTTCATTAAAATCCATTCAGTAGTGCTTACGTGAAAAAGTCACTTATTTCGTCTAAGTTAAACTATGCGGACGCCGTATATGGCCCACGCTTACTAGTTAGAACGGAGCGTCTTATTCAACGAGTCCAGAACGCTTGTACTCGATTCTGTTTTTCTGCACCACCTAGAGGAGGGATCACACCATTCTTGAATGAACATTCCATCTTAAAAATGAAGTCAAGGCGAAAGCTTCACCTGGCATGCCTACTTTTTGGAGTGCTTAAATGCGGAGAGCCACAATATTTATACCAAAAACTTGGCAAGGTTGAGCGCTCCAGACAGTGTGAACTAAGACAGTGTTCGCAGCAGCTGATCACGCCTGCGCACTGGTCTGCCTCTTTTAGAGGAGCCTTTAGTTACGCCTCGTCTAAGATATGGAACAATATACCACCACCCATGCGACAGCTTAGTTCTGTAAATACTTTTAGAAAACGTTTAAAACTTTATCTACTAAGCGCGCAGAGCGAAATGGAAAACTATAACGTAAATATATCATTCATATAGTAACTGTTAAATATTTATATTAAGTTATTAATTCATAAACAGTATTTTATGATATGTATGTATGTTTCGTATTATATTATTTAATATTTATGTAGTTATTAACTTAACGTAACTTAAAACGTATCTATTATTATTTGTATTTATATATTTTATTATTATAATATTATATTTATATATTTTTTGGTAAAATTGAATTACTGACATTCAGCTGTCGGAGAAGAAAAAAGATTAAGGCGCCAATAGAAAATCAGCGTCAGGACTAATAAACCTGACAAATATGCTGAAGTGGCTACCTGTTTTGGCACAGCAGCCGTGAGACAATTCCGCTGGCAAATTTGTAATATTTCTTTTTATTATGTTGTGTCAGAATAAACATATTTTCTTTCTTTCTTTCTTTCTTTTACAATTAGTAGAGATTCCGTTATTTATCACTTACATTCAAAAGTAAATCTTTGCCAAATTAAATTACTTTGAAATTTTCCCGAATACCAAAACATTCCCCTATCTGTTGATAGTTACTCCTGACGCTGTAACATGACACCTGGCTACTGATCGCTAATGTGTTTACTTGCCATCAAAATGTCTTGTTTATGGCACGCGTAACACTACTGTTTCGATAATAGCCTGTATATCCACGTCTTAAGGATCAAGTTCTAATGTTATTCATATAACATGCTATAACCATTCATTTCGTTTTCTACCTATCTATAGTCTCTATTACAACGTCATAAGGTTCAGGTTTTAATGCTTGTTGTGTGTGCTAGTCAAAATGCAAACTGTCTGAATGTGAGTGCTATCGTAAAATAGTTCGTATGTCGAAGTCGTAAGGACGATAACTTCAGATTTATAAGTGACATGAGTGGCGATTTATTGCATAATATATTTTATTATGACGAATCAGTTATTAGACGCGTGATAATTTTAACAGCTAATTTTGCGTGTTAAATGGTTTTAATATACTACTTGTAACATTAAATAAATTAAAAGATTCTAATCAGATTTATGAGTCTCAAACTTAAATCTCGGCATAGTTAGATAGAGACGGCGCTATGTGGCCTAAATAGCTCCATCCCTTTCTAATTGTGCTAAAGCTAATATTTGAATTTGAAATTAATTTTGGAATACAATCGTAAAACATAGCGGCAACTTCAAGAATTATTTAGCGTGTTCAACATTGAACTAAAAGTTCGTACTTTTCATGATATACTTAGCTTTCCACCTGAAACTTTCAATTTTCAAATTCATCAATAAACCACTATAAATAAAAAAAAAATACAGAATGGATACTTTATACATCAGAATAATAGGCTATATAAAGCTAGGCTATATAATTTTCGCTACAGTCTTTTCGAAAGAAATGTCGTGAATGGCTACTTATGCGGCAATCCCTGGTAGTAATATATTTAAAAAAAACTCTTTATTGCACATAAGAATTTACAGGAAATAATATTAAATATAAAATATGTACATAGGTGGACTTATCCCTAATAGTGATTTCTTCCAGCCAACCTAACTGGGGATTTAGTCATAAAATTGGGGATACTACTTAAAATGCAATCAACAAAGTATAGAAAATTTACACTACACAAAACAAAGCAAAACTAATTACATTCCTTAAAAAATACTAACTACATCTATTACTATAAATACATAAATAACAGTATATATAACAATAATATATATTAATAATCATATAATATATATATACATACACACATACATATAGCATATAACATATAGCATGGATGAACTGATGGAGTGCCTATTTTATTTTTTATTATTAGTATTTACTCAGTTTTTATTTTTCCTTTTTGGTAATATTTGGTTTTGTACCTCTAACACTGCTTTTAACAATAAATTGTAAAAGGTTGCGACAGAGTAGCAGAGGTTGTCGCTAGTCGGCAACTACTGAGTTGTAAACCATTTTGTCTATACGAGAATGATAAAATCACAATGTTAAAAATCAAAATAATGTAACTTTGTTAAGACAAACAAATTGATTTATTATTATTATTATAAAGATATACACTGCGCTAATTAGCTACTCGAAATACTTATCCTGCACACACGAAGTCGCGTGCACCAACTAGTTGTATTATAAAAATTATTTACTAAGAAAAAAATAGTTATGTACGGTCGTTGCATCTACGTCGTTTCTGACAGTTAATTAATGATTTATCGTGTCTATAATTGTGGGTGATGGAAGAGTTTATCCTTTTAATCAAAAGCCAATAAGTTCTATTTGTTTAAAATTTTAACCAAAACAGGAAATTTATTATCGTAAATAAGATTCAAATACATTGGAGCGTGGGTTTGAGGCGTGGATGATTTATTTACAAGTAACTGCAATTTATCTAAACGTTAACTTAGATACTATTTACAAGCTTTTTACAAGCTTTTATTTAGTTTCACCTGTCCCGTTGTCTGTCGTTCTGTAATCAAATCTTGCAACTTAAATTTGATCCACTTCCCGGTTTCCGATTGAGCTGAAATTTGGTATACACGTTTAGTTCGGATGACAATGCATGATTAACTGTGTGACGTCATTCTAAATCCAACATGGCGGCGTATCCAATATGGCGGACCCATTATTTTTACTGCACTCCTACAATATGGGTATCAAATAAAAGGGCTTGCCAAGAATAACTAGAAAAATAATGTGACGTCATTCTAAATCCAACATGGCGGCGTATCCAATATAGCGGACCAATTATTTTTAATGCATTCCTACAATATGGGTATCAAATAAAAGGGCTTGCCAAGAATAACTAGAAAAATAATGTGACGTCATTCTAAATCCAACATGGCGGCGTATCCAATATAGCGGACCAATTATTTTTAATGCACTCCTACAATATGGGTATCAAATAAAAGGGCTTGCCAAGAATAACTAGAAAAAAATAATGTGACGTCATTCTAAATACAACATGGCGGCGTATCCAATATGGCGGAACAATTATTTTTAATGCACTCCTACAATATGGGTATCAAATGAAAGGGCTTGCCAAGAATAACTAGAAAAAAATAATGTGACGTCATCAGAAAAAAATAATTGTTCTCAGCCAGCCTGTAGAGGTACTAAAAAGATAAAAATAAAATTAAAGAGAAAAAAAAACCTTTTTAAAAACAAGCTTTTATTATTATTTTTTGTTAGTTTTAAAATTCGATAAATCCTTACTAATGTTATAAATACTAACTTAAGTCTGTTTGTCTGTCGCGTTGTCACGCTGAAACTACTGAATCGATTTAAATGAAATTTGGTACACAGATAATCTAGAGCCTGAGAAAGAACATAGGCTTCTATAGTGAAGAACTAATATGTTTGTTACCCTTTCGCGTAAAAACTGCTAAATGGATTTTAATAAAACTTTACAATAATATAGATTACTAGCTTTCTGCCCGCGGCTTCGCCTGCGTGGCCTGATTGGGTCTATAGAGGGTTAAGGGTCATAGCTTTCGCCCACGGCTACATATGCGCAGAAGTCGTTTTATGGCGCGAAGATTTTATCGTGCTTCCCGTGGGACTATCTGTTTTCCCGAGATAAAAAATACCGCAAAACCTTGCTCAAGAATCACTCTATCTATTGATGAAAGCCGCATGAAAATCTGTGCAGTAGTTTTTGAGCGAAGCCTTTATTGCTAATCCCGTGGGATCTGTCGATTTTTCCGGGATAAAAAGTAGCTTATGTTACTCGGGGATAATGTAGCTTTCCAAAGGTGAAAGAATTTTTGAAATCGGCCTAGTAGTTTCGGAGCCTATTCATTACAAACAAACAAACAAACAAATCTTTCCTCTTTAAATATTAGTATAGATACATCAGAACAACACGTAGGCTAGAATTTATAAAGATATTGTGAAAATTGTTCAAAATATGATAATAAGTGTCCTGCGCTATATTTATGAAGTTCAGTGACTGTTACTCGCACTTGTAACAACTTGCACATTCCATATTCAGTACAATGCGTCGAGACGTGTCATGTCATGACATGAGACCTTTTTTAAATAGATCTAATCTTCATTTGTTTATTTTTTCGAGATTTAGAAAAAGGTCCACTCCACGTCAAGGAAATATATCACTACTTTAAATAGACTACGAATGGGACATTGTAAATTTGGTGCTCATCTGAGAAGACTTAATTTAACAAACACAGATTTATGTGAATATTGTGGTCTGGGAAATGGAACCCTAGATCATATATTTCTTTATTGCTCTGCATTCAATTTGTCAAGATTACTCTTAATAGATTGCTTACAGAAGATTTACAAAAAAGGCGAAACTCCCCGCCTTTTGCCATCTATTTTGAAGAATACAGAAACATATGGAATCGTTTTTCAATACATCACCAATACTATTGGACAAATATGAATATAAAAGTATTGGACAAATATAGAAGAAAATGAAAATAAGATTTGGCTAGATGGTTAAAAAACCAAAGCCGTAAAACTTTTATTAAAAAAAAAAGAAAAAGGTCCACAGGATACAGCATAATTTTGTCTATGAAAGTGGTCTATGGATTTTAACTATGAAAATTTCATACCATGATGCTGTTCACTCGTACTAATGTGTCAAACTATGTCATATCGCTACGTATACACATTCGTTGGCCCAAAATGGAGCAATAAATATAATAAGCAGTGAATCATACAGATTACAACAGCACAGCGTCATTAAATTTTCTAAGAATATGTACTTATTTGAGATTTACACATTTATGAGAAATCCTATTAAAATACCGCAAAATATCAAAATATGTATATAGTTTATGATTGTGTATTTATTTTTCTACATCTCCGACACCTTATAGGCTCTTCGATTCTTTACAATACTAGGTTTTGTATTGAAAATATGTTTTACCTTCGAATGATTACCCTGGAATCATAATTATAAAGTAAATTTTATAATTATACACTTTATCTCCTGACGACATTATCACAGGTTTAACCTTACACCGTTGACATACTGACTTAAAAATAATTCTTAACTTAATTACAAATTACTTAACTTGCTCTTGCTTTTATGTAACCGTGATATTATGCTACCTTATCGACTTATATAAATATGTCTTAAGCGGTTGTTACTATGGTGACAATACCTAACTGTTTTAAAAGTATTTTTCAAAAAAATATTAGTCAGATTTATTATTTATCATAACCTAACAGATATTTGAAAAGAAGTCTCTTATAGTAATCCAGGATACATTTTTAAATTATCTGTCTTAATAGCAATATCGATTTGATTTTTCCATTTGATACTTTAAACCATTTCGGTTCTTTTTTGAGCACAATATAAAGAACAGTTGAAATAAATTTTTATGAAGGCCGAAAATTTTACTTTTTATCTTATTTACTTATTGCTACCTTCATAGATTATATTATTTGTCTTACTAACAAAATGATTTAATTTTTCCATGTGATTCGGTCCCTTTTCGAGCACAGTATAAACAAAAGTTGAGAATAGGGACTTTTATGAGAGCCGTAACGTCTGGTACTTCTTATTTTGTTACTATCTTCTTAGGTTATATTATCTGCCTTCTATGTGATATTATAAACGATTCCGATCCCTTTTCGAGCACAATATAAATAAATGTTGAGAATATGGACTTTTATGAGAGCCGTAACGTCGCGTACTTTTTATATTATTACTGTCTTCTAAGATTATATTATCTACCTTCCATGTGATTTTTCAAACGATTCCGATCCCTTTTCGAACATATTATAAATAAAAGTTGAAAATAGGGACTTATATGAGAGCCGTAACGTCGCGTACTTTTTATATTATTACTGTCTTCTAAGATTATATTATCTACCTTCCATGTGATTTTTCAAACGATTCCGATCCCTTTTCGAACACATTATAAATAAAAGTTGAAAATAGGGACTTATATGAGAGCCGTAACGTCGCGTACTTTTTATACTGTTACTATCTTCTTAGATTATATTATCTGCCTTACATGTGATATTTTAAACGATTCCGATCCCCTTCCAGGAAACAATGTAAATAAAAGTTGAAAATAGGGACTTATATGAGAGCCGTAACGTCGGCTACTTTTTATATTGTTACTATCTTCTTAGATTATATTTTCTGCTTTCCATGTAATATTTTAAACGATTTCAATCCCTTTTCGAGCACTATATAAATAAATGTTGAGAACAGGGACTTTTATGAGAGTCGTTACGTCGCGTACTTTTTATATTATTACTGTCTTCTAAGATTATATTATCTGCCTTCTATGTGATATTTTAAACGATTTCAATCCCTTTTCGAGCACAATATAAATAAATGTTGAGAGGAGGGACTTTTATGAGAGTCGTAACGTCGCGTACTTTTATATTATTACTGTCTTCTAAGATTATATTATCTGCCTTCCATGTGATATTTTAAACGATTCCAATACTTTGTCGAACACGATATAGAGAACAGTTGAGAATAGGGACTTTTATGAAAGCGGTACCATCAGCTTTGATAAGTGCTGTTTAAGCTTCTAAATTACTATAAGATGAGCTATTGTCAATGAAACTATCTCTTAAGGTTATTATAAATGTATTGTTTCCTGTCATTGATTGTCTCGCGTCCACATCATTATCGTGTGCTGTCACAGTTGTCAACTATTGTCTTAGAGCAGGTTAGTATCACGCTGTCCTCAATGACCTCATTTGATACTATTAATGGATTATGCACTTTACTTTCGAAATCTTCTACCATGCTCTCACGAGGTCTTTAGATTTCTTTAACTTCATTTTTAATGTTTCAATAAGACAATAATTCACAAAGACAGTATTGTGAATAATTGTCTTATTTAAACTCAGAATAGAAAATGATGTGGTGTTTTAATAATAATAATAACCTGCCGCATTTAAATCAATTCGGAGTCTCTTCCGTTTTCATTACCACCAAATCGAAATGCGTCACCGAGGCTTCCGATATTCTTCAGGGAGGCGTAGGCCACCTGCCTCTGTTGTGCCTTAGTCGATCAGACACAGTGAACTGGCAAGAAAAAATGCTCGAAGGGTGGAAGTGTAATAAGAAGCCGATGGCGTATCAATTACTTCCGCAGATACACCTGTCTACTCCTTAAGCCGCTCACACCAATGTTGCTCCTTTCGCACCAATATTGGTCTGCTTTTTTGGGGGCCCATTTAGTGAGCGGCGAATGCCATATTTAAATCAATTAGAGAACTTTGAGAAGGCAAGTGACCGGAGTCTCTTTCATAGCCCGGTTCTTTATACCACCAAAAGAAATGCAATAGTCCACAAACGTTTTGAGCACTAATGTCAATAGTTTCTCTCCATCTGAGTATAGTCGTTAGCTGCATATTTCATGGTGCAGGTAGAGAATCAGACCCAGTTGGTACACTCCACGCACACTTTCATTAAATTTCGCTTAAATGGCCTCTACGCATTGGAACTGTATGCCCGCGCACGCCTTATAAAGGACGTGTCTTTTAAAGACTCGTGATATTACGTAACATATTCACAACATAAGCACTCCGATATTATCTTTTTAACTTCATATGCCGTGCGATGTTTGATATCACACTTTGACTCTTATTGCAGTACAGATACTAAATACACTACATAAAAACTGTGAACGTTGTATAAATCGTTTGTAATGTGAAGGGGAAAAATGAAATTATTTACGACATCACATTAGAAACCTCAAAAAAAACAGCATTTCTCCACTATTTAATGGATGTTATTATACATATAAACCTTCCTGATCAGTCACTCTATTAAAAAAACCCGCATCAAAATCCGTTGGGTAGTTTTAAAGATTTAAGCGTACATAGGGATATAGGACAGAAAGCGACTTTGTTTTATACTATGCAGCTTCGATCATATATTCTGTAGATACACAATTCCATAGAAAATCAAACAAAATATCGTCTATACATAGAAGAATAGATGTATATTATAGTACCAATTTTGAAAAAAGTTCTAAAGTGTCATATAATTTAAGCCAATTTAAATCTTAAGTAACGTAATGAAGTATGAAAATAAATCCTTGTTAAGGTCGTTACATATATCTTCTGGTTTCGATGATATAATGATGCCGTGAAATCAGAAATGAACAACACATATTTGAAGACAAATATATTGAAAATAAGCCCTTAGTCCTGTTGCAATTAAGCACAAATTCATTTCATATAATAATGCTCCTACGTTCCATTTGACTCCGAATATTGTGCTCGCGTCTTATCGCATCCTACTTGAACATAGACAGCAGTGGAGATGTTTAGTTTTTTTTTACACATATCGTAACAGTACGGAAACTTAACTAACATAAACCAAGAAGTATGTAGAATTAGGTGCTAAGGAAAGTACAGACTTTATTAAGACAGGGTTTCTCAACCTTTATTTTGCCGAGCCTTACAAAACAAAAAAAGCGAAAAACTAAAAATAAAGAAAGAAAATCACAAAAAAATGGTATAGGCGACTCCATCATTCCACTGACCTTTTTCTGAAACATTAGCTCTGTGCTATTTTTTCCTATGAGCCACTCGAGACAGAAAGAGATAGATGCGATGCGTTACGCATCGTGGCATGGTACGCAAGCGTTTTAAATTGATATTTTAGTACTACATAATATGAATAAAAGTGTTTTACTCATAAAAAATGCGCTAATAAATTAAGATAAAGATATACTTATTGGAAGTATGACATTCCATCCTTCTTTTGCACTTTACGTGTTCATTTTTACAAGTATAAACTACGCATTTCGCTGACGTTATCAATCGCGCGCGGCCACCGAATGAATGAGAGCGAAACAAGGCACATTTACTGTTTGTGCCTTGTTTCGCCGGTGCCACTTTTTAGACGGTAATTGTGTATCTACAGAAATATATGATCGAAGCTATACAGTGATGAATGTATGTAGAATTTTGCTATAATTTCTTGCGCATTTACTACTAACGGAGGCTTCTTATTTTCTTTTGATCTATAAATAATAATCGTACAGTCATTCACAATACTTTTTGTACATCTGTTCGTATGATTACTACTTAATTATTCTTACCTTACATCGACATGGATACGATGATTATGGGTGAAGGAGTCATTATTTTGATGGAACCACTCAAAAGCTTTTCACAGATCATTGTTATTAATTCAGCTATCTCCGATACTTTTTTGTTGGTCATCGATATCTCTATCTTCTATCTGAACTGCCTATGTGAATGGGAATAATCTTAGCTCGTGTGGTATAACTTTAATCGCAGCACTATAATTATTCTTTTTATGAACAATAGCTACGTAGGATGTTCATAATTTGGAAGGCATTCGAATGACTTGTGTAAATTTTGAGGAAATTTATATCAGTAGTTAAAATTTTTATCATATACTCATTAAATTTAATTTTCCCCCTTTTGCCATTTCACATATTTAAATCAATTCCCGAATGATCTAGACAAATAATTAGAATTAGAATACTAGACAAGATCGGTTCCAGGTGATATGGATGAACTCTACTGCGGTGGTGGGTGGTGCGATGGTAAAAAGGTGACAAAGGCATCATTGCAAATAGTTCCTCAGAGCACTCTCCGTCAAAGAGTCTATAAAGAACACACAGAGAGCCAAAGTCTCTCCGCTGCTCCAAAGTCTCTGTTGAGGCCGTAATATTGGGATCACCGATGATACGGAAAGCACACATGTTTGACTTGCAAAAGTGATTGTAAAAATCGTATTTGTTCAGTAAATGTTTAATTCTGATCTAGAAATATTCGATATACACTTCTCGTGTAACGCTACACGTGCTAGCACTCGTGAAGAAATTATTTAAATGTGCATATTAGTGATGTGCCGGATCGTCAAAAATCTAGATCCGCGGATACACATCTGAATACGGATATTTGGTGTCAAGATCCGCAGATACGGATACGGATCTCAACTTTCTTAACCAATCGGTGTCGGTGCTTAAGTTGAAACATGTTTCGACTTGCATTGCGCGGCGGGACTTTTTTTTGTTTTGTTTTACTTTAATGTGACACTGGCAGCATAAATAACGCTTGTGTTTGGTATCGGTACATGATTTAAAAAAAATGTCTATAAAAAGTTTATAAATGTAATATGGAATTATCTTGTGATAATAAATGATGAATGTGCAAAGTGTAAAACTTGTGATGGAAAGTATTCTTGTAAGAGTAAAGGTCCAACTTCCTTAAAAAATCATTTACAAAGGAAATATCCTCAAGAATATGAATTATTCTTTACAGAAGACTCTGCTAAATAGATCCGTAAAAGATCCGCCAAAAAGTAACGGATACGAACACGGACACGAATCTTTCTTCTGCCTCGGATTCCCGCGGATACAGACGGATACGGATATCCGGCACATCACAAGTGAATACTAAGATCAATCAATACATACATAGTATAAAACAAAGTCGATTTCCCTGTATGTCCGTATGTATGCTTAGATCTTTAAAACTACGCAACGGATTTTGACGCGGTTTTTTTTAATAGATAGAGTGATTCTTAAGGAAGGTTTGTATGTATAATAAATGCATAATATAGTAGAGAAACACTGATAAATTTAAAGGTTTCTAATGTGATGTCGTAAATAAGCACGTTTTTTTGCGCTTATATTGCAAACGCTGGCTGAACCCTACGAGACAGACCAAAATAATGTACTACAGTATTGTACAACTTACAAAAATCCACAAAAAAGTCCGCGATGGTATATGTCTATCTCTTAGGGATAACCCACCATAACCATTTTTTCACTGCACCCGTGCGAAGCCGGGGCGGGTCGCTAGTGTTATTATAAATGGCAAATAATTTTGTTCACAGCGTTATGCATACACAATATTTCCTGCTATTTGAATGAGTGTATTCTATAAATATAGTATTGCATATTGCATGGCCTGTGCATAGGTCAGGAAGCGATAACTATGGTTTATTGTCACTGCAACAATGCGCTGTTAGCAGTGCATATGTTTATGACTACAGGTGACAAGATATTAAAATTGTTAACAATACCCAATTTGCTATTGCTTTATTATATTGCACTATTTTCGTAATAACCATAAATGTATCTCTGGTGGTAAATCACTATATTACTAAAACAAAGTCGCTATCCACGGTCTGTTTGTCCCTATGTTTGCTTAGATCTTATAACTGCGCAACGGATTTTGATGCGGTTTTTTAATAGATAGACTGATTCTTAAGGAAGGTTTAAATGTATAATACATGCATAATATAGTAGAGAAACACTGATAAATTTAGAGGTTTCTAATGTGATGTCGTGAATAAGCACGTTTTTTTGCGCTTATATTGCAAAAACGCTCCAAAATAATGTACAGTATTGTCCACTTTAAAAAGTTCAACAAAAAAGTCCGCGATGGTCTATCTATGTATCTAGTATATGTCTACCCACCATAACCATGTTTTCATTGTACCCGTGCGAAGCCGGGGCGGGTCGTCAGTGATAAATGAAGAAAGAAAAATGGGCATCAGAACTTTTTTTTTTGTTCACCTGAGGAAAATGCATTAAGTTGCATACCCCGGCTGTGACGAGCCGGCGGTTATGTGGAGCTCTCCTCCCCAGAAGGGGAAGGCCTACCCACTAAAAACCTCAGGGATGGCCTTCCTCAGGCATGTAGGGAGAACCCGGGAACGCCAAGCTACTTCCGGGAACCTCCGCTCCCCCGCCGATACAGGGTAGCCCTCCTTGGGGGAGGCTACAATACCTCCCCTGATCTCCACCACCGACGACGCCCCCTGGCCCCTGGGCCTCCGAGCGCCGAGTCTTGGTCGCAGAGATCGGGCGAGATCTGTCTCCGCCGGCATTGATTGCGGCAATGCTGGCGGACGAGGGAGGTTGGAGGGCTGTGGCCTCCTTCTGTGAAGCAGTGATGCTCCAGAAGTAGGCTGCCGAGCGGGGTCGGGCGATGGCCGATCCCGCTCGAAGGAGGCGGCGCCGAGCTCGAATAAGTCGCGACCGCTACGGCGACCCGGGATGGACCCCGCCCCTTCCGTGGCCGGGGGCCGTCGTCGGTGGAGGAGACCGGGGGAGGTAGTGTAGCCTCCCCCGAGGAGGGCTCCCCCCTAGGCAGGGGAGCGGAGGCTGGGGGTTCCCGGAAGTAGCTTGATGTCCCCGGGGGCTCCCTACATGCCTGAGGAAGGCCATCCCTGAGGTTTTTAGTGGGTAGACCTCCCCCTTCTGGGGAGGAGAGCCCCACATAACCGCCGGCTCGCCACAGCCGGGGTATGCAATTTAATGCATTTTCCTCAGGAAAAAAAAAAGGCTACGATTTATAAAGACATACGCCACGCTAATATACGCTATTCGAAATACTAATCTTGCGCAGACGAAATCGCGAGCCAACTACTCGTATTAATAATGTTTTTAACAGAATATAAATGGTACCTTATAAATACAGTCACATGCACTAGCATAAATGTGAGGATTAACCTTTATCATTAAAACCAAAAGAAAAATGTAACAAAGACACAGACAAATAAATAAACAAACATATAAAGAAGGCCGAAGTAGATAAGCTTAGAAGAAAAACTAATGATAAGAAATGTTTGAATATTTGCCGAAAATATTAAATGGAATCTCTTAGATTAGGTACCAGACGTTGTTGCTCATATTATTTTGTTTTAACAATTCTTGTCAGGATAAAAGTGTGAAATGTTAATATGTTGATTTGTGGAGGACTTCTATACGTACATCTACTTCCTACATTACGAAAACTAGATAAAACGCATGTTAACCCATACTAATATTATAAATGGGAAAGTCTGTCTGTTTGTCCGTCTTTCACGGCAAAACGGAGCGACGAATTGACGTGATTTTTTACGTAGAGATAAGGAAGGAATGGAGAGTAACATAGGCTACTTTTTATCCCGGAAAAAATCGACAGATCCCACGGGGTGCGCAATAAAGACTTCGGTCAAAAACTACTGCACAGATTTTCATGCGGTTTTCATCAATAGATAAAGTGATTCTTGAGCAAGGTTTTGCAGTATTTTTTATCTCGGAAAAACGGATAGTCCCACGGGAAGCGCGATAAAACCTTCGCGCCATAAACCGACTTCCGTGCATATGTAGCCGTGGGCGAAAGCTATGACCCTTAACCCTCTATAGACCCAATCCCGAAATCCGCGGGCAGAAAGATAGTAATTTTATAAGTTAATTGGATTAAAGTGTAAGGACTAGGTTGGTTGGTTTCAAGATGTCGCCATCTCTAAGGCCCATGTTCAAATCTTGGTGGGGGCTGATGTTTATAGGGGCGGCATAACATATATATATATATATATAGACTAATCTTCTATATATACATATGTATATATATATAGAAGATTAATCTAGTCTACCATTCGTTTGTGTTTTATGTTAACAAAATAAAATGTTCGAGATTATGTCTAAAACTTATTATGTATTTGTTACGAAATGCAAATGCAGTCAATATTAATTAATTAATTAAGCACGTCGACATTTCCTGTGCGGATGTCTGCGTACATAACTTATTATGTTGCTTTAATAAATAATAATCAAAAAATACGAGTTTGGTCTTGGTTGTTCGGTTGTTAATATATATTTCTACAAAACTTGTTTATATATGTATAATATATGTATAATATATGTATGTATGTCTATCCGTTACCCTAGATCCCATAACACAAGCCTTACAGAGCTTACTTATGGTCGCCGGAGGGCGCGAAGAAGTCGCAACCGCTACGGCGACCCGGGATGGACCACGCCCCTTCCGTGGCCGGGAGGCGTCGTCGGCGGAGGAAACCGGGGAGGTATTGAGCCTCCCCCGAGTAGGGTTCCCCTCTAGGAAGGGGAGCGGAGGCTGAGCCCCACATAACCGCTGGCTCGCCACAGCCGGGGTATGCAATTTAATGCCTTTTCCTTAGGGGAACAAAAAAAAAATAGCTAATTGGTGTGAGTGTAAGGAATATTTATTTATTTCTCTAGTATTATTACATCATCTTTAGACCTTACCTATTGGTGTTATAATCAACAGGATATCTCGAATTCAATGACCCATATCGCCACAGCACAGTCGCTTAGGCATCGTACGAAGCCGGAAGCCGGCAAACACCAGTAAAAAGTTTTGTCCGGTCTCTGTGAGAATTTCAGATAGGCGCTTTATGTTTAAACGTGGTTGTAAGTGGTGGCTAATATTGAACAGTCGATGCAGTTAAGTATCGATGGATTATCGATAAATCTTTATCACATTATTACTGTATTATTATATTTGTATCAGTACGTAGTATAAAACAAAGTCGTTTTCTCTGCCCCTATATCCCTATGTATGCTTAAATCTTTAAAACTACGCGACGGATTTTGATGAGGTTTTTAATATGTGTAGATAGAGGAAGTACGTATACTAGCATTGCATCCGTGCGAAGCCGGGGCGGGTCGCTAGTATAGTTATAAGTAAATAATAAAAAAAAGAATGTCATGTTTTTATGTAATAACTAATATTATCGTTATAATTTGAAGTAAAACACTGACCTTGAAACTCGGAGTCAGTTATTCTTCGACACTGAAGTTTACAACACAAGTACCCATTTGTGTGAGAGTAATTTTATGTGTAGTGTAGGCGTATGCGTGTTTGTAATAATAAAGTTGTGTATATTTAAGGAATTTTGATTTTTTTTTAAATACCTATGTCTGTATCTAGTCATCATCATCATCATCATCTCATCCTATCGCCGCCCACTGCTGGACATAGGCCTCTCCAGTCGATTTCCAGTGCGACTGGTCTATTGCCACCTGCATTCAACGAGACCCAGCGATTTTTACTAGGTCGTCGGTCCATCTGGTAGGTGGCCGTCCCACACTGTGGTACGTGGTCTCCACTCAAAAACCTTTTTGCCCCATCGACCGTCCAATCTTCGTGCTATGTGGCTGGCCCATTGCCACTTCAGCTTACTAATCCTATGGGCTATGTCAGTGACTTTGGTTCGTCTACGGTTCTCCTCATTTCTGATTCGATCACGTAGAGAAATACTGAGGATAGCGCTCTCCATAGGTCACTGAGCGACTTTGAGCCTTCTAATAAGGGTTTTTGTGAAGCACCACGTGTCAGAGCCGTAACTGGTAACACTGGTTGTAAACCTATGTTTTTAGTCACTGAAGAATGTTGGAGAAGACGTTTCGTAATTTATCGAACGCTGCCCAGCCGAGTTGGATCCGTCTACTGACCTCTCTCTGAAAATTGGACTTACCTAATCGGACTGCCCAGGTAAATTTAATCGTCGACAATTTCAAGGTTAAAGTTCTCAACAGTTGATGCGGTGGGTGCAATATGGACATTACACGTGACCTTTCTTTTGTATCTGGTCATAATATAATGAAAAGACAAGATGTTTGCATCGTCTTTTCTTCTGAGGGGGTGGTGTATTTTTGAGAAATTACTGAAAATATATAAAATTACCTTATAATTACATTTGCTATTTTTATGGTCATAATATAATGAATAGACAAGATGCTTAAATCGCCTCTTCTGAGGGGGAGGCCGCCCTCAAGATTTGCCTATATGGTTCTTAGAACTTAGGCATAAGGCTGAGTTTAGTCTGTAAATCATACCGGTCAGACTGTTCCAGCTCGTATGGAAGTCTGGTCACGGTTCGTGCTCCTTGTGAGGATTATCAGCCTCTCTCTCTTGAGAGATAAATTACTTTTTTAATTAAATAGTTAATTACAGAGAACTTTTTTTTTTTTGTTCCCCTGAGGAAAATGCATTAAATTGCATACCCCGGCTGTGACGAGCCGGGGTTATGTGGGGCTCTCCTCCCCAGAAGGGGGAGGCCTACCCACTAAAAACCTCAGGGATGGCCTTCCTCAGGCATGTAGGGAGCCCCCGGGAACAGCAAGCCACCTCCGGGAACAATAATTACAGAGAACTGCTTTTCGTTTATTATGTTAATAGTTACTTTGCAATAAATCTCGTATTCATAGATTTGTAGCTTAATTACCTATTTATTTGTTTGGAAATAAACCTGTGTTGAATCGGAAGCTTATGCTATAAATAAATATAACATAATGTTTGTTATAAATTCGTAAGCATCTAAATGTGATAATGGTATTACCTACACATTTTATATTTTGTATATGTCGTTATTTTAATGACAAATTTAGTCATATAAACTGTTCCGTTTCATCAATATATCTATGTTTCAATGCTTATGAATTGAATATCTTGACATAGGTGGCGTAGTAATCTCGTCACTGGTCGGAACGAATCGAATGATTCGGGAGGCCCTGGGACGATCCTGCTATGTGCTAATGTGTTTTTCGTTTTCCGAATTTCATATGTACATTTATCTGACGCTCCTACGGTGACAGAAAACATCGTGAAACTACCTTCATACAACTACGACGAAATTCAAAGATCAACCAACCTGCACTGGGCCAGCGTAATTCAATAAGGCCTTATTGGCCTTCCATAATTTGTGTAGGCTCGTGCCCCTCGGTGGGGATGTATATAGGGTCTTTATTATAAACATTCTTTTATTTGATTTCGGAAATGATGAAATTAGTCAAAGTCGAACTATAAATATAAGATTGACGCTTTTCTTTATCTGAGCTTCTTCAGCTACTACATCGATAACATTTGGTAAATGTAGTCACATCCCTAAATCGCTCTGGGGAGAGCGGCTTTGCAAAGTGAGGCTTGCTCTTGGCAAATAACTTCAAGTCCTGATTCATAGTCAACCTCAGAAGATACTCAACGTCTACCTCCGTACTATAGGTGTGCCATACATTTACAATAAAAATTAGCTCTCGATAGAGGGCTGTGTGTCTTAAGTCTGCACATGCAACAATGCTGTATTCCAGTTTGAAGGGCTGTTCTATAATTAGACACTGTATGTCACAAATAGACAACATAGACTTTTGACGGGAATCAATAAGTTATTAGGTACTGACGACTTCGTTGACTGCATTTACAATCGTTTCGAAAAGGTCAGGTTATTCATTGAAATTTCAGTAACAACACACTATTAAATTATGTGTCAATTAGTGTTGCCCAAATGCAAGAACAAGACGAGACTTAGCCAGTCTTGGTCTTGGTCTTGCGCCAATACACCTGGTCTTGGTCTTGGTCTTGGTCTTGGTCTTGGTCTTGCGCTCCCAGTCTTGGTCTTGGTCTTGGTCTTGCAGCAAGAGTCTTGCAAGTCTTGCAATTACCTATTAGTCTATTACTATTTATTAAAGTTTACTTTAAATCTTAGAAAAACGTATTAGAATTGGAACATTGTGAGCTTGAATTAACATAGCCATAGTAAAGATCAAGCAGATTAATAAATAACTGAAGATTTGATAAGAAATTCGAAAAATCAACTGACCTATATGTCGTTTTCCATGGAAGTAACTGTTTCTTAATAAACATTTATGATTTATAAGCTTACATTTGCTAAAACATGTAAAAAAACAAATTTATTACAATAACTTGACTGTATTTTAAAGAACAATACTTATCTGTCTAGAAAGAGATTGAACCCTCAACTTATAAGAAACTAGCTTTCTGCCCGCGGCTTCGCCCGCGTGGATTTCGGGATTGGGTCTATAGAGGGTTAAGGGTCATAGCTTTTGCCCACGGCTACATATGCGCGGAAGTCGGTTTATGGCGCGAAGGTTTTATCGCGCTTCCCGTGGGACTATTCGTTTTTCCAAAATAAAAAATACGGCAAAACCTTGCTCAAGAATCACTCTATCTATTAATGAAAACCGCATGAAAATCTGTGCAGTAGTTTTTGAGTGAAGCCTTTATTGCGCATCCCGTGGGATCTGTCGATTTTCAGGGATAAAAAGTAGCCTATGTTACTTGGGGATAATGTAGCTTTCCAAAGGTGAAAGAATTTTTGAAATCGGTCCAGTAGTTTAAGCGTGAAGAGGTAACAAACAAACAAACAAACACACTTTCGCATTTATAATATTAGTTGGGATTTAATAAAAGAGTTTTACGATTTATCATTTATTTGAATAAAAAATAAAATACAACACAAATCAACATTAGGTTATGAAATTTATATAATTTTTTTTGACCAAGAATTAATACAAAGTAACCATCTGGCTGACTCATCACTTAACCTATTTCTATGTTTTCTAATTACTAATGATGCTTTAGAAAATAACCTCTCAGCAGGTACTGAAGTTGCAGGTATTGAGAGAAAATCACGGGCCATTTTCGATAAAATCGGATACTCTGTCTCATGCGTCCTCCACCAATCTAAAATGTCTTCCGAGCTGGCAGTTCTTGGTTTTCTCAGGTACTCCTCCAACTCGTCTATCACTAAGCCTTGAAGACAAGGTCCAGATGACGTCGAGGGACATTCATAGAGTTTATCAAAGTCTATTACGTCTTCATCTTCATCACATACTTTATTTTCTTTTTCTGGTAATTCCAGAAATTTGTTCAGTTAGTGTAGACTTTTATATTCTTCATAAAGTTCATTGAACTTGCGCAGACTTTCTGTTTTAAGTTGCTTCCCCCACATTGTCAGGTCAAAAGTCTGAGCCTTATGCCTTGGGTCTAAAATTTTTATTCGCTATGTTTATGGTATTAGTCGTAATGCGCATAGGTCCAGTTTTTCATATTCTTTGATACAGTTTTTTGCGTCTCATAGAATTCCTGAGCGTACTTACCTATACACCGAACTGTTACACCTAACTACTCAGTGAAATAGCGCTAAGTCCTAGCTGCAAGACGCAAGAGTCTTGCAGGCTATGTCTTGTTCTTGCTCAAGTCTTGCACGGTCAGTCTTGGTCTTGGTCTTGCTAAAAATACGCGGTCTTGTTCTTGGTCTTGGTCTTGCAAAAACGCAAGAACAAGACCAAGACTGCAAGACCAAGACTGAATTTGGGTAACACTAGTGTCAATGTAGAAAGTAGATGATACTGTTTAAATGGCCAAGTAGTTTTCGGGGCCCAGTTCAAAAGGTCGAGCTTTTTTACCGACGCGGGAAAATACGTCGTCAACTTTTTCTAAAAGTAATGATATACGAGTATTCTGAATCAGCTTGCCAAGGAGAACCACATATCCAAAAATCAGCTGATTCTGCCAAAATCCACGACATTCTAATTCAGACTTCAGAGCCCCCTAGCGGGAAAATGAGTCGTTAACTTTTTTTGCGTCCATTACATTTTTTGCTCAGCTCGACCAGGAGAACAACATATACAAAATTTTGACCTGGGTCTTGAAATTTAAATAATATCATCTTTCTTTTTTGTTCCGCTGAGGAAAATGCATTGAATTGCATACCCCGGCTGCGGAGACCCGATGGTTATGTGGGGCTCTTTAGAAGTCACACAGTAATTAGTATAAATAATATATATAAAGGGAAGTCTGAAAGTAGCTCCTTTGTGTTTTTTTTATATTTTGGACGGACCTATGCTGAAGCCTCAGATGGCTATGTTCAGCTTTGCAATGAGTGTGTTCGTGGAAGACGCACGAACAGAAGGTTCGACGCCTTGCCTGTTGACGACACCGGCAACTGTTCCGGAGTCGTTAGGGTCGGTGCAAAGGAGTCGACGCAACTTGAGCGCGCCGTCTAGTGGCTCGGACGCTCAAGATCGTCGTGTAATGGAGGGTGATAATCTACCCGGTACTTGACGGTACCGGGTAGACCGTGCTGTAAGGAATAGAATAACTGCGGGATGGATGAAATGGCGACAGGTCTCTGGAGTTGTATGCGACCCAAGACTGCCCCTTGAGCTTAAGGGGAAAGTTTATAAAGCAGTCGTTAGACCTGTCCTTATGTATGGATCTGAATGTTGGGCAACGAAAGCGAAGGACGAAAGGAAACTGCACGCTTCAGAGATGCGAATGTTGCGATGGATGTGTGGGGTTACAAGAATGGACAAGATCAAGAATGAGTATATAAGAGGAAGTTTGAAAGTAGCGCCAGTGACTGAGAAGGTAAGGAGCAGTAGGTTAGCATGGTTTGGGCATGTAATGAGGAGGGATGAAAGCCATATAACAAGAAGAATGATGGATATGAATATATATGGACCTAGGATGAGAGGTAGACCAAGAAAGCGATGGATTGAATGAGTGAATTCTGATATGAGAGTAAAGGAAGTCGATGTTGAGCTGACGAGTGACAGAGGAGAATGGAAGAAGAAAACATGTTGTGCCGACCCTACTTAAGGTGGGAAAAGGGCAGGAAGAAGAAGACTTGACGGTACCGGGTATATGTTTGACGAGTGATGTGTGGCCCGGGTCGTCGCGCTAGCCGACGAGCGCGGTGTGTGAGCGAGATGCATGACAGTAGCTCCCATCTACACAAATATTATAAAGAGGAAAGATTTGCCCTTGTCACCCCCTAATCGGCAGCCTTCTGCTTAGCCACGAGTAGGTTCTCTGTCAATACAGGCCGGTCCCACTTTAGTGAACCGAGCCTCTTCTAGCGCCTATGCCCTCACCATGGGGCAGCGCTATCCGTGCCTCTCCTGAGGTGCGGCTCTCGTCAATATAAGCCAGTAGGGTCAACAGGACCAAAGGCTCAGGCTGAGTTTAGTCGGTAGGTCTGTTGGGTCGAGCCGCCTCGATTCACCAGGAGTCCGACATAATCAACGCATCCCTGCTTGCCTGTTGCGTTGGTATCCATGAGGATTCTCAGCCTCCTCTCCTGAGGAAAAAAAAAGGAAAGATTTGTAGATTTGTATTTTTGTATGTAACGAATAAACACAAAAAGTATTGGACCAATTTTAATAATTCTTTTTTCATTAGAAATCTACATTATCACCGAGTAACAAAGGCTCTATTTAGTACTTGATCACTATAGAAATCTTTAGAAATTCTTATCAAAACCAACCGAAGGGGTAAAAAAAATAGCCATAAAATGTCTTTCATCGCATACACTGCGAAGATTATTAATGATACTCGTAGTTATCTATGAATTTAAAATTAATTAGGTAAATAGATCCGTGAAAGATCCGCCAAAAAGTAACGGATACGGATATTTCTTCTGCCTGGGATATCCGCGGATACGGATATCCGGCACATCACTAAATTTAGGACATTTTGTAGAAGGTATATTTACATAAGCATAGCACCCGTGCGAAGCCGGGGCGGGTCGCTAATTGTTGATAAATTCAGAGAAAAGAGCTTATCCTGGTACTAGAAAAGTTATAGAGGAAGACTGAAAAGATGGATGAACTGTGAATGATGATAAGTTGAAAGGAAAGATGTTGAAATAACGAGAGATAAAATAGATGCCGTCCGGTTGTGGAACTCTCTCCCTGAGAGACCGACCGCTGGAGTCCTTTAAGAATCAAGTCCGTGTTCACTTCCTGTCAAAGATTCCTTAACTTAAACTAGTTATAGCCTATTGTCCTGTCCAATTACTGTACCCATCCTATATTTAAATCTCCTTTTATTATTTCCCTGGTCCTAGGTTGCCTGGAAGAGATTGCTGTTTAGCAATAAGGCCGCCTTTTGTACATTTGTTATTTTCTTTTTTTTTGTATGTGTATTTTATGAATACAATAAAGGGTTATGTTATGTTATAGAGTGGGAAAGGAAAACATCTTGCGCCGACCCCAAATAAAATCGGGAACAGGGGAATAGAAAGACATTTAAACTATTCCGAATTCAAACACAACGATGGGTTAAAACAAATGAAATATTAGAATTAAATGTTAATTATAAATGCCATTAAAACGTGACGACCACGTGACGTAAGACGGTTATCTAATTACTAGCCGTTACTAAGTTCCTGATACCGGCGAGGTCAACGGCCGCGACCCATCGTATAGTGAAAGTGTTCAAGTGCTGACGGGTCACTTACCCCAATGGCGTTCGGCTGGCGCTAGGGTTGTCACTGGATAGCTCTGTTGCTTACTTCCGCGAAACGACTGAAATATTCTGGCACGTAGATAAACGTGAAATTGTGTATGTTACCCATTCACGTAAAAACTACTAAATGGATTTTAATAAAACTTTATATTAATATAGTTTATACATCAGAATAACACGTACGCTATAATTTATAAAGATATACGCTACGTTGATATAAGCTACTCGTAATACTAATCCTGGAGTGGTGTCCAGTTAATGGTGGTGGTGACTACACCACCACTAGTCGCCACTAATAATGGATGACATGTATCAAAGTGTTAGGTAGGCAAACCTGACCAGTTATAATGGACCTTAAGAAGGATAATAAAAAGGTTCAAAGTCACCTAAAAGTGTGAGTTTCACAGCATAATCCAGGAAAAACCAGGTTCAAACCAGAATCAAGGTTTAGGGCAAATTGCTCTTAGGATTGAGCCTAGTGGGTACTATCATAATTCATGGTAGGTTGCTATCTCTGAGGTCCTGGTTTCAAGTAACGGTGTGGGCAAAAAGCGTCTCGCGTTACTTGGTGCGTCAGAACTCTCGAAAGATTCCACGCAGTTGATATAAAAAGGCTTGTCGATTTATTTCGGTGTCAACTTTAAGTGACTAGACAAGCTCAAAATCAACATTAATTTTATTCAAATATGACTTTACAGAAAGCTCTTTTGAATCGTCCGATCTTTTCCGCTACCAATTGCAAGCATAATGAAATTAACATTGGTTATAAGTCTGGAAATTTCCATTCAATATAAAATTCTCTCCGCCTTAATTCAATGTCTGACATTACAATTCACATCCGCGACGAAAAATACTCTCACCCTCAAGGCAAAAGTTCAGGAAAGACCGCAGTAATTGAGCAGCTTCTAAAAGTATACAATTTATTCCATACGCAAGTTAAGGTCAAGATCGTTCGATTGACACATGTAATTTTAAATGTACACGTAATTAACTATAAGGAAGCTTTTAATTAAAATGGCGTTGAATTATGCGTCAATACTTTGGGAAGATGCAATTTAGCAAGCAAAACGATTATACTAAACTCTATTATAGTATATAAGTTTTATAACACATATGTAATGTTGTTTTATAACAATACAATAATCGATCCTGTGTCAACCCTACAAGAAATCTGTCGTCTTCGCTATTACACAGACTAATAATTGTAAATCTATACTAATATTATAAAGAAGTAAAGTTTGTATATTTGTTAAATTGTAAGGGGTAATCTCGGGATCTACTGAACCGATTTTAAAAATTCTTTCACCAATAGAAAGCCACATTATTGCTGAGTGTCATAGGTTAAATAAAAAACCGAAAAATAAAAAGGCTTTTACGTGGTAGTCCGTTTCGCAAAGTGAATCGGAGAAAAAACGGGCAGCGGACGGCGCGCGTTGGCTTCGGGTGCTCGCTTCGGGGATTATTAATATTATGCCCAACGAAGTGGGCACGGGTCAGCTAGTATTTAATACAAATGAATTTCGTAGTCAAATTATCAGCTATCATTTATTCCGTGGATTTAAAATGTTACAGATAAATATAATTGTATCAATTATGACTTACATAATATAACTAATGTGATAAGCGCGCATGCGCAGTAGCGCGTGCTTAACATTAGTTGATAATTAAATACAAAGGTTAGATTAATCAATAATCTTCTAATTTTGATAAATCAAATCAAAATAATAATTATTAAACATAAACTTTTCTGGCACTTAATGACAATATAAAATTATATTACACTTAAATAATATTAGTAATTAGAGTTTATTTATATTATAACAACATTAAATATAGATTTTACAATATTAATATATGTATGTTTTGATTCGCTTTGCTATTTATACAATACAGTCTGTAGAATATCCCAACTAATATTATAAATGCGAAAGTAACTCTGTCTGTCTGTCTGTATGTCTGTCTGTCTGTCACGCTTTCCCGCTTAAACCTCGCAACTGATTTTGATGAAATTTCGTACAGACAATCTTTAGACCCTGAGAGTTTTTATTTCGAAATAAAGGGATGAAGGGGTTGAAATAGAGGTTGTAAGTTTGTATGGGATTTCTTAATTTCAAAAGATAAAACCATGAAACTTTATATTTAAGCACGTGATAAGAAATCATTAAACATTTGTTCTAGCATTTTTGAAATTTCGACTAGCTAGGGGGTGAAATATATTGAAAGTTAGTATACCAGGATTGACAAAAACTAATTTCACGCGGGCGAAGCCGCGAGCGGAAGCTAGTACTAGATATATGATAATGATAGTAGTAATTATCACAATTGATAACGTTAATCCACTAAGCATGTATTTTGTGATAAAAGCATGCAAATAATCCAATTTAATCGCCTACGAAATCAGAGTTAAAATATACACCTGTGTCTGAAAAATTACTTTTTCGAATTACGATTCGATTTAAAAATGACGTACATTCATTCATCTATACTATAATATTATAAAGAGGAAAGATTTGTTTGTTTGTTTGTTTGTAATGAATAGGCTCCGAAACTATTGGACCGATTTCAAAAATTCTTTCACCTTTGGAAAGCTACATTATCCCCGAGTAACATAGGCTACTTTTTATCCCGGAAAAATCGACATATCCCACGGGATGCGCAATAAAGGCTTCGCTCAAAAATTACTGCACAAATTTTCATGCGGTTTCATCAATAGATAGAGTGATTCTTGAGCAAGGTTTGCAGTATTTTTTTTCTCGGAAAAACGGATAGTCCCACGGGAAGCGCAGTAAAACCTTCGCGCCATAAACCGACTTCCGCGCATATGTAGCCGTGGGCAAAAGCTATGACCCTTAATCCTCTATAGACCCAATCCCGAAATCCACGCAGGCGAAGCCGCGGGCAGAAAACTAGTTGAAATATATAACACAAACAAAACATCAAACACGGAGCATAAATATGTTTATAACACATGAACATGAACACATTATTAATATGTATTATTAATGTGTAGTTTATATTTTTTTGTTTTTGTACATACTTTTAACTTAAATCGGGGTTTAGACTTTTTTCTCAAAAATAATTAACAATTTACTAAAGTTACAAAGTAATAAAATAAAACAGACGATCTGCAGAAAACAAATCAATAATGATGTAGGTAGGAGTTAAAAAATGTATTGTTTGCTTCACTCAGCTTTGCGGTGTACGTTGCCCTGGCGAGACTGGAAGTGACAGGCGCATACAGTTAGCATAATTTTTTTTTTGGGTATACATATTGTATATAGTATTCATTATATATGCAATTATGTACATACTGGCTATTTTTTTATGAGTAGGTAGTTAACTTTTTCAATATATGTATATTGTTTATTTTTTTTACGCTTTCAGTAAACTAGTTACGATAATTATTATTTACATACATATATACATATATGTCACGCCTTGTTCCCAATGGGGTAGGCAGAGACCACCTCTCTCCACTTGCTGCGATCCTGGCACACTTCTCTTGCTTCCTCCACTTTCATGAGCGTCTTCATGCATGCTCGTCGGTTGCGAGTACTCTTGACCCGGCCTTTCTTTAGGACATCTTCGATTTGATCGAGATATGTCCGCCTAGGTCGATCTGCACCGATTCGTCCTATCATAAATTAATATAATTAATATTATTTAAATATGGTTATAGCATTTTTTTAAATGTTGCCATAAAAATCAATGCCACTTTTCGTTGTAATGTTATAACTCAACAATGCCTTTACCGATTTGGCTAATTTTGGTCTTGAATTATTCGTAGAAGGCCAGAGAAGGTTTGTACGTAGAGAAAATTTAAAAAAAATCTTGATAAAGTGTAAAATCAACATCTTTCTATACTCCCATATACAAACAATTTGTATTAATACTTAAAAGCCAATTCGAACCTTTGGCAAAACAATCGAAGACAAAAAAAAAAGTGACGTTAGTTCTGTCAAACAAATTTTATGTCATCATATGTCATTTCAAGTAGAAACAAAAAACTGCCACTTTACAAATCTTTTTGACAGGACGAAGTCTGTCGGGTCCGCTAGTTTGTTATAAATTAAGATACCAATGAATGCGATTGATAAGTTTTCCGGCGCTATTCAGAGGGTCGTGGCTAGAATTCTAATGCTGTATGGTGTATGGTTATAACTAGAGATCGGATAATCGGATGCATATTTACCTAAAGTTAGTTTAAGACAAAGTACGGAAACGGCTTTTTATTGTTTTGTTAAATAAAATTTTTCACCATTTCTGTTTTTTTATTCAATTACTAGCTTTTGCCCGCGACTTCGTCCGCGTGGAATAGTGACTTCCGGCAGATTTTTGGTTTTTCCCACATAGTTCCCGTTCTTGCGGGATTTTCGGAATGGTCGAGTTTCCGCAGAATTTTTAGTATTATTATGTTGATACAACTTAAACAAATTATTTCGACCAAATTTGGTACCATAAAAACGGTCATTGTGACTAAACCTTAAAAGATAGACATATGCCGTCGCGGACTTTTTTTTAGATCATGTATAGAGGAATAATTCTTTCATACATATTTTTTGTGTATCTTGAACCGTTTTCGCAGCGCACGCAAAGAAAGCCTTCAAAAATGAATAATTTTCCCCGTTTTTTACACATTTACCGCTCTGTCTTTGCTCCTATTGGTCATAGCGTAATGTTATTTAGCCTATAGCCTTCCTCGATAAATGGACTATCCAACAAAAAAAGAATTATTCAAATCGCACCAGTAGTTTCGGAGATTAGCGCGTTCAAACAAACAAACAAACAAACTCTTCAGCTTTATTATATTAGTACTAGCTTTTGCCCGCGACTTCGTCCGCGTGGAATAGTGACTTCCGGCAGATATTTGGTTTTTCCCACATAGTTCCCGTTCTTGCGGGATTTTCGGAATTTGAATAAAGATTAATATTATTATGTTGATACAACTTAAACAAATTATTTCGACCAAATTTGGTACCATAAAAACGGTCATTGTGACTAAACCTTAAAAGATAGACATATGCCGTCGCGGACTTTTTTTTAGATCATGTATAGAGGAATAATTCTTTCATACATATTTTTTGTGTATCTTGAACCGTTTTCGCAGCGCACGCAAAGAAAGCCTTCAAAAATGAATAATTTTCCCCGTTTTTTACACATTTACCGCTCTGTCTTTGCTCCTATTGGTCATAGCGTAATGTTATTTAGCCTATAGCCTTCCTCGATAAATGGACTATCCAACAAAAAAAGAATTATTCAAATCGCACCAGTAGTTTCGGAGATTAGCGCGTTCAAACAAACAAACAAACAAACAAACAAACAAACTCTTCAGCTTTATTATATTAGTAAGATTAGTATAGATTTAATTGATTATTGTTTTAGTCAAACTAGCTCACTACTTTCGTATAACACTCTTCATGTAATAAATCGTACATTCATAAATCGCGCGGGGAATTGCAACTAAACTTCATGTAAATACGTATGCATAGTTGTATAAATGAACCCGGAGTCTCGGTCTTTTGAAAATAAATACCACGTGCTAATTTAGTAATTTTCAAACAATATCACTACGTTAAATTTGCAGTCCCGTATTTGCCCGAGTATTTTATTTAACAAAATGTATTTTAAAAAGCCGCTTCCATAATTTGTGAGCCAAAAATTAACTTTAGGTAAATATGCATCCGATTATCCGATCTCTAGTTATAACACCCGAGTGGCGCCGCTGACAGTGTAATTGCTTTGTAAAGGCTGTAGTGATCGGCTCCTGTCAAACTACATGCTTATTTACCGGCTAAATAAAAACTTTATGATCGTACTGCCGAGTTCATTGCCTTATTTACGTAATGCTTTGTTCCCAAAACGCTGTTACGTTAGAACAATGAAGATTCGTAACGGCTTTAATAGACGAATCACACGCGTTCACACACGGCCATTTTGTTTTTAATTGTCGAATGGAATGTTATAATCATAGGTACATATTTTAAAGGTCTTCATTCGACGCTTATAATTTTACGTTGCTAAATTAAGAGTTCTGTAATACAGGAAATTGATTAATTCTAGGAAATTTGATGCATTAAAAATTCGTTAATCAATCAATACATAGTATAAAACAAAGTCGCTTTCGCTGTATGTCCGTATGTATGCTTAGATCTTTAAAACTACGCAACGGATTTTGACGCGGTTTTTTTTAATAGATAGAGTGATTCTTAAGGAAGGTTTGTATGTATAATAAATGCATAATATAGTAGAGAAACACTGATAAATATAAAGGTTTCTAATGTGATGTCGTAAATAAGCACGTTTTTTTGCGCTTATATTGCAAACGCTGGCTGAACCCTACGAGATAGACCAAAATAATGTACTACAGTCAGTCGTATATGTCTATCTCTTAGGGATAACCCACCATAACCATTTTTTCACTGCACCCGTGCGAAGCCGGGGCGGGTCGCTAGTAACTTATATAATTTTATGTGCTTTGTAATGTTTTTATTCATGGAAAATTTAATGAAAAGTTCATTTAAATATGCTTGGGTATTAAAAGTCATAAATGTTTACATAAACATTTTTGTTTAATTAATACTTCGATTATTATCATCACAGTCCGTATACGTCCCCACTTAGGGGCACGATCCTGTTAGGGAGATTAGACCTCAACCACGCTCGGCCTCCCCGGTCCAACGGGGAGGCGAGTGAGCGGTTCGCCTTTAGTGAGCCGACGCCAATGGGGTTGTGGTCCTTACGGGTCCTTACGGGTTCCCACGACCCTGCCACGCCGCGGGCAGCTCTCTTTGCCGTCGATCGAGCGCTCGCGGCAGGCGTCTGTGAAGGGGCATCGCTGAGGTTTTTAGTCCCCACATAACTCTGCTCCTTTCCTGGGGTGCAATATATGCAGTTTCATACATTTTCCTCAGCGCAACAAAAAAAAGCCTTAACCACGCTGGCCCGATGTGGATAGATGATTACTTACACCTTGGAATTTCTTCGCAGATTGCCTCACGATGAGTTCGTTCATCGTAGGAGCGTCAGACATTATAGCTTACTAGCTTCCGCCCGCGGCTTCGACCGCATGAAATTAGTTTTTGCCAATCCTGGTCCCTTATGTCTAAGGTACCTAGATTCATGGTCTTATCTTCAATTCAACCCCTATTTCACTCCAACACTGGTAAAAAATTCAATATGCTATAACAAACGTTTTTTTGTTTCTTGTGATATTTGACGAACTTGCATACTAACTTTCAACCCTTATTTCACCCCCTAGCTGATCGAAATTTCAAAAATGCTGGAACAAATGTTTAATGATTTCTTATCAAGTGCTTAAATATAAAGTTTCATGGTTTTATCTTTTAAAATTAAGAAATCTAGAAAAAAGATACATACCAACTTTCAACCTCAATTTCAACCCCTTCATCCCTTTTTTTCAAAATAAAAAGTAGCCTATGTGCTGTGTCCTGGTGTAAAGATTGTCTGCGCCAAATTTCATCAAAATCGGTTGCGAGGCTTAAGCGGGAAAGCGTAACAGACAGACAGACAGAGTTACTTGCGCATTTATAATATTAGTTGGGTTTACACAGCATAAAACTATATTAAGTTTTAATAAATAAAAAGAGAAATGAAATAATATACTAAAAAAGATATAGCAAGGAAAGAGCGTACTCCCATTTAAAAGGCCGGCAACGCGCTTGTGACTCCTCTGGTGTTGCGGGCGTTCATGGGCGGCGGTAATTGCTTACCATCGGGTGATCCGTCTGCTCGTTTGCCCCCTATTAAATAAAAAAAAAAAAAAGCATAAAAATTCACCCACTTCTCCATTCATTTATATGTTGCTTGCAGCAAGCAACATATAAAATAGTTATCCGAAACCACGCGTCGCCTCAACGCGGACAGACGGATTACTGCGTTCCTAGTTACCTAGTTACGTAATCGCGTGGTTGTCGAATGAGTGCATTGTGTTCGTTACTAACGAGCCGCTGATCGACGTAACACGTTGGTAACTTAAAGATCGGTACGGAAATTGGAGATTTAGCTCTTACTTTGACATTTCAATTGCATTTGACAGTTATTGAAGAGTTGTTGATCTTTTATAATCAAAGTATGTTGGTAGACTGTCAATTTGATAGTAAGTGGCAATAATGATGTCCAAAGAGGCTGTGGCGCTTTGCCTACAAGAAAAAAAAAACGTGCCTTCGCGCCATTGTTAATGTTTTTGACATTCTAGATATTAGAAAAAAGACAGGAAGGTTATTATTGCTGCTGTGTTTTTATGAATATGATCAAGTTTTAAAATAATATAGTATTGTGTGTGTAGTAAAGTTTTTCGACAGTTTATTACGAATGGTTTTTCTTCGCACCCCTCGAACACATTAATCTGACTCCTTGGAGAAGTCACAAATACCGCCGTCAATCTCCAAAAGGCTTACTTTGTTAATTTGTGACGATTAAGACGAGTTTGTTATTATGGTAAAAATTTCATATTACTTACGGGGTAAATAATTAGTAATAACTTGATTATTGGCATATATCACTACGTAGTATAAAACAAAGTCGTTTTTTTAATAGATAGAGTGATTCTTAAGGAAGGTTTGTATGTATAATACATGCATAATATAGTAGAGAAACACTGATAAATTTAAAGGTTTCTAATGCGATGTCGTAAATAATTGCGTTTTATTGCGTTCATCCTAAATCCTACGAGATAGACCAAAATAATGTACTACAGTATTGTCCACCTTAAAAAGTTCAACAAAAAAGTCCGCGGTGGTATATGTCTATCTCTTAAGGATAACCCGCCATAACCATTTTTTATCCTTTACTAAAAAATGGTTATTTACGAAGTGATTTTAAACAATACAGCATTAATCCTTGTCCAATTAAGTACCTTAAATAAATTGTGCACTTATTATAGATCAATATGCTTTGTGGAAATATTCACTTAAATTACATGTAATTTAAGTGAATATTTCCGAAGATATAACAAATTTAAAATGCAGGGACGTAGTTGTTGCGTTTTGTAGTAAGTAGTACATAAGCATTGCACCCGTGCGAAGCCGGGGCGGGTCGCTAGTAAACATCTGTTTAATCATCTATTTCGCCAAAGTTAAAAATATTGAATCTAAAAGCGTTTTACATTTTGTATTCCAAATACTTAATACTTAATAATATAATAAGACAGTAAAAATATTTTGTCTGTACATTTAGTATTTTTGACTGAAATGGATAGAGGGGCACTTAAATAGATTATTAGAAAGCAAAAAAATTTTTTTGGAATTTTTGTCTGTCTGTCTGTCTGTATGTTTGTTCACGTTTATCTCCGAAAGTACTGAACCGATTTGCTAGAAACTTTCACTATTTGCTTTGTTTTAACTCAGAATAATATCTAAACTTTGTTTCATCAAAATCGGTTCATTAAAAAAAAAAGTTATCGTCATTTTAATGAACTCAAGGCATGATAATCTATACATATAATAAGACAGTAAAAATATTTTGTCTGTATATTTAGTATTTTTGACTGAAATGGATAGAGGGGCACTTAAATAGTCGAAATTTACGCAGACGAAGTCGCGGGCAACAGCTAGTACTTAATAATGGTATCTTTTACTTCACTGAAGAGCACACATCAAAAGCGAAACTAAATATCACATTAAGCTAATAATGCGAGTGCATAATGAAGTCAAACGTGGGGAATGCTATAAATGCTATATGTACGTATACGCTGAAGCGTAGTTATGTATACTCTCTTGTCTTACGCAAGTCGTGTGATTTCGTAACGCACATGTCACGTTACGCAGGTGACGGGAACGTTGACAGATGTCTCTTTCGTTTGACAGCTCCTTTGTATTCGATTTCGTAGGTTCAATCGTTTCCAAGCGAATTAATGACGGAAAAAACGTATCTTTGTTGAGAATGGATCATTTGTATCCGGACAAAGATTCGTTTCAGTAAAGTGCTTCTTTTGCATCATTTGTATCGGTGACTCTGAGTCAATCGTGTAAGCGTCGCGTATCGAATGAAACCGAGATGCAATTGAGCGACGTGATTTTTTTTTGTTTCCCACGGGGATGGTAGGGAATCCTCATAGGGGGCGCGCCACCACAGTGGTCGCTATGACAACCCCCTGGTGCTCGGACGACCTCGCACCGGATACCACCCGCAACCGGTCTACGTCGGATGGTTATGTTTCTGGCAGAAGGCCAGCCTACCAACTAAACACTACCTACAGCCTTTGGTCGGGCGGAAGGCCTGGGACCCTATCGGCTTGAACTAACGCTCCCGCCCTCCAGAACGGGGGCGGTGCATAAGCGACGTGATCCGAAGCGCTCCGACTTTGAACTATTAACTTATATCAATAGCACCACGTGCCGATTGAAACCGAGATGCAATTGAGCGAATGATTCATTTGAAGCGCTGTTAGAGATTTGAATCAGTGAATCACTTGGAAGAAACGACTCACTGAGTCGTTTCTGTAAAGATTGACACATCTCTAACGCGAATGATTCTACGAAATTTCTTTCGGTGCGTCCACGTGTGCCAACTTAACGGGAGAAATATGTAATTCGCGTATACCACGTAACTCGGTACAACACATAACATTTTATTACGTTTCAACTAAATATTATAGTTTATTGCGTGCATGTCATGAAGTAATAAAACATATGATAGTTATGATGGAATGATCAGGAAAAATATTAATAAACTTACAAAGTAACAAAGCGGGAAAGTTACAGCAAGCGGTAAAAGAAAATATATAACTTAATATTTTCTGCCTAATCATACAAATGTTAGTTTACAGTAATCGATGATTAACGATAAATTACATTGTAGATTAAAATATATTATTAAAAGCAGTAATTAACAAACAAACATCTCATATGTTTGTTGCATTTGAACGCTGTATGCCCTTGAATAGATGTGAACGCATCTTGAGTATCGAAACAAAAGAACGCCGAAATTTCTAGGTCTGCCTACAGATGTGTTATAATTTAACTGCAATTCTATTTATACGTTATACTTAGCCAGTTAGGTAAGTAGCTTGTAGTTTAAAGAAATCTCAACAGTTGTGTAATATATTTTATCTACTATCATGCTATTAATCCTCTATAAAAGAACCTATAACTATTAGCTTATTGCCAACATTAAAACACTCAATGATATTATGATCATTATATCATCCAAACGCGTGATATTATGAATTTCAAAAAAAGAACATTCTCATGCAATGACGTTTTTACAAATTGTAGACTAATTCGTAATTTGGGATTCTCGTCTTATCGTGTTATGTTCAAGTGCATTTCAATAATTGTACGATCCAAAATGTAAATAATTATTACAATAAATAATTCTTTTACTTATTAAGGTTTGTTTATCTTACATGCTTCGCAATTAGAACAAACTTTTACACAACTAGAACAAATTTTTATACAGTCATACAAAATATGTCCCGTGTCGGAACTGAACCCGCGGCGTCAAATTTAAAATCTATCATATAGTTATCATTTAATAAATTCACTCAATAAAATAAACTCACATTGACCACGTGATTTATTTGAATATGTTATTTTGCGAACTTTGGAACGTTTTACGGCTTTTGTGGTTACGAGATAACTGCCGATATTGTGGTCATAATAAGTATATTTTATTTCCATATTAAACAGCTATAAAAGATGTACATGTCAGAATAAAATAGACGCTAAAATAATAATCAGCTAAGACTGAAAATTTAATAAGCTATACCTCAATTTAATTATGGCGTGGGTTCAAATGACCTTTTTTTATTATTTTTTTTTACTCGAGGGCAAATGCTCCTTATGTAAAGAAATGGCTCTCTTCTTTTCTCTATAATAAAATCTTATATATAAAAATGAATCGCAAAATGTGTTGGTAAGCGCATAACTCAACAACGCCTGGACCAATTTGGCTAATTTTGGTCTTGAATTATTCGTAGAAGTCCAGAGAAGGTTTGTACGTAGTAGAGTAGTAGAGTGTAAAAAAATCTTGATAAAGTGTAAAATCAACATCTTTCTATACTCCCATATACAAACAATTTGTATTAATACTTAAAAGCCAATTCGAACCTTTGGCAAAACAATCGAAGACAAACAAGTGACGTTAGTTCTGTCAAACGAATTTTATGTCATCATATGTCATTTCAAGTAGGAACAAAAAACTGCCACTTTACAAATCTTTTTGACAGGACGAAGTCTGTCGGGTCCGCTAGTAAATAATAAAATAAAAACATGTTCATTATCACGTTATGAAGTAAAATCGAAGCTTAAATGCTACCTACTAGCGCTTAACTATGATGAGACTGAACGCCTTTTGATTGGTTAGGTGTACACTCAATCACACACACATACCCAGACACACACACACACACACGCACGCACATACGCATGCACACCCACGCATGCACACATGCACTAGTTTATATTATTTTGTTATGATTGTGTTTATCTGTGTCTTTATAGAGGAGGACACTGCCTACCGAAATACAGACAATTAGTCTTGCTCGGTGGTCAGGGAATCCTTATGTATTGTTACAAATGTATATTGCAAATAAATTTATTATTATACTAGCGGACCCGACAGACTTCGTCCTGTCAAAAAGATTGTACAGTGGCAGTTTTTTGTTCGTAATTATTTTATAGATAATGTCGCATAGCCAACCAAATCGCAAAAAAAGTCTAAATGACCTATTACATTTTGTGGCTATTCAATTTTGGAACGTGACATTAAATCCTCCAACGATGTATTCTGTGCTCCAACGCACGCACGCACACTGTTTTGATAGATATGATTGAATTTCAACTATATGTAGCGTAATAAAGCGCAAATTGACTCTTTGATGTTAGGAACACACCTTCATTGCTTAGACAACAGTGAGTGCTTGCAATATAAACTTTATACAATAACAATAAAGCTCAATTCGACTGTACGTTTTAGTTAGAAAACGTTTGCATGGGTAAATAAAAGGGCTGTTTTTAGGGTATTTCCGATAATTATTCGAATTTTCCTCATTGTAAAAACCCTCCTTGAACTTCAACGAACATTAACAAAAAAGAATTGGCCGAATTGGTCCAGGCGTTGTTGAGTTATGAGCTTACTAACACATTTTGCGATTCATTTTTATATATAAGATTTATATTATTATTATATATGCACCATGACGCCGCGCTGGCAAGACGCGGCCGTGAGTGTGGCTCTCCGGTCTGAGAAGACCATTACCCATTAAAACCCTCCGGTGTCCTCTATGCCCATAACGGAACGCGTAGCGGGTTGTGCTTTCGCGATTCTACCACGACATAGGTTCCTTTTTTTACTTAATAATACTTAGTAATAATATCATAACGCCGACGGCGTCTCCATCGCTATCGCAGACACACCTCTCTACACCCTTAACCGTTCAAATCAATATTGCTCTCTTCGCACCAATATTGGTCTGCTTTTTTGGGGGGCCCATTTAGTGAGCGGCGAGTCACCACCTAATTGATATTTAAATCAATTAGGCGGCTTTGAGAAGGCAGGTGACCGGAGTCTCTTCCATAGCCCGGTTCTCATTACCACCGAAATCGAAATGCAATAGTCCACAAACTTTTTGACCACAAATGACAATAGTTTTTGTACATCTAACTGGGTGTAGTTTATAGCTGCGTGTATATATATATATATATATATATATATATATAATATATATATATATATATATATATATATATATATATATATATATATATATATATATATCATTTTCACTTCTGTTTGCGCCAACTGTATATATTTTTTAACTACTTTCCGTCCGGTTGACTGGTACAGAATGCCTTATTACATTAAGTCCACCATTTGTACATATACTCATGCCTCTTTCACATGGGATCACAGTTTTCCACTTGTAAACATACTTAAGAAAAACTACATAAAGATTCCTTGACTTTAATTAATAGTTTTATGCACGCTCGTCAGTTACGGGTACTCTTGTACTTTTTACAGTGCAATAAAGAATTATATATATATTTAAAAAAATAGCAAATATTGTATTGGTAGATTTATTTCCCTCCTCGGGGGAGGCTACTACCTCCCCCGATCTCCTCCACCGACGACGCCCTCCGGCCACGGAAGGGGCCTGGTCCATCCTGGATCCCGGGTCGCCGTATCCGCGCCGGGCGCTACTAGCTCGCGCCTACCGGCGACCCGCGGCGGCGCCGCAGTTGTGCTACCGAGCCCGGCGCCGCCTTTTTCGAGGATCGGCCATCTCCCGACCCCGCTCGGCGGCCTCCTTCTGGAGCATCACTGCTTCACAGAAGGAGGCCACAGCCCTCCAACCTCCCTCGTCCGCCAGCATTGCCGCAATCAATGCCGGTGGAGACAGATCTCGCCCGATCTGTGCGACCAAGACTTGGCACTCGAAGGCCCACGCGGGGCGCGGCTTCGCCCGCGTGGATTTCGGGATTGGGTCTGTAGAGGGTCAAGGATCATAGCTTTTGCCCACGACTACATATGCGCGGAAGTCGGTTTATGGCGCGAAGGTTTTGTCGCGCTTCCCGTCGGACTATCTGTTTTTCGGAGATACAAATACCGCAAAACCTTGCTCAAGAATCACTCTATCTATTGATGAAAACCGCATGAAAATCTGTGCAGTAGTATTTGAGCGAAGCCTTTATTGCGCATCTAATAAAAATATAGGGATAAAAAGTACCCTATTATTTATAACACACTTAACGATAGAAAACACTTAGTCTATTATAATAGTAGAAATAGAATAGAAAAGACGCGCGTGCTTTTTGTCTAGGGCTACAGATCCCACTTTTATGAAACGTATAATAACGGGGATGAGACATGAGTTTATGAGTATGGCATGCAAACAAGCCAACAGTCTTCAGAAACAGTCGTCTCGAAAACGAGCCGAAATCCGCGGCAAAGTCGCTCCAAAATCAAGGTGATGCTGACAGTTCTTTTTTTTAACACCGTGGTGTGGTTCACTCTGAATTCCTTCCAGAGGGAGAAACATAGTGAAACATGAGTGAAAAGGCAAATCGGTAACATTTTGTGGAACTTTTTTTAAAAGGCTATGCATATCCTCATAAAAGAGTGTAGTTTTTAGCAACCTGTACCTTGGAATCTAAACAAATTATTTATAACCATGTCTGTTCTTCCTATAAGGAACGGCGAAGATATAATATTATTTCACATAGCATTCTAAATCGATTACCATAGATAATGTATTGTATCTAAAAATATAATAAAACAAAGCAATGTATTATTGAAAAGCTTTTTTTTTTTTATTTAAAATAGGTTTGCGTTTGTCCACAATCTCACCTGATGGTAAGTGACGATGAGGACTAGGATGGAACACGCTTACCTAGCAAATGCCTATTCACTCGTGACTTGAAGACCGTAAGATTATATTGTTCCGGGAACACAGACGTCGGCAAAGAGTTCCACATCTTAGCTGTTCGTATTAAAAACGAAGACTGGAACCGTTTTGTACGTGTAAGAGGATAGTCCACCACGTAAGGATGGTAGTTAAGCCTACGTCTGGTTGACTGGTGGTGGAAAGGAGCGGGTGGAATTAATTCATGTAATTCCAACGCACACTCTCCGAAATGCAACCTATAGAAAACCGAAAGGCAAGCAACTCTTCGACGGTGTTCTAGACTCTGAAGACGTGAGTTTATAAGTATTTCGTCGTCGATAAGTTTTCTAGCTCGCCTTTCTACTGAGTCCAAGGCAGCCAACTGATAGCGGGCAGAACCGTCCCAAAGATGGCAGCAGTACTCCATGCAGGATCGAACTTGGGCTTGATATACGAGTAGGTTGAGCATCTGTTCTGTTCTGCTGCTGGAGAACGTTTGAAATTATATTTAGTTCTCGGAGTGTTATCAAAATTGCAACTGCGATCGGTAAAACCAATTTACGATTGGAGACAAAATCGCGTAGCCTTTGACCGCGTCGACGAAGCTTCGAAAAAAAAATCTACTAAGATAATAGCTCGGAAAAACACCGCTTTATTAACAAGATGGCGGTACGTGCGGTCGAGTTATGCAAAACGATAAAACTAGTTCACTAAACAAAGTGATTAAGGATTTATGAATTCAAATGTATTCACAATATTTCGGATAACTTTTCGGTTTCCAATTATGTGCCGAAGTTTCCATAGTTTATTAATACAATGATGTTATGGTTTTATGTTCGGGAATACAAATGGATATAGAGCTAGAATTAAATTAGAGTTTGGTTTTTTGAAGAACAAATCAATGACAACATAGAAGAATAATAGTGTCCGATTTGTGCGTTGTTCTTGTGCCGTTTTTAGAATGTTTTTCATCAATAAACAGATTAAAAGGAGTAATTGTTTTGCAGGAAAACAATACAACACAACGCAAATGACGGCTCAAACCTATGTGATCAGAAAGTTGCATAGAGTTAGAATTGAATTAGAATAGAATTTAGTATTTTTAAAGAACAAAGCGTCAGGTTTTTGCGTTGTTCTTACGTATTTTTAACATATTTTTTATAAATAAATAGATTGAATGTACTAATCGTTAAGTACGAAAATAATATTATACTATAAGTATTAAACTTGACATGGCATTAAACAAATAGTTTTTACTTTTTTTTAAACCACCGTGATCTTTTAAACTCTAGTAATAAAACGGTGCGAGATGGCATTATAAGAGCAGCTACAAGATCATAATATCTGTTTCAATAAAGTTTAAACCCTTTAAGCTGTCGTAGTAAGGCTACAATTTATAAGCATATACGCTACGCTAATATAAAAGTTTCTCGAAATAATAGGCTACAATTTATAAGCATATACGCCACGCTAATATAAAAGTTACTCGAAATACTAGGCTACAGTTTATAAGCATATACGCTACGCTAATATAAAAGTTTCTCGAAATACTAGGCTACAGTTTATAAGCATATACGCTACGCTAATATAAAAGTTTCTCGAAATAATAGGCTACAATTTATAAGCATATACGCCACGCTAATATAAGTTACTCGAAATACTAATCCTGCGCAGATGAACCAGACATAATCTCAATATCACATAATTTGTTTATTTTGTAACTAGCGACCCGCCCCGGCTTCGCACGGTAATTCTGATACTAAATACACTACAGAAAGACTGTGAACGTTGTATACTCGTATAATCGTTTGCAAAGTACGCGAAAATGCAATTATTTACGATATCACATTAGAAACCTTAAAAAATAACAGTATTTCCCCACTATTTAATAGATTTTATTATACACATAAACCTTCCTTAAGAATCACTCTATCTATTAAAAAACCGCATCAAAATCCGTTGCATAGCTTTAATCTAAGTACCCACCACTATCGCCGGTCACATGTACTTTTCGATTCACTCAAAATATCGTTTTTTTTTTGGACGTACCTATGCTGAAGCCTCAGATGGCTATGTTAAACTTTGCAATGAGTGTGTTTGTGGAAGGCGCACGAAAAAAAAGGTTCGACACCTAGCCGACTAACGACACCGGCGACCGTTCCGGAGTCGTTAGGGTCGAAACAAAGGGTGTCGACGCAACTTGAGCGCGCCGTCTAATGGCTCGAACGCTTAAATTCGCCGTGTAGTGGTGGCTGAGAATCTACCCGGTACGTGACGGTACCGGGTATATGTTTGACGAAAGTGTAGCCCGGGTCTTCGCGCTCGCCTGCGCGGTGAAATCAAAAATCAAAATCAAAATAATATTTATTCAACATAGACCTTTACAGGCACTTATTGACGTTAACAAACAAAACAAAAAAAAAAGCTTAAATAAAAAAAAAACAAAAACCTTGTCCGTACGTACGAATAAGGAAAAAAAATAAGAAAAAAATATATTGACTCGACACCTGTTCGGAAATTGGGAGAGCCTTCTCGAGAAGAACAGGCAAGAAACTCTGAAGGTCTATTTTTTATCTCCTCTTTTCAATGTTAACAATCACAATAATACAATACAAAAATACAATATAGTACAAGATACAATCACACCTAACACGATTACAGTCGTATATATGTTTACATACACATATAAAATAATACAATATTATAAATAATGTTGTTACCAAACATGGCTCTATGAATAGTGTCCCAACTATTCCCAAACAGTGTGATCATTAAGATAGTCACTTACTTTATAATAACCTTTACTCATGAGTGTCTTTTTGATATGGTTTTTAAATTTATATAAAGGCAAATCAATGACACCTTGCGGAAGTTTGTTAAACATAGATATACATTTCCCCAAGAACGAACAGCTAGTTTTATGGAGTCTGAACATTGGAACGGCAAGTTTATTTTTGTTTCTAGTATTCACATTATGTAGATCACTGTTTTTATTGAATTTATTATAGTTTCTATATACAAAAACTAAATTATCATATATATATTGACTAGCTAAAGTTAAAATATTAATTTCTTTGAACAATTCTTTTAGGGATTCTCTAGCCCGTAAACAGTAAATAGCACGAATCGCTCTTTTTTGTAAAAGGAAAATACTTTCAATGTTAGCCGCTGATCCCCATAGCAGCAGTCCATAGGACATAACACTATGTTAGTAGTAGTAGATCTTTAATCTAAGCATACATAGGGACAGACAGACAGACGGCGGATGGCGACTCTGATTTATACTATGTAGTGATTCAAGTGTTGCTTCGCATTATTAAACCTTCGCATCTGTAACAAGTTAATAAAATGGCTAATGAATAAATGTTATTTATTGTTTCTGTCTACGTTTTTTTCTCTCTCTCTCTCTCTCTCTTGTAGTAGTTGGTATTGTTCCCATTTCCAACGTATCAGCGTGATCTTTTGCTGCAGATTAGTAATTAAGGTACAATTTAAATACATTGGACTTTAACCTTTTTTTTTTTTTTTTGTTTCCCTGAGGAAAATGCATTAAATTGCATACCCCGGCTGTGGCGAGCCGGGGTTATGTGGGGCTCTCCTCCCCAGAAGGAGGAGGCCTACCCACTAAAAACCTCAGGGATGGCCTTCCTCAGGCATGTAGGGAGCCCCCGGGAACACCAAGCCACCTCCGGGAACCCCCAGCCTCCGCTCCCCTGCCTAGAGGGGAGCCCTCCTCGGGGGAGGCTACTACCTCCCCCGGTCTCCTCCACCGACGACGCCCCCCGGCCACGGAAGGGGCGTGGTCCATCCCGGGTCGCCGTAGCAGTCGCGACTTACTCGCGCCCGCCGGCGACCCGCGGCGGCGCCGCAGCTGTGCTACCGAGCATTGGACTTTAACCTGTTTCGTACCTATTGATATTGTAATAAAATAACGTATTGTTTTTTTTTATCAAAAGTTATCTCATTTAACAATCATTATATATGAAAACATTTTGAATTTCACAACTATTCAAATCTTGGTCACCGTAGCCAAATTCGGCATGCGTTGCGACCGTCAAAGACCTCGAATACTAAGTGAGGATATACACTCGGCAAAACATTAAGCATTGCAGCTGTATTTCGATAATCGTTCTATTGTCAACGATCTAAGGTCGAACGAAGTGCAAGTTTTGGTCTGATGGCGTGTGTACTGCTTATTGCATCATGCATCGTTGTCCGATATCTCAGGATGTTCTGAAGTGCTGTAGTGTTGTTTGATAGCGTTTAATTGTTAGTTTACATTTATCTAGTTTAAAAGTGTAACTATTGCATATATATATATATATATATACATATGTATACAGTTATGGGATCTAGGGTAACGGTCAGACATACATATATATATTTGATAGAAATATATTAACAACCAAACTATATTAAACTATACAAATCCTCACATCACACAAACATCGGCCCCCAATGAGATTCGAACCCGACTTCAAATATAGCGACACCTTGAAAACGTTGAAAGCCATTCAACTACGGTATTTTCTTTCATATTATTAGCCTTCGGTCTCATTCGACTCTACGTAAATTGTTGCTAAGCAACTTGCGCGTTAGACTGAAAAATATTTGACAGTAAAGAATTTATTTATTTGTTATTGTATTGAAAAATAATAATATAACGTGAATATTAATAATTTAAACAAAAATAATAAAATAAATAGGCCTTTATAGGCTCTTATTGACGTCAAAAAAAATAAGCACAAAAGAGCTTAAAAGCTACTAAATCTTGTGCGCGGGTACGTACATGAAACAATTGATTATAAATATTATATTGTTGCTAAGACAAATGACTAAAACAGCTTCTAATTAAATAAATACATACATACACGCACGTCTTTTCCCGTGGGGCCAAAGATAACAGTTTTTAAAATAGTATGTTTGATCCAAATATGTTCCTCTAGATTGGCCCTCTACTTGTTCATTCATATTTCTGGCTTATTAATTTCTTTCTTAAGGCGTCTTCGTACATCTGTTGCGGGCCTTCTTACAATCATAGTTTTAAGTTCTTTCGGCTTTCCATATGTGTTTCAAAATGAAGTTTGTGTTCTTTTGTCTATTTTTCTATATTACATTGCTTAAACTCAAATACAGTTTGTATTTGAGTTTATATTTTATCCTCCATTCATTTCAAAATCTATTTACGTCCTTAATCATCTGAGCTGTTCTTGATTTTTATCACCAGGTTTTTGAAATTCGTGGTCGATTTGTTTCTGATTTCGTCTCTCTTTTCGTCACCAAGGGAAAGAAAGAAATCGAAACTAATTTTACGCTCGGCATGCGAGAGCTTAAGTAATCTTTCGCCCGAGGTAAATTCTCATCTATAGCTTAACCGTGAATTATTGACATATTCTGAACTATAGAAGTCACGTCAATCTATTAAGAGGATAAATCGCTTAAGTCTCAAAATTACCATTGATTTATAGTTTCTAGAAGAACTCTTTTATACTTAAAAGCGAGCGAGTCATTCGAATATCAACACAGTTAAAGTTGATATTCGAATGACTCGCTCGTAACAATTAAAGAAATATGACAAAACAAAATAAATACTCGCAATCGATTCGAGCAAAGCAAACACAGTAATAACTTCGCATAATAACAAATTACGATTCTATTCAAACGAATAAAGAATGTTTTCAATCAAACAAGCAATCGTCGTATACATATTTTTTACACTGTAACAAAAAGTATCATTTTAGGCGTGACATCATTGGCTATTGTCTTTACGGATACTGAGGAGGACAGTAATCTTATTATTATATGTCTTCAAGTGTAAACAAAACATGTGTAATTTATCTCGTCTATTCGTTATTCTCTACACAAAAAGTAGAGAATTATGTCTCGATTTGCGCAAAATTCTTTACCTTTCATACGTTTGCGCAAAGAATGCTCGCATTGTTTAGGAATCCTTAAAGCTAAATGTTAAGTGTATGCAAATGACCGAGCGCTAAACCAGTTCCATAACTTAGTGCATTATCTCGCCGGTTTGCCTCGATCGGCACCTGCAGAATGCCAAGCGTGGGCACGTTGCCAAGTATATCATTTAACTAACTTTATGCTTTCTATTCCAGGTGAGAGCTGCATAGAGAAACCCCTGGCCACCCTTTGGAGAAACTACCAGCAGTCCACGAAGCCCGACGTCGTGATGAAACTATCCGTCACCAACTCCGGCCTCAAAGGATACACCAAAGAGCACGGCCTCACTGAGTATTGGTCTCATCGTATCACCTACTGCGCCAGTCCCCCGCATTACCCCAAGCTCTTCTGCTGGGTTTACCGCCACGAGGGCAAGAAGCTCAAGCACGAGCTCCGTTGCCACGCCGTCTTATGCACCAAAGAAATAATATCAAAGAAGATCACAGACGAACTGCAAATCAAACTGAAACAAGCGCTAGTCGAATTCAAGAAAGAGAGAATCTCCAAACAGAACGCGAGACTGAGTCTCGCGAACAGTATATACGACAATCCAAGCATGCCGCGCCGGAAGATCTTGCTGAGTGTAGGATCCATGAATTACCGCCCTCCATTGGAAAGGTCGAAGTCGGCGCCAAAGCTCGGAGCGATTGAAGAGCTGTGCTCCGAGGAAGACGAAGAGGAAGCGGAAATGAACGCCGCACAACCTATCTGCAACAACTGGACCCAGAACAACCAAAACAACATGGATATCGATTTGTACAATACAAAGACGCTCGATAGACGGCGACCCGAAATGAGGTCGCCCAGAAAGATGTCGTGTCCTGAAGGCGCCATTGGGAGGACACGACGGGACTCCGACTCCGGGCACGAGTCCTTATCTGACGATATCATTGACATACTGATCAAAGCGAGCAAGTCTCAGGCTTCGGCCGACACTGACGCTAGTCAAATCGAAAACGTTGAGGCGATACATACTCTGCAATCCATCGCCGAGTCCAACGAAACTAAAAGCGACCCGTCTGATGGCGATCCGAAGAGGTCGCAGCTCCCCCAAGGCAACTTCCTCGTCTCGGATAGCGACGATGGATCCGTGTCTTCGGGCTGCGAGACCGCGAGCACGGTCACCTCTGACACAGAGCCATCCTCGCTTCCTTCGAACTTCGCGCACGAAGAGATGCATAAAGAACTTATAGAACGGGAGGCTGAGAGCCCGGTCTTTGGGGGCACGATGAATATGGGTTACTCGAGTTCCATACACGTTTTGTGCACCGACCCTGATCATCCGAGCATGACCGGCTCAGACGAAGTGAACCATGTCCCTATAGGAGAAAAAAACGCTTTCCGACGGAGGTCTACCTATCCGCCACTGCGCGTGGATTCAATAATAAACAACTTCGATGATAAGTTTGAACCTTTGCTTGACAACTTGACAGATGTTGACAGTCTCACCTCGAGCACCGAGACTGAGGTATTTAAAACTGTCGGAGACAATGACAGCGCATGCAGCGACGAATCTGGGTATTCGGAGTTCCTTGACAGCGGTAAAGATAGTATAATAGGTAACACTATCATGGTTTAGACCAGCCCAAAACCCAAGGAGTGGGATAACAATGCACTTAAACATAGTTCTGAGATAGAAATCATGTTATTTGTACTAGATATTAGCAATGTAAATAACAGGGTAAATGTTATTATCCAGTAATGTATTATTTCGATTGTAAATATTAAGTTTTAAGTTCGTCTTAAGTTCTCAGAGATTTATTGTTGTATGTATATTTGTAGCTACTGTATAGATGGTCACAGATATGTCGTTATTTGTTCACGTCTTTGTAGAATATTTATTAACTAGATGTCTTGCTGTTTCCACTCATTTATCGATCAGCGCAATGTAGAGAAAATATTCTCGGTGAAAATAAATAATGAAAAATTTTAATCTTTGGTTTTATTTAAAGTGTTTAATCGTTTCGTTAAGATTAATTATGTACCTAAATGCTATGATAATGGTATTTTTTTACTTTATTACGAAAACGTGCAGATTAATATTGATTGATCTATTAACGAGATATGTAATCTGCAAAGAAACAAAAAACAATATTACACATTAATAAAAAGGTATCAGGTATCTATTAGAAAAAGAGTAGTAACACAAGCTTAAAAGGTAAACAAAATAACAAAATTTACCGGAGATCCCTTTGCCATAGACAACTACTAAGTTATAGATGTGAGTCGAACTGTAAATGCACTCGAGCGTAGGTTCGGAACCCAACTGAAAGCGATTCAGAGTTCTGAGAATAATAAAATAAAAAAATAAATAAATAAATATTTGTTACACTTACACCAATTAGCCTAGCCCAAACTAAGCTCTGTAAAGGCTTGTGCAATGGGATCTAGGGTAACGGATAGAAATACATATATTATACATATATAAATAATTTTTATTGAAATATATATCAACAACCATGACTAAGGTACAAATGCTCGCATTCATCACACCAACATCTGCCCCCACCGGGATTCGAACCCGGGACCTCAGAGATGGCGACACCTTGAAACCGGTGTATTATCCACTCGACTATGGAGGTCGTCAAAAATAGTTTATATAAATATCAAATTTGTGGTCTATGCGTCTACGTGGCGGAGGAGCAATAAAAACAAACATACATACATACACAAGTAACATTTTAAACTGTATAAACGCTGTACAATGAAAAATTTCAAGAGTTTAGGCTGTACAAATGACTGAATTAGGACTGTATATCCAGATATACAGTCGATGCATCTGTAAAAAGGGACCCAAATTATACAGGAGACCTATTTTTGAATTACAAATGCGACTTCGAAATCACCGATGTGACTAATAATCACCGAATTTCAATAATTCGTATTTTTGAATATCACTTATGTCCACTTTAGTCACGGATGTGATTGCATTACGAGTGCCCTCGACCACTCGTAATCAAGTCATATTTGTGGAAATGTTATCTGTTTTTTGTTTAGAGAAGATATTGACAAGAGTCTGAAGTTGATGTGTTGATTTTTCAGACTAATATATATAATATGAATGTAGCATATATATATATATATATATATATATATATATATATATATATAATCCTTGATATACCTATAATATATATATACCTGTATATTATATATATAATAAACATAATGGTTACGCCGGCAATAACCGGCAGCGGCTACATTCTGCGTGGAACCGAACTCTTACATTTGTGTGTGTACTTTATCTATGTTGGCAGCTCTGCGATCGACTTTCAAAAATTGAATGATTAGGAATCCGTGATCTCAAAGTCACCGCTGACTATTTAGTCAGCGGTGATTTCGAAGTCGCATTCGTAATTCAAAAATAGGTCTCCAGCGCAAAGTGTAGAAATAGCTGTATAACGGCAGTGAAATAGCGCAATATCTAGTAATGTTATGAAATTAAGAGAACAGAGAAGAGAAGAGAACAGAGAAGAACAGATTAAAACAGAGTTATGTCGCGTTCACTGCTTTTTGGTTTTTTTTTCTAGGATTATTAGTTTATAGATTAGTAATACTACAATAGTTAGAAAATATATTATAGTTTATTGATTATTCATAATACAATTAGTATACTGGACCTGTGATTGTAGTACGTCACCCCTAACCCAAGGTGCTGGCTGAAAATCAGCGCTTCTGTGGTTATTGTTATCACAGAAGCTTAGCTGAGACAGCAACCTGTTGGCCTCACGCAGCATGCCTACATACCATCTGTGTATCTAACCAACTATTTTTGTATGTCCATTTTTATAAATATGTGTTGTCAGTCTCTTTTGTTGCCGTGAAGGCCAATTAAATGTTTTTCTTTCTTTCTTTCTTTCTTTCAAATTCGAATACCACATTGGTACATGGCAGGTTTGACCCCGGAACTTCCGATTTAACAACGAAACCACACTCGCCTCTTAACAACGCATCATAAAATATATGATATTTTGTTCGTTACAAAACGATCAATCTATATTTAATGTATTAACAAAATAAATGCTTATTTGATGAGAATTTAATAACAATATTTCTCAATAAGCCAATTAGCATGATTCTTCTTAATAATTTCGAAATCAAAACGTTACGCCATCATATTTTGTAAGAACAACCTTTATCCATATTTGAAAAGAAACGGTCTTATGTTATAAGCATATAACATACGTTTCAAATATAAATCTCCATATTGTAAATTATGATAGAAAAGAGGTTTAAAACAGATCTTCAGAGTTTCTTATCTGTTCGATTCAAGAGTCTTCTTAATCCCAACTAATATAAATAAATGCGAAAGTAACTCTGTCTGTCTGTCTGTTACGCTTTCCCGCTTAAGCCTCGCAACCGATTGATGAAATTTGGTACAGACAATCTTTAGACTCTGAGACAGAATATAGGCTACTTTTTATTTCGAAAAAAAGGGACGAAGTTTGTATGGGATTTCTTAATTTTAAAAGATAAAACCATGTAACTTTATAATTAAGCACTTGATAAGAAATCATTAAACATTTGTTCTAGCATTTTTGAAATTTCGACCAGCTAGGGGGTGAAATAAGGGTTGAAAGTTAGTATGCAAGTTCGTCAAATATCACAAGGAACAAAAAGTCGTTTGTTCTAGCATTTTGAAATTTTTACCAGTGTTGGGGTGAAATAGGGGTTGAATTGAAGATAAGACCATGAATCAAACACTAATTTTCAAAAACTAATTTCATGCGGTCGAAGCCGCGGGCGGAAGCTAGTTTTTGAATAAGTGGAGAATTTATTTTTCTTTGTTTATGTTCTTGCAGTGGTACCCACGACGTTGTCTACATAAGATTAGTATTTCGATTAGCTTATATTATCGGGGCGTATATCTTTAGAAATTGTAGCCTATGTGTTATTGTAATATATAAGCTATATTATTGTAAAGTTTTATTAAAATCCATTCATTAGTTTGGACGTAAACGAGTAACAAACATTCATCCATACTTGCAAACTTTCGCGATGATAATATTACTAGTTAGTAGCTGCGACGTCGTTTGCGCAGGATTAATATATAAGCGAGGCGTATATCTTTATAAATTGTAGCCTATGTGTTATTGTAATGTATAAGCTACATTATTGTAAAGTTTTATTAAAATCCATTTATTAGTTTGGACGTAAACGAGTAACAAACATTCATCCATATTTGCAAACTTTCGCGTTGATAGTATTACTAGCTTGTGCCCGGGACGTCGTTTGCGCAGGATTAATATATTAGCAAGGCGTATATCTTTATAAATTGTAGCCTATGTGTTATTGTAATGTATAAGCTATGTTATTGTAAAGTTTCATTAAAATCCATTTAATAGGTTTTACGTGAAAGAGCAACAAACATTCGTCCATGCTTACAAACTTTCGCGTTTACAAAGAAACTGTGTCTAATATATGATGATAAGTGTCCTGCGCAGTAATGATGGAAACACGTATCTTTGTTGAGATTGGATCATTTGTATCAGTACAAAGATTCGAATCAGTATAGTGTTTCATTTGCATCAGTGACTCTGAATTAAATCAGAGTTGAGAGTCACTGATACAAATAATCTGATGTATGATACAAATACACTGATGTAAATATTGATTTATTTGTATCAGTGACTCTGAGTCAATCGTGTAAGCGTCGCGTATCGAATGAAACCGAGATGCAATTGAGCGATGTGATCCGAAGCGCTCCGACTCTGAACTATTTACTTTATTTTATTTTATTTATTTAGAACAACATTCAATTACATAATTCTATTACAAAAATGAGTTGATATAAAACAAGTACTTATTATGTAATCAACAACATTGTCCGCAGATATAATACATAGAAACATTAATATTTTTAAATGCCCAGCACTGAGAGACACAACAGAAATTACAAAATAAAACATGTAGTGATCGTAATCAAGTCCCTTAATGCAACCAATGTAATTTGGTATAAACTGGTTGTATGGTTGTATATTAATAGTCTTAGTTTAAGATCCCACCATTGAATCCTTTTGATATTGAAATTATCCCAAGACTAAATTACTTATCTCAATCGTGCGAGCGCCGCGTGCCGATTGAAACCGAGATCCAATTGAGCGAATGATGCATTCGAAGCGCTGTTGGAGATTTGTATCAGTGAATCACTTGGAAGAAACGAGTCACTGAGTCGTTTCTGTAAAGATTGACACATTTCTACTGCGCAGACGAAGTCGCGGGCTCCAGTTAGTTTGAAATAGCTCGCGGTTTTACGTGGAACGTCGATTTGATTTAACCGAAACACCACATGTCGCCGTTACTCTCTGAACCGGAACGACCCTCACGCCTTCTGACCATAAAATCAACTGGCGAGACGTTCTAAACAATGTTATATTGTATTTATTTATTATTTAACTTGCATAACAATAAATAGTATCTAGAGAACTGTTTGGAAAAACGACGCAGTTGTAGTGCAAATATTAAGTTAATGTGTTTATATATATACAATATATAAATACAGATAGCAATTACAATATATATGATAATAATATGTGATAATTGATTGATTTTATAAGAAATTTAAATACAGCAAAGTGGCGATTCAGAAACAGAACTTATTATCTGTAGATAGGTCAATTCTGTGCATGAAATATATTCCCAAAATAACTCTCAGGAGGTGGTTAGGGATCGATACTGATGCTAAAATTGCAATCAGTAAATTTTTGTTGTCTTTTTTATTTTTTTTTATTGCTAAAGTTGGCAAACAAGCAGGCTGCCCACCTGATGGTAAGTGGTAACAGTCGCCTATAGTACATGTGATTCCCACGAGATTCGCAGCAAATCTGCAAACCTCATAAGAACCACAGTGTACGTTGCCAACTTGTGACATAAGATGTAAAGTCACAGTACCCAGTAATTTCACTGCCTATCTTACCCTTCACGCCGGAACACAGCAAAGCGAACCCTGCTGTTTGGCGGCGGAAATAGGTAAGACGGAGGTACCCATGCAGACGACCCTGGTACAGTCTGTATAACCGTTATAGACACAAAAAATACTAGACGGATTTTAACGAAACTTGGTTCAATTATTTTTCATACTCCTGGGCTAGTTATAGTCTAATTTTCATCACACTACAATCAATAGTGGCAGAGCAGTGAAGGAAAATGTTGGGAAAACGGGAGAGGTTACTCCATTTTTTAAGCTTCCGTCGCGAATGCAACCTTAATGGTTAAAGCTACACAGCAATCATGTATGACGGAAATGTTCCAGCCAATTGCTACTGCTGTACAGCGAGCCAAGCAGTTCTTTCCAGGACGTTGTAACTTAACTGCACGGCGACTTTGGCCGTGACTGCAAACGAATAACTTGAGCAAAATCAAAATCAAAATAATCTTCATCTAAGGTCTATGTTGAATAGACCTTTACAGGCACTTATTGACGTCAAAACAAACAAAAAAAAGCTTAAAAAAACCTTGTCTGTACGTACAAACAAGGAAAAAAAATATTGACTCTAGTGTTGCCCAAATGCAAGAACAAGACGAGACTTAGCCAGTCTTGGTCTTGGTCTTGCGCCAATACACCTGGTCTTGGTCTTGGTCTTGGTCTTGCGCTCCCAGTCTTGGTCTTGGTCTTGCAGCAAGAGTCTTGCAAGTCTTGCAATTACCTATTAGTCTATTACTATTTATTAAAGTTTACTTTAAATCTTAGAAAAACGTACCTATTAGAATTGGACCATTGTGAGCTTGAATTAACATAGCCATAGTAAAGATCAAGCAGATTAATAAATAACTGAAGATTTGATAACAAATTCGAAAAATCAACTGACCTTTATGTCGTTTTCCATGGAAGTAACTGTTTCTTAATAAACATTTATGATTTATAAGCTTACATTTGCTAAAACATGTAAAAAAACAAATTAATTACAATAACTTGACTGTATTTTAAAGAACAATACTTATCTGTCTAGAAAGAGATTGAACCCTCAACTTATAAGAAATTTACTAAAAGAGTTTTACGATTTATCATTTATTTGAATAAAAAATAAAATACAACACAAATCAACAGCTTTATCATTAGGTTATGAATCTTTATATAAATTTTTTTGACCAAGAATTAATACAAAGTAACCATCTGGCTGACTCATCACTTAACCTATTTCTATGTTTTCTAATTACTAATGATGCTTTAGAAAATAACCTCTCAGCAGGTACTGAAGTTGCAGGTATTGAGAGAAAATCACGGGCCATTTTCGATAAAATCGGATACTCTGTCTCATGCGTCCTCCACCAATCTAAAATGTCTTCCGAGCTGGCAGTTCTTGGTTTTCTCAGGTACTCCTCCAACTCGTCTATCACTAAGCCTTGAAGACAAGATCCAGATGACGTTGAGGGACATTCATAGAGTTTATCAAAGTCTATTACGTCTTCATCTTCATCACATACTTTATTTTCTTTTTCTGGTAATTCCAGAGATTTGTTCAGTGAGTGTAGACTTTTATATTCTTCATAAAGTTCATTGAACTTGCGCAGACTTTCTGTTTTAAGTTGCTTCCCCCACATTGTCAGGTCAAAAGTCTGAGCCTTATGCCTTGGGTCTAAAATTTTATTTCGCTATGTTTATGGTATTAGTCGTAATGCGCATAGGTCCAGTTTTTCATATTCTTTGATACAGTTTTTTGCGTCTCATAGAATTCCTAAGCGTACCTACCTATACACCGAACTGTTACACCTAACTACTCAGTGAAATAGCGCTAAGTCCTAGCTGCAAGACGCAAGAGTCTTGCAGGCTATGTCTTGTTCTTGCTCAAGTCTTGCACGGTCAGTCTTGGTCTTGGTCTTGCTAAAAATACGCGATCTTGTTCTTGGTCTTGGTCTTGCAAAAACGCAAGAACAAGACCAAGACTGCAAGACCAAGACTGAATTTGGGCAACACTAATTGACTCTACACCTGTTTCCGATTGGGAGAGCCTTTTCGAGAAGAACAGGCAAGAAACTCTGAAGGTCTTTTTTTTTATTTCCTCTTTTCAATGTTAATAATTATAATAATATAATAATACAATATAAGATAAGAGCGATCCGTGTATCGTGAATTCTGTATTGAAACTGCATGAAATTAAATAATTTTTATATTGAAACTGCAGATCTGTCGACAAGGATCGCTAAAAGGTGCGATGAATTTTCTTCGAAGATTGCCTCGCGATGTTTTCTTTCACCATCGGAGTTTCAGATATATGAAATTCAATAAACGAAAAACATATTGGTACATGACAGAATCGACCCCTCGAATCGTTCAATTCGTTATAAGGTAGGGCTTAGGGAAGTTCTTTCTTCGATTAACCTTCGTTTCTGTACTTTATAGTAGGGGAGCCCAAGCGGGGATTTTTGAAGTGACTCGAGCGTGTCAGAAAATTATACAGGGAGAATCCTTGCACCCGTTAAAATATCTCTAACAAGTATGAACCCTTCATATGATGGGGTGAATTGACGGGAACCCGCTTCACCTTTGCACTACGATTCTACTAACATCGCCCTATGAAAACTGTCAGATTATTAGTTCTTTGTAATGCCAATAGTGTATCCTTCAAAAATTAAACTCGCTTGAGTATTTTAAGGTGACGTTTTTTTTACAACTTCGAGACTCTCTTGTTTCTTAATGTCACACACAAATTTTCAGATTATTGAGGTATACAAACTTCTCAATGTAATTAATCAACTTTCTCTTAATCTGACGCAAAAATTGATTTTTTTTTACTAATCAGACGGGTTCCCCTCAACACACCCCATATGGAAGTTTCATATTTGGTAGAGGTACATTAAGGGATGCAAGGATTCTCCCTATATAATTTTCTGACACGCTTGAGTCACTTCAATAATCCCCGCTTGGGCTCCCCTACTATTAGAGATGGAATAGCAAATCGGTAAAAAGAAAATTGATAATTTCTAAAATTAAACATTCTCCAAAATTTTGACGGTAGTTAAGGAACTAGTTTCTAGAATGTAAGAAAGTACTTCCTCGAATAGAAAAGAAACGACAAGAAAACGTAAATAAAGGACATCGATTTGGTTGGTTATTGATTGTTAATTATTACATAATAATTAATAATCAATAACCCTTCAATATTGTAGAAAAATTAAATCGTTCGATAAAACTCTTTAAAATCCTCCAGAATATTACAGTGGTCTTAGCGTATTAGTCAGATGTTGTGGTTCGGTTGTCGTGGCAACGACCTGCTTCGACTCCCGGTCGCGGCCTGAGGCAGATCGATCGCTTGGCAATAGAGGATGGAATTTCTGAATAATAAATTGACAATCAATCTGTTTTTAATTAGTTCAATAACTTTGATATAGCATTACTAAAAATATGAACCAACGACGTAGAATGATAAATTTAATACTAACTAACCAGACTTATCAGATAGTGGGTTTCTTAAACATGTACTTACAATAAAGACTTATTGTAAGTACATGTTTAAGAAACCCAGAAGAACTCTTTAGCCTTATCCCTCCCTCTCCTTTCCTTTATAGAAACACACGTAAGGGTCTTCGGAGCCATCCGTACACTACGTCCCCCATTCCACACCGCACTAAGAAATTCCAAGATTCCTTCTTCTGCCGTACTTCCCGCACTTGGAATTCTCTGCCTGCGTATGTGTTTCCTACATCCTACAACATGGGTTCCTTCAAAAGAGGCGTGAAAAGGCATCTTTTGGGCCGGCAGGGATAGGGCAGGTAGGAGAGTGGAGTAAAGTCACTATCCTATCTGTCATCTCATTTGGGCCTCTCTCACCGCTTAACATCAGGCGGGAGGAGGTCATCTGCCGCGCCTAGAATATAAAAAAAAAAAAAATCTAGACGAACATACTTGGAACAAATACGTGATACACTGAAGTAATGTCAGGTCAATAATACCCGTAATAGACGAGTAATAATGTAAAAAAGAAAAAAAATCAGACATACTCCATCTAAAAAACAAAATTAAAACAAAAATTTATTCTTCAATTGCGATTTTTACAATAAATTTCACTTTAAAAATGTTACGGCATTGATTCACAAGTCTATGGCGGGGGTACTGGAAAAAACCAGTAAGGGCTATTTTTAGGGTTCCGTAGCCGAATGGCAATAAACGGAAGCCTTATGGATTCGTCATGTCTGTCCGTCCGTATGCCATTGCCCCTTTTTTCCGTAACTGTAAGAGCTATACTGTGGGAAGTTGGTAAGTAAATGTATTCGGTGAACCGCATTAAGATTTTTATACAAAAACCGAAAAAAAACAATACATTTTTCGGTTTCCCCATACTTAGAATTGAAACTCTTTTTTCTTTTCATCACGTGTGGAGTATCTATGGATATATCTATGGATAGGTCTTCAAAAATGATATTGAGGTTTCTAATAAAAAAAATCTAAATTGAATTCTAGTTTGCCCGAGAGACGCTTCCAAAGTGGAAAATGTGTGTTTTACAGAGTCGTCAATGAGAAGCTGGCCTCAGATAAATAGTCGGAACCCAATTTCCTTTACAAGTTTAAACAAGTTCACAGTATAGCTACAAAAGCTATAGTTTCACTGTGCTAACTTGAGTAATAACCAAATATTGTTGACCTACGTAAACATATTTTACTTATGTTGTTAAATGTCAAGCTTTACTGGAGACAGGGGACGGTGATACCATGCTGCCGCAATACAGTTTTTACTAGTGCGGAGGTAGTTGTCACTTCTGCTGTTATCGGTATTAGTACGAACGTTGCAATGTACCCACAACCTATAAATATATTATAATTAAGTAAGTACGTACTTGTAACAGCCTAGGAATTGTTATTGGCAAATAAATCATTTCATTTCATTGTGTTATTGGTATAAAATTTTTGGCAACGTAACTATTAAGTTATTAAAATTAAACCCAAGCATTGTTATAATTTATATTATACATATACACGGCATTCTTAATATAGGTATGTTTTCAAATTATATTTTTATTAATTGTATTTCCTATATTATGTAATGGAAAGTGACTTCATGAATTATCCATATTGAAGTCATTTTCCAAATTGACGACTCTGTATCTATTTAATACAGGGAGAAAAACCAGCCCTTGCTGAATTTTATGCCGGTTCTTCTCAGTACTACGGCGGGAGACCTTCTCCCGCCGTAGATTTGCGAACCAATGGCGTAGCTTTTCGACATTCACAAGTAATGCTTCTAACAGCCTAGACTGAATAAATGATTTTGAATTGAATTGAATTAATTGTCCTTATAGTTATAACCCTTTTTTCATGTGTGTATTTTTAACAAGCAATTTAAATCTGTGAAAAGACAAATCTTTGACACTTTGTGGAACTTTGTTGTAAAAGTCTATGCATTTCCCTATGAAAGAGCCTTTATTAGTTTTTGGCAGTCTGTTTATTGAAACGGCAAACTGATTTTCATTTCTCGTGTTTAATTGATGATATGATTGGACAAATTAAAATTTAATTAATATATATTCAAGTTATCATAGCATCAGTTTTTTTTTTCCATTGCGGTGTGACTTACTTTCCTCGAAAGGGTGCAAGGGATTTCAAACTAGACCTGATGCGAACAGAGGTCACTTCTCCAATTCATTTCGTTGCCATCCAACTGACGACTGACGACAATATGATGGTAGATGGCCCAAGATCCTTCTTTATGCTTTACCCCCCATGCAACAGTGAATGATAAATCCGCAAGCGTACACTAGCACTAACACCAGTCCATATTGGCAGAGGACACGCAGACCGCGACATGTCCTAAGCGACCTCCCTAATCAATTAACGCAGGACCTTCTAGACCTAGGGCGGCGGTGTCTGAGCCGTCGCCTCCCTTGTCTCCCCCTATTCGGCAGCCTTCTGCTTCGCCACGAGTAGGTTCCCGCGGGTCGCCGGCGGGCGCGAGGAAGTCGCGACCGCTACGGCGACCCGGGATGGACCACGCCCCTTCCGTGGCCGGGGGGCGTCGTCGGTGGAGGGGACCGGGGGAGGTGGTAGCTTCCCCCGAGAAGGGCTCCCCTCTAGAGAGGGGAGCGGAGGCTGGGGGTTCCCGGAAGTGGCCTTTGTGTTCCCGGGGGCTCCCTACATGCCTGAGGAAGGCCATCCCTGAGGTTTTTAGTGGGTAGGCCTCCCCCTTCTGGGGAGGAGAGCCCCACATAACCCCGGCTCGCCACAGCCGGGGTATGCAATTTAATGCATTTTCCTCAGGGGAAAAAAAAAAAAAAAAAAAAAAAAGGTTCCCAATCAATACAGGCCGGTCCCACTTTGGAGAACCGCGCCTCTTCTAGCGCTTATGCCCTCTCCATGGGGCAGTGCTAACCGTGCCTCTCCTGAGGTGTGGCCCCCTTCCATATAAGCCAGTAGAGTCATTAGGACCAAAGGCTGAGTTTAGTCGGTAGGTCTGTGTGGTCGAGCCGCCTCTATTCACCAGGAGTCCGACATAATCAACGCATCTCTGCTTGCCTGTTGCGTTGGTATCCATGACGGATTCTCAGCCTCCTCTCCTGAGGAAAAAAAAAACTTGCACTAGCGAATGCTAACGTATAGTCTACGTATAAAGCGTAGCCTCCTCTGTTGTTTAAATCTTGTCGACACCGACTATTCATGCTATCAGATCCTGTCTCCTGCATTTGCTGTACCGGCCAGGGTCCATGAAGTGCATGATCGGTTGGTAATGGGTAAATTTATCATTGTACTAGCGGACCCGACAGACTTCGTCCTGTCAAAAAGATTTGTACAGTGGCAGTTTTTTGTTCTTAATTATTTTATAGAGAATGTCGCATAGCCAACCAAATCGCAAAAAAAGTCTAAATGACCTATTACATTTTGTGGCTATTCAATTTTGGAACGTGACATTAAATCCTCCAACGATGTATTCTGTGCTCCAACGCACGCACGCACACTGTTTTGATAGATATGATTGAATTTCAACTATATGTGGCGTTAATAAAGCGCAAATTGACTCTTTGATGTTAGGAACACACCTTCATTGTTTATACAATAACAATAAAGCTCAATTCGACTGCACGTTTTAGTTAGAAAACGTTTGCATGGGAAAATAAAAGGGCTGTTTTTAGGGTATTTCCGATAATTATTCGAATTTTCCTCATTGTAAAAACCCTCCTTGAACTTCAACGAACATTAACAAAAAAGAATTGGCCAATTTGGTCCAGGCGTTGTTGAGTTATGAGCTTACCAACACATTTTGCGATTCATTTTTATATACAAGATAAAGCAAAATTAATGAGTTGCCTGCTTCTTCGTTTATATAGTCATTATATTAGGTAGTAGGAAAAAGTTCGTCGAAAAAAAAATCGAAGATTCTTTTCTTTCCTGCAACAATCTCGAAATTCCAAAATATACAGTAACATTCTAGAACTATCTCGGTGCTTTCATACGAGGCCTATATATATTGCGCCCAATGCGTTTTTTCCGTAGTTATGGAGATCAATCAATCTTCCAAGACAACGCACGACCGAAGACTCAAGACTCAGACTCAAGACGAAGACTCAAATAAAATTAAAGGTACTCAGTTGGGAAACCGTACCACATCCCCCTTATTCACACAACTTGGCACCTTCAGAATATCACGTATTCAAGCATTTAAAACATTTTATAAGTAAAAAATATTTAAAGAGTTATAATCTGAAAACAGAAGTGACTAAGTTTTTTGATTCTAAACTTCCAGAGTTTTGGGCCAGAGGTATCAGCGATCTTCCTAATAGATGGAGCACTGTTATTAGTTCTGACCGCGATTATATTGTAAATTAAAACTAAACTTTAATAAAGTAAATTAATACAAAACATTTTTGTTCCTAATTTTTCGACTAACTTTTCCTTTCCCAATCAGAGAGTACGGCGTGTCATTACCGAACGAAGTTTCGAAGTTTCTTACTAAACACTCTTTTGAGAATGTTAACTATATCTGCCTAGTAATTAAGCAATGTTGTAGCCACCGATGGGCATCGAACTGTGAGCTGCACCGTTCTTCGTCATGTGTCATAAAGTCATTAGTTTACTGCATCTGGATTGCATCGTGTGTGGGGTAAGAAGTGATTAAAGATGTTAACGTTATTGACTAGATGTTGTGATTTTTTTTAATGACAAAGCAAGCTTCAATTGCCAAAGGGAAAGCTTTCATATCGCATGCATATACATATGTATGTATATATATTACTTCGACGACCTCCATAGTCGAGTTGATAGTACACCGGTTTCAAGGTGTCGCCATCTCTGAGGTCCCGGGTTCGAGTCCCGGTGGGGGTAGATGTTTGTGTGATGAATGCGAGCATTTGTACCTTAGTCATGGTTGTTGATATATATTTCTATAAAAATTATTTATATATCAATACATAGTATAAAACAAAGTCTCTTTCGCTGTATGTCCGTATGTATGCTTAGATCTTTAAAACTACGCAACGGATTTTGACGCGGTTTTTTTTAATAGATAGATTGATTCTTAAGGAAGGTTTATATGTATAATACATGTATAATATGGTCGAGAAACACTGATAAAGTACATGGCACAGCTATGCTATATATGGCGAGCGGCAATCGACTCCCAATTTTCGTTAGTATTTTTATCCTTGACGAGCTGATCACGAATATACAAGTTATAGAAAAGTTAACGCCAAAATTCGCCGCTAGAGAACCGCTAGAGAAACTATCGAAAAGGAGATGTCCTCTTATTACAAGGAGGTTGGTTTATTGTGATCAGCGTTAACTAACAAACACCAAACTACATTAAATTGAAAGCCCAAAAAATATGAAGTATGTAACAAATAAAAGAAATATTTTTACCACCCCCAATTATTTTTAAATAAATAAAACATGTTTTTAAGAAATATTTCATTATGGCAACACCTTAATGATGTTTTTATTATCTGTGACTACCGGTATCTTACTCTATGTTTGATATTTTCCGTTGAGTAATGACATTGACAGCAGGTGCCTGATTTGTCAGTTGATTTTTTATTAATATATTTTTCTGGCTCTAGATAACATACATTAAGTAACATAGCAGTCCCTATATTATGTTAGTTAAAAACTTCTCAAAATTAGAAATATTCGGTTCATTAAAGCAATTATGTATGTATTTAGATTTTTAAAAGGCTTGTTGATAATTTTTTTTAAGCAATGTGTAATTATTGCATTAAAGATATTTCATTTTTTATTACACTAGAATACGAATTATTAAAAATCGGGGGTCTTGAAAATAACATGACTTACGGCGATTACTTTCTTTTAGCTTTTAGCCTTCTATTCAAATATATCAAATTTACCCGAGTTAGTTATTATAAACCAATATGGGACATCTCCTTTGGTGTCGATCGCCGCTCGCCAAACTGTGCCATGTACTTTAGAGGTTTCTAATGTGATGTCGTAAATAATTACATTTATTTCTGTATTTTTTCTGTTGTGTTTTTCGTATAAGTATTGCACCCGCTATTGCTAGTAAGCTATGTTTACATAGTATACTCGTAAAAAAAAATCGTATCCCGATGTCTATATGTATGTATGTAGCTATGTAGGTATGCTTAAATCTTTAAAACTACGCAACAGATTTTAATGCGGTTTTCTTTAATAAATAGGTATATTTAAGAGGAAGGTTTATATGTATAAAACATGCACAATGTGGTAGTGGAACACTGACAATTTTTAAGATTTCTAATGTGATGTCGTAAATCAACTCACTTTTTTGCGCTTATATTGCAAACGCTGGCCAAACCCTACGAGATTTTTTTTTTTTTTTTTTTTTTTTAATTTTTGTTACACTTACACCAATTAGCCTAGCCCAAACTAAGCTCTATAAGGCTTGTGCAATGGGATCTAGGGTAACGGATAGACATACATATATTATACATATATAAATAATTTTTATTGAAATATATATCAACAACCATGACTAAGGTACAAATGCTCGCATTCATCACACAAACATCTGCCCCCACCGGGATTCGAACCCGGGACCTCAGAGATGGCGACACCTTGAAACCGGTGTATTATCCACTCGACTATGGAGGTCGTCAAGATTGGTCAAAATGATGTACTACAGTATTGTACAACTTACAAAAGTCCACAAAAAAGTCCGCGATGGTATATGTCTATCTCTCAAGAATAACCCACAATAACCGCTTTTTATCTTTTACTTTTTACTAGAAATAATGGCTTATTTACGAAGCCATTTTAAGTATGTATAACATTAATTCTTATCCAAATTAACATGTTAGTAAGCTTGGACATTAAACCTAGATTGAATTTGTCTTTTACATCATGTAATTTCGATCAGTACTTTAGAAGGTATCAAACGTACAAACTTACGCTAAATCTAGGTAACTATTCAGATTAGCACGCCATCCGTGCGAAGCCGGGGCGGGTCGCTAGTATATTTATAAAGTTTCATTAAAATCCATGATGTAAAAGACAACGATATGTCTAACTTCAAACGAGGCTTAAAAAGAGTATTTCTCTCCAGGTAGGCAGCGGCTCAGCTGTGCCCCTGGCACTTAGGCCAGTCATTAAAGCCTGAAAATTTTACTGTTTTTTAATAATAAACAATGTTCCGTACATTGCAAACACTGCAAAATTAATACACGTTACAAAACAATGAGAACAACCTAATTCCAAATTTGCAGCGTGTTACTATTTTTTTACCATATTCCTTGTAGATTAGTATTTTTTTTCAAAATAATTGTGCTTTTGTATAAAATAGGCATCATAAAATAGGCACTTTTAGCTAATTATTGCACTATCTGACACAAACGTCAAATTATTATTTACATTGACCTCTGTTAGTTGATAACAGATAAGAATTAAATGTTTAGGTTAATATATGTATAGACGGGATGATTATAAAATGTTTAGTTCTTAATTTTTTATTGTTTAGTACAAATTTATTTAGTAGTAATAATTAAATAAAGTCCTAATATTCTGTTTTCTTTTATGTTGCCATTTCTTCGATTATAAAACATAATAAGTGTATGACAATGTGCTTATTAAATTTGGTATCGCTTCTGCGGTGAAAACTCTTTGATACAAACTCTTTGATACGTCATGCTTCACTGCGCTCGGCAAAACGTCATAAGTAAGCGGCGGTTACGACGTTTTCGTTGAACGAAATCTATACTTCGACAAGCGATCCAGCAGTTGTCTTTTTTCTATGGTCAGACGAGGTCACATAGATTTAGCAATCTAGCTGATTATAGTTCTAACATTCACCAGTATTTGAACACACTTTTTCCTTTAGTGTTCTTGTCAATCGGTAGAATATATTATGTCAATGTTATTATATTAAAAACTTTGTATTGATATTTGTTCCAGTGTGGTGTGGATAATTTGTTAATTAAGTAAGATAAACGTAACTGAATTGAGGCGTAATTAAAATAAACTAACATATTATGCTGCTTTATTCGAATTCCGGTCTTTGTTAATTAACTGTGAATCCTTGAAATAATTGTGTTTTTTTTATTTATGCCTAGCAGACCCAGCCACGCGTTGCTGTGGCTCAGTAATCATGATACATTGAATGAATTTTTTATCGAAATGAATCATTTTTTTACTAATTCTTTGGTACAAACAAGTTGATATTTTCAAAATAGATACATTCATATCGAATTATTATATTTCAATTTTAAATTATTAAAATTAAAAATTATCTAAGTAGGTAATACTTTGTGTACAATATTCCTGGCTTTTGCTGTCTTTCGCTAACACAAAGAGAATTGATGGTTTGCCTACACGTAAGCAGGCAACATATAGTACTTAACTAAATATGTATTTTCGAAATCCAAACCGCAAATAGACATTGTTTGGGTTTGAGATTTATTTATGGTCATTGAATTTTATTTTATTATTTATAATATTAAAAATGTTCAAACTGCACATCGCACAATATGTTATTTAACAGTGCAAACATGATTCCGTAAAATGTTTTGTTCAATAGGCTATTTGACAATGCGAAAAATAAACTGTCAATTACTGTTAACAGTATAAATTAAGAGTTAAAAATGATTATTTATTAACGTAAGTTGAAAATAATGATTAATTTATTTTAAAACCCGTAAATAAAAATTGCATTTTTTAAACGTTTGGCACGTGACACAAAACGCTCCTGATTGGTCGAATTTATCATGACGTCACTTGCTTGTAAACTTCGTTTGCCTACTTGTGTTGCGCATAGTTGTGGTAGATTATCCGTTATATTAAGATTTTCTTCATTATGCATTGTTTTTTTTTTGTTTATTTGCACTATTTTACAAGTACTTTCAACCATGGACAACGATTTTGTAAAAGCAGACAGCAGAAACCTGCCACAAGTCGACGCAATCATGGTCGGATTATTTTTCAAAAATAATTCTGACTTTTATGCTTCGGAGCTAAAAAATGTAAAAACAGCAAAGTAAGTATAATTACACTTTACTGGTAACTTAAATTATATCATAAGAAAGTGAAATAATGATGAACTTCCACAAGAACTTATATAGGTTATAAATAATTAAGTTTGTTTGGCACAATTTCGTGAACATAAACGATAATTTGTTCACGTTACGTCGGTTATTGAATGTCTTCACATTGTTTAACAAGTTCCATTCTTTGCCGTTTGACAAATGCAGATCGGGAAGTACCAGCATCACACATTCTTTTAATGCGATCTGGCTGGCAATGAAATTTAAAAGGCAGAACTTTATATTTTAAAATTATATTCTGACTGAAACCCATTTTGTACTGATAGTAATTTGCCATGTCATTTTCCATCTGTAACGAACAAACAAGTTTTATTCGGGATCTTTTAGTGTACTGCTTATTGAAATCATAGGACTCTGTAGCTACAAATTTTAACAAATATTATGGAAAACAGCGGAAATATGCGAAGTTAGTTGCAAGAGACATTCTGTTAAAAACATTAGAGGTATTATAACCTCAAATCAATAACGAAAATGTTAACATTCTGAATGTAATTAATTATTACAAAATATAAATATTATGTTTACTTACATCGAAATGGTCTTCACAAAAGAAAATATTTGTACTATTCGCTATGTCATTATGATCCCTCCGAGAAAGTAGCAACCACTTTCGGCGCACTTCGATATTCTTTGGAATACTTACAAATAATTTTTCCGGAGTTTTTAACGACGTATTTGTACATTTTGGAACTGCACACAATTTGTAACTCATTTTGTTACATAAATCACTGATAAAAAGTAAATCCAATCGCTCTTTCGTTTTTTGTTTACAACAAACAAATATATATGCCAGTTGTCACAGATCAGAGGGGCGATCGCACTAATAAATCGCAAGCGAAACGCAACCGAACCGTTCGGCTTAACCAATCCGAACGCCACAATATCACGTCATCTTTTCGATGACGTGATATTCTAGCTCTCGGATTGGTTGAGTGGAACGATTTGGTTTCGTTTCAGCTGCGATTTGTTAGTGCGATTGCCCCCCAGAATACAGGCAAGTGACGTAACCGACCTCATTGCAGCGCCATATTGTCAAAGTAGCGTTTTGGCACACTATTTAAGTATTTCATTTTTAATTCGATGTTTTTCAGCTAATATATACGAGAATTCAAAATCACAACTTTTACTGGGTTCCTTAGACTCTACTGCATAATATAAAATGGATTTTAAAAACCTGTCAAATAGCCTATTACGACATTACTTGCTTCCTGGCTGCGGCTACGCTCGCACTTTACCGAAATTTAAAAAAAAATGATGTCCTATTTCCCTGCGGTAAAAAAACTTATCAACTTTCAACAAAATCAGTCGAATAGTTTCTGAACATATTCAAACAAAATCGTTTTTCCTCTATTTTTATATAATAGATAGATTTATACTTCTGACTTTGAAATTGACGTACTGTCCATACAATTTTTCATCCCCTATTCCAACACCTTACAACATATTTTTGTCCATTAAAAAGTATGATAAAGCTCCATAATACTAGTAATTCGTTTTTGGAAAAAACATGTTTTGTGTATCGTAATTACGAAAAGACAGAAAACATTCGTCATCATAAATAAAGAAGTAAAGCGCCATCTATTGAAATGTTGTAAAACTACGACTACGCTTAAAAGCAAGTTTCGAGTATTCATGGAGCACAAGGCAAACCGTTACGTTGCTTGTGCTAGTCTAGTCCTTATCAAAGTTCAAAAATATTGCGATAGATGGCAGCATCATTCTGTTGATGTAGAAAATAAATTACGTTTGGAGTTGATGCAATTATGAAAGACATTAATTTGCGGAAATAACTCACAAAGACACTATACTTTTTAGCTGGCACCCGCTATTTCTGCGCAGGATTAGTATTTGGAGTAACTTATATTAACGCAGCGTATATCTTTTTTTGTATCGTAGACCTTATGCCATGCTTTTTGGTATTCCGTAGACCCCTGTACTTACCTGATATTGAATGCCTACATTTTATAAACATTTATATATTTTTTATACTTCATAGGTACTTTCATAAATTATATATCTTTAATATTAGAAGATAGTATAATATTAGTAAAGATACTATCAATGTATGTTGAGATCCATTATCGTGGACCGTCGTTTTCATTTCATGAACCCCCAAATTTTTGTTTGCAGGAGCAAGGGAAACAAAAATAAAAACAGATAAACAGATTATACGGAAAATACGAGATGGAAAGAGACGGCGAGGAATTTGTAAATTACATCATAAGTAAGTGAATTCAAAAAAATCCCATAAAAAGTATTAATATGAATCACGAGATATTGCTAGCAATTTCCGTTTTTTTCCTCAGGAGAGGAAGGCTGAGAATCCATCACGCAAGGAGCACGAAACGTGCCCAGGAGACCTATTTTTGAATTACGAATGCGATTTCGAAATCACGATTTCGACTTTGAGATCACGGATTCCTAAACATCCAATTTTTGAAAGTCGATCGCAGAGCTGCCAACATAGATAAAGTACACACATAAATGTAAGAGTTCGGTTCCACGCAGAATGTAGTCGCTGCCGGTTATTGCCGGCTTAACCATTGCGGCTATTACATACATATATGCTACATTCATATATATATATGTATATATATACACACATATATATAGACTGAAAAATCAACACATCAACTTCAGACTTGTCAATATGTTCTCCAAGCAAAACACAGATAACATTTCCATAAGTATGACTTGACTACGAGTGGGTGAGGGCGCTCGTAATGAAATCACACCTGTGACTAAGGTAGTCACATCAGTGATATTCAAAAATAACAATAGGCTTGTATCCACTATGAACAAATCTGATGCATTAGGTTGCATAACTATTAAGATGATCATTTAATTATGAAAAAACAAAGTTTTATAAAATAATAACTTTTGATTATTTATATTTTTATAAAATAAAATTGCACTAAATAAGCCATAAGCCACGTGACAGCAAACACCAATTAAAAAGTGTTACGTCACGCCGTGCGAAACGTCAAAGTCGAAATGTCATTCCCAAGTGTCTTGTGGAAGTGCGAAAAAGAATGGGCATCATTCCTTCTCGCGAGTGTCAGCCACTGTTTACGTATCTGCTGATTGTTTGGCACGTATATAAATAATTTTCTTGGTGTTTTTATACTTGTGCTCGTACACTGGGGCACTATGCAGTACTTGTAATACGATGAATCCATTTTTTATTAAAATAACTTCACAATACCGAATATTCCGATACTAAAACAGCTGTGTTTTGCACGGCGTGACGTCATTCAAGACGCCATGAGCGCCATGAGCGTTTTTGATGACTAATATCAAATATTTAATTAAATGCTAAATTATTCTTATAAATAAGCATTTTTTTTTCAAAAATAATAATTATTTTTTATAGAATAGGCATCAAGGTATATTAGTATCTAACTACTGAAATTTAGGCAACAAGCCTATTATTGAAAATCGGTGATTATTAGTCACATCGGTGATTTCGAAGTCGCATTCGTAATTCAAAAATAGGTCTCCAGGATACCCAACGGGAAGTGTCACGGAGGTTGTGTCGGACTGCACGCGACCGGAACGGTCCAGCCACGTGACCTACCGACTAAACTCAGCCTGTGCCTAAGTTCTAAGAACCATACAGGCAAATCGTAAAGGCGACCGCCCCTCAGGAGAGGGGCAATACAGAAGTGTTGTAATGTAATAATTCTCTTACTCACCAACTAGATATATAAAGAAAACACAAATAATACAAAATAACAAAATTACTGATTTAATTATCAACTTTAACACTTTAAATATTATTTTTTTTTAATAACAGTAAATTAAAAATTAAAATAACCAATTAAAATAAATAACTTTATTATATATACTTAAAATAACAAATTTTGATGAGTAGACACAAGGGCAGGTTGGTTCTGGTGCTGTTTGACCAATCTCGGCAAGGATATTTAACAACAATAGTTGATCAGGGTATTGAAATAAACTATTTATTATGGTAATTCTAAAAGCTAAGAAATAACATGTATTCTAATGCTAAATTCCCATCCCCCGGTGGTTAGTACTGAATACCTTCCTTGAGACTGGGTCCAGACACTCTTCTTTTAATAGATTGCAGTTATTCTCCTTAAGGTTTATATAATTTTCTCCAAGGATATTGTGTTTTATATATTTTCCTTACATAAATTTGTAGGGCCGGGATAACAACCTCCCGGTACCTTTTTGCCCTGTTACATATCATAAAATGCTACATTATCATAGTCATGGACTCACTGTGGGTGGTCTATGCGGTTCAGAAGGAACCCATATACCTTATTGTTCTTCATACAATTAAATCTGACAACTAGGTTACAAAGAAAAATATCAAACATGAGCTATTGAACATTCATCAAATTATGGTACATTTACATTTTAAAAGAACAAGAATTTACATTATTAATATTATTATGATTAAATACAAACACCAATTACCTCAAATACATGAGATTAGCAGCTGAGCAACTAATTTCAGCATGATTTTGTATGGGTGGTTAAGCCTACCCGCTCAAAACAAATATCAATAATTATTTGTGAAAATCATTACTATTGGGAACAAATTGAAATTAAAGAGATTAAAGAGATAAATGCAACTATTACTGACCTTTTTATCGGGCTTTCAATATGTAAATATTTTAGTTTATTATTTTTTCCTAAGTGCCGGTGGCAACTAGGTTAAATTATGTGTTCCAACAGATATGGATAATTTTATGGGAAGTAAAATACTCCTGAAATTTGTGATCCTGACACCACTTTCAGTAACTTTTATACGATTTTTAGATCACGAAATATGCGTGAGATTTTTACAATAGATCGATTCCCAATTCCCAGATTTCAGATCTCCAAGTCACAGATTAGTATACCATTACAGATTGCTTACCACCGATGAGGCACAGATTATATAGACGATGTATAGTATGTGATGTTTGTTATTAAATGGAACTAGGATGGTGTGGAAACTATGTCGATCCGCCACAAATAAAGGAAAGGAAGAATCGATCTTCCTAAATTTAAGTTTAAACCTAAACGATATTTTTGTAATCGGCAGTGCAAATAATTTGTTGTTAATTAGTATCCGGTATATAATCTGTGGGCAGTTAATAATCTACGACACTGTTTTTAATCTATGAATTCCGGAATGATGTTTCAGTATTATTGATAAAGAACCTATCTTTGTAGACGACGCTTGGCTAGATTTGGTTGCCTAATTTGCCCATAGATAATGGTGTTAGGATCATGATAAGCGGCCCACACTATAGAACTGTCAATGTCAATGTAACAATTCGACGTAAACATAACCAATGCAAGATACAATTGTAAAAGTGATTTTAATCAATATGAATAAAAAAAAAGTGTCTTTAATAGTACTTAAAATCAGTGAAAAAAAAAAGTGTTACAGTGTGTTACGTATTATGATTCTGTTGGTTGCCATTTTTATAATGCCAATTCGTGATTGATTTTACGAACATTTACATACAACAGTCAAATAGCAGAATTGCAAAATTAAATCCAATCGCTTTTATCACTTAAGAAATCATTAACCTTAGAATACGTTTTTTAGGGTCCTTTCTCCAAAAAGCAAATAACAGAACCCTTATGAATTATACTCTTGAAGGAAATATAGTTCCTTTATTACACAGTAGGTATTGACAACTCAAATGTTGTCAACCCCTTTTAAACCACCTCTTGATTGTTATAACAAAAACAGGGACTAATATTTAATTTCTAAAGGAATTCAAAAGTTTTTTATGATGATATACAGTGGGACCACCTTAAATTGAGCAATTCACAGCACCTCAGGTTGCATTTAAAATGAAACAAATCTCTTGTACCATTATTTTCGTTCTGTCCAAATTATTTCAAATACGCCGCTCGCAGAGACCCTAATAAAAAATTTTTGTAAAGTTATAAATCTAAGATAGAACAAGTGTTATTGTTCTTGCGCCAGCGAAAGACGGTAGCTATTTAGAGGTAAATATTTTGGTCTGCAATTGTGCCCTTGTCTTTGTCACGTTGTAGGGTGCCTCGCGCGCTTTTAAGCACGTTTACTGCTTCCCGGTAGAGCTTAGAGCTTTTGAATGGAATAATGCCGGTGGAATATTTCATTGCACGTTGAGAACTTGGCGAAGTTTAATACAGTAGCTTCATTATTAGGTTGTACCTACCTCTAAAGCTATTGTAATTATGAGAGAGCAGTCCAAATTATATAAATATTTATAAATAAATATAAATAAATATTTTTGTTACACTTACACCAATTAGCCTAGCCCAAACTAAGCTCTGTAAGGCTTGTGCTATGGGATCTAGGGTAACGGATAGACATACATATATGACATATATAAATAATTTTTATTGAAATATATATCAACAACCATGGACTAAGGTACAAATGCTGGCATTCATCACACAAACATCTGCCCCCACCGGGATTCGAACCCGGGAGCTCAGAGATGGCGACACCTTGAAACCGGTGTACTATCCACTCGACTATGGAGGTCGTCGTCAATTGAGGAACGCATTTAGCTTTTAACATATAAAATTAAATTTAAATACACTAACACTAACTCCTTACACTAACACCAATCACCCTAGCCCAAAGAAAGCCCTGTAAGGCTTGTGTTATGGGATCTAAGGTAACGGATAGATATACTTATATCATACATAAAATTAGGTTAACAACCATGCCTCCACCGGGACTCGAACACCTTGAAATCGTTAAGGAGATCGTCAAGTTCTGACGAAATAAATAGGAGCTACTTCCTTTATTATATTTTAAATTTAAAAAAACAAATATTTTCAAACATTCTACTGTATGGTTAAAATGAAATACATATACAAATTATTTATTAATTTATTTCAATTATTATTATTCATTTATATTGTGCAATAAATAAAATACAAAAGCGGAACCGAGTGGCTAGTAACAATTTATATTATTTTATGTAACCATTATTGGTTCTTTGCAGATTCTTGGCAATTCCGATAACTATATATATATATATATAATTGCATCACTTCCAATTTATTTGTATATTCTGATCGGTGGTTATGTCGCCATATTCAATTAATAAATAACCCTATTACGATCGTAATTTATCGCTTTTTATTTCTAATATTTATAGTGCGTTGCTTAAATTATGTAGTTAGTTAAAAAATAGTTATAAATAAATGAATATGAGTATATAAGGAGCTATATAATAATGTGAAATTAAATGGATTCACAACTAATTGTCAATACACGAGGAGCTGCATAATATAGTCAAATTAAAAGAATTGGCTACTGTAGTCGATAAACACTCAATTTTTTTTCAAATCTGTCCAAATAGAAGTATTGTTCCATTTTTACCGTATATTTAGTAGCAGTTCACGCAGGTGTAACCAATGACCCCCCGTGGAATTAAAGCGACGCCCTACAAAGCATCAGCAACAAAGGCGGCTGCAACAAGTTTGTTCAAAGCTCGCGTCTACAGGGCGGCGTGAAATCGAAACTTGTATATTTCTATTTAGGCATTTTTTACAATTTATCGCTAAGAAAACCTTTTTGTGCGATTGGAATATTTCAATTTGTCACGATTCCAAACTATCGGTAAGATATAAATATTGGATTTTATCTAATTAACTGCAATAGGTGCTGCGGCAGGTAGTAAGTCCAACATAATCACCGTAGCACTTACCGCTGCGATGTCGTCCTGGGTACGTTTTGAACTCCCTAGAAATCCATTCTAATAGATTTCAATAACTTTAATTTACTTGCAGATCAATCATTCCCTGGAACAAACGCCTCTCTGCCAGACGCAGCACTCGGAAAACAATTTTCATTCCCTCACAAGAAAAGAAGCTGAGTACCCTCGTGGATTCCACCACAATGTGCCGCGCTGAGGATGTCGGATTCCAAGCCAATCGACCAGAATGACCTACCGACAAAACTCAGCCTGAGTCATTGGTCCTAATGGCCTGCCTTGACCTAATAAGAACGCGTCTTATTTTTCCCCACGGGAGAAGGCAGTGAATTCTTATAAGGGTGCTCTACATTTGTAGTTCTCTTAATAACTATTTAGTGTTCGAACGACCCTACACCGGATACCACCCGCAACCGGAGGGTTATTATGTTAGAATTTAACAGAAAGCCAGCCTACCAACTAAGCACAGCTTAATGCCTTTGGCCCAGCAGAATTCCATTGGCCTATCAGCTCTAAGTGATAACGCTCGCCCTCTCAACAGAGGAAGCGAGGCGGCGCAGCCTTTAGTGGTGCATACGCTCCAGAGCGCTCTGTAGAACAAGTTTATTCTTTTTCAGACTCCAAACTCTCACATTAAGGTTTAGTTGTTAAAATTATTATTATGTAGCCTCTTTGTTCTAATATCCAATACCTTGTGTGTGAGTAAATATAGATTATTATTATTATTTCAAAGTGTCAAACGAGTACGAATAAATCTTTAAAGTGCTTTCAATAAATATAATTATACTCATATTAATTATATAATTATACTATATATAAAGAGCGTACTCCCATTTAAAAGGCCGGCAACGCGCTTGTGACTCCTCTGGTGTTGCGGGCGTTCATGGGCGGCGGTAATTGCTTACCATCAGGTGATCCGTCTGCTCATTTGCCCCCTATCACATAAAAAAAAATTATATAAGTACATATACAAATAGAAAGATACGATACTGATAAATATGTATGACGATGTAACAACTGAAAACTGACTACCGCTGACATGCTCTCGCTACATAGGAATCTACAGTCTCCTAAATACTCTAGAATCTAGAGTCTAGATCGTGAAACAATTTAAAGGGACATTTTTATAGAGCATTGTCGACGTAAATACCGGAGGAGGCATCGACGCCATTGACCGGTGCATCCATTTCCTGGACAGACAATGAATCCCATTGTTAGGTGACCATTATCGCCTACAACTCTTGAACCCGCCTAACGGCCTCGCATTTGGCGGAACGCGAATAGAACCAGCAGAAATTGTTTTGCAGTGATACACTGTTTTGCATAGCTAATTGTCTACATGACTTTAGGTTTTATTTGTGTTTCAGATTTGGTTTACGCGTTAATCGACATTGATAATATCATATCAATCAATTGATGAATTCAAAATCTTCAGAAAGTTAAATATCTGAGTCCCACGTAAGGTACCGCGTGATTTCCCTCACGACAAGACCGGCGCTACTTGGGCTTCTCGCGCTACTTCTAGCGCTTTTGGGACCTTTTTATGGGTCTGCGCTGCATCGCCTCTCTCCTGAGGATCGGTTGTCACGTAGCGGAAGGCTACGGAGCAAAATAGGTTAAGGATAATAAGTAAAAGATAAGAACAAGAGACTTATATATTAAAATAATTATTAAGATAACACGGCCGATAAAAAATAAATTAAAAATACAAGATAACAATAAAATGATAGAAAAGGGGAAAGAAAGGAAGGCGGTACCAGGATCTAAGTGGACCCAGTATCGACAGGCTGGCAGGTATACGGCGGCAGGCTGGCAGGTATACAGCGGCAGGCTGGCAGGTATACACCGGCAGGCTGGTTGATATTTTGCAGCCGGCTGGCCAGTACCCCGCAGCCGACAGGCAGGGATGCAGTAGCAGGCAGGGATGCAGTTACAGGCAGGTAGGCAGAGAACGTTGGAGGCTCGATGTAGCAGCAATAGTACGTGGTTCTTATGGTGAAGTATGCAGCAGAGTTTCCACAGTACTTTTAGAATTGAAGACTTTTTCTTCACAAAGAGCTTCAGGTAGTATTGAAGGTTGTTTGTAGCTTCAGAAGTGGAAGTAGAATGTCGTCTAGAGACCCTGGACCGCCTTATATAATAGCCAGATATGGTGTTCGAAACTAAATACAAAAATTTAAAATGATGACATAAAATTCATAAAAAGGAGTCTAACATGGCATGAAAAATAATAAATATATTCAAATTTAGAAATTTGGAAGTATGTGACGTCACGTCGGACTGTTGTCATACGTTGTCAAATTCTAGAATGTTCCTAACAAAACAAGAGAAATCGTTGAAAATAATAAAAATTATTAAGAAATTATAACAAATATACAGCAAAAAGTAAAGAGAAAAGTAAATTACAAGTATTCAGTACAATAAAAGTGCTAAAAGTGAAAGTTATAAGCCAAAACAGTGCAATTTAGTGATACAACATAATATAAGATGATTTATAAGTGTTAAACGTATTTGTAAACAGTTAAATTAAGAATAATATATTATTCCAAGGTAAAGTTGAGACATTCTTATTTGTAGTTACACCAAAGACTCATATTTGAACATTACATAGGTAGGTAGCAACAGAGAAGTCAATGATACATATAATCCAGTCTATAAAGTAATAAATATATCTGTCCACCTATTAGTTTTCTAGTAGATTATGATTTATAGCTAATAGCATATGCGTAGTCCTCAGCATATCAAACATAACACTTACAGTACTCCTACAGTACACATTACAGACAGAATACAACCCATTTGCACATACAGTAATACTATACGCGATTCCCAATGGAATCAACACAAAGTTGTGTTGGGCTTGGGTGTTAATAGATCACCTCTGTCCAGCTCACTTAACACTAACGGCAGTGCTGTGGGGGAGTACCCCCAGTGTATCCTACATACAAGTTGGGTGTAGCGAGCACTTTCCTAGGGCAATCCGTGCCGACTATCTAGAGGTGTTCAATATTCCCATACTTGAACTCTATACATGCATGGCACGATTAATTATAGAAATGCAGATGCGTAGATTGCATGAGCGTAGCTTGAAAACTAGCAGATGGGCAGATTTGCATTAAAAGATAACAATTTACTTATAATTTCGAGACCTGAGAAAATTATAGAACATTCCGTTAAAAGATTAAAACTTTACATATAATTGCAAGTTCCGAGAAATTTCCAGAATACAGAATATTCTAATAGTATAGACGTTACACGGTCGCCCCCACGACCTGCCTATATGATTCTTAGAACTTAGGCACATGCTGAGTTAAATCGGTAGGTTACGTGGCCGGACCGTTCTGGTCGCGTGGAGTCCGATTCAACCTTCGTGACATTTGCCGTTGCGGGGGAATCCTGGGTACGTTTCGTGCTCCTTGTCAGCAGCCTTGAAATTGGTTGCTGCGCTATAAAGAATATCTGAATACCACGATAACGATGTAAACAAAACATTAATTATGACACAGTACGAGAACTTAGATCAGAGGTTCTCAAACTTTTTTGTATCGTAGACCCTTTGCTATGTTTTACGGTTTTGGGTAGAACCCCTTTTTTTTTTTTCCCCTGAGGAAAATGCATTAAATTGCATACCCCGGCTGTGGCGAGCCGGCGGTTATGTGGGGCTCTCCTCCCCAGAAGGGGGAGGCCTATCCACTAAAAACCTCAGGGATGGCCTTCCTCAGGCATGTAGGGAGCCCCCGGGAACATCAAGCAACCTCCAGGAACCCCCAGCCTCCGCTCCCCTGCCTAGAGGGGATCCCTCCTCGGGGGAGGCTACACTACCTCCCCCGGTCTCCTCCACCGACGACGCCCCCCGGCCACGGAAGGGGCGTGGTCCATCCCGGGTCGCCGAAGCAGTCGCGACTTCCTCGCGCCCGCCGGCGACCCGCGGCGGCGCCGCAGCTGTGCTACCGAACCCGGCGGCGCCGCCTTCTTCTAGCGGGATCGGCCATCTCCCGACGCCGCTCGGCGGCCTCCTTCTGGAGCATCACTGCTTCACAGAAGGAGGCCACAGCCGTCCAACCTCCCTCGTCCGCCAGCATTGCCGCAATCAATGCCGGCGGAGACAGACCTCGCCCGATCTCTGCGACCAAGACTCGGCGCTCGGAGGCCCACGCGGGGCACTCCGCCAGCGTGTGCTGGGCCGAGTCGAGGTCGGATGCGCAGTGGTGATGGGTAGACCCCCTACTTACCTCATATTGAATACCTACATCCTAGAGCATATAAAAATTTTATAAGCATATGTAATTTGTTTTTTACTTCATAGGTATTTTTATAAATTCAAATACAAATTCAACATTCATATTCAAATTCAAATTCAAATTCAAAATCATTTATTCAGTCTAGGCTGTTACAAGCATTTGTGAAATCGAAAAGCTACGCCATCATATAAATAATGTATATGTCTTTATATTAAACGATAATATAAGTAAATAGATACTATCAGTGTATATTGAGATCCATTATTATGGACCCCCATTTTCATTTCATGGACACTCAAATTTTATTTTCGCTGACGTAGTCCCCTTGCAGGTTGTCATAGACCCCCTTTTTTTTTGTTCCTCTGAGGAATGTGCATTGAATTGCATACCCCGGCTGCGTTGAGCCGGCGATCCGATCCTGTATCAGTAATGTGTTTAAAGGTCAGTGAAATAAATGTTTCTTAAGGTCTAAACAGCGATGTATCATTTCGCTATTGAGAGTGGTTGCTACGCTATAAAGAATATTTCAATACCACGATAACGATGTAAACCAAACAAATCTTAGCAAATTCTAAGTTCCAAAGATTTTTTTTAAATAAATGATCGCAAAATGGAGTTCACACTGTATGTCGTATTCAAGCCAAACTGAAAAATCTTGGCGCTTTTAATTATGACACAGTACCAGAACTTAGATTGATAGGTTGATGAATTTAAATACCGCGATCCGCTTTGTCACCGCGACCACTCCGCGCTCTCGTTTTCGGCAATCACACGGCTATAGGTACACCGCGAGCAAATAACTATTAAATAATGAACTATGAATTCTTGATTTTTATTTGCTATAATATTTTAATAATATATTTGTTATTCCCTTTGTTTTAATATCACATACCTTATGTGTGAGTAAAACAAATACTATTATTACCGCTTATATCACGCGTTTTTAAAAGACACGGTCCTTTATAAGGCGTGCGCGGGGATACAGATCCAACGCGTAGAGGCCGTTTAAGCGAAATTTAATTAAAGTGTGCGTGGAGTATACCAACTGAGTCTAATATCTGCACCATGAAAAATGCAGCTAAAGGCTATACCCATTTAGATGCAAAAAAACTATTGTCATTAGTGGTCAAAACGTATGTGGACTAATGCATTTCGATTTGGTGGTTATGAAAACCAGACTATGGAAGAGACTCCAGTCACCTGCCTTTTCAAAGTCTACCAATTGATTTTAAATTATGGCAGGTGGTGACTCTTCGCTCACTAAATGTGCCCCCCAAAAAAGTAGACCAATATTGGTGCCAAGAGAGCAACATTAGTGTGAATGGCTAAAGGTGTAGAGAGGTGTGTCTGCGACAGCAATCGAGACGCCGTCGGCGTTATGACATTAATTACGCTTCCACCCTTCGAGCTCTTGCTCTTGCTCGAGTGGTATACGCCCCCCTGAAGCACATCGGTACCCTCGGCGACGCAACTCACTGACAGCTCGCCACAAGCTGGTCTGAAAGAGACTGACTGCACTGATGAGGCATTTATAGCAGTAGGGAGGCATTAAATGCCCCACCAACAGACGATGGGGTGTTTAATATAATATAATATTAGCGTTATTATCATATTCCTTTATTTTTTTTTACTCCTCTTTTAGAGGGTTTATACCAGATACGCGGGCCAAAGCCAAGCGTATAAGGGATTAAATGGAATAAGTTGAGATGAGTGTTGACGAACTCAGAAACATGCGTGTAATACGGCATGTATTGAGAATGATGGCTTTTTGAATCAAATTACATGGGCGGGTACATCTATTGTGTCTACTCGTTTATAGGAAACTAGCTTTCTGCCCGCGGCTTCGCCTGCGTGGATTTTGGGATTGGGTCTATAGAGGGTTAAGGGTCATAGCTTTTGCCCACGGCTACATATGCGCGGAAGTCGGTTTATGCCGTGAAGGTTTTATCGCGCTTCCCGTGGGACTATCCATTTTTCCAAATAAAAAATACCGCAAAACCTTGCTCAAGAATCACTCTATCTGTTAATGAAAAACGCATGAAAATCTGTGCAGTAGTTTTTGAGCGAAGCCTTTATTGCGCATCCCGTGGGATCTGACGATTTTTCCGGGATAAAAAGTAGCTTATGTTACTCGGGGATAATGTAGCTTTCCAAAGGTGAAAGAATTTTTGAAATCGGTCCAGTAGTTCGGAGCCTATTCATTACAAACAAACAAACAAATCTTTCCTCTTTATAATATTAGTATAGATAATTTAAATACAAATGTAACAAATAGTATATTATAATGACAAAATAGACAACAGTTAAGGTGTGGGTCTGGCTATTATTCACAACCGGTAGTGTAAGTAAGATTCTCAATAAATTTCAACATCACTGCCCTTAGCTCGTCGGTCAGCCGTAATCTTCAGTAGGCAGTTTCTGAGATATTGCCATAATAACTGGTACCGGAGAGGTGAACCCCGATTTCGGGGAAAATGCACTCACATAATAAGATACATTTGTAAATATTAGATAAGCTTAATTATATTTTTAATAGCGTTAAGTAGGTAGATGTTCAACGTAAGTTCGTTTCTGCCAGAATGACTTGTCTCAGATTGATCACAGATCAATAATGGATGGAGTGTAATGAACGACCGGCCGGACCGAGAGACGTGCATACCAATCTCGTTCGTTCGAAGCAATGGAACAGTTTTCTTGCTGATTTTATTTATTAATTAGTTTTTTTTTATTATTTGGTTTTAAGTATTTAGCTTTAGAAAAATAGCACCGTTACAGTGATTTTGGTATAACTTCGTTGAAGACAGAACTATGGGAACTATGTGAACAGCATGAACCTTCCACAGTTTTTTTATTTCGATGGCTAAACCCTGATACTTACTTAATTTTTCAGCTATGGTAGACTACAGGCTGTGCGTGTTGGGGATGGCAATATCAATGAGGTAAGCTTTTTTATTTACTTTTCAACACACTTCCTCAAAAAGTGGCTCTAATCCCATGGCAATTAGGCACATAATGACACTTATAATCAAACTTTTTCATGACTATTATTCACGAGTGAGTAATAGTTTTTTTTTTTAATATTATTGGTTGAGTTACGCTTACATTTGCGCTAAAAAGCTATCCGCGAAAAGCCCAAAAAAAAGAAACCTCATTTTTTAGTCTATGGCCGATGCGCGCGCGCATAGGAAAACTAATTAATTTTTCCCGCCATTACGAAATTTATTAGTCTATGGCCGATGCGCGCGCGTAGGAAAACTGTTTAATTTTTCCCGCCATTACGAAACATTTTTCACAACTCGTCTCGTTTTCTCTTTTGAAGTTATTTAGTTAGTTATTAATTAAGATGTCTGCAAATACGAGTACAATTTATAAAGAAAATGGTTTTTTATTTAAGTATTATTTTATTCAGAAGTGTGTTGAAAAACGTTGTATGATACACGTGTGTATTAATGATTACCGTCCTCCAACATTACACACTTGTACCATAATGTACTATTATCGCTCACAGTGATGTCGCTTCTGTTATAATGTATTTATTATTATTATTATTATTCTGATACGAAGAAAGGGAAGTAAGGTCAGCGAAACGTCAAGTTTTACACGTATACAAAAAATGACATACGACGATTAATTTGTCAAATAACAGGTCTCGCCGATACACTCCCAGTGCGTCGCGGTCGCGGTCCGCTGCCGCCGGCGCTGCGCGGGCGCCGTGCGCGCTCCACTTGCATTCGGGGTTAAGCCGCGCGCGCTGACACACAATCCGCCGTCGTCCGAGCACCAGGATGTTACGGCTTGCTCGAGAACGCGCACTAATGGTTAGATTGGGTCAGAAACAACTGACAGTTGGTACTGATTAGTATTTAAATATTATATTATATATAGTAAATAACACAATGAAACTATAGCTTTTAAGATATAATTTACTGTTATCAAAAAAGGTTACTATACTGTTAAGGATTATTTAAATGATAATGACGACCTCCATAGTCGAATGGATAGTACACCGGTTTTAAGGTGTCGCCATCTCTGAGGTCCCGGGTTCGAATCCCGGTGGGGGCAGATGTTTGTGTGATGAATGCTAGCATTTGTACCTTAGTCATGGTTGTTGATATATATTTGTATAAAACATATGTATATACGTATAATATATGTATGTCTATCCGTTACCCTAGATCCCATAGCACAAGCCTTATAGAGCTTAGTTTGGGCTAGGCTAATTGGTGTAAGTGTAACAAATATATATATATATATATAATAAATCAATAGTTACGTAGCCAAATATTTTGACTATAGTCAGTAAATAAACAATAGCTTTATAGATATAATGACTTACGAAGATTTGCTGGCTAGTTTCGGTTTCGTTGCACTTGACTGCCGTAGAAGGCAGCAAGATTTAAGACTTCTATATAAAATCATACACTCCCAAATTGATTCACCGTATCTTCTATCCCAATTAAGTTTTAACACTTAGCACCGCGATCCTAAATTTAAATTATCCTCACTCCGGGTTTTCGTGAACAATATCTCTATTATAATCCCTTAGTTAGAATTTGTCGCCAGTATAATGAGCTCGTCAGGGATTGCGCAGACGCAGGAATTGATTGCGATATTTTTCATTATATGTAATTTTAAGAATTTATTGTCAAATAATTTAAGATAAGTTGTGGTTTAATGGTAAATAATGTATGTATTTTTTTCTTTTTATTTTTATCTATGTTTTGTTTTGCTTTGTTTATCCTTTGATACTCGGAAATTGAGTTTTGTTATTCCAAGATGAAGATGTTATTCGCAGCACGTTAACAATACAATAAGTAGGATGTCATATCTTGGGTTTCAACCTAGCTTTTAAGGTACTATATAGATTGTTTTGTTTTTTGGCTGTAACCTGTTTTGTACGTATAATTAAATAAATAAATAATGTGAATTTGTTTAAAATTTTAAAGGAAGTTGGGTTCAGAATCTGACGCCAGCTTCTGTAAAAATACTGAGATAAAAATAATAACTCTTGCTGGATTTCTTGCTAGTTCTTTCCAGTACAAGCTCCCCCGCTATAGACTTGTGAACCAATGGCGTAGCATCTTTGAAGTGCAAAAGTGATTCTAAAAATCCTAATTTAAGACAAAAAAGTTCACACTAAATTGTGTCAGTACTCGTCTATCATTTTTCAGAGTTCCGTAGCCAAATAGAAAAAGCGGAACTCTTATGGATTTGTCATGTGTGCCTGTCTGTCTGTCTGTCCGAGCATATATCATAGCCACTATTACCGAAACTGTAAGAATTATACTGTTGAAATTTAGTAAGGTTTTAATTTTCACATAAAAATAGAAAAAAATAAAATGGGATCCCACATACATAGAACTGATATTAATATTTTTTTTTTAAACTGAATAGTTTGTACGAGAGACACTTCCAAAGTGGTAAAATGTGTCCTTACTATGCTACATACAATACAATACAAACTTACACCAAAAATTGGTTTTAACGAGATCTAATAAGTAGATTTATTAATGCGTCATAAATCTTAAAATTTCCCTCTGAGGAAAATGCATTAAATTGCATACCCCGGCTGTGGCGAGCCGGCGGTTATGTGGGGCTCTCCTCCCCAGACGGGGGAGGCCTACCCAATAAAAACCTCAGGGATGGCCATCCTCAGGCATGTAGGGAGCCCCCGGGAACACCAAGCTACTTCCAGGAACCCCCAGCCTCCGCTCCCCCGTTGATTGGGCCTCCGGCACCCTCACTCGCTCGGCGAAACACAGCGCAAGCTATTTTACGCTGGTTTTCTGTGAGGTCGTGGTATCACTCCGGTCGAGCCGGCCCAATTCGTGCCGAAGCATGGCTCTCCCACGGTAAAAAAGTGTTGCAGTTGTCTTTCTACTACTTGTTTTATATTGACTGTACTGTCATTATTGTTTCATGTCAAATTTCATTATTCTATATCAACAAACAGTAGGTTTTAATTTCCTTGGCATTGTCATAATTAGAGATCGGATAATCGGATGCATATTTACCTAAAGTTAATTTTTGGCTCACAAATTATGGAAGCGGCTTTTTAAAATACATTTTGTTAAATAAAACTCCCGGGAAAATACGGGACTGCAAAATTAACGTAGTGATATTGTTTGAAAATTACTAAATAGCACGTGGTATTTATTTTCAAAAGACCGAGAGCTCATATTACCGACTAGTTTTGCATTACCAAAATGTTCTACAGTAGCGGAATTCCGGGATTTTCATTTATGGAAATAAAATAAAAAGACAGTTCCATACTTTGTCAAAAACTAAATTAGGTAAGTAAATAAACATCCGGCTATCCAATTCCGCAATCCCGGGATTTTTATTTAACAAAATAAAAAGCCGTTTCCATACTTTGTCTTAAACTAACTTTAGGTAAATATGCGTCCGATTATCCGATCTCTAGTCATAATATGATATCATCGTACATATTTATACCATTACGACGAGATCGGTAATAAGATATATACCAAACGTTCCCAGACTTTTTTTGTGTCGTAGACCCTTTGCCACGTTTTTCGGTTTTGGGTAGACCCCCTTTTTTTTTTTTTTTTTTTTTTTTTTACTTACCTGATATTGAATGCCTAAATCCTACAACTTATAAAAAAGTTTATTAAAATATATAATATTTTTTACTTCATAGGTATTATGAATACATACATAAAGATTTATAATGTATATATCTTTATATTAGAAGATGGTATAATATAAGTAAAGAGGCACTATCAGTGTATGTTGAGATCCATTATCGTGCACCCCCATTTTAATTTAATAGACCCCATTTTTTTTTTGCTTCCCTTGCAAGTTGTCGTAGACCGCCAGGGGTCGATAGACCATTTCATGACTTCCTTATATCAGTATTTACATCACACCATATGATGAAAGATTCGTAATAAGTCCGCTGGTCTGTAAATACTTAGGACCCGAATTTCAACTTAATAATGCCTTTACGAATAAGAAAGAAGGGTCTTGAAAGCCGGATAACATACTGGTTTAATAAGGGTTCCTTTAATAACTACAGAGTAGGGAAACTTAGATGTTATTTTTTTCAGAAATTGATATCATATATATTGATATATTGATTCCAATGTTCAGACTCCATAAAACTAGCTGTTCGTTCTTGGGGAAATGTATATATATGTTTAACAAACTTCCGCAAAGTGTTATTGATTTGCCTTTATATAAATTTAAAATCCATATCAAAAAGACACTCATGAGTAAAGGTTATTATAAAGTAAGTGACTATCTAAATGATCACAGTATTTGGGAATAGGGACACTATTCATAGAGCCATGTTTGGTAACAACATTATTTATAATATTGTATTATTTTTATATGTGTATGTAAACATACATACGACTGTAATCGTATTAGGTATTGTATCTTATACTATATTGTATTTTTATATTATATTATTATAATTATTAACATTGTAAAGAGGAGATAAAAAATAGACCTTCAGAGTTTCTTGCCTGTTCTTCTCGAGAAGGCTCTCCCAATTTCCGAACAGGGTGTCGAGTCAATATTTTTTTTTTCCTTATTCGTACATACGGACATGGTTTTTGTTTTTTTTTTTAAGCTTTTTTTTTGTTTTGTCTGTTGACGTCAATAAGTGCCTGTAAAGGTCTATGTTGAATAAAGATTATTTTGATTTTGATTTTATAAAATAGTTGAAAAGCTGTGATCGAATTGATTAACCATATGCCGGCCAGCATAGCATTTGCACATTTGCATTGTCATTTATTTATTTAATTACGACAATTAACAAGAGTGATACAGAGTATAGAAACCTTATAATTCTTAAAGCTAGGCTAAATGAGCTAATTTTCACTTTTTCAAATGCGGAACCCCAACACCCTCGAGCAATGTTAAACGTTAAAAAGATTACAAAATTTCGTGCATTTGTTACTAAAACATGTGTTTATTTATCCGTAATTGACCACAGCTAAAATATTTACCATTACAATTAACCTAACTCATTGAAACAAAGGCTTTTTAGCGAGAACTATTGTCACAAAGAAAGTTTAATAATTGCCCAAGTTTTTTAAAAGAAACAAATGCTTTTGTGAATATCTTTCTTTTTCAAATAGCCGACATCTGGTGTCGATCTGTTCGCTTCGGTCGTTGTTTAATTGAAACGAGAAATTTATTTTTTAAGCTTTTGATTAAAAGTAAATACACATTAAATAAATACGCAATAAAATTTGTATAAAAAATGTACCCCGAAAGAGGTGAAAATTGGCAATGAAGCACCATAGGGGACAGACAAGGAACTGTATGCGTTATATATACGAAATGATAACCAAATCTCAATTCTTTTCTTTCGCTCTCTCTCTGCTCTAACTCTGCAATAAACACATAATAAGAACAGTTCATCTATATATTCGTTTAAACATCAGCTTTAATAGAATTTCCTCTCAAATCAATACATGTTGTATATTAGATTTATAAGTTTATTGTTTTGTATTCATCAATATTATTATTTATTAAGATAGACAGAACCTTTAATTGGTCTACAAACATACACACATTTAAAGAAATACAAACAATAAAACACAAGAAATTTTATGCAGATATAATGTCAAATATTATTACGTGCAAGAAAGAAAGAAACGTAAGAATTTTATACTTTCTTAATGTATTTTATATATTATATAACACTTGTATATTATGCTACATTATATTCCATATATTTAATTTAATTTGTTTTATTTGAAACATAAAAAAATTAAACAAATTGGTTGCAGTGTATGATGTATATATGGTATATATATATATATATATATTTGTGTGTGTGTGTGTGTGTGTGTGCTGTGTGGTGCCGAAGTCAGTCTAGCGCACTATTTTTGATTTTTTATTTTTTTAATTTGTAGATAACGTTGTTGATTGCAGTATTAGCATGCATAGATATAGTAAACTAAATTATACTTTATATATTGTAACTGTTTGTTATAAATAAATAAATTATTGCGTATGTGGATTATATTACAATATTATTTATCTAAATTTGATCTGAATTTCACTAATAATTTAGTGATAGGTCACTAAATAATTAGTGAATGAAACATCATTCAGAAAGTAAGGAACGGAAAGAGATAGCATTGCGCTAATCGACCATAGAATCGAAGTAAGAAACAACGTCTTCTTTCTCCCACTTTTATATTACACGATCATCATCATCCTCTTGCCCATTTCCCATTATCGAGGGTCGGCGCAGTAGATCTTTACATTACACCAATTGTCCGAATTACGTCAACAGTTTCGATGCGTTAATGTGATATATTGTTTTTATTAACATTATTTTCGTAAACCGGGTCTTCGTGCCGATGACCGCAGTATATTCTGAAAGCTCTTAAACATGATAATATACACAGAAACAATTAAAGAGATTTCCTCAATTTGTAATAGAACCTCACACAAAATATTATAATTATTGAGATCTTCGATTATAAACTACATGAAGAATTTAATTCCTTATTGTAACACGACGCATAGTTGCTCATAATAGCATGTACTGCCAACGACCTGTAATCGTGTGCGTTACTCGTTCAAAAAGCGCTCTTATTTACTTAATTATAAAATGTAGTGTTGCTGACATTAATTGATGTTTTCATTAAGAGCGTGCGCGCGACTCATTCCTTCTGCGCTGTGAAGCGTGTTGCATTTTATGAATCAAATGCGATCGTTGATCGTCGGATACTTGCGATGTTGTGATATGGCGGTGATGAATGATAATTATATTTGAAAAAATCAGCAAACAACGGGTTTAACTTCATCATCACAGTTCATACAAGTCCTCACCGAGGTTATTAGGCCTCAGTCAACCACAATCAAGTGTGGATTGGTTGATTACTAGTGCTAGGAATAGGTAGTTTTATTTTATGTACTTGCACAAAGAAAGTCAATGTAAGCGTAACATGGATAAAGCTAAAATTTTCTGTTTTTATTTGTTACTAGCGACCCGCCCCGGCTTCGCACGGGTGCAGTGAAAAAATGGTTATGGTGGGTTATCCCTAAGAGATAGACATATACCATCGCGGACTTTTTTGTGGATTTTTGTAAGTTGTACAATACTGTAGTACATTATTTTGGTCTATCTCGTAGGGTTCAGCCAGCGTTTGCAATATAAGCGCAAAAAAACGTGCTTATTTACGACATCACATTAGAAACCTTTAAATTTATCAGTGTTTCTCTACTATATTATGCATTTATTATACATACAAACCTTCCTTAAGAATCACTCTATCTATTAAAAAAAACCGCGTCAAAATCCGTTGCGTAGTTTTAAAGATCTAAGCATACATACGGACATACAGCGAAAGCGACTTTGTTTTATACTATGTATTGATAGATTCGTTTCTTTACGCTTTTATTGTAAAATTTTATGTTTACAACTTATTATTATAAAAATAAGCTAAAAGATGAAATACTATTTTGAAAGTTCAATATAATATTTTTACAATCTCTGAAAATAGTAAGTTCCCAGGCATATCCATACTATTGATGTCACAAAATCGCAAGTACATAAAATTAAACTACCTATTCCGGGCACTATTGATTACATACATACACCTTTGATTTTTTTCGAAGATGTATGCAATTTGTCTCACGATGTTATCCTTCACCTTCGAGAACCTTCTTTCACAGTATATAGGAGCGTCAAATAAATGTACAAAGAAATGAGCTGTGCGACTTCAGGGTACGACATCGGACAACCTTCTCGTGTTGCATCTTGGGCAACGTATTTTTTTAACGGCTAATTGTTTGATAGAGGACCCCCCGAGAGGGGCGGGGGAGGTGTGAGATGGCCTGTTTAACTTAGCAGCTAGCGTCGGAAAGGCAGGAAAGGCGAAGCCCCCCTTCTTCTTTAAAAGGGGTTGTGGTTGTCTCCCAAGGTATCCATTATGGGTCGCAGGATGGCCGGATGTATCCAGCGACCACCTTCGGATGATTTCGTGTGACTTGTCCCCATACGCCGACTGGGTCGTGGTAGTTGTCCACAAGGGTTCTCATGGACGACTCGCTCACGCCCAGGCGTAGTGGTAGGGATCGATTAGGTTTTTAGTAGGCCTCCTGTCTCTAAGGAGGAGAGCCCAACATAACTACCGACTCTCGGGGTATACAATTTCATGCTTTTTTCTCAGCGGAACAAAAAGCAAAAGGCCTATTTAGCTCGCCTTCCATGAACACCGTAGATGTGAGTTTCTTCCTTCAGGACCTAATTCCTAGCTAGCCGAGTCGTACTGAGTTGCTCCGGAGAAATTGTGTTTGCTAGACCCTGAATGACCTCGCATCGAGATACGGTACGCAATAGCATTTCGAATAGAAAAAAATAAGTCATAAACTCCATAAAAAACGATATTTCAAACAAGTCATTAAACTCCGTAAAAACCGATATTCCAAACACAGCGTATTAAACATAAAAAACAAGCCGACAAGTTATTAAAATATCACTGTAGCCGTCAAAGCGGCACAACAATACGGCCGAATAACCGTAATAATAAAAACCGAAGCCCCGAATGAAAAGAACTAACTGATCGGTTAAACTTACCTGTTTGTTTATAGCACTGGGCGGTTAACAGTAATGCCCTTGCCAATTTAACTTTACAGTTAGCTAAGTTAATTTACTTTTTGCGATTGTCTTGCCGGCGTCTTGACGCGATTCCTCGATAATGTTCACATAGTTATTATTTGGTTTGGGTGTTTTTTTTTTCTTAATATAATTTTGCTTTTATCGTTGTGTTTGAAATGAGGTCGAATTATTTCTATAACAGTTTGATGTTATGATTACAGGTAGCTTGGTTGGCAGTCCACTTGTCTGATTTTACAGTTACTTATCGCTTAAATCGTTAATTTAATGAAATGTACTGAAATCCAAGGCCCAATTATTCTTATTGTTCCTCTGTACAAACTAGATATACTGAGCTGCAAACGAAATAGTAAATTTTCATTTCAAAGATCTGTGTTTACATAATAGGTACTTTCGCCTATTTGAAGATGTGTATGTTTAGGTTTTTTTCACTTTTCGTAGGTATTATAAAAAATATTCATTCGATACAGAAAAAGTACATTGTAATATTATTTTTATTCTTTATTAAGCTCACCTGTCTTAGCACTCCAATTTGTTATTTTAGCTAAAACTAATATATAAAATAAAATAAATGCGATAAAACATGTAAGCTATGCACATTATTAAATTAAAATTTAATTTATCAAAATGAAAATCTTTTGCACGTCTAAAATGCTACGCCATTGGTTCACCTTTTTTTTTTTGTTCCCCTGAAGGAAAATGCATTAAATTGCATACCCCGGCTGGTGGCGGAGCCGGCGGTTTATGTGGGCTCTCCTCCCCAGAAAGGGGGAGGCCTACCCACTAAAACCTCAGGGATGGCCTTCCTCAGGCGTGTAGGGAGCCCCCGGGAACATAAAGCCACTTTCGGGAACCCCAGCCTCCGCTCCCCTGCCTAGAGGGGAGCCCTCCTCGGGGGAAGCTACTACCTCCCCCGGTCTCCTCCACCAACGACGCCCCCGGCACGGAAGGGGCGTGGTCCATCCCGGGTCGCCGTAGCGGTCGCGACTCCTCGCGCCCGCCGGCGACCCGCGGCGGCGCCGCAGCTGTGCTACCGAGCCCGGCGCCGCTTCTTCGAGCGGGATCGGCCATCTCCGACCCCGCTCGGCGGCCTCCTTCTGGAGCATCACTGCTTTACAGAAGAGGCCACAGCCTCCAACCTCCCTCGTCCGCCAGCATTGCCGCAATCAATGCCGGCGGAGACAGATCTCGTCGCGATCTCTGCGACCAGACTCGGCGCTCGGAGGCCCACGCGGGGCACTCCGCCAGCGTGTGCTGGGCCGAGTCAAGGTCGGATGCGCAGGGTGACAATGTGTCGATCCCTCCCGTCCTATTCGACACAGATACGCCATTGGTTCACCTTGTACTGGAAATAACCAGCAAGAAAACCAACAAGGGCAATTTTTTTATCTATGTATCTTTATAGGGTCGTGTATTAGAAGATGGTCTCAGACGAACAGTCTGAACTCAACTTCTTTGACAATTCTAAGCAAATTCACACTGTCTCTATATGACATAACTACTGAATTATGAAAACCAATTAATTATATAAAATATAATTTACATGTAACTGTTAATATGACATAATTACAAGACTAAGTACTATATGATTTAAAGATATGTGTTTCAAAATACAATAAATATTTGGTAGAATACATCGGCTTTATCGTAGAGTTGATTATTTTAATATGTATATCCGATATAATGGATCACTATAAGTGTTGTGTACATTATGAGGCAATAGTGGCCCATCTTGTAATGTCTGGTTGCCTTATCTATCGATAATCCTAAGCTGGTCAATTAACTTGTTTCGCAAAATGAACCGCAAACTGTACACAGATTTATTTATTTTTGTACAGCGCTGTAAAAGGTACAAAAATGGTGGACTCAATGCAACAAGACATCTCTACAAGTGAACTGAATGGAACTTTTATACCAAAACATCAAATATATTTACGTGTTCCATATTTAAATAAAATTGTAAATATTAAATTTCGTACGCAATGTAATTAACATTACAAACTCTGCCTATAAATATGTAATGAGGTCATTGCAGTACTGTGACTCTCTCCAGGGTGATCCGGGATGGGGTATACTTTTAAATATAAATACGATTACTTCTTCAATTATTTGTATTTCAATGTTGTCACTAGGTCGTCCATACTATAAGTTTCACTATTAACTGTCTATAACTCGCTACGACACACTCGCCTTGGATAACTAATGTTATCGCTAGGTCGTCCGTAGTAGAACTCACTCTATCAACTGTCTATAAGTCGCTACGTCAAACGCAGCGGGTTCTCTATTTTAAATCTGACACACACGTCATGGATAACGAAAGAGGTGAACTCCCAATGAGTTCGTCACAGTACCGAGGTATCGCTGATTATCAATTAGCTGGCCATAAGCGATCAATAAAGAGAGCTACCACATGAAGACAAGTTCCTTAGTCCAAAGCGTAGAAGAAAGGAGGGCTCATCATACAACCAATTAAGACAGTCCCTCAGTTAAGGCTTACGTAACTAAACTAGTAAAATTATCAGCTTCCTCGCTATTATCCTTGATATGTCGGCCAGTATCGCGTGGTTTCGTTCAATTAACTCGACAGGATACAGTACCATCAAACAGTGGATTATATTCGCATATGTATTATCTTATTTCATGTTAAAACGCAAAATAGTGTTAACTTTGGATGTCAAGTTAGTTCTTAAAGGTTCCGGTTCAGGTACTCAAAGGGTAAGATCATATTACTAAGACGCTGTCCATCTATGACTGTATCTCATGAACAGCGATAGTTAGACAGTTGAAATTTCCACAGATGATATATTTCTGTTGCCGCTATAACAGAAAATACTAAAACAACAGAATAAAATAAATATTTAAGCGGACTCTCATACAAGAACTACAAGTGATATTTTTGCTCGCTTGATATTTTTAATGGAAATACGTTTGAAATATTTACAGAATATTTAGTCACATATTCAGTTTGACAAAAAAAACGTAATAAAATTAAAATAAAACAAATATTTAAGGGGTGCTTCTAAGGAACAATGAGCTCGTTTTTATAATGGTGGCCTTCATCCGCGAGTCAGACTCGCACTTGGGTAATGAATGAATGAATGATAACTTTATTGTAATAAAAAACAACATTTACATATGTATTATACATACTATCTAAATTACTATAGTACAAGAGGCCGCCTTATTGCCAAAGCGGCAATCTCTTCCAGGCAACCTAAAAGTAAAGGAAAGTTAACATAAAAAACTTGATTGACGGGAGATACAAATATTAAATATATATTTATAAAATGATATAAAATACATATACTACATAAAAACTAATATACATTCATATACTACATAAAATACATGTACTAAAACACTACAAACAGTAATGGAGAATACTAATTTTCCAGCTGCAAGAAATGTGTTTTGATCGCTCGCTTGAAAGAGTCATGCGAGTTTGCACGCCTTATTATTTCTGGAAGGGAATTCCAGAGCCTGACGGCTTTGACCGTAAATGATTTGTCATAGAATATTGAAGAGTGTAGTGGGAGAACAAGAGATACATCATTCGAGGAACGAAGGGTTCTGTTTAAAGTTGAGGAGTGGAGAACGAAACGGGATTTGAGGTACTCCTGGGCATTTGGATTGGTAAGCAGAGAATGGAGAAGGGAAAGGATATGACAGTCTCTCCGACGGGTAATTTTTATTTAAATGGCAAGAAGATGGTATTAATACTGTTTATAAAAAAAACCATCATATTATTTTTCAATTATCTCATCATCATCACAATCACATCACTTTCCAAGAGACGTATCTCTCGATAAGTATCTTTATAAATTGTACCCTACGTGTTATTATAATGTAAAAGCTACATTATTGTAAAGTTTTGTAAAAATCCATTTAGCACTTTTTGCGTGAAATAGTAACAAACATACATCCATACTTACAAATTTTCGCGTTTATAATATTAATAGGGATATTCGATTTCGTCATTTTATACCAATTAATACTCCTTGGGAACTATAAATAATCTGACTATATTTATTTTTATATAATAACTAGCGGACCCGACAGACTTCGTCCTGTCAAAAAGATTTGTAAAGTGGCAGTTTTTTGTTTCTACTTGAAATGACATTAAATTTGTTTGACAGAACTAACGTCACTTTTTTGTCTTGCCAAAGGTTCAAATTGGCTTTTAAGTATTACTACAAATTGTTTGTATAAAAATGTTGACTTTACGCTTTTTCAAGTTTTATTTTCTCTACCTACAAACCTTCTCTGGACTTCTACAAATAATTCAAGACCAAAATTAGCCAAATCGGTAAAGGCATTGTTGAGTTATGCGCTTACCAACACATTTTGCGATTCATTTTTATATATAAGAGAAGATGTAGCTATTTAGTTCACAGTAATATTTACTTCCTAATTAAAGACTTCAACGCGCTCTTGACTTAATACTACAAAAATACTGTAGAACAGCTTGCTCAGATCGACGCCAAATTTTCTAGCTTTCATAACTAATTCTACATACTTACACACGAATGAAATATTGTAACATTATAATAGTTTTGCTATCACTAAACAGCTGCGATAGTCGAAAGTTTATTACTTCAGAGATTACATCCCCAACCAGCAGCATGAGTCTACCATAGAAGTAGGTGGTATTACTTTTACGCTTATCTTGTATCGATTGTACTATGAGTCTACCTTTGGTTGGGATAATACAACTCAGGTCGACTTTACCTCTCTTTCCTTTATGTTTTCTTTACCGCAAGAGTGTCGGGTAATTGTACATTTTAAGTTATAATGAATTTTTTTTGATAATTTCCAAAATATCTTTATAAGTTAAAGCTTGTATGTTATTCTGATGTATAAGCTATATATTTGTGTAGTTTTATTAAAATGCATTTAGTAGTTTTTACGTGATAGAGTTACAAACATGTATATGTACAAAATGTCGCGTTTATACCGTTATTATAATGTAATATATGTAGCAAAAGTGAACTTTAGACTTCTATCTGAAGATTAGACTAGAATGAAAAATTGGGTTCCTAATTTTCTTATCCGCCTGATTTACTGAGCTCGCCATGTCGTCATGTGGTCAACTGTCAGATATTTGTACTGTGTGTGTGTTTGTTCATATTTATGTGTCTGCCTGTGTGTGTATATGTAAAAGCTTTGTGTCAGTTTTATATAAATTAATAAAATTTAATTACCTATTATGATAAATTGTTAGCACCATAGTTTGTAAGTCTTTTTTTTTTGTATAATGTAGTTTTATATATAGTATTTAGTTTTATGTTTAATATAAGTAAGTAGACTAAGTAATTGCTGTGCCATAGCAGTTCCTCTGGAGGGATATCTACGGAAGACCAGCGTCAGGGGGTCTATGCGACGCCCTGACATCATGCTGAGTAGATATCCTTTTCCGTGTCACATTTAATTTAACTTGTTTTTTTTCTGTGTATATAAATGTTAAAATGTGTCACAGCGGAAATAAATAAATAAATAAATAAAAATAAATAAATAAAGACTACCTCTCGATGCTTCAAAAATCATACCCACAAAATTTATAAGAATTCCAATAATTACACCATAAATATTTTGGAGCAAGATGCTCGGAAATATAAACCACAATTACTGTATTTTGCAGTTCAGAAGATTACTTCAGACAGTTCAGGAGAATAACTTAGAAGACAAGTTCAGTATTGATTGAATAACCAAAAACCGCCCATCACGAGTCGCACAAGTAAAAGTTAGTGATGGCAGTGAGATGTACAGTTACAGCATCAAGGAAAGTGTCTGCAAAGCCGCTGCTGGCTAACGGGCCCCGAATCGGCGGTGACGAGCAAATCGTCACGATTGCACAATGCCCCGTCATCGTCAATTGAGGTCAACCGAGGAATGGGGTCACTAGTTTTTGGACTAGTCTACGCAGAATTATAACTATTTCTTTTGTGTGAATCGCAATAAGCATCAGCCAGTATACAGCCAGTAAGTTATTTATTTATTTGTGAAGGTAGCAAACAGTCTTATAAAGTATGAAAATATCAAAGAACATATAAAAACAGACCTAAAGTACCATTATTTTTTATATAAATATTGCAAAATGTACTGATAGGTATGTGATGGAAACCATTATAAACATATTATATTACTAAAACGTAAAGAAAAATATAAAAAAAGACTTATCTATAGTTTATGGAAACACTGATACACTAGTATATTCTTGTATACCTCCAGGAAGTCACAAAACACATCTACATATATCGCAATGCAATTTATTCTAAAAATTACAAGAACGCCGGAAAAAGGTATTTCTAGCATAATTTGTCCGACAGTACGGAACAAAAAAGTATCTTTTGAACGTGAGGAAGTCCTGGGCACTCTAATATTAATTCTTTGTAAGAGTTCGGCGGAGTCAATATTATTATTAATAATTTTATATAAAAAAAAAGTTATTCTCATACAGTATATTGCAAGGGTCGATTTATGGTTTCTGTCCTCTATTGGTGAATGAATGAATTGATTTATTTAAACACACGCATACAATAAAGTAGCACACACAAACAAACAGAAATTAATTATAAAAGTCAGGAATAAATATAAAATACACATAATATACATACATACAAATATATATACATACACACATGCGCATGTATAAATATATATACATATACATATTTACATGAAGTGGGTGACCCCAAGAGCGGTGCTCAATAAGCTACTACCTCGAAATAATGTTGTAGCTAGCTGCAGCGTCTATTTTCAGATCTATATCGACTGCTACGGGGTCTATGACAATTTACAAGGGTTCTACGTCAACGGAAAAAAAATTGGGAGTTCATGAAATGAAAATGGGGGTCCATAATAATGGATCTCAACATACACTGATATCCCAACTAATATTATAAATGCGAAAGTGTGTTTGTTTGTTTATTTGTTTGTTTGTTTGTTTGTTTGTTGTTACCTCTTCACGCTTAAACTACTGGACCGATTTCAAAAATTCTTTCACCTTTGGAAAGCTACATTCTCCCCGAGTAACATAGGCTACTTTTTATCCCGGAAAAATCGACAGATCCCACGGATGCGCAATAAAGGCTTCGCTCAAAAACTACTGCACAGATTTTTATGCGGTTTTCATCAATAGATAAAGTGATTCTTGAGGAGTTTTGCGGCATTTTTTATCTCGGAAAAACGGATAGTCCCACGGGAAGCGCGATAAAATCTTCGCACCATAAACCGACTTCCGCGTATATGTAGCCGTGGGCAAAAGCTATGACCCTTAACCCTCTATACACCCAATCCCGAAATCCACGCGGGCGAAGCCGCGGGCAGAAAGCTAGTTCTAATATAAAGACATACATTATTTTTAAAAGTACCTATGAAGTAAAAGAAATCTTATATATGCTTATAAAATATTGTCAGTTGTAGGATGCAGGCATTCAATATCAGGTAAGTAGAGGGTCTGCTAAAAACCTTAAAACATGGCAAAGGATCTACGACACAAAAAAGTTTGAAAACCTCTGAGCTGAGAATAATAAGTGCTTCCCTCAGCCTGATAGAATCTACTAGGTACTTATATGAATAATAAAATTGTAAAGAGAAAAAAAATGCGCATCACGAAATAAAAAATTCTTTGCTCGTTTTGATGACTATTGGCAAAACTGCCTGTTGACTAATTTACTTTGCGACGGCATGGATTTATCTTTAATATAAATGAGTTTCATAATATATTTTATTTAGTTTTTGATTTGCACTAAAATTTGTGTAAAATTTGGATAATAATAACCTTGTGACTGCATAAGTATACTTACGTTTTATTAATAGTTTTAAAAATCTTGTTACTAGCGCTATCTAGTGGTACTAAGTGCTTCTGCGTTTCGTTTATCAGTTTATGGTAATGATATACAATAATATTATATTTGTAGCCTCGATTTTTATTCATTTTTGGATTAACATATTGAGAAAACTACAGAGAATTGTTTTCTAAATCTAATAATAAAAAAATGATATTACTTATTTAAAATACGAATTTGCATGCATTTTTTGATGTCAAAACGAGTTATTTCTAGCTACTGTTTGCTTACAAGTCAATTCTTAGGTACGGTTAGCACTTAGTTTCTACTAAGTGACTAGGAAAAGTCTAGTTGAAAAATGGTGTTTGCCGCTAGTATATATCACAGATAAGATAATACCGACTTCATATCTTATAATGAAACATTACCTTATCTTGAAACTGATGTCTTTTTAAAAGGAAAATCTATTGTTAATACCTTAAAAATTTATTTAACTACTTTGACACACCTGAAGTATGAGAGCTAGGAAATGAGTTGACACTACAAATTATATTAAAAAACCTTCAAAAATTTAGTTAGCAACATTACAAACAGAAACCTTAATTAAGAAATCTCTCAACATCAGTGGCGTACTTAATTTGATATTAACAAGCAATTTATAAGCGGGCCTGTTATTTCAGGCCGCCACAGGTAAAATCACACTCTAAACCGCTATCAAAGATACGAAATCAAATAACGCTTTACATTTCTTGGTGTGTATACTGATGCTGCTATAGAGTCCGTTGCCACAGCAATGGACATCGAGCTATGTGTTCAAATCTTTGATAGCTGGTTTACAGAGTAGATAAGCAATAACGGTAATGAGTGGCGCGCCGGAGGCTTTGTGCTAGATTCAACTTTTCGCAAATCTCACGCCTCATCTAATGATACAAAAGAGTCTGCTCCACCAATTTTTGATTTACATACAAAAAGTGCGTTTCAGTTTTTTGGAATGTGTTTTCATTTACAAAGTTTTTATCGTTACTGTTAAATGCTTATTCATTTCAATTTTTCGTCGACTCTGAAAAAGGAGGGCGTCAAAAAAATTATATAAACGATTGGGTACAATAATGAATATATTTATTTTTGTTTGTCAATAAACTTAAAAAGAAGTTCCGTTACGATTAAAAATTCACGAAAGATGCGTCTAATCAGACGCATTATACGAGTATTCTGCGCAATCAAAGTTGGGACACCAAATAGTTTTAAATAGATATCACGATCAAAACAAGTAGATACGTTTATTCAACACCTTTATTCACTAAAAGCCTATAACAGTAGACAGCAAAAAGAGCGTAACACAAAAACTCTTCATACAGTAAGACATCCTAATATGTTAATAACATATCACACGAGACTCCATCTTAAGATAACGGCACTGTCAAAAACCCTGTTGTTCGTAATATTTACAAAGTGCAAAGTATAATTTTTATCGCGTATAACAAGCGATAATTTGAGGATGAATGACAGTCGATATAATCAGAATGTTATTATAGAACGGAGCGTGTCACTGGGCTACGCCATTAGAACTGTATTAAAGCCAGTGGCGATGGAGCGAGCGGTAGCGGAAATAATTTTATTTTTAATGTTGGACTGCAAATTGATTTTATTTTATTACTTTATTTATTACTAGCTGACCCGTGCCCACTTCGTTGGGCATAATATTAATAATCCCCGAAGCGAGCACGAACGCGAACCGAATTAAACCCGAAGCCATCGCGCGCTGTCCGCTGCTTTGGCCTTCACACTTATGACGATGAGTTCACTTGTTTTCATAGATTCATAATTTTTCGGAATATATCTATGCTCTATCTATCTCGGAATTGTCTATGCTAATGTTAAAAAATATACTTTTTGTAATTTAAATATAAAAGTTAGACATATGCTGTCGTTGACTTTTTTTGTAGGCATTTTCAAGCTCCACATTTTTTCTCTAGAACTCAAAAATATATCTTTCATAGTTAAGGCAGCATTCGTAAGAAACGCTTTCATTCGACCGTTTTTTCTCCGATTCACTTTGCAAAACGGGCTACCACGTAAAAGCCTTTTTATTTTTCTGTTTTTTATATAACCTATGACACTCAGCAATAATGTGGCTTTCTATTGGTGAAAGAATTTTTAAAATCGGTCCAGTAGATCCGAGATTACCCCTTACAATTTAACAAATATACAAACACACAAACTTTACTTCTTTATAATATTAGTATAGATATATAATATATGATGTCGTGCAGTTTCAAATTTATATGTGGTCAAATCAAATTTATATCCGAAAAGAATATATTTGGTAATTTTAGAAATAATTTTATTAATTACTAGCTTTCTGCCCGCGGCTTCGCCTGCGTGGATTTCGTGATTGGGTCTATAGAGGGTTAAGGGTCATAGCTTTTGCCCACGGCTACATATGCCCGGAAGTCGGTTTATGGCGCGAAAGTTTTAATCGCGTTTCCCGTGGGACTATCCGTTTTTCCGAGATAAAAAATACCGCAAAACCTTCCTCAAGAATCACTCTATCTATTGATGAAAACTGCATGAAAATCTGTGCAGTAGTTTTTGAGCGAAGCCTTTATTGCGCATCCCGTGGGATCTGTCGATTTAGGGTAAAAAGGGTCATACCCTTAATCTTCTATAGACTCAATCCCGAATTCCACGCGGGTGAAACCGCGGGCAGAAAGCTAGTTTAACATAGTTTACAAAATACATTGTTACAAATATAGATAAAATACAGTGACATTAAATGAACCATCACAAAACATGCCCCGCTCCCGCCCACAGCGCGCTAGAGCTTTCGCGCCCACGAGTGACGATTCGCGAGCCATCCATCTTTCTAATGACTGCCACTACAATGGTAGGACCAGCGGTGCGCTGTAATTATTCCGGATCACACAACGTATAGTACGCCATATTGTCTTGTACCCAACAGACATATTCAAGATCGATCGATCTTCCGTTGTTGGGAAACGAGTTTTGATGGTATGGGTCAAGTGTGCCAGTCATACGCAAAAAAAATTACACAGTCGAGTATGGTATGTATACTTTGCCTCAGGACTGGCTATCTTGTTGCTCATATTCTTTATTCAAAAATTTTGCCAAATAAATATTAATGATGATTTATTTACAAAAACCAGGACTTTAGAAGAAATCATAATGTACACAAGTAGGTTACGTTTATTATCAAAGAATTCAATTAACAATACTTACATAATTAAATCACTTCACTTAGGACTGATTGAAGAATTACGTCCTCTTACGATGGTTGGACTAAATATGATTTGATGGACGGAGTCCCCCGATGAACGCGCATGAGAATCACTACAAAAAATCAAATATTGTAATGTTGTCGATATTAAATCCGGACATGCGTAAGCATTTATTATTGGTCGAGTTGACTACAACGTAGAATGAATGTCTCCAAAGATTACGTAATAAAAATTAATAAATAATTCAATTTAACAGATCAGTTCAAAAGCTATAGCTACTTTATAATCAAAATCAAGAAATAATTCTTCAAATAGGATTTTTAAAATCACCTTTGCAGGTTAAAGAAGGGAGCATTTGTACCTTAGTTATGGTTATTAATATATATTTCTATCAAATATATCAAATATATGTATATCTATCTGTTACCCCAGATTCCATAACACAAGCCAACCCAAGAGCTAGTCTAATTGGTGTGAACGCCCCTTCCGTGGCCGGGGGCGTCGTCTGGGGAAGGCTGCGGGGCTGGGGTTCCCGGAAGTAGCTTGGCGTTCCCGGGGTCCTTACATGCCTGAGAAGGCCATCCCTGAGGTTTTTAGTGGGTAGGCCTCCCCTTCTGGGAAGAAGAGCCCCACATAACCGCCGGCTTACCACAGCCGGGGTATGCAACTTAATGCATTTTCTCAGGGGAACAAAAAAAGAAAAAAAGGCTAATTCGTGTGACTATAAAGAATATTCAAATCAAATCAAAATCAAAATAATCTTTATTCAACATAGACCTTTACAGGCACTTATTGACGTCAACAGACAAAACAAAAAAACAAAGCTTAAAAAAAACAAAAACCTTGTCCGTACGTACGAATAAGGAAAAAAAAATTGACTCGACACCTGTTCGGAAATTGGGAGAGCCTTCTCGAGAAGAACAGGTAAGAAACTCTGAAGGTCTATTTTATTATCTCCTCTTTTCAATATTAATAATTATAATAATATAATTTAAAATACAATATAGTATAAGATACAATCATACCTAATACGATTACAGTCGTATGTGTGTTTACATACACATATAAAAATAATACAATATTATAATAATGCTGTTACCAAACATGGCTCTATGAATAGTGTCCCCTATTCCCAAATACTGTGATCATTTAGATACTCACTTACTTTATAATAACCTTTACTCATGAGTGTCTTTTTGATATGGATTTTAAATTTATATAAAGGCAAATCTTTGCGGAAGTTTGTTAAACATAGATATATACATTTCCTCAAGAACGAACAGCTAGTTTTATGGAGTCTGAACATTGGAACGGCAAGTTTATTTTTGTTTCTAGTATTCACATTATGTAGATCACTGTTTTCTATTGAATTTATTATAGTTTCTATATACAAAAACTAAATTATCATATATATATATATATATTGACTAGCTAAAGTTAAAATATTAATTTCTTTGAACAATTCTTTTAGGGATTCTCTAGCCCGTAAACAGTAAATAGCACGAATCGCTCTTTTTTGTAAAAGGAAAATACTCTCAATATTAGCCGCTGATCCCCATAGCAGCAGATTATGGAGCACCATTAGCAGCATATTTGTTTATTTATATATATATAAAACATAAGTCTATATAAATAAGTACTTGGTATTATTTTTTGTTAATTTAAATAACTGTGCAATATAAATAACACAAAATCACTTAACAGTATTATAGAGTGTAGTAGAAAGAAATTATTATTATATATTTACTCGTAACTAGCGACCGGCCCCGATTTGCAATACTGCAATGTTCATACTAAATACAATACAGAAAATCTGTGAACGTTGTATATACTCGTTTTCAATGTAAGCAGAAAATATGTAATTATTTATGACATCTTATTAGAAACCTCAAAAAAAACAGTATCTCTCCACTAGTTAATGTATGTTATTATACATATAAACCTTCCTCTTTAATCACACTATCTATTAATATAAAAACATAACTAGAGATCGGATAATCGGATGCATATTTACCTAAAGTTAGTTTAAGACAAGTATGGAAACGGTTTTTTATTGTTTGTTAAATAAAATTTTTCACCATTTCTGTTTTCTTATTCAATTATTTAATTGATTATTGTTTTAGTCAAACTAGCTCACTACTTTCGTATAACACTCTTCATGTAACACGTACATTCATAAATCGCACGGGGAACTGAAACTAAACTTCATGTAAATACGTATGCATAGTTGTATAAATGAACCCGGAGTCTCGGTCTTTTGAAAATAAATACCACGTGCTAATTTAGTAATTTTCAAACAATATCACTACGTTAAATTTGCAGTCCCGTATTTTGCCGGGATTTTTATTTAACAAAATGTATTATAAAAAGCCGCTTCCATAATTTGTGAGCCAAAAATTAACTTTAGGTAAATATGCATCCGATTATCCGATCTCTAAACATAACATAAGAAACTTCATCAAAATCCGTTGCGTAGTTTTAAACATCAAAGCATACATAGGAACATACGGACAGAGAAAGCGACTTTGTTTTACACTATGTAGTGATGAACAGTTCAAAAGGGTACCTGGAGTAAAAAATAATAAAGATCTATACACATTATTAAAATAATTCGACTTGTTCAGAGTTTCCTCAAATTTAGTAGATTTCTTATCAAGTGCTTAAATATAAAGTTTCATGGTTTTATCTTTTAAAATTAAAGAATCCCATACAAACTTTCAATCTCTATTTCAACCCCCTTCATACCTTTTCTTTGAAATAAAAAATAGCCTATGTTCTGTCTCAGGGTCTAAAGATTGTCTGTACCAAATTTCATCAAAATCGGTTGCGAGGTTTAAGCGGGAAAGCGTAACAGACAGACAGACAGAGTTACTTTCGCATTTATAATATTAGTTGGGATTTAATAACCATTGAAATTATTAAAAAGAATTGTAAGTAATTATCATATTACCATAATGATCAATTACTGAAATCGAAATAAATTATGCAGTTGAGTAATTGTCAATTAGTTTATATGCAGTTTTGAGGAAAATAATTAAATTTAAACATTTTAAGCATTAGTCATTGTAACATTATTAAAGCTTTTTTTCGTTTTAATATTCTTTTTATAATACAAATGGTTAAAGTGCCTGCAACTCCTTAACTCTTCAACAAACTGCAATCTCTCAAGTCTCATATGAACAAAGTTTAAACGCCGTTCTTTCAAATTACGTATTCACACAAATTTTCGCGAACCCCATTTCATAAATATAAAAGTATTATGTAAATTTTTTATTTTACCGCTATGTAGAGGTAATGAAATTGACGCCACGAATTCTTAACATGATCCGAATTCATATAATTAGGAGCCTTATTTTAGTGAACTTGTATGTTGACATCTTTTTATGTATTTAGCAACGTTAGCTTTTTATGTTAGTAGTTTTATTATTTATATATTTTTAATATTAGTACCACTCTTGAATTCCTAACTATTTATTCATTTATTAATTTTAATGTTTATTGTATAACTAGATTTCCACTTTCTGTAATGAAAATTAAGTTATATTCTTCGCCGGATCTCCAACCAACCCCAGTGTTTGTTGCAAAACTGCATCTAACAGCGGTTTTTACTAAAATTTTCTATTAAACGAATATATGTATATCTTAAAAAATATACTTTCTGTAGGTTTACTTTTATGTTAAAACTACTTAACGACTAAAAATTACTAGATATAAAATATACAAATTTACAAAATAAAAAAAAACTTCACCTCCAGTGCTGCCGTCAGGGATGGTGCCCAAAACGCTGGCAGCATTTCCCAGTTGTATGGCGAGGCTAATACGTTGACCGAGATAACTGCCAGAATTTTGATCACCCGTCATCTCGGCGAGTCTCTTCGCCAAATCCTTAAAAAGGGACCGAGCGCTTGGACCCCATGGACCCATTGTCTCTACACCAAACGGCGCAAATATGTAGCTATCATTGAGAGCCGAATATTTACGCCGCTTAGAGCACTCAGCAGCGGCAGCCGCCGCGCCTGCAGCAAGGGACGTACTACCTGTATGACACGGAGCGTATCAGAGCAAGTTGCGTCCCATTAGAGGACGACCCTGCTTCCATGGAATGAGCGTCATCCCATCAGGTCTCTTGCCGTCGTCACGAGAGATACCACTGGGCTCAAGAACCGCTGGCATGTTGACTGCGACAAGAGCTCTGCGGATTTTTTTTTTTTTTCCCCACGGGGGAGGGTAGTGAATCCTCATAGGGGCTCTGCGGATGACGTCATTGATGCAGGCGTGGCGGGAGACTCTGCCAGCACTTTTTTGGCAAGAGAGGCCATGGTGACCATACTTACCGACACGATTTCGACAACGACAGCGATGGGGGTGATTAGTCTTGATGCCAAGTCAAGTCAAGAGCGAGACAGCGAGGGATATCGTGCTCCTGTCAAGCAGCGTCCCGACACTGGCTGAAGGAAGGGCTTGCAGCCAGAATCCGGACTCCACTTGGAAGGATACTAGGAGACGAGCATGGTCAGTAGCGCTTACAGCGGAATTTAAAAGATAGCTCTGCGTACGCAAGCAGAGCGGCTCGTCCCACTGTGTCTGTGAAGATAGAGAAAATGGTGGAGCTAGTCCCGGGCATACCCTAGACCAAGCAATTCTAACCTCTGCAAGGTGAGCCACTGCGCCTAATGAAGGGCGTAGTATTTTTTTTAACTAGCTCTAGCTCTAGCTCGACTGTACCATATGCAGAAGACAGAAATGCTGGAAGGGCAATATGAGAAATGTAAAAAAAACTCAATACTTCTATGGGTTTCAAACTATTCCTATATGCGCCTAAATCAGAATCGCTTCTGTAGTTTCTGAGCGTATTTAAACAAAATAAACTTTCATTCTCTATTCATAATAATTTATTCAAGTTAATCCCTCATTAAGGAAAAAATTAAAAAAAATATTACGTTGTGTTTTCGAGTAGTTATATCTAATTAACAGCATAATAGATAAAGTAATGTCTATCAATTTAGCATTTATCGAAAACTCCCACCCTAGGCTATGCATGTCCTGTGGGAGTTTTAACAATTTGGTTTAAAGGGCACTAGAATGCGGTACCTACGTTTCCATCAAAGAAGAAATAAAAGACAAAGAAATCCAACGCGCTACAAACAAATAAATATTTTTAAAAATTATTGACAATATAAAATACTATAATAATATTTAACAAATTATACACTGACACACAAAAACTAGTTTTTTTATGTAATAAGGACAGGCATTTGGTCTCGATCTCACCTGATGGTAAGTGACGATGAGGCCGAAGATGGTCCATGCCTGTCCAGATAGTGCCTACATGAAGCACACCGAAATGTACTCTGATTACTGTAATGTTCAAGAGAGCAGATCTACCATTCCATCAAATATTGATGAAGTTGTGATTGAGTTTATCAATACATAGTATAAAACAAAGTCGCTTTCGCTGTATGTCCGTATGTATGCTTAGATCTTTAAAACTACGCAACGGATTTTGACGCGGTTTTTTTTAATAGATAGAGTGATTCTTAAGGAAGGTTTGTATGTATAATAAATGCATAATATAGTAGAGAAACACTGATAAATTTAAAGGTTTCTAATGTGATGTCGTAAATAAGCACGTTTTTTTGCGCTTATATTGCAAACGCTGGCTGAACCCTACGAGATAGACCAAAATAATGTACTACAGTATTGTACAACTTACAAAAATCCACAAAAAAGTCCGCGATGGTATATGTCTATCTCTTAGGGATAACCCACCATAACCATTTTTTCACTGCACCCGTGCGAAGCCGGGGCGGGTCGCTAGTTATAAATATAAGGCTTTCTGAAAATAGTAGCTCGTCTGGCAAAGGAGCTGTTGTTTATTTGAAAAATAGTTATGGAAAAAAAGACATATAGTGTTCAGTTTGGCTCTGACCTTATTAGAAAGCAAGTGTCGACAAAACAATCCTGTTAAATTGTCAAATACTAAAATAGTAGGTAGGTCATAGAATGTGGCGGTCGAATCGTGAAAGCGCACCCCGACATGTGCCCCGTATGGGCCTAGAGAACTCGGGGGTGTTTTAGTGGGTAGGCCGATCCTCTATGACCGGAGAGCCCCACACACGGCCGTGCCGTGCCAGCGCAGTGTCATGGTGCATAAGGTCGAATTTCCCACCCTTTTTTTTATATACATACTGTTGTCAAATCAAATTAAAATCAAAAATCAAAATCAAATCAAAATAATATTTATTCAACATAGACCTTTACAGGCACTTATTGACGTCAACAAACAAAACAAAAAAAAAGCTTAAAAAAACAAAAAAACTAAAATCTTGTCCGTAGGTACGAATAAGGAAAAAAAAATATTTACTCGACACCTGTTCGGAAATTGGGAGAGCCTTCTCGAGAAGAACAAGCAAGAAACTCTGAAGGTCTATTTTTTATCTCCTCTTTTCAATGTTAATAATTATAATAATATAATATAAAAATACAATATAGTATAAGATACAATCATACCTAATACGATTACAGTTGTATGTATGTTTACATACACATATAAAAAATACAATATTATAAATAATGTTGTTACCAAACATGGCTCTATGAATAGTGTCCCTATTCCCAAATAGTGTGAGCATTTAGATAGTCACTTACTTTATAATAACCTTTACTCATGAGTGTCTTTTTGATATGGATTTTAAATTTATATAAAGGCAAATCAATGACACTTTGCGGAAGTTTGTTAAACATTTAAGATATACATTTCCCCAAGAACGAACAGCTAGTCTTATGGAGTCTGAACATTAGAACGGCAAGTTTATTTTTGTTTCTAGTATTCACATTATGTAGATCACTGTTTTTATTGAATTTATTACAGTTTCTATATAGAAAAACTAAATTATCATATATATATTGACTAGCTAAAGTTAAAATATTAATTTCTATGAACAATTTTTTTGGGATTCTCTAGCCCGTAAACAGTAAATAGCACGAATCGCTCTTTTTTGTAAAAGGAAAATACTCTCAATGTTAGCCGCTGATCCCCATAGCAGCAGTCCATAGGACATAACACTATGAAAGTAGCCGAAATAAACAATTCTTGCCGTTTCAACATTAGTTAAAAGTCAAATCTTTTTTACTGCGTACGCCGCTGAACTAAGTTTGATTACCAAAGTTTCAATATGTGGATCCCATATTGAAACTTTGGCAATCAACTTTTGTATATAACATGTACAACTTTGTTGTTTTACTTTAAATTATATACATACATGTTGTTGCAATGTACATAATCGCTTTATTAACTACTGGGTTAGTACTTGTTTTAACATAACTCTTTTTTTTTTATTTGACAATTATCAACTTTGAATATTTCTTCTGGATTTAACATAATTATTAAATGAAATGTAATATGTACTTCACTTGTTAGAAATAGTCTTAATATACATAGTTTTAAAGTTAATTATAGAATATGTTTATCAAAAATTATAACAAGTAAGTAACTAAGAAACGCTAATAGGAATTTACATAATTTATTTCTTTTTTGGTTTTCGATCACAGCTTTAAATTATCTTAAACTTTTTATGTGTGTAGAATTTAATACATATATAACATGTAGAATTAATGTTAAGATGTACGTCTTGTTTATATGTTAGAATGTTGTTTATTCATAGTTTATTATTTATATTTTGTTTTTTGTTTATTGCTGTTTTTAGCACGTCTGTTACGAAATGCGTCTGCAGAAAATCAATATCGTGACATACTCTACCACGTTTTATACTCAGCTGAGACCTTTTCGATAAGTTTTGCTAAGAACATGTTCTTTTTTATTTAAAGTTATATAATTTGTACCAAGTACAGTTTTATTCTACTCTATTCTGGTCATATTGTCACGAACCGTAGTAAGCAGACATACGAGTACCAAACGACGGCGACAAGTGTTACATACATTGTAGCGTGCATATGCCCCGTTTCACCGCAAATCGTAGACTCATGCTGATCCATTGCTGACACAGTTATCCATCGTTAGGCAAAATCTATGCAAGAAACGTAGGAACTAATTCAACGGACAGTAAACAGTATAACTACGGCATCATTCACCACTTTAGTGATTTTTGCTATCGCTAATACCGCCCTTCATTTCAAGTTACCTTTACTTAAACACGATGTGGAGTGATCGTAACTCTGTCGCTGCATCGCTGAATGAACCCTGCGTCGGTGACCTTAACATTATCAGCTATAACTTAAACAAGGTGGAAGGGCCAATAAAGAAAATCATTTGATGTCCTAGTTACGAGCCCGCGGTGAATTCCGGCCGGCGTAGCTGCCGGGCAAAAATGGATCTAGCGTGGATACCATAAGCGCTAGTTTGGGAGAAAGTGCGGTTTGTAGGTCTGTAGGCCTGAGCGGTTCGTATGTAGGCGAGAGGCGTGCGTCTGTAGGTGTGTGCGTGCACGCAGCGGAGATAGCAGTCGCCAGGGATCCACAACTTTTGGAGAAATGCGCCGCTAGTTAATTCTGTATTTTTTTTTTATTTTGACATCTGTTTGTCAATAGATGGACAAGTGTGTATGTAATCTTGTAGTAGCCTTTTTTTTTTTTTTTTTTTTTGTTTCCCTGAGGAAAATGCATTAAATTGCATACCCCGGCTGTGGCGAGCCGGGGTTATGTGGGGCTCTCCTCCCCAGAAGGGGAGGCCTACCCACTAAAAACCTCAGGGATGGCCTTCCTCAGGCATGTAGGGAGCCCCCGGGAACAGAAAGCTCCTTCCGGGAACCCCCAGCCTCCGCTCCCCCGTCGACACAGGGGAGCCCTCCTCGGGGGAGGCTTACTACCTCCCCCGGTCTCCTCCACCGACGACGCCCCCCGGCCACGGAAGGGGCGTGGTCCATCCCGGGTCGCCGTAGCAGTCGCGACTTACTCGCGCCCGCCGGCGACCCGCGGCGGCGCCGCAGCTGTGCTACCGAGCCCGGCGCCGCCTTCTTCGAGCGGGATCGGCCATCTCCCGACCCCGCTCGGCGGCCTCCTTCTGGAGCATCACTGCCTCACAGAAGGAGGCCACAGCCCTCCAACCTCCCTCGTCCGCCAGCATTGCCGCAATCAATGCTGGCGGAGACAGATCTCGCCCGATCTCTGCGACCAAGACTCGGCGCTCGGAGGCCCACGCGGGGCACTCCGCCAGCGTATGCTGGGCCGAGTCGAGGTCGGATGCGCAGTGGTGACAATGTGTCGATCCCTCCCGTCCTATTCGACACAGATACTCACCGAAGCAGCCGTGCCCGGTGAGTATCTGAGTCAATCGGTAGGTGACCTCCTCCTTCCCGTGGAGCCAAGCTTCGAGGTGCGGGAGTACGGCACCGACGGCCCGCTGGCGCGCGCAGATCCGTAATTCGAGCTGCGCACGCCAACTCTTGTAGTAGCCTGTGTTAGATAATGGTTGTTTTTTATGATATAGCCTTAATAATATTAATATGACAATAATAAATTATATAAAACAACAATATCTTGTTGTTATTTCTGATGCTATGCTATTGTTTAATAATATTAATTATTAATAAATCATAAACCGAATCAGAAATTGTAAGCACCACTTAATTAAGACGAAGAGCAACAGTCCGTAATTTATAATATAAATAGAAATAATTTAATTGGATCAAATTAGACACCAGAATTTTTATATTCGTGTAACTGTAGGATTCTATAATAGCGAAATTTTCTTGTTGTATAAAAGAAACTCGATAAGCAATATCTGTGCTAAGTAACTGTAAATAAATGATAAACTTCAAGCATGAATGCAATACTACGGTCTACGCGACTACGAGCTCGCGTAGCGGCTCGCCCATGCGGTCCCCTGTCGCGGTGGTGGTAGAAAATTTTTGGTGGGAAGTGAGTGGGGTGCGCGAGCGCCGCAGTCAGTTGTCGACGCGCGCGGCCACCGCCCGCATGAGTGAGTGCAGTGTTGTGCCAACCGGACCCGGACTATAGATCACAGTGACGATCGGACAGTGTACGTTGACATAATTAGAGAGAAAGAAAGAAAAAAAAAAACACGGTTCAGTTCCATTTTCAAAAACCCCGAAAATAGGAGCGAGCGTTGTGTTTTTGGGAAATGTTTGTAATTGGCATTTAAAAAGTGACGTGACAGTGCCGCGGATTGTGGACGCAGTGGAAGCACTTCGGGAGCCTGTTTTTTTATGTTTCGCTACTATATTTTGGCATATATCTCTGTTTTTTATTTGTTCTGAATATCTTGCCCATCCTCCTTGTAAATATTCGAGGATATTTTTTTTTTGTTATAATCCTTTGTATTTTGTTTAAATATTTTATGCCAATCACATCTTTCCCTTTTCTTTTTTTTACTGTTTTTATCACTAACACCATCATATTCTATACTAATCGCATGCACGAAACTAATTTTAATTTTGAACGAAACAGGGATAGTTTTTTTTTATGTAGAATCTAATTAATAATCAGAATATCGATGTCAAACTACCGAAATGTTTCTGAAAACTAGGTCTTTCCCGGCAGCGTGCGTTTTCGGCTGATAGCCGCTCGAAGGTCAGCCAACTGGTTTTTTTACAGTTTTAACGGCGCGCGCGCGACACCAAATGCACCAACTTTTTTGTTATTGTAGCATTTTCAACAAATTTATTTTCACCTTTTTCCTACGGCATAAACGAATAAATAAACTCCAATTATTTTTAACATTAAATGAATATTAAACTTTATCGCACAATTGTAATATTTCAAATGTGTTTCAAATTACTAAATTGATCCCAATTAAATTCTTAATTTGCTAATTACGAACCTCTCGCGAATTATTTTGCAAGTTGCAAAGACTGGAGATAATTAGTTTAATGATTGTACTCAAATTAATTATGTTCCGGTGAACACTACAGCGGTCAGCAATACCAGTGAATCATTCCTAATTCCGGTGACTTGAAGTCGAGGAAACTTGTAATTTAAGATTTGATTCTTCAGGATACAGGCTAATATTCGCGTAGGCATGCATTCTTACTAACATTTGACCGTTTCCTTTTGCCATATACTTAGCTGTGCCTAATATTTTAGCACCCCAGTTCCTGTAGTCACGAATCAGGCTCTCCCTGTGCACTGTCAAAGGGTCTCGCGCGGAATTACTTGACAAACCTGTCAAAGTCAACTGACAGTCTAAGGACAATAATGTTTCGGATTTGATAAAACACCAGCAGTTTTTCATCAGTACCTCGCGGTAAGTGAACTGAACGATTCTGCAATTCAATATTTGCTAACTTCATTGGCTTTTTGTTGTTTATGAAATGAACTTGGTGAATTGTTTTGCTTTCGATGGATTTCGATAGTTTTTTATAAATATTGTTTATAATGTTAGCAACTTACATTTTAATATAAATCTATTATTATATTCTTTATATGTTTATAATTGCGTAATATAATAATCTATATTTATTTTATTCAAAAGCTAATTAAAAATCAATGGTTCAAAATATATTTCGATAATACGACGGACGACATTAAGACACCGGTTTCAAGGTGTCGCCATTTCTGAGATTCCGGGTTCAAATCCCGGTGGGGGCAGATGTTTATGTGATCAATGCAAGCATTTGTGTCTTTTTTTTTATTCCGCTGAGGAAAATGTATTGAATTGCATACCCCGGCTACGGAGAGCCGGCGGTTATGTGGGTCTCTCCTCCCCAGAAGGGGGAGGCCCACTAAAAACCTCAGCGATGGCCTTCCTCAGGCATATAGGGAGCCCCCGGGAACGATGACGACTTCCGGGTACCCCCAACCAGTCAAATATATATATAACATATGTACGTCTATCCGTTACCCTAGATCCTATAACAAAAGCCTTACAGTTCTGTTTATGAATTTTTTGGGATTAATTTTATAAAGTGTGTGTGTGTGTGTGATTATAAAAAGAAATACGACGCATAACTGTACCACTTTATTTGAAAATCGAACACGATCGATATCGGATTGATCGGTTATTTTTGGTGCATTGAAAAACAAAGCGTTATAATATACGAGTACGACGAAATAATATGATCCATTTAAATGAAAATTTTAAATTTTCATTTAAATGTATCATATTGTAGTAATGTTTAATACGATGATGTCGAATTATTTTGGATATAGACTGAGTCATGCTGAGGATACTAATTTGGTACACGTCAAATAATTGACATGTAAAACTATACCGTTACAAATTAATGATTTAGTATTGCATTATCTTAATTATCAAATAACGGCATCAAAGCGAGATAATTTAAAAAAATCACCACTCATTCTATACCATAGTATATTTTTTCTTGCTTTAGAAACTATTAACCAGTTCGTTGAATCTTAGAATCCCCATTTTACTCGTTCACTGTTGTTTCACATTTTGAATAATAACGAACTACCATATTAATTTTTAACCTACTTAGGGGTTGGCTTCTTAATAATCATTTCTTTGTGGATGTTAATATTATAAATATGTCAAATTTTAGTCAAACTGAATGTTGATAGATCTGTCAGTCAGTTACTAACGCTTTTAGCATTGACCATTGAATACCTATAAAAAGTCATTAAGATTCTAAAAAAATTGTCCTCTTTTTCTATACTAACCTATTTATTTTTCCATATTTATTTTTATAACAAGAATGGAAACTTTTAGCTAAGTAACTAACTATTGCCATAAATATTTAAAAACAAATATGTTATCAGAAGTTTTCTGCCAATAAAGTACAACATTCTGACAAAAAATTCAATTAAATATACTAATTTTGTTATTCAAATGAAATCAAAAATTGCACTGTGGGGGTCAGAAGAAAATGCAAGAAGAAAATTATTTTCATGATTTTAAATTAATTAGGTTAAAAGTACGAACGAAACGAACTTAAATTTTATATGATTTTGTATAAGAAAAAAATTATACTTGATAACTTTTTAATTGGCTTTGCCACAATTTCTAAAAATATGTCACAAACCAAATATGTATAAATGTAAACGTTTCATACTCGTATTATCAAATAAAGTAACAGGTCTGTTCTTCCGAAAAGGTAAGAGAGGGTGAAAATTGTATTAGATAGATAGATAAAGTCTTTATTTACAATGCGTCTTCATCACACACAAGCGTAGGAACACAAAGAAACTAAAATTTATTTAACTGTTTATGATGTAGTGTGTATTACTTTGATTGCGTCTGTGAGTGGGAATAATAATTTGCTACTATTAAATTGTTTATAATTAATATGTGGTAAACGGTGCTGGTTGCAAAATTGTCCACTAGTTTATAATTACATTGATAATTATTATATTTTGTAACTGTTTGTTTACCTAAATAAATTAAAAAAAAAATTAAATTTACTAAAAACAATAACCCAGTACGCACCAAAAGTTGTGTGCGCTGCAGAAGTGTCAAAGGGTCGTAGCTCAGTGATTGGAATTATTCATAATAGGATGTGAGCAAAGCACTGCAAACACATCACGCTGTTGTAGGCATAATTATTATGTCCTAGTTTAATAGGGGGTGTGTATGAAGCTACTGTACGTGCATTCTGCTGAGTTATAGCTATGGTAGACTCCCTAACTCTTTATACCTAGACACGAGAGAGAATGAAAGCGGTGAGACATACGAGATAATTTATTGTGTACATATTTGTATATCGATTTGAATTTTCACAAATAGTCATCATTGCTATATTTAAGTCGACTATACGAACCCGTTTTTTAAGTCTATTTTACAAGAAAACTGTTTCTGTATATATCGCTTTTACTAGTCGCTTAGCTACCTTACCTAATGAAGTAGAAATAAGATTGCATCAAAAACACTTTGTTGCAATTTATTGCTGATCAAACGTATTATTTTAATTCTACGCTACTCAAAAAGATGTTTGGAGGATATTTTGTTTTGTTCTATTGAAAAAGGCACAAAAATCGCATCGCGCCAGTGACCCAGATCGCACAACGCCATTAGTTCCGTACCGCCCACGGCGTTGCTACAGACCAGATGATTCACGATAGCGTCTCTATTCATTAAAGAATAAAGGTCAAAGTCGTATGATAATGAGCTGTTTGCGACCTCATCAAGCATTTGACACGAGTCATACAATTATGTTTTTTTTTGAACGTGTGAGGTGTGCTGTGAACTAAAGATTGATTGCAATGAATTCAAATTTGAGAATGGAATTTAATGTATGAATTTAGCTATGAACATGATTAATTACAATCACTTGGAGATTAATAAACCCAATACACGTGGTTAGGTATGATCTTCCATAGATTTTTCGTTGTACAACAACGAACATACATATATAAAAACAAGAATTGCAAGATCAAACTCAAATATGTAGTTCCAAAAGTGCCGTTTGTTGCAGTGACTTTTTTAGTCACTGCAGCATAGTCTACATGACATACTTGTAAATGGAAAAGCGTGTATAGTTCAGTGTCACGTATTTACTGTGACATACCTTCTTTTTTTTTTTTTGTTTCCCTGAGGAAAATACATTAAATTGCATACCCCGGCTGTGGCGAGCCGGCGGTTATGTGGGGCTCTCCTCCCCAGAAGGGGGAGGCCTACCCACTAAAAACCTCAGGGATGGCCTTCCTCAGGCATGAAGGGAGCCCCCAGGAACTTACCAAGCTACTTCCGGGAACCCCCAGCCTCCGCTCCCCCGTCGATACAGGGGAGCCCTCCTCGGTCTCCTCCACCGACGACGCCCCTCGGCCACGGAAGGGGCGTGGTCCATCCCGGGTCGCCGTAGCGGTCGCGACTTCCTCGCGCCCACCGGCGACCCACTGTGACATACCTATTACTAAAATACAATTAAAATGTATTCACTAATATTATTTTGTCGTGGCCTGAAATTTATTAATTGAATATCACATGTATGTATGGGTTCACTAAGTTTATAATTGCAAAATAAGTTTTTAATGGTTAGATCGAAAACATCAAATAAATAATAACATGATCTTAATGACTACGATAAAAAAAGGAAAGCTGGTAGAAATATGAACTTCACGAAAAAGTTTCTCAACATCAGTTGAGGTCCACTCTGAACGAATTCTGTGTCTTCTATGGAAAAAAGTCTTAGCGTCAAAATCCTTTACGCATTTTAATATTAATTATAATTACTTTCATTTTATATTGTGTATTTATGTCAGTTATAATATATGTCGTGTATTAATTTCAGTTATAATGTGTGTTGTGTATTTATTTAGATTATATATAATGTATATTGTGTATTAAAAGTTATAATTTATGTTGTGTATTAATTTCAGTTTTCATTTATGTCGATTGGTAATTCTAGTGTTTATTTGTATTGCGTAGCAGTTTAAGTTAACATTTTCGTTTTTGAAATATTATCGTATCTTTTGCACGCCTCATTTTGGTATTCAAAACCAATTGCAACCGTTTATATTTATATATTAAACGTTAAACTCTGCGATTTATGTTTTTGCAATTCAAACAAAGTAAAAACAAAGTAATTTTGATAAAATAAATAATTAAGTAATGCAAAACACCAAGAACACATAATAAATGCCTATCGCTACTAACACGTCTGTAGGCGGAAGCATTCCAATAAAGCTCGTCGAGTTAGTTTGCTGGTATCGAGCAATAACTAAATAACTGGTATAACTCACATAAGCAAAATGATTCAACATAATAACATTAATCATACATGTCTAATCACAAACCTTTCTTTGCGAAACAAACTTTGTTAATTTTATTTGTGGATCAAGCGGCACTTTTGTTAACAATAACGTCTGATTTAGCTCAAGTGAACGCGTTGACCGCTTTGCCGGCTAATTGTTGAGACCGCTACGAGACTTAAGTCCACTTATCTAAAGAGCCTCTTGGACTTTAATGGGGTCTTGCACAATCGGATTTAATAACTGATTCGTAAACAATGGGATTACTTTGATCAAATGTCACAGTTCTTATTGAGAAATTTTGATTACTAGTGCTAACTCTTAATTCATTTTTTAAAAGTTGCATAGGAGTTAAGCTCTTCTGCATTTGTGTAATAAGATATATTTGTCTTAAATTTTATTTAGATATTATATATGATATATAAATACATATTATCACAAAATTCATATTAATACAATATATCATAGAATACATATTACCATGTATATAATAAGTAAATATATGCAAAACTTATATTGTTCACTTGACATTAATGATGCTATTAAAATAACTCGAAAAGTCTATGTTAAATAATCTTACTTTACAATCGTTGCGCCTAATTTAGTTTGTACTTTACTATAATCAAGACTAAGGTTGTATAAAAAAAAAATCAAAAACCTATAATATAAGGTATAGCACAAACAGAATAAAAGAAAATATAAAAAATTCATCATCACACTTTTGTGATGACAATTTACATTTAACTTGGTAATTTAATTTTCATGTGATACGATATATGTGTAATTTATTCACGCCTGCAAATAAGTCAAATTTAAGGGAACCCAAAGCGATCTCACCTGCACGCGATGCTAATTTGCAGATCAACATCTATGCACAAAAAATGAAGCTAGTAGTACCTATAACATCTTATCAGCACCTCATACAACCAATATACAAATTTAAACCTATATTTATGTACGATTAGACGAATACATATTTAAAAATAAATTCATAAGCAAGTTACTGGTAGCTAGAATATATAAAATACATTTATATTTATTATCTTGTTAAGGTACTTTATCAAGTTTAGTACATAATACCTTAGTATCCCAACTAATATTATAAATGCGAAAGTGTGTTTGTTTGTTTGTTTTGTTGTTTGTTACCTCTTCACGCTTAAACTACTGGACCGATTTCAAAAATTCTTTCACCTTTGGAAAGCTACATTCTCCCCGAGTAACATAGGCTACTTTTTATCCCGGAAAAATCGACAGATCCCACGGGATGCGCAATAAAGGCTTCGCTCAAAAACTACTGCACAGATTTTTATGCGGTTTTCATCAATAGATAGAGTGATTCTTGAGGAGTTTTGCGGCATTTTTTATCTCGGAAAAACGGATAGTCCACGGGAAGCGCGATAAAATCTTCGCACCATAAACCGACGTCCGCGTATATGTAGCCGTGGGCAAAAGCTATGACCCTTAACCCTCTATACACCCAATCCCGAAATCCACGCGGCGAAGCCGCGGGCAGAAAGCTAGTTTATTATAGTTTAGATCTTTTCATATATGTATGTTCACTCTAAGATCTAAGACTTTCCGTAGTCACAAATATCAATTCAATTGATACTAAAAACGAATATTTCTGACGAATTATTCATGAAAAAATAAAATTAGATTTTATTTTCATTTTCTTATTTATTCAAAAATTAAATACAAATCACAGATCCTAAATCCTAATTTATAATTTCTGTGCTTAAATTACTGTTACTGACATCAATATTAAATTTGGCGATAAAAAACTGTTTCCTCTGCTCTGATAGTTTTCTTACATTTTATTTTTGCAACTGGGCAAGGAAAACAAAAACATAAACAATAAAACTGTCAGTATATTTACAAACAATCGCTTAAATCGAAAACAAGTAACGATCAAAACAAAGAAACTTAACCAACCACTGTTGTCAATCAACAAATCAATATACCACGTTGTCTATAAAAAAAAAAAACTAAATGAAAGTTGGCTCGGATCTAGAACGGCAAAGGTCTATGTGACACATATACGGCGGGCGGTGTGCGGGCGGCAGGCGGCGGGGGGCGGGCGGCGGCGCGCAACTTTCACTGCGCGGAGATGCGCGCGCCAATGACCATCGCGCGCAATGTCAAGTGCAACGCAGATTTCTATTTTATAGTCTTGTCCGGCTGCAAGATGGCGATAGCGTGATCGCTCGCTGTTAGATGAGATCTGTTTTTGACGACGTCACGATTGTGACACTGCAAAATTTTTGCAGTAAAACCGGTTTTGTTTCATATAAAGAATAAACATTTACTTTCATTTAATATTGCAACTTGTGTCGATACTGTGGCCCCATCCCACATACGAGCGACCACCAAAAAAGCAGGCGCGGCGGCTGCGGTGGCAGAGGCTAACAAGAGGCGAAAATATGCGTTGCTTGGTGATCAATACATATTTGCGCCTTTTGCCGTGGAGACTTTGGGACCGTGGGGTGCGGAGACTCGACAGATCTTTAAAGAGATCTCCGCGCGCCTAATCGACGTCTCAGGAGACCCAAGAGCTGGCGTGCATTTTGGGCAACGGCTGAGCCTTGCCATACAACGTGGAAATGTCGCCAGCTTATTGGGCACTCTACCATGCGACCGCAGCGATTTGGGGTCCATTTTTTATTTAATTTAGTATTTATTAGATTTTATTTATTTTTTAGTTTTTAATTTAAGTATTTTTAAGGTTTAGTTTAATTATAGCTTTGTTATATTTGGATTATCGTAAATTTGTTTATTTAGATACATTAATTGTTTATCGTAAATAGCTTATTATAATATCAATTTTTGTAGTTTAAAATTTATGTTCGCGTCATATTTAAATTGTTCTCAAAAAAAAAAGCACTTAAGATATTAACAAAAGCAATATAAAAGCTTAGATGTAGAAAGTATGGACCAAAGATGACAGACCACAAATTTGTATAATCTGAATGCAAATGGGTAAATCGATAAGAGACAAACTCACTGAACATAGTAACCGTATACTGAGCCTTTCCGGTCCCGAGTAGGTTCTTTGTCGGAACAAAGAGGTTCCTGAGGTAGATTTAACCGGATAGTCTAGACACCATGTGAAACCATAGTATAATGGAGTTCAATGGCATCTATAAGTCTTGTCAACACTTACAACCCTTAAAGAAAAGGCGAATATAACTAGACCAAATAAGAGACAACTAAAAAAACGCCAAGCCAAGAATACTCTTACCCAACGAGCGTATTAACTTCATTAACGAAAATTTCAGTAAGAGATCGTATCAAGTAGCAAACTGCAGCTTCTGGAAGATATGTAGCTGAAAATATTCAATAATATGAGATTCTTTTCAATATTGTTTATAACACCCTTACCTGAGACGTATGTGTTACCATACAAATAATAAATAAGTTCTCATTACCATGAAAACCGAAACGCAATAGTCCACACACGTTTTGACCATAGTTTATGACAATAGTTTTTGTGCATCTATCTGGTCTTTAACTGCATTTTTCATGGTGCAAATAGAGATTAGACCCAGTTAAATGCTTTCATTAAATTTCGCTTAAATGGCCTCTATGCGTTGAATCTACGAGTACATCCCCGCCTTATAAAGCATGTCTTTTAAAGACGTGTAATATAAGCGGCAATATTCAATGTTTCTTAACCTTACACCAATTAGCCTAGCCCAAAGTAAGCACTATAAAGCTTGTGTAACAGGATAGATCCCATCCGTTAGCCTAGAGGGTAACAAATAAACTTACATATATATTTTTTGATAGAAATATGTATTAACTCGGCTCTTTCATAATAGTTGCCAGAATCCGACATGAGTCACTTCTGTGCTAATTATCTTCAGTTCAGTCACTTCAAAGTTTCGTCGTTGAAAGAATGTATCAGTGAACTCGCGGTCAAATTTATAAATATTGTCTCCGCTCAGGAATTAACCTGAGGATTTTTTTATAGAGATTACCCCACTAATATGATGTGATACTTAACAATAATATAGCTTACATCATCATCATCATCAGAATAACACAATTTATAAAGATACTAGCTGGTCGCGACTTCGTCTGCACAGATTGTAGATTTTTTCTTACTTGACACTTGTCATGATATTTTAAACAATTCACAAAGTATCTTTATAAGTTGTAGCTTATATATTATTTTGATGTATACGAGTATGCTATATTAAAGTAAGGTTTCTTTAAAATTCATACAATAATTTTTACGTGGGAGAGTGACAAATATCCATCCATACTTACAAACCACACGTAAGTAGACAAAATATGCAAACGAAGTCGCGGGCATCAACTAGTTCCAAATAATTTTCTACAATACATCTTTTATTTTTATCATAGCTTTCTGCCCGCGGCTTCGCCCGCGTGGATTTCGGGATTGGGTCTATAGAGGGTTAAGGGTCATAGCTTTTGCCCACGGCTACATATGCGCGGAAGTCGGTTTATGGCGCGAAGGTTTTATCGCGCTTCCCGTGGGACTATTCGTTTTTCCAAAATAAAAAATACGGCAAAACCTTGCTCAAGAATCACTCTATCTATTAATGAATACCGCATGAAAATCTGTGCAGTAGTTTTTGAGTGAAGCCTTTATTGCGCATCCCGTGGGATCTGTCGATTTTCAGGGATAAAAAGTAGCCTATGTTACTTGGGGATAATGTAGCTTTCCAAAGGTGAAAGAATTTTTGAAATCGGTCCAGTAGTTTAAGCGTGAAGAGGTAACAAACAAACAAACAAACACACTTTCGCATTTATAATATAGTTGGGATACATCTATCCCTAGTTATTGCTAAGTGATAATATTGCACTCTATTCGTTTAACATTTATCAATAATGATAACCACATTTGTCTGTTTTTAATTTTTACAAGCTTTTATATTAGCTTCACTTGTAACTATCTGAGAAAATCTTGGAATTTTTATTTGACCCACTTCCCGGTCTCCGATTGAGCTGAAATTTTGCATGCACGTGTAAGTCGGAAGACAATGCGTGGTTATGTGTGTGATGTCATTCTAAATCCAACATGGCGGCATTACCAAGATGGCGGATCAATTATTTTTAATGCACCCCTACAATATGGATATCAAATGAAAGGGCCTGCAAAGAACACCTTGATAAATAATGTGACGTGACTCTTAATCCAATATGGCGGACTTTCCAAAGATAGCGGAACAATTATTTATAATGCACCCCTACAATATGGGTCAAATGAAAGGGTAGTTAAAAGTATTTTTTTTATAAATGCAAGCTTTTATTAAATGCGCTAAAAAGAACAAAATAAACTTTTACATATAAAAGCTTGTCGTTAAAAGTATTCTATAAGTAACTAAATCTCGCGAAAAGATTTTATATGTAAAAGTTTATTTTGTTCTTTTTAGCCATTTAATAACAGCTTGTATTTAAAAAAAAAATGCTTTTAATTTTTAAATTGCAAACATTTAAGTTCACAATACATTTATACGATTCTATGCATAAAACCTTCACCTGAGTATTCTGTTATGTTTATAAAATTACATCGAAGCTAAATATATTACAATATTGTATTATTCATTTAATACTATTCTCAATACTGTATTTACTTTAAGCTCCTCTTGGCGCGGCACCTTCCCGCCCGCCCCGTTATAAACATTATATTGCCCAACCAAGCCTAGCCAATTAAAACAATACACATAACATGACTAAATACTTAATCATTTAATTAATGCAACCGATAACGGACTGCACTCTCAACATATGTTTTCTTTGGTTGAACAATATCAAACTGGTAATTTTAATGAAATTATCGGAATTTAACTTTGTTTGTTCGTTTAATGTTGTTAAAAAAAATTGTTTGAGCAATTACTAAAAAACTGTTGTTAATTTATTGATTAACTGACTATTTAACTGTCTGATGAGCTTTAACAGAAAAATGCTTTACTATCAGGTAGCTTTGATGATCCTTATGTCCATCAATAGTGGATATTATAAAATTCAACAATCTAAGTTAGATTGTGAAGTTAGATTAAATATTACAATTTGACGCCTCTTAAGATCAACAAATTAATCTAGTTGATTATAAGAGCAAGCATTGTATCGTGTAATTTTGTTTAAATTTTCCACTAATCAATAATGTGATCATTTAAATAAATCGATGCTTGAATCTGTCAATCTGTTGGGCAATGAATTTATAATTTCGTATGACGCAGCAATCGAGTGATCGGCTGCTACGCAACGGGTTGCAAGTTCGATTCCCGCACGTATTGTTTCCTTCTGAGTGTATGTGTATATGAGATTTTATGTTTGTGACTGCACACACAACACAGGGTTACAGGACTTATCATAGTGTATAGCATAGTTTCCTTTTTTTATAATTTTATGATGCTATAATTAGTAATAATATTAACAAATGGCTTTGTACTTAGTAAATATACAGTTATTATTATATGATTGGATAATCTTATGTAATATTTATCTAATCTTAGAGTACAAATTGGGTTTATAGTATTTACAGTACTTCTGAAACTGGCTTTCAATTAAGTCCACTGTAAAAATAAAGGACGAGAAAATATGTAGCCCTCTCTCGTTTTGTCACTGGTCCCCCATGTATATATATAGCGTAGTTCCATTTACATATAAAAGTGATTTTTGTAAATCCAATTTTGAAAATAATAAGGATTTTCTACCGATCAACCTGTACAGTAATCTACATAGTCTAGCCTTCGCGACTGTACTGCCACCGCCGCACTGCGAACTGCAGTACTCGAGCGCGATGGCAATGACATGTGCGCGTGCGCAGAACCGCAACCTCGCGGCCAACGGCCAGCGGAGAAAGCGCACGGATCAGCTGTTTAGTACCGCTCGCCTACTACTAACGCTGTGATCTGTATTTCGGCTGACGTGTTATCTGTACGCCGTTGATTGATATGTCATTGAAAGGCTATTGACATATGGAATCGAAAATAATTGATTGGATCAATTTCGATAAACTGTTGATTTACGCGTATCAAAGAGAATTCAATATTTTCCAATAATAATACGGTTAAATAATTACTGAGTAATAAAATACACAGCTTAACACGTAGATAAGAAACTAAATATTTAGGTAAAAATACAATAATAGATTAGTAAAGAAAGCTATAAATATTGCATTTAAACTCCTATCTTTTTAGTACTCTATTGTGGCAGGTGTTATTTTGCGGAAGTCCATTGTATTACAAAGGATATTGTTTTTTGCTGATTCCGCGCAGTTCATGATGACTTGTCCAACAAGCAGACAAGGTCGACACGTGTTTCGTCTCTCAGCGAGACATCTTCAGGATTTGTTGCCTCGGTGACAGCCGCTGGTGAGTCACCGAGGCAACAAATCCTGAAGATGTCTCGCTGAGAGACGAAACACGTGTCGACCTTGTCTGCTTGTTGGACAAGTCATCATGAACTGCGCGGAATCAGCAAAAAACAATATCCTTTGTAATCCTATCTTTTTCTAAATTTATAAAAGTATCTCACTACTTGATTTTCAAAAACTATTTCGCACAAAATGTCAATATTGTGCAAGGCGATAGTCGACAGGAAAAGTCATCTTTAAATATAGAATAAGTTGTATGCTTATCTAGGAGACTCGTTAATTCCAGAATAGCGACGAAACGGTTGTCAAAATTGCGTCCGGAACGTTTATTAACTATTCTAAATACGCAATCTGTAACAAGGTTTCTGTGGTTATTGTTTGCAATGTCCATTTTAGGAATCCGATCACACAAGAACCCATTACGCCACCCCATGACTTCGTGATAAAGATAATCGAAAGGTCAATAAGCAATTATTGTTTCACAATCAGATAAACAAACCAAATATTATTTGAGACAATTCGTCTGAATATAAAGAAGATAAAATATCGATGCATCATGTGTAGTAATTATAACTTTTGACCTTAATTTATAAGGTCTTATAAAGTCACTTAAATTTTATTTTCGCCTCTGGATAGGAAAGGCTGAGAATCCTCATTTATACCACCGCACAGTGATTATATCAGATTCCAGACGGATCGAGGCGGCCCAATCTGAATAACGTACCGGCCATACGGCTTGGATGGAGGACCGCCATTTTTGTTCCGCTGAAAAAATGCACGGAATTGCATACCCCGGCTGCGGTGAGCCGGCGGTTATGTGGGGCTCTCCTTCCTAGAAGGGGAAGGCCTATCCACTAGGCCCTCAGAATCGAGTGTCGCATCTGAGGACCCCTGGCCTTCGCTCCCCTGCGCTGGTGCGCTCTCTCAATTTGTATATGGGCGTATTATAAACATAGCAGGTGAAGCAATAAGTAGAATAATTATTGTTAGATTTATAACTAGCCCATTTGAAATGTAACTTTAAATCTATACTGAAATTTTCTTAAATATAACAAATACAAATTTAAATTGCAAAACTTTTTTTAACTTTATTTGAGGCAATCGATCTAAATATAAAGGAATCTTGTGTAGCGAATATAAATCTTGACAGAATGAAATATTAATAATTGTTATTTCATAAAATAATAATACTAGCTGTAAGTACAAGTTATACATTCTAGGTAATAATACTAGGTACGAGTATAAAATTTAACGACATTCTGCTTCATCGCATAGGCTCTCGCGGCCGCCCAACCGGCTCGCGGAGAAAGCCGACGCTTCAATCTAGACCTGCTTCTATCCAGTCTGGGCACGTCGCCGCCCTATATTCCCAAATACACACTTATTACAAGCGCTGGACATTTATCTGTTTATATTGAAATTAGTTTTTGTCAATCCTGGTCCCTTATGTCTAAGGTACCAAGATTCATGGTCTTATCTCCAATTCAACCCCTATTTCACCCCCACGCTGGTAAAAAATTCAAAATGCTAGAACAAACGATTTTTGTTTCTTATGACGTGATATTTGACGAACTTGCATACTAACTTTCAACCCTTATTTCACCCCCGGGTGGTCGAAATTTCAAAAATGCAAGAACAAATGTTTAATGATTTCTTATCAAGTGCTTAAATATAAAGTTTCATGGTTTTATCTTTTAAAATGAAGAAATCCCATACAAACTTTCAACCTCTATTTCAATCTCTTCATCCCTTTTTTTCGAAATAAAAAGTAGCCTATGTTCTGTCTCAGGGTCTAAAGATTGTCTGTGCCAAATTTAATTAAAATCGGTTGCGAGGTTTAAGCGGGAAAGCGAAAAAGATAGACAGAGTTACTTTCGCATTTATAATATTACGAGTAGTTGGGGTTTTAATCGACAATTTGACACTTTGTTTTTTATACCTGGAGCACGTGCAATCTCAATGTGTGTTTTTATATTGATAAAATACAATAATTCATATTGGAATTATAGATAAAAAAGATAAACACTTACAAATAAATTTCTGAAGGAGTATTATTTCCTTGCATCCTTACCATTCAAATCTATGTAGATCGACAATAAAAACTCCTAACCTACTGATAATTCGTGAAAAAACACCACACACAACCCTTTCGGATTCGTCACCAATAACCCACAATGGGGCACAAAAAGCGGCGCAGGTTGTTCTTGTTCCCACAGGAACACATGTTAATACCTGGCGAGAGTCAATATTGGCTGATTGAAGGGTTCAGAGAGCATCTGTCGCCTTTATCCTCTGGAGAAAGTCTTCACGAAAGCCGTTTTTGGTAACATGTGCTCTATTGTTCCCACATGCTTTTGGCAGTTCAATGCGAGTGTGTTATTAAAGTTACTTAATAATTTGACTACCTTTATAGTATTGATATGATGAAATATATACATAGATTCTCGATGAATGTATTCGCTATGTTATGCTTATTTTCTACAAAAAATATTTTTTTTTCGCATACTTCTGATCTTTTAATTGTCAAAATAAATCCATATGAATATCAAATTCTTGCTACAAATAATAAACAAATGACCCAAGTAAAAGACATCAACGCTTAAGGTAATAAATATTACACATTTTTTTTGGTATATGATTGTAAAGCTATTTGAATAGGCTTGTATCCACTATAAACAGATCTGATGCATTAGGTTGCATAACTATTAAGATGATCATTTAATTATGTAAAAAACAAAGTTTTATAAAATAATAACTTTTGATTATTTATATTTTTATAAAATAAAATTGCACAAAATAAGCCATAAGTCACGTGACAACAAACACCAATTAAAAAGTGTTACGTCACGCCGTGCGAAACGTCAAAGTCAAAATGTAATTCCCATGTGTCTTGTGGAAGTGCGAAAAAGAATGGGCATCATTCTAGCTAGTTACAGATATGCTAATCTGTGATCATTCCTTCTCGCGAGTGTCAGCCACTTTTTACGTATTCTGCTGATTGTTTGGCACGTATATAAATAAATTTTTGGTGTTTTTATACTTGTGCTTGTACACTGGGGCACTATGCAGTACTTGTAATACGATGAATCCATTTTTTATTAAAATAACTTCACAATACCGAATATTCCGATACTAAAACAGCTGTGTTTTGCACGGCGTGACGTCATTCAAGACGCCATGACAGTCATGAGCGTTTTTGATGACTAATGTCAAATATTTAATTAAATGCAAAATTATTCTTATAAATAAGCATTTTTTTTTCAAAAATATTAATTATTTTGTATAGAATAGGCATCAAGGTATATTAGTATCTAACTACTGAAATTTAGGCAACAAGCCTATTTTATACGTACATACTCTTTCCCATGAGGGTAGGCTAAGACTACAGTTTTCCACTTCTAAGATCTAGGACCAAATGATCAACAGATCATTTGGTGGTTAAAATAAGTACATGTACAAGTAACAACTTGTACATGTACTTATTTTAAACGTATGAATAAAAACATTAGAAACATAATAACAATAATCAGAAATGTATATACTGTACATTTAAATGAAATACTTATCCTATTTGCTTATAAATTTCCATACCACTTAATAGCCGGAAACTATAAAAAATAGTTTAATCATAACATGAACCCTTTCTTAATACTATAATAATAGACATCAAAAGCTCGTTCGATGTATTGTAGGGTAATATTTTTTTATCATCAAAAAGTACAATTCTCAAACCCATTAGAGGATGCAAAGTGTCAGATTACGTGACGTCAGTTCCTTTTATCAAAACGATATCCGGTTCCGTCCGGAATCGAGCTAGTTTGAATAGGACTGATCTTATCCATAATATAGTACCTGATGTTACCGAAATTTGAATGGTATATTTTTCAAATGCTAGATTAAAAGTACGTACTGACAAATCAAATCATCATTCTATTCAGGTTGAAGTCAAATTTTTTTATTTAAATGTAGGCTTTTATTGACTCCAGGTAGATGTGGAGAATTTCTTCACGAAATATTATATTACGCAAAGATTCAACAAGTAACTCACATTTTCCGGCATATATTTTTTCTGATTGACAAATATTCTACGTTCCTCCTTGGGTCATAAATTGTTCTTAAATTAAATAGCCAGTGCCCGCGACTTCGTCTGCACAGGATAGCTATCGTCGGCCCGGGACACATGGCGGTCGAATCGCGACAGCGCACCCCGCCATGTGCCCCGTATGGGCCCAGAGGTTTTAGTGGGTAAGCCGATCCTCTATGACCGGAGAGCCCTACACACGGCCGCGTCTTGCCAGCGCAGTGTCATGGTGCAAAAGGTCGAATTTCCCCATCTCAAAAAAAAATGGGATAGCTATATTATTGTAAAGTTTAATTAAAATCCATTTAGTACTTTTCACGTGAAATAGAAACAAACATTAATCCAAACAAACTCTGCGTTTATGATTTAGTAGGATTTTGGTCATATTTAACTGTATGTTTTATAGGAAAGTGACAGTTTCCCGCTGTATCATTTTCTGGAAATGCTTTCGCGAGTTTCCAAGCTATTTCCATACAAAATTTCATTTAAATCGGTTCACTCGTTTTAATATGAAAACATAATAGAAGAATTTCGCATTTACTAGATTAGACACGACTAACATATCGCACTAATAATACAATAGTGTATCAACTCAAAACGTCGTACTTGACATAATACTATAAACACACGCAAAATTTGATTCCTCACGCGTGATCAAGACCGTCGTTCGATTAGTGCAAAAACAGAATAAGGATAAATTAAAAAACTTATGTGACAGTTATTCAATTTGCAACTATTACATGAAGTGAGTAATAAGTTTTTTGTTGATTCTGAAAAATGTTCGATTTTGAGTTGATACACTATTGTATTATTAGTGCGATATTACAAATGAACTTCTTATCAAACAAGAGAGACTCAAACTGCCATTTCACTTGCACCCTCACTAGAATGAACAAACTTAGAAATCCACCCTTATTCACCTATATATACCTTATTAGTATGGAATATATTACCGTTTTATTTAATGACATTTATTGTTATCATTATTTTAAATGAATATAAGAATTATTACATTATTAAATTATTATTTACTAATCCAAAAACAATTCTCAAAACAATATAAATGTCAAATCAGAAATGAAATTCGTATACTGAAAAAAAGAATTCCCACATCATAAGATGCAGCCTCCCAGCCTGCACGAGCGAGACAGCGCGCTACGCCAGAAAGGGACGGTGCGCAGTCAACGTCCTGATTTGTCAATAAACTTGACCCACATTTCATTGAGCGCGGCCGCCAGGAATCTGGGTAAGGGCTGGTTCACATTGCGATTCATTTTTCCTGTATGGAATAAAAATAAGTTTATCATCTTATTTTTGTGTAAATGTTTGAATATATGTTATGAATATACACTATATTTTATAATGACTAAAAACATAGCCTTAAACATAAAAATGGTGGACTTCTCTCTGGCCCATGGTAGTGGAAGTAGGAAAGTGACAACTTGTGTGTATACAAATCCTATATATGTATGTATATATATAATCCCCAATGTAATTATGTGGAATATATATAATATATGTATATACGTATATATAATTCCACATTTTTAAATTGGATTATTATCCTTATGTTAGATTTGTGTTTATTCTTTCTTCAAAAGAAATTATTATTTAAGTTCTTATGTAAATCAAGCTTTTTGTTATAATAATTCAAAGATAGACAATTTATATTTTTCATAATCCGATTTACCCGTTACATAAATTACTTAGCTGGCAACAAAAGTAAAGATAAACAAATTAAGGGTGTAATTGACAATTTTCTATGTCAGAAATGTGGGTAACCTTATTATATATTACCTCATTAAACCAGGACTCTAACTCAATATAATAAAATCTGGTTTTCTTTGAAACATTTTCAATACAATTACAAGTTCTGATACCTGGAACCTGAATATTCGGAATCAATAGCATAACTTCTAATTTTGATTATTTTTAGAAGTTATGCTATTTTGATTATTTTGTAAAAAACAAAAAACAGGGATACTTTTCTAATAACTAATAATTTTGTTTTCGTTATAGCCTCAACTATATAGTTGTTATGCATATGTATAGCGTAATAGCTGTTTCTCTATCTTTAGTTTAGTTTTTATATCAATCACTAGCTTCCGCCCGCGGCTTCGCCCGCGTGAAATTAGTTTTTGTCAATCTTGGTCCCTTATGTCTAAGAGACTCTTACAGAGGCCAGCCTCACGTTGTGTACAATAATATTCTGTTTGTTTCTTATGAAGTGATATTTGACGAACATGCATACTAACTTTCAACCCTTATTTCACCCCTTACCTGGTCGAAATTTCAAAAATGCTAGAACAAATCTTTAATGATTATCAAGTGCTTAAATATAAAGTTTCATGGTTTTATATTTTAAAATTTAAGAAATTTCAACCTCTTCATACCTTTTTTTCGAAATAAAAAGTAGCCTATGTTCTGTCTCAGGGTCTAAAGTTTGTCTGTACTAAATTTCATCAAAATCGGTTGCGAGGTTTAAGCGGGAAAGCGTAACAGACAGACAGACAGAGTTACTTTCTCATTTATAATATTAGTTGGGATTAAAACTGTATTTTTGAACTACATTGTATATTGATATAACAGTACACTTGCAACAGTATTTGCGTAAATGTTCTTTATAGATATTGTGTTGTACCAGTGCGCGCTGTTACTCAAATTGATTTTATTGAACCATTGAGTTGTATGTTAAGAAACATTCACTATAATTTGGGCACGTTGCAATAAACAGCGTTCAATTTATTCGTATGTATAGCTGACACGACACTGTATATTAGTTTAAGACAAAGTATGGAAACGGCTTTTTATTGTTTTGTTAAATAAAAATCCCGGGATTGCGGAATTGGATAGCCGGATGTTTATTTATTTACCTAATTTAGTTTTTGACAAAGTATGGAACTGTCTTTTTATTTTATTTCCATAAATAAAAATCCGGAATTCCGGTAAACTCCATGTAAATACGTATGCATAGTTGTATATACCCGGAGTCTCGGTCCTTTGAAAATAAATACCACGTGCTAATTTAGTAATTTTCAAACAATATCACTACGTTAAATTTGCAGTCCCGTATTTTCCCGGGATTTTTATTTAACAAAATGTATTTTAAAAAGCTTCCATAATTTGTGAGCCAAAAATTAACTTTAGGTGAATATGCATCCAATTATCCGATCTCTAATTATAACTGTTTGTTATCTCTTAATAAATAAATAAATGCGCCTTATCAGTGTGCACGAGGACTAACCCGGGGTCCTTGCCCGTGCTAACGGCCCAGGGTCGATAAATTCGTCGGCTCCCCGGCCACGACCGCGACCGCCGGCGACCGTTAGTAATAATTTTTATGGTCACCTGTTTTTCGGAGTCCACTGTACAACCCAACTTCGGTTGCTATGCTGACAGCATATGTGATTTGTGTAAAGCTTCGCACGAGCAATACTGACACTAAATATGCTACAGAATGTCTTTAAATTAATTTATTTATTTATTGATACATACAAGCAAGCTTACAGTACATAACCAACACGCTTACAAGTTAGTTGTCATACAAAAAATAATAATAAGAACATATACATGCTTGTCAAGAAATTTAAGATGTGAACAAACACTTAAAACATAATTAAATAGAATTAATAAGAATTATAGTCACCATAATTTGTCGATTACATCTAAAAATTATGAATAGTAAAATTATACAATTAAATAATGTCAAAATCTAAATAATAATATTAATATGTCAAACAATTTAAAATTACATGTCATTAATAATTAATTCGAAACAATTGATAAGATGTCTTGGTGAATGTGAAAATATGTCAATATCACAGTGCTGCGCAAGTATGTCACTTATCAGACTTAGTGCGTAGTTTGTTGGTGCGTGAGCTGCTCGACCAGTGCGTGTAACAGACCTTACCAGGAGCCGATGATTTCGGCGCGGAGCTAGCGCTCCATCCTGATTGCATGGCATTCTAGTTGGTACTCTTAATCCAACTCTACCCAAAATTGTTGGACTATCTATCTTTTGTTGCAATACAGATAAATAAAATTTTATGACCGCCATTATTCGTCTGAATTACAATGCAACGTTCACAGCTTTTCTGTTATTAGATAATAATATTTGGTTAAAGGTTACTCTTGTATAATAAGCATCCGCCATATTTTTCTATTTTAAATCTGAAATGTATTCCAAAATATTAATTTAAAGTGACTCAAAATTTATTTGTTAAAGCAAAACATTAATTTTGTTTTTAGTTGGAAAATATTGTTTTTTTATTTTATTTTATCATTGAATCTTAAATACAATTACTTATTAATTTGTTGCGGATATACTTAATGCAAATTTAATCCTCACGAGACGCGTCTCTAGTGTCCGAGTCAATAGACGCGCGCTCAGTTTGCTTCGACTCCCCTTTGTTAGACCTTACCGACCCGGAACCGCGCCGGGTCTGATAGCCAACAAGGAAACTTCAGTTCTCATGTTTTTTACAAACATATTCAAGGTAAAACTGGATACAGCGCAGACAGATACATATGTGCTGCTTCACCGTTGGTCATTCCAATAAAAACAAATTTGAGACTCATATAGTTTTCTCATAGATACCATTGCCTGAACTAAACCAAATTGTAACAGTTTCGAAATAAAAAAAAATCATTAAAATTGAACCCAATCGAATGATGTGAAGCAAAAAAATATTCACCTGAATTCAAAACTTGGTGTTTGTAGGGTTCTGTAACTCCAAAGGTAAAAACGGAACCTTATAGGATCACTTTGTTATGCGTCCGTCCGTCCGTCTGTCAAGACCCTTTTTCTCAGAAAAGCATCGAGATATCAAGCTGAAATTAATATCACATACTCAGGTTTCCTATCTCTCAAAGCAGTAAAAAAATCCAAATTTCTAAATCAACGCAATAAAAATATATGGCTCAATTTGTATTGCATATTTTGACATTTGCAAGGGAATCAAAACCTATAGGGTACTTTCCGTTGACCTAGAATCATTAAATTTGGCACGAAGCAATGTCATCTAGCACAAGTAACAATAATTATTATAGTTATTTCGCATGATTGGGAAAAGCAGAAAAAATCTTTGACATTTAATTCTAGTAATGAACGAACAATTTACATGTGGACAAATTTGTAAGGCAATCGTTGCACGAGGCCGCTCGTACGTACGGTCGGCCAAGAAAGTGGTCTACCAGTTTTGACAAAATTTCATATGTGAGTAAAATAGCGATAAGGTTGAACTCCTGTACTTATTACCTTTTTAAGAGTATGCAGAGTAATGACATTTAAACCTAAAATAATCTGACAGCTATTAATCTGTCAATTTTGTCAGAATATTTTTGCACGGGAAAATCAACTCTGTTACTTTATAGCGCGCGAATGATTTCAACCTTAGGGTGGTAGACCACTTTCTTGGCCGACCATACATGACCAGCTTTTTTGAATTCAGTTAAAATGTAAACGCAAAGTCACAAATAACAAACCGCCAACCTTTAAGCCCGCTAAACATTACATTAGTCAATATACGCGTAACCGCGGTGAGTACGTGCAGCGCACGTGTGGTTCAGTTATCCCGGCGAGCACGCCACGTGCACCCGCGTCAGAACCAGAGCACGCATGACTGGTGCACCACAGACCAACAGTTACCACATTTACCGCTTGTGGACGCTGTTCGAATTGCAAATATAGCGAGAGATACGAGAAAGATATACCAGTTGCCTGCTTAGCTACTGACTTTTATACCCTTATGATATAAGGGTACATGGGATCCGTGCCCAGGGCCCCCATTCTCAGGGGGGCGCCGAAGGACCTACAAATACTCTCACACATTTATTCTTAAAATATTTTTGTCGGACATTAGAAGACCAGTCCAAGAAGGCTCATGTCTATCTGCAAGCTGAGGCCGAGAGACGCCTATGGATTTGTAGTTATGGCTTTCAACAACTGAAGCGCTAGCGTCGAAATCACTTAATCAGTAGCGTTATTTATTTAGCGAGCATAATAAACTTATTTTAAAAATATTAGTATAATTCGTGTTTGTTACTTTCCAATTCTTGTGTGCACAGGGGTGGGGCCGTTTAGTTTAGGTGGTGACTGTCTTACCTTTTTTATCGAGGTGAAATACTGTTACGCACCGTACCGGCGGGAAGCAGGGCATACCCACTACCACCTCGATGTCTCACTTAGGGCACTCTGGGTACTGGAAGCCCAATTTCTCCAGACAGCCCGGCCAGCTTCGGGTCGGGTATTAACGCCTGTGGGGTATTTCTGTGGACATAGGTGTAATATACAAACGGGGGAACCTTTGTATGCACGCTTGAGGAGCCACCTAAGCGCACAGGCCATACCTTTAGCTACTGTCTTACTTACCAAAGAAATGCACTTGCATGATGTTCCGTTCATTATAATGCGATGCATGAGTACCCTTATATCTTACGTCATAAATTGGCAACGTACTCTGTGCGTTTTGTAGTTTTGCTGTGAATCTCACATGACCCATATGTATTATAGGCTACTGGGCTTACTTTTGGGGTCGGCGCAATATCTCTTCCTCTTCCAATCTCCTCTTCATTCTTCCTCTCCCTACACTTCCATCCACTTTCATGTTCATAACGTTTATAGTAACATTGTCTTTCTCTTTTCTTTATATATAACCATACCAGGAAACTCTTTTGTTTGTTTATTAATATACTAGCGGAACCGACAGACTTCGTCCTGTCAAAAAGATTTGTAGACTGGCAGTTTTTTGTTCCTACTTATTTTATAGATATACTAAATATAGCCTATATTACTCAGTGATAAAGTAGCTTTCTAATGAAAAAAGATAGATAGATAGATAAACTCTTTATTTACATATTATCTTCATCACACACAAACATAGTTACACGGACAAACTTAAATTAGACTAAGCTAAAACTTAACAATAACTAAGTAAATGCAAACTATAAACTAAGTTGTGTGTACTGCAGAAGTGTAAATAGGTCGTAGCTCAGTGACTGGGATTGCCCACATACGGATGTGAGCAAAGCACTGGTATTCTGCTACAACCTGAGGGTTCCATGCGCACAAAATTAAAGAATGTAAAAGAAAATACATGAATTTATATAAGGATGTATATATTATATAAGTGTGTGGATATAAATATACTAACATAAATAAACAATTAACATTGTCATAGTACATAAGTAAATAAGATTAAAAGAAAAAGTAATAAAAATATATAATGTTGTTTGGAATGATTTGGTGATTATAACTATATATTTAATTCATTTAATCTTCTCGCCTCTTATGTTCAAATGGCAAAATCCGTCACCAAATATCTCCTTGGAATACCCAAATGCTGTTTGTTTAAAAGATACAATTTTATATGCTTCTTAAACAAAGATCTCGAAGTCAGTTGTCTCAAGGGTGGAGGTAAATTGTTCCAGCATTTGGTAGCTAGGTAGCGGAAACTGCCAGTAAAAGCTATACTTTTATGAGGTGAGTTTTCTAAAAGACATCTACAGGCTCTGGTACCATATCTGTTATGAAATAAGATGTTTTAAAAGAATTATTAAAATCGGTCCAGTACTTTGCGAGTTTATTCGTTACACACAAATATACAAATCTTTCCTCTTTACAAAGAAAAATATGCTGACAAAATATGACATTATGAGGTTTATTGAATAAGTATGTCTTATGGCACCGCGGGTTACTTGACATATATCTCCGCATACCTGTAGTGTGGTATGATACAAGACCGAATACAACTTACTGCACACATAGCAGTGAAGAGAGAACACTAAGATGATGATATTAACGTTCAGAATTGTTTATTCAAACAGGCGTAAACTAAAGTGTGTTTCATTGATTTACTAGCGAAACGCTCCGGCTATGCACGGGTGACAAAAAACTGTGAACGTTTTATATAATAAATTATAGTTTGATAAACTAAAAAAACACGCATATAAATTGATTGAATCAAAAATTTAAAATAGAACTGTAGTAATAAATTGAAAATTGATATTACTGAACAAAACACGTGGGGTGCTTATGTTATAATTGTATGTATGTTATGTTATTATACATACAAACCTTCCTCTTTAATTACTCTATCTATTAAATCTAGGAGGTAGACTCTGTACCAGGGTCGTCTGCATGGGTACCTCCGTCTTACCTATTTCCGCCGCCAAACAGCAGGGTTCGCTTTGCTGTGTTCCGGCGTGAAGGGTAAGATAGGCAGTGAAATTACTGGGTACTGTGACTTTACATCTTATGTCACAAGTTGGCAACGTACACTGTGGTTCTTATGAGGTTTGCAGATTTGCTGCGAATCTCGTGGGAACCACATGTACTATAGGCGACTGTTACCACTTACCATCAGGTGGGCAGCCTGCTTGTTTGTAAACTTTAGCAATAAAAAAAAAAAAAATCTGCATCATAATCCTTTGCGTAATTTTGAAGATTTAAGCACACATAGAGATATAGGGACAGAGAGGGCGACTTTGTTTCATACTATGTAGTGATTTGCGAAAGAAAATGCTTATAATTATCCTACTACTATTATAAAGGCGAAAGTTTGTAAGTATGGATGTATGGATGTTAGTTACTCTTTCACGTAAAAACTACTGAATGGATTTGAATGAAACTTTACCACAATATAGCTTATACATCAGAATAACACATAGGCTACAATTTTTGAGGTTTTAGGAACCTGAAGTCCACGCGAACGAAGTCGCGGACAAAAGCTAGTGTAATAATATTGCAGTTTACATTAATATGTTGTTTGATCATTACAAATCCTGTATTATAAACAAACAATAGTTTTAATTTTGCATAATAAAAATTCAAATCGCGTAAAAATCGCGTCATCAACAACCCGTGCTGTCACCTTAACTATTCGTGCCACAAGTCCTAACCGACCGTCCTAATCGAACAATATTTTGTTAATAGACTGTATTCTTTACTGATAACTAAGTTAAATATTGCAAAATTCAATTTGTTTCAAAATCAAAATTAACTTTATTCAAATATGATTTTATAGAAAGCTCTTTTAAATCGACCAAAAAATCGTCGTTTTTGTGTGGGACTTATGCTTTTTTTTATTAAGGAACAGCAAACAGCTACAATATACAAATAAACACAAAACAAAAACACAGTCGCTAGCCGCTGTATAATAATAATAGTAAAAATAAAATAATAATAATAAAATAAATTTCAATTGTGTTACAAAGTGGAACAGAAAATAAAATAAAACTATATACTACTTAAACAACTAAAAAACTACTACAACTAAATAAAAAAAAAATAAAGCTCATGCTAAGTATATTTATATGTCTGTACTGCAAACCATAAAACTCCCTTTAATTTAGAACATAAATATTTGCAGATTTCTTAAAAATTGTTTATTTATTATTTATTTATTGAAAGTTTTTAAATTTTTTTTTGTTTATGATATTCGAAGCGCAGCACTCATATTATTCTAATAAGATCGCTACTATAAAATATAACTGTTGATTTGATTTTTATTTATAATTATGTCGGTCAAAACAACGTTACATGTTCTTCGACTTTGACTCGATAAACCTCTATTCGTAAATTACTTTGAAACACACGTGCATACAAGCTGTGTATGCTTGTATGCACGTTTGTTTCAAAGTAAGCGCAGTGGTCGAGTGATCGGCGTCTACGCAACGGGTCGCGTATTCAATAGGGAATTATTTTCTTTTTTGAAAAGAATCTTAATTTGATCCTTGCGTGTCAGTAAACCATATACTAAAAATATAAAAATTTTATACACTCGTTAAGTTCTATAAAAATTGCATTAAAATTTAATATTTTCAAATTTCGCGCGTATTTAGACTAAGGCGCCGCACGAGTTGTTACTCTGTAGCGATGACGTCAATACGGCATGTAAATAATAAACAAAGCTCTATGTTTGATGCTATGTATTATTATATTTATAATTTAAAGATGAGTTATTATCTTTTATATATAAACAACAAATAAATGAATAATAATAAAAGAGTAATATACTGACATCGATGTTTTAATACTCCATAACTCGGCAGAACAAAAGTCGGGATTTGCAGCAAAGAATGTTCCGACCATTAATGCATTTATTTTTGGTAAACTCGTACTATCTCTTTTTACAAAACTGCTTTCCATATTGTGATTCACGTGCGATTTCAATTTAACTTACGTATTTATAACGTTCTCTTACATTAAAAAAGCAACCTACAAACTTCTTTTTTTTATTTATTGTTTTGCGGCTTTATACGTACTATGATTCATAATGACATTGACACGCATAAGTTTACAGTACCTTATGACGTCACGACATGGCGGCCTATGTTTCGCTCTTGTTTAACGTATAGATTAAAAAAGTGAATACTTTGAAACTCATTTTTATATTATTTTTGTTATTTTATGTACTTAAACATGATGGTTCCGACTATTTAATGCATAAGCTATCATAGTTATATGCTTTTAGATCTTTTCTAATATAGAGGGAAGTACCCTATTCTCGCACGTTACAGATATTTTTGATGACCTACAAATTTGTCTGGGTATTTGGGCATATGAGATTTCTATATTTGAGACTGCACCCACAACACAGGATAAAAGACTCAGAGTGCAGAGACGTTTTAAAAAACAAATAAAATTATGATTGAAGCCTTCAGTACAAAGGTCAATTAGTAATGATCCCAAAACTCCTAGATTCCGGATATAAAAAATCGATAGAAAGTGCAGGGCGTCGCCTCGCCGCGGGGGATTGCAGGGACGCTCCATTGAGTCGGCCACTCCAGCGAAAGCTGCGGTAATGAGCCTCATTTATACAGCCTTAAGGTTAACATAGGCGGACTTCGTCTCAATTATATTCCTAATGCAAAAGATAAATCAAAATTTATCCATCGTATTCAAATAAGATATTTTCTAAATAGAGTGTTTCTCATTCCGTGACCAGAAGAACAGAAGATCAAAAGTCACTGAACAGAAGATCTAGGATACAGTTATGTAGTTGCTGAATTCAACAACACAAATGCAACTGTATTTTAAAATAATCTTTGAAGTGAGACTTTAACATCAAATATAATCAGTGTTAAGTCGACAATCAATTCTATTAATGATAACAGAAGTTGGTTTAGAATTTCAATCATTGCAAATTAATTAATTCTTACAAACTTGCAATGTTTGCATGCAAAAAACAGAGATTAATAATCTAAGTCTATTTTTTATAATAAAAAAAACTACATTAGTCGAAGGCTGTGTCGCAGTTATAACAAGAAAACTATATGTATATGTGTGTTTGTATATTTGTTAAATTGTAAGAGGTAATCTCGGGATCTACTGAACCGATTTTAATCATTCTTTCACCAATAGAAAGCCACATTATTGCTGAGTGTCATAGGTTATATAAAAAACGAGAAATAAAAGGCTTTTACGTGGTAGTTCGTTTTGCAAAGTGAATCGGAGTAAAAACGGGCTTCGGGTTTAATTCGATTCGCGTTCGTGCTTGCTTCGGGGATTATTAATATTAAGCCCAACGAAGTGGGCACGGGTCAGCTAGTATGTTATATGTTTAATTTATTTTTAGTTTGGTTTATAATTCCTATTGATATTTGCGGACACTTATATATAGAATGACATATTTTCTTGTGGTACATTCTCCTACGCTTTCCACTGCGAATTCTAGACGTAATTTTATTGAAATTGGATGATTAATTCCGGATTAATTTTAACTTTAACTATTTAAACCTAATTTTAACTTTTAACAATTTTAACAGTCAGATTTAGGTTGAGTACTGTAAAAGAGTATTTTGACAATTTTGCATCAGAATTAATAATACATAATGAGTCTATGTCTGAAATAAACAATGTATTATATTATTATTATTAATTCTGACGCAAATGCGATTGGGAATCCTGCACTCATATAAACGGGTTTCATACAAACTTTTAGATACAATGGCCTGTTACATAATATTGTTATAAGTCAAATTTCACGATTGTCACTCAACTGGAAGTAACAGATCTTGATTTGAATGGAAAAATATAGAACGATTTTTAAAATTTTACTCTTGTTCAAAAATCGAAGTGATTAAGCTCAATGAGAGCTTTAAAAGCATCTACCGGTACAAAATAACGGATATCTAGACAGACTTGTCAATGTTATATTTTATCTACAAACAAGCAAGTACACTTTAAATGTTTTATTTCTTGCGAGCTCACCAGAAAAAGATGCGACTGTGTCCAATCTTCAGACAGATGACTTACTTAACTGGGTCGTTGTTTGGTAACTCTGTGCAGTTACGAGTCGTGGATAAAACTACACAATATAAATTATCAGTTACGTAAAACATTATCAGTTCAAATCTACTTTTATTTTTTTTAATTAACCTGTTATAATTATTATAACTTTATATATATTAATAATTGACGAGACGTTTAAGTGATCTGCGCAACAAGTCGCGAATTCAATTAACGCACGGGACAAATATTTTGTCTGACCTATAAAAATTTACTTCGGTCTGGGTATAAGTATGTGTATATGAGATTCTACGTGATTGTACTCACGCCAAAGTATGTTTTTTTAAATATTATTTATATATATATATATATATATATATTTGTATTTTTGTTTTCTTTTTAATTTGTAGATAACGTTATTGACTGCAGTATTAGCATGCATAGATATAATAAACTAAATTATACTTTATATATTGTAAATATTCGTTATCTCTCAATAAATAAATAAATTTCACAAGAATTATTATTACGACTTCATGTCTATCTGTCTGTCACAAGATTCTTAGATGTGTAATTTATTTATTTATATTAATGTCTTTGTGTACAATAAACAATTATATATAAAGTTGTATCTCATGAAACGTGATAGATAGACAGTAGAAGTTTTCACAGATAATGTATTTATATTGCTACTAATTAAGTTTACTTTCATGAAAGTACTGCAGTAGGAAGTATCCTATAGGTTTTAATTCCTTTGCCAGTGGCAAATTATACGACATAAACAAAACATAAAATGCCCGCATTATTTAATTTCATTAACTGACCTTTTCGATATTTTGACTGTTGCAAGGGTTCTGAATATTTAATATTAATTTCAAATTGAAATTTCTCTCCATTTAAATTATTTCGAGGCAAAACAGGGTTTTAACAGACAGGATCCTATAAAGGCTCGCTTTTAATTTACGAAGTATGTTATAGTATTTAAGGGGGGTTCTGTACAATAGACGTAAATTTTTTATCTTATTTTCACTCTATATTGACAACAAATAGACACTTGAAATTCACAGAATATAAAGTTATATATTCACTTAAAAAAATTATCAAATTAAATTAAACTTAAGTGGAGCTTCTATAACGCAGACGAGATGTGTTTCTTGATTTAAACCTCGAAAACCTAATTATGTTTCGCAGAATTAAATGAGGGTAGATTTTACGAGTTATTTGGAGAATGTAATTTGGAGAACAACCGAGTGAGCAACCCTCACTTGAAGTGTATCTTCAACATTGAGTAAAGATGAAGATCCGTCCGTACAAATTATCAGGGCTGTGATACATCCATAATAATATTATAAATGCGAAAGTAACTCTGCCTGTCTGTCTGTCTGTTCCACTTTCACACCAAAACTACTGAACCGATTTAAATGAAATTTTATACACAGATAGTATACCCCGTATATACCAATCGTAAAACCCGAGGACCCAAGGAAGGAAATAAGATAATTTTACCGACGGAAAACATATCCTTCCTGTGGGAAATTCGAATATAACGCGGACGAAGCCGCGGGCGGAAAGCTAGTTATTTATATATGAATTCGTGTTAGTTTAAAAACATTAGCAGAAGAACAAGTGCTGAGGCTATTCCTTGACGAGTATTCCTAGCGAAGGGTTTGAGAGTACTGCATATGAGTTAAGGTATTTAGGAAAGATTTAGGGCTTCGGTCAATGTGTGTTCTTTCCCATGGGAGATGGTAGTGAAACCTCATAAGGAGTGCGCTACTATTGTAGTCGTCTTAATAACCTCTTGGTGCTCGGACGACCTTACACAGGTTACCACCTGCACCCGGTCTACGGCGGGTGGTTATGTTGGACTCTAGCAGAAGACTACCACTTAAACACTACCTACAGCCTTTGGTCTGGCAGAAGGCCTGGGATCGTATCAGCTTTAAACTAAAGCGCCCGCCCTTAAGAGCGGTGGGTGTTGCATCGATTAATATGTCGAAACCTTTTACAGGGACATACAGGCTTTTTTTTGCTTGTACTGTGCTAACTTGAGTAATAACCAAATATTGTTGACCTACGTTAACATATTTTACTTATGTTGTTAAATGTCAAGCTTTACTGGAGACAGGGGACGGTGATACTATGCTGCCGCAATACAGTTTTTACTAGTGCGGAGGTAGTTGTCACTTCTGCTGTTATCGGTATTAGTACGAACGTTGCAATGTACCCACAACTTATAAATATATTATAAAATATAAATAAAAAATATAAATATTTGTTACACTTACACCAATTAGCCTAGCCCAAACTAAGCTCTATAAGGCTTGTGCAATGGGATCTAGGGTAACGGATAGACATACATATATTATACATATATAAATAATTTTTATTGAAATATATATCAACAACCATGACTAAGGTACAAATGCTGGCATTCATCACACAAAACATCTGCCCCCACCGGATTCGAACCCGGGACCTCAGAGATGGCGACACCTTGAAACCGGTGTACTATCCACTCGAATATGGAGGTCGAGGATATTATAATTAAGTAAGTACGTACTTGTAACTGCCTAGGCATTGTTATTGGCAAATAAATCATTTCATTTCATTTCACAGGTTGCCTTAAACTATTTTCTTTCTATGTTCAGTGTAAATATGCATATTAGATTAAAAAAACAATAAGAAGGATCAAACCCTGTACCTTTGAAGGTCCAGGTCAGGATTCTTGTCATAACGCCACCGATCCGCTATACCACGTGTATTTAGTCACATAGTCTCGACAAGGAACCATCACTTTTTTAAGAGTTCATTGTACAGTTACTCGGTTATAAATGTGGATTAAAAAGTTTCTAAAGTCGTAAAACCTCCTTGCTTGTATTGCGTCTCCCATATTGTAGAGGTGAACCTTATTGGTGTTTTAAAAGTGTTATTTAAAAATATGTTATCCCTACTACGAGTAATATTATAAGCGCGAAAGTTTTGTATGGACGTACATATATTTGTTACTCTTTTACGCAAAAACTGCTGAATGGATTTTAATAAAACCTTACAATTTACAAATATCACGATTCTAGACTTTGGACCTTTTTTTTGTTCCCCCTGAGGAAAATGCATTAAGTTGCATACCAGCTGTGGCGAGCCGGCGGTTATGTGGGGCTCTCCTCGTCAGAAGGGGGAGGCTTACCCACTAAAAACCTCAGGGATGGCCTTCCTCAGGGAGCCCCCGAGAACGCCAAATTACTTCCGGAAGCCTTTGGACCTATTAACTTAGTACCTGCAAATATTTTTTTTATTTTTATTGTAACTTTGTTGTATTATGTACAATAAAGAGTTTATTTATATAATATTGCTTATATGTATATCAGAATAAAACGTAGGCTACAAATTATAAAAGTCACGGAAAACAAATCCTGCGCAGACAAAGGCGCGGTCACCAACTTGTAAAGAATAATAACAATCTTGCCTTAGTTTTTACCAACTAAAGTTCTAATTTAAATTTAAAACTATAAGTAATTTAATAATTAACTAGTTAATATTTTGAATTCTATTAATATTAAAATATAATGTTTTTTACGGCTTTAAATTAATGATATGACAATTGTTCTTATTTTTGGCATGATATAAAAAATATAAATATATTTTATGGCCTGTCTTTTACTATTGAAGACTTCGAAACAAAACTTTAATCCTTACTAGAGACCGTAAAACTTGCAACTTAACTAAGTATAAACTTTTCAAAATTGTATATGCACAGTGGAATCCAAATATTTATAATTATGCTTTTAAATAAAATATAATTTATAATAAGAAATATGTCTTCTTTATTGATGTGACTGCGATAGACATTCCATTAATAATGTTACAGTTATCATTTTTCAATAAATTGCAAATGAGTTTTTAGGGCTGGCAGTATTTGGTAGTACAAAATCCATACTAATATTATAAATGGGAAAGTGTATCTGTCTATCTGTCCGTCTTTCACTGCAAAACGGAGCGATGAATTGACGTGGAGATAGTTGAACGGATGAAGAGTAACATAGGCTACTTTTTATCCCTAAAAAATGGACAGATCCCACGGGATGCGCAATAAAGGCTTCGCTCAAAAACTACTGCAAAGATTTTCATGCGTTTTTCATCAATAGATAGAGTGATTCTTGAGCAAGGTTTTGCGGTATTTTTTATCTCGAAAAACGGATAGTCCCACGGGAAGCGCGATAAAACCTTCGCGCCATAAACCGACATCCGCGCATATGTAGTCATGGGCAAAAGCTATGACCCTGAGCTCTTAACCCTCTATAGACCCAATCCTGAAATCCATTTAAGTAACTCAAATAATTGACAGTGATTCTTCTTTACTTTAAATCAAATTAATGAAAAGTGCATATAAATAATTCATTTAGCCACATATTAGTGAATCAAAACTCGGCCCTATGCTTTTTATATTTGTTCATACGACACGACTTTCACTTCGACCTTAATTTAATCTAGTTAGATTCTATAGGTTGTTTTCTCCATTATTTTCTATTCTATAATGCTCTTTATGAGTATGCTCGAGTAGTGTATTGAGAAAAGTTTAATCAAATGTAGTCGTTGTATCAATACATAGTATAAAACAAAATCGCTTTCGCTGTATGTCCGTATGTATGCTTAGATCTTTAAAACTACGTAACGGATTTTGACGCGGTTTTTTTAATAGATAGAGTGATTCTTAAGGAAGGTTGTATGTATAATAAATGCATAATATAGTTAGAGAAACACTGATAAATTTAAAGGTTTCTAATGTGATGTAAATAAGCACGTTTTTTTTGCGCTTATACTGCAAACGCTGGCTGAACCCTACGAGATAGACCAAAATAATGTACTACAGTATTGTACAACTTACAAAATCCACAAAAAAGTCCGCGATGGTTCTATTTCTATCTTAGGGATAACCCACCATAACCCATTTTTTCACTGCACCCGTGCGAAGCCGGGGCGGGTCGCTAGTTTTATTATAAAATATTTTTTTTTCTTTACCTTTTATCTTTAATGGGATAAACTTATCTCTGCAGTAAGATTGTCTGGCAGAAAAAAGAATTTTCAATTCATTGACATAAGCATCTTATTTTTGCTATAATCAATATCACGTAAGATTATGTAAAAAAAAGCACGAAGGAAGAAAGGCACGGTATCGTGAAACTTACGTCATGTGATATATGAACCTTCTTTCCTTCTATTCTACATCTATAATTAAAGAGCTATTTTGTTTGATTTATATCAAGGCATTGATAGCACTACAAGCACATTTAATCACTACAAAGGTGATTAATTGACACAAACAATTAATCTGTGATATTGCTTGAATCAAAACTTTATGGTTGTACCGTGCAAACTCATTTATAATGGTAGCGAATAAATCATCCACGTCTAAGATTTGCCAGTCATATTCCCAGGCGATTATATTCATTAAAAGCCGTGAATCAGGGTACAGTTATACCGTTTCACTTTTCGAGATGCCCCTCTCCCCCCGAAGACCCAGATAGCTAGCGGTGGCCGCGAAACCTCCTTTCAAAGTCAAGAAGCCACGTGACAGTTTGAGCTTTCCGACGACGCGACGCTTTGCGTTGATTTGTGGACGAAGGCTAGCGGATTTGTTGAAGTAAAACAAGTAGCTTGCGGTCTTAATCCTGCTTCAGTTTACTGATACTAAAAACTGAATACCTTGTCTAAGTTGTGAGAAATGTGCTTAAATTGTTCTCTGCCTTAGTGTAAATAATGTAATATTTCTTTTTTCTCTTGCTCTGTTCCCAATTTTATTTGCAACAAGTCTTCCTCTCCCACTCTCCTCTATCAATATTTATTATATTAAATACTAGCTTTTGCCCGCGACTTCGTTCGCGTGGACTTCAGGTTCGTCCCGTCTAGTCTAGTAATAAGTAAGAAATACGGTAACTTAATAACTTAACTAAATAAAATATTTCTTTAATTTACATGCTGTAAAAAGCCATATTGATCTTTATTAAATGCACAATGTATTTAAGATACTTATAATACTGTATTGCTTAAAATCGCTTCGTAAATAAGCCATTATTTCTCGTACAAAGTAAAGGATAAAAAATGGTTATTGTGGGTTATTCCTAAGAGATAAACATATACCATCACGGACGTTTTTGTAGACCTTATTAAGTTGTACAATACTGTAGTAAATTGTTTTGATCTATCTTGTAGAATTCAGTCAGCGTTTGCAATGTAAGCGCAAAAAATGTGTTTTTTTTACGACCTCACATTAGAAACCTCAAAAATTGTAGCCTATGTGTTATTCTGATGTATAAACTATATTGTGGTAAAGTTTCATTCAAATCCATTCAGTAGTTTTTACGTGAAAGAGTAACAAACATCCATACATCCATACTTACAAACTTTCGCCTTTATAATAGTAGTAGGATAAGTAATTACATCAAATATATAGAACTTGTGATATATTGATATAGTTACAAGCAATTGGTATTGAATCAGATTTTACAGATTAAAATACATTTGAAATTTATATTATATATTTGCTATCATCACTACTATAAGGCCAGGTCAGAAGTACCCGCAATCGTCGAGCATGTATGAGGAATGTTATGAAAGTAGATGAAGCGAAAGAGATATGTAAGGACCGTAGCAAGTGGAAGGACGTAATCTCTGCCTACCCCCGTGGGAAAAAGGCGTGAGTGTATGTATGTATGTATGTATGTATCATCACTACACAGTATAAAACAAGTCGCAATCCGCCGTCTGTTTGTCGCTATGTATGCTTAGATCTTTAAAACTACGCAATGGATTTTGATGCGGATTTTAATAGATAGAGTGATTCTTAAGGTTTATATGCATGGTTTCTAATGTGGTGTAAATAAGCACGTTTTTTTGTGTATAAGGACATTTTGTAGTAGGTATATTTACATAAGCGACTCCGATTTGACGACCTCCATAGTCGAGTGGATAGTACACCGGTTTCAAGGTGTCGCCATCTCTGAGGTCCCGGGTTCGAGTCCCGGTGGGGGCAGATGTTTGTGTGATGAATGCCAGCATTTGTACCTTAGTCATGGTTGTTGATATATATTTCAATAAAAATTATTTATACAATATGTATAATATATGTATGTCTATCCGTTACCCTAGATCCCATAGCACAAGCCTTACAGAGCTTAGTTTGGGCTAGGCTAATTGGTGTAAGTGTAACAAATATTTATTTTATTTTATTTACTAGCGACCCGCACCGGCTTCGCACGGGTGCAGTAAAAATGGTTATGGTGGGTTATCCCTAAGAGATAGACATATACCATCGCGGACTTTTTTGTGGATTTTTGTAAGTTGTACAATACTGTAGTACATTATTTTGGTCTATCTCGTAGGGTTCAGCCAGCGTTTGCAATATATGCGCAAAAAAACGTGCTTATTTACGACATCACATTAGAAACCTTTAAATTTATCAGTGTTTCTCTACTATATTATGCATTTATTATACATACAAACCTTCCTTAAGAATCACTCTATCTATTAAAAAAAACCGCGTCAAAATCCGTTGCGTAGTTTTAAAGATCTAAGCATACATACGGACATACAGCGAAAGCGACTTTGTTTTATACTATGTATTGATTGAAGCATTGCACTCGTCCAGAGCCGGGGCAAAATACAAAAGTCTGTGGTTTGGTTACAGAAGTAGCATTTCTAAGTTCATCTACGGTGAGATAGACGTGGCACGGGACATCTGAGACTAAAGACTAAAATCAATAATAGGTTCGCATTTATCACAAACATCACCCACCGGGATTCGAACCTGGGAAACTCAGACATGGCGACCTTGAAACTGGTGTACTATCCAATCAATATATAAACTGGAATATAAATAATCAAACAGACTTATTTGAGAATAACGTGTTTAATTAAATGATTTCTGAATGTGGTAGGGTAGGTCATTCAATAAATGAATTGGCAGTGACACTGAGTTTAGTGCCTTTTATATGAAGTTGTATTAAGAAGTCGGTGCGATGGACTGGTGATGATGAGTGAACCCAAGAAAAACGAACTATGACTTAAGGTTGATCGGAACTCTAGGGTTGAATAAAATATCTAATAGACAGCGGACCCTAACGTTTCCGCTTTGACATAGAATAAATAAATGTCTTTATTAATATACACATTTTTTTTGTTACTACTGCTATAAATGAAATACATTAGTATTTCATTTATAGATATGATAACTTTTCATCGCTAACTTCTCAAGCATTTATTCATTTTAAATCCTCTCTATCGCTTGATTATAAATTAAACTCAGGAAAAATTATTATGGTACTTTAAAATTAATGTGCATAATTTTCAGTATGCTTTTAGGGGTTATATAGTAAGATTCGGACCGTATGGTCCTAGATTCTGAACGCTCCCTTTTAGCCATGATGCTACGAAAAACCTGTAACTCTGACTTAAAAAATATTATTTTTTAATATTCAGGAAAATAAAATATACATTAGAATTTGTTTTTTGTAAGGTTTTTATAATTCTAAACATTGCAATAAATAAATAATTAAAACCATAACGTAGTTCTCTTATTTTACGAAAACTAAGTAACAAGAAGTCATACTCGTACTAAAAGCAATATAGGAACTGCATCAGATATAAATAAACCGTGATCCATTGTAAATCCTAACCTTATCTTTTTAACAATATTGTCATTCTTTGATATTAAAGCTAATGTAAATAATATATTATATTAAATTATAAAAGTAATTATACAGCGCTATTTAATACATCTGTATACTGTGACAAATGTATAACATATAAATATTGTGACAAGTCATCTATTGTAGAGAATGCGGTCGGATCTTTACTGTATGACTTTTAGATAATATAAATAGTTTTTTTAATGTTTATTTAAGAAGTTTGGTCAACAAGCCTATGTCGCTCTATAGGACTATAACACATATTACAAAAAGTTTACAATTGTAACTTACAATACAGATACTTATCACCTATATATGCCCACTTGTACAAGTCTATACAGCCTCTTGACCGTGTCCGACAAAGGACACGCTAAAACGATCTTACAAGTGACAATTTCTTTAATATCTGCAAGTTAAACTCTGAGATCTTCATCTCGGACACACTCCACCATAAATGTAATAGATCCTCTATTTCACCACATTCAGAACAATCAGGAGATGGTACTTAAAAAATATTGATGGTAATCGAATTCTTGTAAACCCAATTACACCAAGGTCACATTTTAAAATCCATATCAAAAAGACACTCATGAGTAACGGTTATTATAAAGTAAGTGACTATCTAAATGATCACAATATTTGGGAATAGGGACACTATTCATAGAGCCATGTTTGGTAACAACATTATTTATAATGTTGTATTATTTTTATATGTGTATGTAAACATACATACGACTGTAATCGTATTAGGTATGATTGTATCTTATACTATATTGTATTTTTATATTATATTATTGTAATTATTAACATTGAAAAGAGGAGATAAGAAATAGACCTTCAGAGTTTCTTGCCTGTTCTTCTCGAGAAGGCTCTCCCAATTTCCGAACAGGTGTCGAGTCAATATTTTTTTTCCTTATTCGTACGTACGGACAAGGTTTTTGTTTTTTTAAGCTTTTTTTTTGTTTTGTCTGTTGACGTCAATAAGTGCCTGTAAAGGTCTATGTCGAATAAAGATTATTTTGATTTTGATTGATTTTGATTTTGATCATTAAACACTCCTTGGGTCATAATGTAATGGTACCTTTTGTTCTTTACAGATATTAGCTCGCACGCCTGGCGCAGTATTCTCAGAACACCCGCGTGGCTGGACATAGCAATGATATTGAGAAACTGACTGCCACACGAGTCTTCTGTGATAGGTAAGTAGTCGTATCATACTGTTTTATTATTATTTATAAGCATACATACATACTTTGAGGGCTTTGAAGGGAATGGCAGGAGAAGATGAAGGATAAGTTGCGAATGAGGGTGATAAGAGAAATGTGCGATGTAAAAGAAGGTGTAGAGATGAAAATCGAGGAGGGAGTACTTACATGGTTTGGACTCGTAGATACGATGGACGAAAGACGACTGACGAAAATTTATATACAAATATGAGAACAGTTGGTAGAGGACGACCTAGGCTAACTGATCTACGAATTGGATAATTCGGCAGACCCAAGAACGTGTCAATTACCAAAGTGTTTTTCGATATACGTACTGTCACACGGCGCATTTGAGTTAATTTAAAAAAAACTATGTTTAAATACACTGAGTTTTATTCAACATTAATTTTATTATTATAATTCTGCAATCACTTTTACTGTACTCAACTACTTTGTCTCTTTAAGAATTTGAATATAATCGGGATCGGTTATAAAATCGCGACCAGGACCTGAACTTTCAGAGTCTCCTCGCTGAGGCCTACCGGCAGGCAGAAACCGGGTCTGTGATTGGTCAGCGAATTGACTAATCAGAACAGAGACTGATTAATTTGGTAAAAACAGGAGTTTTTATATTACAAATATTGCTGACGACATAGTACATTTGTTGGTCATTCGTGCTTGGCCTTTGGACTCGAGTCAACAATATTTGACGAAATTGCAAGGTGGTAACAGTACGTACATTTATCTGACGGTCCTACAGTGAAAGAAAATATTCTATTATGATAACCATAATGCACAAATAAACAAATACTCATTACCACACGTGGGCAGACTTTCTCCGCTCTGACGTCATCCCGGATCCACGAACAGGACACAATCATGCGGCAACAGCCCTGATGACACTGCGGCCGAGAGGAATGCATGTGCACTTTTCTGGATTCGGTTAAGCACGCGACAACTAAGTAGGTCGGCGTAAATGTAGGATTTCGTTCGCAACTTTTTTATCAGTTAGTAGAATGAAAGAAATACGTTTATTTTGGACCACCCAACGATACCAACAAAAATAATAAAACAAAATAATACATAAAAATAGCATCCACTGCACTGTATGCATAATACCTATGGCAAGCTCAGTGTAAGCAGCAAGCTTAGCCTGCAGCACTGGTATTCTGCTTGACACAACGGCGACGTCAAGACATAACAATAATGTGAATTTAAAACTCATCTGTGAAAAATCACACGGGGAACTTAGTAAATCGACCATAATATAATTCTGTGGTACATAACTATTTAAATATTTTATTGTTTGTTTATATAAATAAAATATTTTTTCAAAGACAGAATATCCCAGGTCTGATTTGAATCTATGAATCGTAGGCTGTATAAATTTGTTCGATTCTATTCAAATCATTAAAGAATTGGGTGAAGGCGAAGAAATAAACAGTGTTAGATCGAGAAATAACTTATAAACGAGAAATAAAATAAACTTGCCGTTCCAATGTACAGGCTCCATAAGATTAGCTGTTCCTTTTTGGGGAAATGTATAAAAATGTTTAATAAGCTTCCACAAAGCATTATTGAGTTGCCTTTGCACAACTTTAAAAATCACATCAAAAAGACACTTATTAGTAAAGCATATTATAAAGTAAGTGATTATTTAAACGATAACACTGTATGGAGCTAGGTGCGGTATCCCAAAAGCCATGCTTGGTAACAACATAATTATTTATTTATTATTTTTTGTCTTTTCCTTTTGACATTTAATGTGTATGTAAATGTACATACGAAAATATTATATTATGTATGTTAGCTTTATCGTAGCTTTAAGTTTATTTTTTTTATAAATGACTAATTGTAAATAACGATTAAAAAAGAGGAGATAAAAAATAAACCCTGAGAGTTTCTTGCCAGTTCTTCTCTAGGGCCTCCCAATTTCCGAACTGGTGGTAGAGTTTGACGTCAATAAGTGCCTGCAAAGGTCTATGTTGAATAAAGAATTTTTGAATTTTGAATTTGAATTTTGAATCCTTACGATCGCAAAATACTCTGGTAGGACATTATCTCACGGCGCCGACGATGCCCAAATTTCGTGTATTGAGGTCACGCTGGTCCCGTTACAACAGGTTCCCGCCTGGACGCGCCCGCGTGCACGTATCACCACGGAATGGTTTTATCGAACCTCCTGGAAGCAATCGGGCAACTTACGTGAAATTCAAAATCTAATGCATCGCTATTGATGTGATCCATTGCGGTGTCAATTCGTCTCCGTGATGTCTGTAATTTTCTATAGCAGCGATGGTTTCGACATTTATGCACATGTAAATTGGATCGTGACTACACTCTGACCGGATTGTATGACATTCCGAAAAAAATACTCATTTGTTAATATAGTTTTTTAGGAAACTATACTGTACGGAACTCAATCTTCATACATATAATGTATCTTCATATATATAGTGTGTATATATATTAAGATGTTTAATTAATTTCCTATATAGATATCATTTATACGTATGTATTAACATCTGTATTGTTATATCTATGTATCTCTTTGTAACTGCATCACCTGAAGATTGGCTGGTAGAAAATCCCTAAGTTATTAAGTCTGCATTTGTACACCAACATATGTACATAACGTTTTTCAAAATAATGTACTAAGTATTATACAAATTGAAAAGGTCCACAGAAAACACTATATGTCTATCTCTTATGGATATTCCAACAAATATATATTTTGTCATTTTCATTATATACTCGTACATCGTTCACAGTTTTTCTGTAGTGTATTTAGAGTATCGGCATTACACTCGTGCAAAACCAGGGCTAATATAATTATATTTTGTATAATTCACAAAATATCTTCATAAATTGTAACCTATATGCTATTGTGATATATAAGCTATATTATTGTAAAGTTTCATTAAAATCCATTCAAAAGTTTTTACGTAAAAGAGTAACAAACATCCATCCATACAAACTTTCTCGTTCATAATATTATTAAGAATTTACTTGTTTTATTATAACTCTATTTGATTTATTTTTATGATTTATCTCTTAATAAAAATTTTGTATAACGTGGGTACTAAATACTACAATTACCCGTATTTTGTAATAGAAGTTGACTTAAAAAAAAATCTGAGACTGATGACTTTAAAATCAAAAAAAAAAACCTTGCTAGGTTCCTCACAGGATCTTTCGACCATTATTATGACCACCTAGATTAAGGTTGATACAGAGACTATTATAGTAGTGTATATAAAAGTGTAATACCTTTAAGAAGATCTATGAGACCTATTTTTGAATTACGAATCCGTGATCTCAAAGTCACCGCTGACAAAATAGTCAGCGGTGACTTTGAGATTACGGATTCCTAAACATCCAATTTTTGAAAGTCGATCGCAGAGCTGCCAACATAGATAAAGTACACACATAAATGTTAGAGTTCGGTTCCACGCAGAATGTAGCCGCTGCCGGTTACTGCCGGCTTAACCATTATTTATATATATATATATAGCCTGAAAAATCAAACAAAACACAGATAACATTTCCACAAGTATGACTTGATTACGAGTGCCCTCACCCACTCGTAATGAAATCACACCTGTGACTAAGGTAGTCACATCAGTGATATTCAAAAATAAGAATTATTGAAAATCGGTGATTATTAGTCACATCGGAGATTTCGAAGTCGCATTCGTAATTCAAAAATAGGTCTCTATGTGTAGTATTGAAAATGTTTTGCCTGAAAGAATGAAAAAGAAAATGTTGCATTCATCGTGGTCCGGGCCGAACGGTCGAACATGCTGGGATCGTTCGTAAGGCTTTTAGACTTCCTCAAAACTAATCCTGAAAGTCCTACATGGCGACATTGAGCGTACGAGTCACTAGACGGCGCGCTCAATTTGTGTCGACTCTTTTGTTTCGACCCTAATGACTCCGGAACGGTCGCCGGTATCGTTAGCAGGCAAGGTGTCAAAGCTGAACATAGCCATCTGAGGCTTCAGCATAGATCCGACCAAAACAAAAAAAAAATGTTAACAATATAAATCCAAAAACCCGCAACTTCATTTTCAGTTCATGAAGATCAATTTGTTGTCAGAAACTCTCCTTATCCACGCTTAAGCTGAAGTCTTTTTCACATCTTCATTGCTTGTCCTCCAAAGAAAGAACGCGCTATATCTTAAAATGTTATCCATTACCAATATGCAACAATTTAAGTATTCTCCATAGTAAGTGTAAACTTAAGTGAGCTTACAAAGTTGCACAGTGTGTGTAATGAGTATAATTTTTTTATAAAGCTGATCGCTGTAATAAAAGTAAGTGTTCCACAAACGACCACCGCGAAGAAATCGTAACGCGATCTATTAAGATTTCGTTAATAAAATGTCTATATTGTCTACCGCGGCTCAATTCACAAGCTAACGCGGGTTTACAGTTCTGTGATGGTTTAAATGTTTACGTAGTTATATTGGTTTAAATGTTTACGTAATATAAGGTTGAACTGTATATTTTTTATTGACAACCTCCGCTGTCGAGTGGTTGATATACTGATTTCAAGGTGTTGCCATCTCTGAGGTCCCGGGTTCGAATCCCGGTGGGGGCCCTACCTACCCTAGATCCCATAATACAGTAATTAGTGTAAGTGTAAGAAATATTTATTAATTTAGTTATTCAACCATTTGTCACACACACAATGTAAATTTAAGAATCATTTAGGATTTTCTCATGGACCCTATTGTGAGGTTTGAACCGGACGAGAAAAGTGAGCTTTCCAATACAAAGAAAAACATCATTAAAATCGATTCGCCCTATCGAGAGTTGAAAGGTAACAAACATAACAAAAGAAGTAGAATTAAGAACCTTTTTTTTAAATCGTTTATCAAAGCGAGTGCAATATTATATAGTGTTACACTTATACCTTGTTACACTAGTCATACTTATTAATTATATGTTTCTATCAAAAAATATTTATATATGTATAATATATGTATGTCTATTCGTTACCCTGGATACCATAACATAAGCCTTACACTGCAAGAAGTTTTTTACCGTGGGAGAGCCATGCTTCGGCACGAATTGCGCCGGCTCGACCGGAGTGATACCACGGCCTCACAGAAAACCGGCGTAAAATAGTGCTTGCGCTGTGTTTCGCCGAGTCAGTGAGGGTACCGGAGAACACCCCCTTCCCCCTTATTCCCTTTTAAAAGGCCGGCAACGTATCTGTGACTCCTCTGGTTTTGCGGGTGTCCATGGGCAACGGTTATCGCTTACCATCAGGTGATCCGTTTGCTCGTTTGCTGCCCTATCCTATATATAAAAAAAGAAATATTATTATTTATTTAAATTTCATGTTAAAGTAAAAAGGGCTTAGGTATTTTCCACCAGTCAACCTTCAGGAGATGCAAAAGTATTATATATTATTTATATTCTCCCCGCCGACAATGTAACCTTGGACCAATCACCGAAATATTTCGCTAACAGTACGCGCGGCGGCGCCCGACTACCGGCGTCCGTTACACATTATTATTCCGGCCGCGCGCTGATGCTCATGTAAAGTGCCTAATGGTCTACGTCACACAAATAACGCTGGATTCACTCAAATACCAATAACATACGCGAAGCGCGAGTTATGCTACGTTAGCCAGTTGCAAAGTGTCTATAGATTGTAGTAGTCGCTTTCGGCCGATACCAAATCAACATCAAACATGTATTTTTCAAATAGGATTTTCACAATCACTTTTGTACATCAAAGAGCCAGAGAACTTGAACTGGAAAGAACCAGAAAGAAAACCAGCAAAAGCTTTTTTCATCCCTGTATTTTTACAGTGGTATTTTGTTTCTGGAGTCCCTATATTTGAGATTTACATGTGACTGCATCCACGACAAAAGATAAAAATCCTAGATTAGGGTGATGTTATTTTTTAAAAAGTAATAAGAGAATTGTAGGACAAACAAAAGCCCAGTCTGTATATAGTCTGCGAACTTCACTTCATCTGAGAAGAGACCCGAACTTAAGAAAGAAAGAAAGAAAGAAAGATATATTTATTTGGCCATTCTTGTACAGTATGCTTATGAGAACATAATAAGCACATTTTGAAGTAAAAGTTATGTGCATAATTATAAAATAGGAACTGATAGTTAATTTTAACACCTTTCTTTCTTGTTTACCTTTACTTGTTTGTATTAAATAACGACCAAATTATTTTTTTATGGTAACTGGATAATATTTAAAGTGCATAAGAAATCGCTTCATTATAGAGAACGTCGTTGACACAAATAAATTTCCTGCCCATAAATGGATGGTCTCTTGGCGGTGGGCATTTTATAAGATGGAAAATTAATTACTCTGAAACAACATGTCTGAGTATTAACGAATACATTGTTACAACCGCTAAAAGCTTAAGTTAAAAAATAATTTAAACGCTTAGCGATGGTGAACATAAGCTGGAAGTAACTAAATCTATGTCGATAATAATATAATAAAAAGAAAATATATTTTTCAAAGATATATCGGTAGAAAATTACAAATATAATTTAAGTATACCTCACAGATAAAGTGACATATATGTACTTACTAATATTATAAATGCTAAAGTAATTCTGTTTGTTTGTCCCACTTTTACCAAAATAGACTTATAATAAATTTAGTACACAGAGAGTGTAGAATCTAAAAATATTGCATACGCTACTGCAAGGACTGTAAGGGGTTATAATAGGTGATGAAATTTTGTACAGAAAGTAAGTAATTTTTAAAGCTAGAACTTAGAAACTTAGTCCTTAAGTTTTTCATTAGAAATAAATAAATACGCCATTTAAAGTTTGTAATTTTTTTACTGTAAAGGAATGAAAAATATGGGGATGAAAATTATTGTTTGGATAAGCTAAGAAACCATTCAATCCATTTTGATGATACAATGATAAAATGAGACCTGAAAAAAGACTCTGCCGCAAAAAATATTTAACCAAGCGGGAAAATCTAAGAAAAAAGGCGGGCGTAAAAAGTAAATAAATTATATAATATTATTTATATTGAACAAACTTGAAAATACATCATAATCATACATAAGAGACATAATCACTTTTACAATTCGTCTCAGAGACGTCATTTGATTTTAAATCATTACTAAATTATATGTTGTCTTCTACAATTATTGTGGAATAGAAAGGTATGCACTAATACAGAAACTAACAAATAATTAATAATCAGGCATAATCTTTGATTACGATAGGTATGCTATATTGTTCATCGAGTTTTATCGGTAAAAATCCCAGCGGGAAAGCGAAATATAATGCAAGCGAAACTGCAATAAATAAATAATAATAAAACCTGATCTCAGAGAAAACTTGATAATAGAAATATGTAAGTTAATGCGTCTATTAACCTATCTCTTAAGAATGCTATTGCATATTCAGTTGGATATTTTTAGAGATTTTTGCATAAAATTGAGCACAAATTATTAACATAAAGACCATTAATATCGCTAAATATTGAAAACGGGCATCGATTATTTACTTTCTTTTTTAACCTTTATTTAAAATTAAGGTTAAATTAAGCAGCTATGATTACTGCATGAGCATAGGTTATCATGTACTCGTACATAGTTATAGGGAAAATTAATTGCGTACCAAATAATATATTTTCAATAGTTGTGTATGATGGTGATGAACTATTAAAAACATATACACATTATAAATTAATATATTGCAATATAATTTTAAGATAAATCTTCAGTAACAATTCAGTGGATAAATTATGATGATAGATTAATTAACTTGTATTGCCGCGCGTTGATGTCTCTTACTTTAAGTACGTGTAGTACCAATTCATTAAAAATTTTGAGAAAAGCGCCGCACAGATTCATTATACTAGTATGTAGGAATGTGTACTGTACTTTTTGATAACGACTTTTCCTTACTGTTACATACATTTTGGGTTTTTTGTCATTATATTATATATAAATATATATATATAGCTTTCTGCCCGCGGCTTCGCCCGCGTGGATTTCGGGATTGGGTCTATAGAGGGTTAAGGGTCATAGCTTTTGCCCACGGCTACATATGCGTGAAAGTCGGTTTATGGTGCGAAGGTTTTATCGCGCTTCCCGTGGGACTATCAGTTTTTCCGAGATAAAAAATACCGCAAAACCTTGCTCAAGAATCAGAAGCTCACTCTATCTATTGATGAATAATAATCTCATGAAAACCGCATGAAAATCTGTGCAGTAGTTTTTGAGCGAAGCCTTTATTGCCCATCCCGTGGGGTCTGTCGATTTTTCCGGGATAAAAAGTAGCCTATGTTACTCTTCATCCCTCCAACTATCTCCACGTAAATGACGTCAATTCGTCACTCCGTTTTGCCGTGAAAGACGGACAAACAGACAGACACACTTTCCCATTTATAATTTTAGTATGGATAACAATTTAAATTTTTATAAATTAAGGTTAATATGAATGGCCCATTTGTTAGGGGATGGCCAAGATCCGCGGGTCGCTGGCGGGCGCGAGGAAATCGCGCCCGCGGATACGGCGACCCGGGAGGGATCACGCCCCTTCCGTGGCCGGGGGGCGTCGTCGGTGGTGGAGATCGGGAGAGGTATTGTAGCCTCCCCCGAGGAGGGCTCCCCTGTATCGGCGGTGGAGCGGAGGCTGGGGGTTCCCGGAAGTAGCTTGGTGTTCCCAGGGGCTCCCTACATGCCTGAGGGGAAAAAAAGGGGACGGCCAAGATAAACATATATGGACCGAATAGGTGATACATATATTGAAAGAAGGTGAGGTCAGTCGAGTAAGCTAGTGAAGTTTGGATCGTAGCAAGTGCAAAGCTGTGATCTCTGCCTGCAACAGGAGGGATTATATATATTTATATATCAAAAATATATTGATTGGTTTATGTTTTAGTTCTTATAGTTGAAATCAAATACAAAATGTAATGCATCAAATCTAAAACCAACTTTCGCTTACTACGAAATTGAATAACACTATTTGCCTTCGTAAAGTAAGTACAAAGCAAAGTAGACGATTGCTGATCGTATTAGCGCGTCTACGCGAATTGTAAAAGTTGTCAACGCATAACCTGCTGGGCGACTTAGAGCCCTATTGCCTTGAAACAAGGGCGGTGCCGGAAATTTTCTATTTGCCAAGTAAAAGTCGTGTTATATATCCATGTTCACGAAAATTGCCGTGCGTAGTCGAACAAGCCGATTAGCTAAGTAAACACAAAATTGTCTCAAAATAAATTGTTGGTCATTGGCTTAATTTTGTCATGGTTTAAGAATGCTAACACAATGTAGATAGATACAGCATCCAGGCCTAACAGGCGCGTATATACTCACTTTAGACAAATTTTCATGTTTATATTTAAGGCTTTTTTTTAAGTTTCATTTGTGCTCATAGATTATCAGCTTATAAATAATCAACCTCCGGTAGGTATTGTGTTTCATGGATAATGCTAAATCGAGCAATAGTAAATGTTTAAAATCATTTTTAGAACAATATATTACACATTGTTTAATTAAATAATTAAACCATTTGTCAAAAAACTCATTGATTCATTAAATGTGATTTATGCTGTTTTTTTTACAATATTTTCAAGAGATTAATAAACAAATAAATAAAAAGATAACGCGCCTTAAAACAAGAAGGTTGGTTGTTGTATATTAATAATTGAAGTAGATTATTTATTTATTTAAATACAATATCAATAATATCAATTGATCAAAGTAAACTTTTTGGCGATTCAATTTTAAAAGGTATGCTAGTACAAATGTATAACATATCAATCAAAATAAACAATAAAAAAGGAAAATATAATTACAAGAAGTTTTATTATGTAAATCGAATATAGCTATTATTCGATTCCTCTAGCAAATAAGTTGAAATGCTTATAAGATAAGATGCTTAATATATAAAAAGATATTTTTATCAAACTGAATTAAGTTTTACCTCATAGCTATTGGGCTCTCAATAGTAATTTAAAAAAAATCTTATTTGAATAGATTAGCGTGTGAGAGTTCTCTTTTGTATATTTGTATGTATACAAATATACCACTGAATCTGGTAGTAACACGATAGAATCAAAACTAGATAAAGTCGTCTAAATTTCTATCATGTAACGTCCGATGTTATTATTCAGTTTAGGAGACAAATGCATGTATATATATTTATTAATAATTATAAAAATATGAAAACACAATATTGTGTATTGTTGTACCAATGTCTTAGAAGTTTCTCGCTTAAAAGATTCCTTTTTTGTTCCGTATTTGTTAGAGTACAAATTACAAAAAAAATACCTTTTACCGGCGTTCTTGTAATTTTTATATTAAGCTTCAAAAAGATACAGCATTCTGTGACTCTCTTAGTGTATTCGAAAAGAAACAACTGTTTCTACACACTGTAGTGCAGACAAATCTTGTTTTTTATCTTTATATAATTATAGATTTTATTATTAAAATGTCGCCGTCACGTATTTATACAATCTACAAATTATGGTACATTAGCTCTGTTTCGATATATTTGTTACCAAAAAATTGCGTTTAGAAGACTGCTTGTTACCTGAATGAATAAATTAATAATTCTTTAAATTATCGGTTGCGATTGCAAATATTGATCCATTTAAAATTTACGAGATAAAAAGAAGCCTTTATGTTAATCTGAGTCATGAGGTATCTACGAGTACATGCTATGTGTCAACAAAATATATCTTCTAATTTATTATGAATAAAACTTATATATATATATATATATATATATAATATATATATATATATATATATATATATATATATATATATATAATTAATATTTTAATAAGAAATATAAAATTATTTTACAAGATGGCGGTAACACGGTTAAAAATTTCTTTTCACAAGTTTAAGATGGCGTGAGTGTGAATTTCGCGAATTACCATAAGACACTAGTTAATTATGCATCGAAAAACTATTATCATGAATATGTTGGGCAATCAGTTAAAGCTGCATAAAACCTTTTGAACTATTTTGTAGAAGATTTGGTTAAGAGAAAGTGCCATTTGAAGGTTTATGTGTTTAAGATACTTCTTTTACAAATTTCATTTGAAATTCCACTCTTTAATGCCTCCAGTGAATCGCCTCTTCAGATAACTTTGTTGATCGACAAGTTTGTTTCCGTGATGGCAAAAGTTTTTCTCTTAGCTATGGTTTGTTTATTTGGTTATTACAAGCTTTTATATTAGCTACACTTGTAACTATCTAATAAAATCTTGGAATCTTAATTTGACCCACTTCCCGGTCTCCGATTGAGCTAAAATTTTACAGGCACGTGTAAGTCGGATAACAATACATGGATGTGAGTGTGACGTCATTCTAAATCTAACATGGCGGCATTACCAAGATGGCATCAATTATTTTTAATACTACAATATGGGTATCAAATGAAAGAGCTTGCAAAGAACAGCTCGATAAATAATGTGACGTCACTCTTGATCCAATATGGCGGACATTCCCAAGATGGCGGACCAATTATTTATAATGCACCCATACAATATGGGTATCAAATGAAAGGGTTTGCTAAGCTTGGTTTTTTAGTCGGAAAATAAATTAAAAGTATTTTTTTTTTCAATACAAGCTTTCATTATATGCGCTAAAAAGAACAAAATAAACTTTTACATATAAAAGCTTGTTGTTAAAAGTATTCTATATACTTTTTTTCTATAAGTACATAAAGTATTTAAAGGTGGAATTAATATCATTAGGTATTTTCAAATAGATTTTAATGTAGTATTTTCAAATAGATTTTAGTGTAGAAATTCTATCTAGGTAGATTAATGAAATACTCGCTGGTGCCAGCGAATTCGTCTACGCAGGATTAGTGTTACGAGCTTAAATTAGCCTGGCGTATATCTTTATTAATTGCAGTCTATTCTTTATTTCAATGTATGAGCTATATTATTGTAGTTTTATTCAGTAGTTTTTACGTGAAAGAGTAACAATCTTCCATCCTTACAAACTTTATAATATTAAAAGGAGTTAATAGGAATGCAAATTAAAAAAAAATCGGTCTGTCATAATGCACGCACAAACTACACATAGAATTAAAAATATTAATAAAAGAACATACAAATTCAAAAGAAGGTTATATTTAAGAATTACTAAAATCTTTAATATCTAGTATATTCCTATACATAGTATATAATATTATATCATTATTTAACGAATTAATGAATGTTAAAAAATGAAGCCTCTATAAATATTAAATTGGTTTAAAGATACTACGAGTACTGCCTAGTTAGGTGACCTATTTAAGTTGAAATGACTTAATTTTGTTTTTGCTAAATATAAATATTATTAATAATAACTTTTCATGTCAGAAAATAGGATCTATTTTGTTAGTTAAAAGCTAAAACACACAGCCTAAAACCTACATTTAAGAATATTGTTGAAAGGCTTAATAGTTCACCATGCAGGGCGCTATGAGTTATGAAGTTTCTGTGCAATTTTTATTGGAATTACTGTGCTATATACTTGTGCTCGGGATGGGTGAATTCGATCTTTATATTATGTATTTTTTAATACTTATAAATTGACATTATTTTATGCAAAAATTATTTTTATATAATATGTTGTCTTAATTACTTAATTTAATAAATATACATAATATAATCACGCCTGTTCTCCCCTAAAGGTCAGCCATATATGCGTAATATACCACCACGCTTCGCCAAAGTGTATTAAGAACCCATATAATGGGTGCTATCCTATCGCCGTTCGCCCGCACAATTCTCCTTCAATCAACTGGCTTATAAATATTCTTTCTTAATTTATATTTTCTTTCTCCATCTTTATTCTGTGGTTTTGTGGTGGTTGCAGGTTTGCTGCGAATCTCGCAGAAATCACATGTACTATAGGCGTACTATGTCATGATAGAAATAAGGACTGGTCTCTGGAGAGAACAGTCTGCTAATTCCGTCCAGTTCGTCCTCTCAACGATAAGTAGACGTTGAGAGGACAGGATAATTTAAATATAGTAAATGGTGACTCTATATATTAATTTAATATATTAATAATAATACTATAAAAAATCCCCACGGGGGATGGCAGTGAATCCTTATAAGGGGTGCGCTACTATTGTAGTCGTCTTAAAACCCCTTGGTGTTCGGACGACCTTACACCAGATACCACCCGTGCCCAGTCTACCGCGGGTGGTTGTTGGACTCTAGCAGAAGGCTAGCCTACCAACTAAACACTACCTACAAGCATTAGGTCGGGTAGAAGGCCTGGGAACTTATCGGCTTTGAACTAAAGCGCCCGCCCTTCAGAGCGGTGGGCGGTACTATAAACTTTTAAACTTAGTATGCCGCCGGCAGCGGTTAGGATAACAAAGAAAGAAATCTCCGGACAATACGCGCCATGTACAGAAGACTGATTCTGTCGAGAAGAGAGATTATTTTAAAAATTGAGCTTTTGTAAAAAACATATATTGACGTCAAGTATGTATAATATTGATTAATAAAGAAAAAATGTATCAAGTAATTTCAATGAGTTTTCTAGAATATTTCAACCGCTGGCATCTTGATACAGCGACATATTGGGGCAACGCAAGGGACATTTTTCAACAAGGAAAGGTTAATTTAAAAAATAACTTGAATATTATAATAACAAACCTTTGTCATATGTTCTGAAGCCGGCGTGAAACCGACACCTGCGTGTTTTGATGCTCAATGAACACATAATTATAGTGATTATTCCGCTGGGTGATTGACCCCAAGCATATGTATACTCATCGGCCATATTGACGGTTAGGTGATTGCTAAATAAGTATTTTACTATTTGAATCCCTATACAATACCTGTATATATACATACATACATATACTATATATGTATATATATATAAGTACGAAATAGGTAATACCGTCTGCACAGATGGTATTACCTTGACATTAGAAATTGAACTGAATTTTCCAAAACATAATGATATATTTTAAATTTTCATTACAATCCATTGACCAGTTTTTTAAAATCTTAGTAGGGATTTTATTTCTATTATAGTAAATAAAAACCTGTACAGTTAATTGAGATCCATTTGAAGTTGTACGCAAAAGAAAATAGAATAACGCTAGTATAATATAATCGTTTAGTCGGAATAATGTGTAAGAACTAAATACGAAATAGCGACTTGTAGCCTATAAATTGAAGGACAGATCTTTCAAAAGAAGCTCATTAGTAAAACGAGCGTCGGAACTGGAACCGTTCTCATTTCTCAATATAATAAAGAGCCGTGTCACCGAGTGCTTCGCTCGCACCTGCTTATGTCGAGATATTCATCGATTTTCTAAAAAAGGTGTTTCAGAAATTGTCGATGTCAAATAATTGTTTAACAACACAGCAAATTATATATCAGGAAGGAATTTAAATTAAAAGTCTCCCTCCAATATAGGCTGGAGCTATTTGGGTGTATCGTGCCTCTTTTAGCGCATATGCTCTCTTTTACGCTAACTGCGCCTCTCTTGAGCTGCGGCCTTCCTTAACATGTGAAGGGATAGGGTCATTAGGACCAAGGGCTCAAGCTGAGTTTAGTCGGTAGGCCTTTCGGGTCGACCCGCCTGGATTCGTTAGTAGTGGGACATAATCAAATCAAATCAAATCAAAATAATCTTTATTCAACATAGACCTTTACAGGCACTTATTGACGTCAACAAACAAAACAAAAAAAAAGCTTAAAAAAAAACAAAAACCTTGTCCGTACGTACGAATAAGGAAAAAAAAGAAAAATATAAAAAAATTGACTCGACACCTGTTCGGAAATTGGGAGAGCCTTCTCGAGAAGAACAGGCAAGAAACTCTGAAGGTCTATTTTTTATCTCCTCTTTTCAATGTTAATAATTATAATAATATAATATAAAAATACAATATAGTATAAGATACAATCATGCCTAATACGATTACAGTCGTATGTATGTTTACATACACATATAAAAATAATACAATATTATAAATAATGTAGTTACCAAACATGGCTCTATGAATAGTGTCCCTATTCCCAAATAGTGTGAGCATTTAGATAGTCATTTACTTTATAATAACCTTTACTCCGTGGCACTTCGGGTTGGTGGTATCCATGAGGAGTCTCAGCCTCTCCTCTACTCTCTCTAGAGGGGGGAAAAAAAGTTGTCCGCTGACTCAAAAAAACATGTTCTCGAATTACTAGTATCGTCATACTTGTGTCACCGATTCCCCACCATTTATCTTTTTTTTTATATTTGTTACACTTACACCAATTAGCCTAGCCCAAACTAAGCTCTATAAGGCTTGTGCAATGGGATCTAGGGTAACGGATAGACATACATATATTATACATAAATAAATAAATTTTATTGAAATATATATCAACAACCATGACTAAGGTACAAATGCTGGCATTCATCACACAAACATCTGCCTGGCTGGGATTCGAACCCGGGACCTCAGAGATGGCGACACCTTGAAACCGGTGTATTATCCACTCGACTATGGAGGTCGTCGTCTTTATAGGAAATGTTATGTATCAACTGTACGGAATCTTTTTATCCAACAAATATAGATCAAAACAACATTAATCTATCGAATATAACCCTAAATTATTTGAGAGCATCTGACGGTATCATGCTGTTTGTGGTTATGCTTGGTTTAATTTGCAATATACTGGGATTTTTTTTTGTTTGCTCAGACCGCATTTAAGTAATGAAATTAACTGCTTCTTGAAAGTGTTTCATCTATCTAGTTTTGAAGCGTGTTATCATTGAATGACTGAAAAACCTTAGTTATAATGAAACTGAATCCTCCTTGGAGCGAGCCAGTATTACCTGGACACAGTGTGCGCTGGATTATGTACAGCAAATTCGGTATTTTTATTAACCCTACTGTTTTTGCTTTCGATTTTCGATTTACAGTTCTGGCTACTTCTCAATTTTCCTCTGGTAATGTTGATGAAAAATTAGGCGAGATGATAATTTACAACGTTTAATAACTGTATTACAATTTTTATTTATGAATATAATGACGCGATTTGCTGGACGAAAATAGTCAAAAAAGGGGAGCTTCCTTTTTTTTTTCCTCAGGAGAGGAGGCTGAGAATCCATCATGGATACCAACGCAACAGGCAAGCAGGGATGCGTTGATTATGTCGGACTCCTGGTGAATCGAGGCGGCTCGACCCACCAGACCTACCGACTAAACTCAGCCTAAGCCTTTGGTCCTAATGACCCTACTGGCTTTATTGACGAGGGCCGCACCTCAGGAGAGGTACGGTTAGCACTGCCCCATGGAGAGGGCATAAGCGCTAGAAGTAGGCACGGTTCACCAAAGTGGGACCGGCCAGTATTGACGGGAACCTACACGTGGCTAAGCAGAAGGCTGCCGAATAAGGGGAGACAAAGGAGGCGACGGCTCAGACGCCGCCGCTTGCAGGTCTAGAAGGTCCTGCGTTAATTGATTGGGCGGAGCTTCCTCGGATGTCGCCGCTTATATAGCCTTGCGGTGGCGCCCTCTGGTGTGGTTTTTGACATTGCTAGGCATGACGTGTCCCGTGTTGATTTGTGTCCATCATCTCTATGGTCGGTAGTCTATGGTCAGGCGAGATGGCGCGTCAACACCTACAATTTTACGTTTGTAATTTTGAAATTCTGATTTGTTGATACTATAATTGGTTTTTAATCTTGCTACTGAAAACATTAAAATATTAATGTTTTGAAAAACTGAATTTTCAGCCGAAACCGAACCTTCGGTCTTGCTCTCTGAAACTGAAACTTTTAAAACCGCGACTGCACCTGTAAAGATGATGGACTTTTTCCTGTTTATTTGACACTTATTGTTATCTTTTAATAACAGGGTTCTAAATAACATTAAAGTCAATCATATAATAATATTAAACTAACAAATAATTATAAATACATCTCGATTAGACAGAGCCTAGACAAGAACGCGACGACTGAATCCTACTCGATAATTTAGCAAGCATCTAACCACATAAAATCAACATAATCTATCGGTACGGCTAAGGTTTTATCGTGATTTACTTGGTACGGTCTATCTCAGAACAATGGCTAACTGTACTCCGAGCTCGAGCCTCGAGGATACTCTGTAAGTCTACAATTAAATATTCAAACACCAGTTCGCAGTGCATCGCTGCGTTCTAACTCCGTAGCGTTGTTAAGTGCGTGTGTTTGCAGCGTAGCACGGTGAATACTAATTCTTAATTTGGATTCAAGCTTCAGAGAGTACCTATACAGATCTTATACACCTACCAGTATAAAGTTAGCTAAAATGTGAGATCTTATGCTCTTGTCTCCGAGAAAAGGTCAAGATGCATAATTACTTCGAGTAGCTGATATTAGCGTGGCTTATATCTTTATAAATTGTATCTTATGTGTTATTATGATAGTATAAGCTATATTATGGTAAAGTTTAAGGTAAAGTTAAAGAGTAACAAACTTCAGAATCTTTTGGGTTTCTAATATTATTTGTAATTTGTTTAAAAGTTAATTTTCTGTAACTGTACGTATCTAATATTATATTTCACGACCTCTATAGCTGAGTTGTAAGTGTACCGGTTTCAAGGTGTTCTCTCGGTTTCAATTTCTGAGGTGCCAGATTCGAGTCCCGGTGGGAGCAAATATTTATATGATGAATACGAGTATTTGTGCCTTAGTCATGGTTTTTGATATGTATTTCTAAGTAAAATATTTATTTATATATCTATACTATATGTATATCTATCTGTTAACCTAGATCCCATAACACAAGCCTTGCAGAGTTTATTTTGGACTAAGATTATTGTTGTTAGATTAAGATATACTTATTTATATACCTTATTTATTTACTTATAAAAAGAAAAGTTTCTTTTTTTTTTCCTCAGGAGAGGAGGCTGAGAATCCATCATGGATACCAACGCAACAGGCAAGCAGGGATGCGTTGATTATGTCGGACTCCTGGTACTGTCGAGACGGCTCGACTACACAGACCTACCGACTAAACTCAGCCTGGCCTTTGGTCTTATCGACCCTACTGGCTTTATTGACGAGTGAGAAAAGTTTCGTATACTCGTATAGTTATATATGAAGCCAGTGCCTCACTCACACTAGTGATATGCATTTGATTTTATTAATCTAAATTTAGCAGATTTATCATCTATCAAACTCTATTCCTGTTAGTACAACAGTTATTCTGTGTAGTAACTAACCTGTGATAAAATCATAACTCATGATTTACTTTTTAAATTAACCCAATATCGACAACCCTAGCTCGAATAAGCAATTAGTCTATGGAAACGTCACTAAAGAAAAAACGAAAACACAGGTCATCCCTTCATTCACAGGGCAGACGCACGCCTCTACGGAGGTCAACGGCCGAGGGTTAAAAATAAATCAATTATAAAAACAACACAACCGCGGCGCGGGAGTGTCTACGTCACGAGTCTAGCGGCGCGTGCGTCAGACACACACACACATAGCCACAGATGCGATCTTCAACATACATAATCACGATGGCTCATAAAGTTAGACCCAGTAGGATATTTACTGTTCGTTTCTGCCTTATTTAATGTCTATACTTTAAATGTAAATTGTTTAAATGTTCCACTTACAAATAATTTTGGATCTGTCGATCTTTTTATAAAAAATATCGCTAAGTCTAAAAGCAGCGTCCATGACTCATGCATTCCCTGTTGGTTATTTGAATTTGATGACACTATTTTGTTGCTTAAAATAAGTGTTTATTTTTATTCCGTGATCTATTCATATTTTAATAATTAAATGGAAACTTCTCTGTCAAATGATTACATGTTTTATCTATAGTCTGAATATATATATAAAAAAACTCAATATCACAACAGCGAGCTGACTATATAAGTGAAATATTCACACCACATTTTTGTTTCTAAGACTAATAGTTTTTTAATTATTAAGGTACGATGATATAGACCTTTTCGTTACGGTCTACTTTTTAAACCTGGTACCCGTATGTTTGGGCGCCATTTTAAAGACGTTTCACGTCAAAAAAAAATGATTTTATACCATTATTGACAAGCGAATATACAAAACCAACCTAGAAGTTTTCAACTAATGTCGTGATAACATTATCATATAAATAGATATAAATATCAAATGCCAACTTAAAAACAAATATTTCAATGAATTGACACGACAAACGCATGCGACATATCAGCAATCAAGCGCGTTTTGGCGCGCTTCAAGTAACTAACAGGAGACCTATTTTTGAATTACGAATGCGACTTCGAAATCACCGCTGACTAAATAGTCAGCGGTGACTTTGAGATCACGGATTCCTAATCATTCAATTTTTGAAAGTCGATCGCAGAGCTGCCAACATAGATAAAGTACACACACAAATGTAAGAGTTCCACGTAGAATGTAGCCGCTGGCGGTTATTGCCGGCTTAACCATTATGTTTATTATATATATAATATATAGGTATATATATATATATTATATATATATATATTGTATATATAGACTGAAAAATCAAACAAAACACAGATAACATTTCTTTTTCTTTTGTGTATTCTTTGACAGAAACGTAAGTATCGCATTCCGGTACCCTTTAAACCAAATTATGAAAGCTCCCACAGGACAGCCATAGCCTAGTGAGGGGCTTTCATTAATTACTAAATTGTACATACTGATTAAAAATAAAGTATCATTGTCGCACTCAATGTCCATACACTGTAGCCGGTAGATTTGTATGTTTGTGTGCGAGTAAGGTGTAACAGGACTCTTTGTGGCCGTACGAGGGTCGTAGCGTAGGCACTCCGTCGCGTGCAAGCTCGAACCGGCTTATAAATGGGTGAATTAATAGAATACAAGCCCCGTTAATTTTGCTTTTTATGCATTCGTTATGATAATTATAAAAGATTATTTTCTTTTTGAGTCACTTTAAGCAGGAAGATTGTCGTTCTTATATAAAAACAACACATAGGTTTTTAATTATTTGTTCAATTGCGGCTTTGTGAAAATCGTGAATTTTATTTTTCTGGTTATATTAGGGTTAGGAGTCGTGACGCAACGAATACTACTTTTACGAATACAAATACGAATATCTCGCTATGGTAATAAGCGACTTATTTATTTGATGAATGTTTACTCTTCTAATAATTAAATTTTACAATAGGCAATTTTTTATTTAAAAAACATAAAATTTGTAGATTTTCTGGTTTTATGCGATTTCTTTTTTCAGTCTGGATGTTCTCAGCCGTTGAAAAAAGTCTTTCAGAGGCGAACGTACATGGCTTTAGTAAAAAATATTTTTGGGAGAGTTTTTTCAGACTTGGGAAATGGACATCTTCTTGCCAAAAGGCCAGTGGATCAGCAGTCGGTGATAATTTTGGGAGCTGTAGATAAGCATCTACCTCGTTTTTAGTTTGCGAATCCGCTGTAAAAATCATTTTGAAATTAAATTTTACTTTTACTATACTACAGGCTGTAAAAAAACCTATCACATCGTCATTAACCACACATTCAACACATTAAACTGAATTGCATTCCAAAAAATAATAACTGGGAGACCATATTTATTTTAAGGTGTTTAAATTAATAATAAATTAATTGCCAGCAATGCATAGCGCACTCGCAGTCGACATCGCTGTACAATACCAGTTTTCGTTACCAATTCGGTAAATGTCTATTATTCGGCGAATACGAATATTCGTATTCGTTGCATAACTAGTTAAATTGCTGTTTTGAACGGATATTTAAAAGCATTAGGCTTATTCCATACTAACGTTTTTCCTATTTAGTCATACATCTTTGAATTTCTTAGGTGTATGCAGGTTGCCTCACGAAGTTTTATTTCATCGTAGAAGTATGAGACAAATGTACATATAAAATTCAATAATGTACATATAAATATCAATTATATATCCTGACTATTCTGCAACCTAGGTCCGGTTAACTGTCTAAGCTTAACATGAAAGCATCTGTCCCTTCAGGAGATACATAGTGAAGCCCTGCCTTTTCTTTTGTTTTTGTGAGGGATATGCTGAAGCCGCAGAAGGCTATGTTCAGCTTTACCGGGAGTGTAAATGATGATGCCAATCGCGCTACCCCATAAACAGTGAAATATGCGCATTCAAGTGGCGCGGGAACCATAGTGATTCTGTGACTCATCTGGTGTTTAGGTTGTCTTTGGGCGGGGATCAGAGTCAAAAATTAATTCTTCGAATAGAATTCTAACATTCGCTTTTGCACGTCAATGGTACTACGTCATTAATTCAAAATTCTACGGCTGGAGACCTCGTGCTGGAAAGAACCAGCAAGAAAACCAGCAAATACTGTTTTTCTCTTCCTGTACTTTTACAAAGTCGTCACTTAGAAGCTGGCCTCACATAAATAACCTAACTTCCTTTACAATTTTAACACGTTCGCTGCGGCACCAATTTTTGCATACTTTCCGTTCCTACGGCACGAGGTATAATCGGCCCGTACCGTGACCAGACGTTAGGGCGACACGCGGTCTATTAGACCCCACCTCCTTTTACAGACTAAAATCCATTTTCTGGCGCGAAATCAAAGATAAATGAGAATTTTGGTCCTTATTGATATAGACAGTGAATTGATGAACCCTAATCCACCGTCGCCACGGGATCTGATGGCTAGTTTAGGAATTATTAGCAAAACAAAATATGGGATCTTATACACCTCATAACGCACTGAAATAGGGCAAATTTTCGCTGAGATTAGTGATGGGAAAAATAATATCGACGTTTTTAAACTGTCTTAACTACGCAACGACTTGACCGATTTTGATCAATTATATGTCATTAGATCGTTTTAAGGGCAAAACCTGGCAAAACAACACAAAGCAATTTTTTTAAATAATCTAAATTGTGCTTGAAGGCGCCATAAAGAAAAAAAAACCGGCCAAGTGCGAGTCGGACTTGCGCACGAAGCGTTCCATTCTATACCATTAAGAGGCACCTATTACAGACTTATTATTGGAAAATAATGGATCACGGTTTATGCATAAGGTTTATCTATCTATTTGTATATGAAAATCTTAATGCGGTTCACAGAATAGAAAAAAAGGCAACCAGAAGTAGATAAGAAACTGTCCTATTTATTCTGCCTCGGGCTTTAGACATGTTCGGCGCTGTAAAAGGACGTGCTCTCCAATCGACGTGATGCACAACACTAGTCGCGGGAAGCTCGCGTTGGGTGCGGTACGAGGTCAAGGGGGATATGGGACGTTTTAGCCTCGTTCCGCACTGCATTAAAATTATATTAATTCAGTGCGGCACGAGGCCTAAGACATCCGGTACCAAGGTAGGTACACCACCGAGTCCGGAACCATTAGCGCATCTCAAATATATATTTATCTCTTTCCTACACTGGACCAAACCAAAGCTATGCCATTCGCACGACAGAGAAATTCACGTTTTTGCTTGCCGCACCACAGGGAAGTTGTATCAGGGGTGATTTAGGCCTCGCTTCGCACTTAACGTGTTAACAAGTTAAAATTGTCTAAGTATATACTAAGACGTAACTATTGAGTTATTAAAATTAAAACCAAGAATTGTTATCATTCATGTAATCCTTAACATAACAATAAACTTTTTTCATAAAAGTACTTATGACAAAGAATTATTAATACGAGTAGATAATTGGTTACTATCAGGTGATCCATTTGCTGGTTTGTCTATAATTTAAAAAAAAAACTTATTTACTACTACCTGTTTAACATTGAACTGAGAAATTCCACAACCGTTAAAGACATTAAAATAACGAAATCAACGATCAGTTATTGCGTTAAAATGGAACTTGCGTACATAAAGTCAAAGCAACAATGTAGAAATGCATTTAAGTCGAACTGGCTCAAAAAGTAATTGATAACAATCTGTATTTATAATTTTTTCGACTCTGCCATTTACGATGCCTGAATTTACTTAAATACCGTGTTTTAATTGACAGCTTTAAAGTTGTAATGTTAATAATGGACAGATAATTTTTTGCAACTTGCAATCTGCTCTTAATTTAATCTACTCGGACAGAAAAAGCGATTACACTACTATAATTAATTAATATCTTAATAAACTCCTTTTAATTAGAATCTAAATTTCTTTGAAATTAATAAATTTCAAAGAAAGAGAGAGCTTGTAGAAATATATATAATACTAGCGACCCGCCCCGGCTTCGCACGGGTGCAGTGAAAAAATGGTTATGGTGGGTTATCCCTAAGAGATAGACATATACCATCGCGGACTTTTTTGTGGATTTTTGTAAGTTGTACAATACTGTAGTACATTATTTTGGTCTATCTCGTAGGGTTCAGCCAGCGTTTGCAATATAAGCGCAAAAAAACGTGCTTATTTACGACATCACATTAGAAACCTTTAAATTTATCAGTGTTTCTCTACTATATTATGCATTTATTATACATACAAACCTTCCTTAAGAATCACTCTATCTATTAAAAAAAACCGCGTCAAAATCCGTTGCGTAGTTTTAAAGATCTAAGCTAACATACGGACATACAGCGAAAGCGACTTTGTTTTATACTATGTATTGATGAACTAATATACTATAATATTATAAACGCTCTTTTTACTCTTTTACGTAAAAACTACTGGATTCACTTTATTGAAACTTTACTATAATATAACTTATACGTTCAAAAAGTCCTGAAATCGTCGCCATTATCATCCCCAAATGAAACGGAAGAACACCTGAGTGCAATCGTAATGCAACGATGCTCCCAGAGTTGTCGCGGGTTCGTCGGCCGCTTTCGGGAAGCGAGTACAGTTACGGGAGCGGTCGTCGCCCGACCGAGCGGCGTGCGTGGCCTCGCGCGGCCTTGACTGCACTCCTGCGCATATGAAGCGAGGGGTGCGCCTTACGTAACCAGAGTTTATTGTCTAATTAAACACACAAGACAATTCTTAAGAATATATTTATTTATTTATTTTATACTTCGTGTACAATGTGTACAGTGGCGGACTTAATGCCTGAGGCATTCTCTAACAGCCAACCTTTAGATGGTGCAGAAAGCAAGGTGGTAGATGTACCAGTGAAATGACTATTTATAAATCATCCATATATATAAATATAAAATCCTAATACATAGATATCATATATAATATACTAATACATAAAATTATATCCCGAAATAGTTAGAAATATATCTATAGTAATAAATAAATAAACCGACAAATATGCAACAAGTCTTTAGAGTATATTATTCTGATGAATATGTTTTCGCAACTTATTTTTGAAACTAGTTCTGCTAGTTGATGTTTTAATATCGATAGGCAAAGCATTCCAGAGATGAATTGATTGTACAAAAAATGAAGCGTGAATTATTTCAGTATGGTGAGATGGAAATTTTAGAAGCAAGCCAGATGATGACCGCAGAGATCTATCGTGAGAAGCACTTAGGAATTGGAAGTGAGGACTTAAATAACTTGGTGTATTAGGGCCATTGACGATATTGTATAAAGCACTCAATGTTCTCAGATATCTACGCTGCCGAATAGTCAACCAGTTCAAGCGCTTGCGATACTCGGAAACGTGGTCATATTTTCTCAAATTAAAAATGAACCGAATGCAGTTGTTCAGAAGCCGGTCTAGTTTATTAAGTAGATCTGCATTCAGGTCGAGATAGCACACATCACCATAATCAATGACAGGGAAAATCAAGGTCTGAACAAGCATTTTCTTAATATCAGCAGGTAGAAAGTTTGTAAATATATATTCTTGAAACGGCAGATTTCAGTAACCTAGCGGTTAGTACTTCGACAATATCTTCGTCAATATCTTGTTAATATCTCTGAAGTTTTTTAACCATTACATTTCGGAACAAGTTTAATACGCTGTGAAATAACAGCTGTTGGTCTTCCTAACAGCTAAAGAAATAAATAGAGACTAAATACTCAGTAAGTATTAATTTCGTCCATTTATTGCCGCTGACTCACAGTTTGACCAACCTCCTGGCTTCCATATTTACGGAGCGAGACGAGAAACCGTTTCTTTTTAAGCCGTGTAACTTAGAAATGTATTCCTTGAACCTGGTCTATTGTTTGCTTAAACCCATAACCCTTAGCGTCCAATCCAAATAAAACGCAATTTACATGACACTGGCAACATATTTAAAACAAAGTTGAAATTCAAATTTCTGTGAAGTTCTATTTATTTATGAGTTCTTACTTGTTTATTACACTTTCTTCTTTCTATGGCGAAAGGATTGCGTCCCAATTAGCTGACAGTTATATTGTGATGCAAATGAAAGGAAAATCGATAATTTTGTACGGGTGCTTGCATATTGCTTGTTCGGAAGGTGATAAGTAAAAAAACGATTGTCTCAAACAGACACATGCAATTTGAACAGATTGAAAAGTGTTGTTATTCCCTATTTATCTTATTATCATATTAATTTTAATTGTTTATATAATGTTCTTCTCATTGGAAGGGACTTCAAAAATATTTCCACACTGATAATTCTATATAACTCATTTGTCTGCTCCATATTAGAGTATGCATCTACAGTGTGGAACCCCCAATATAAAAAATATATTTAATCAAATTGAGCGAATCCAGAATAAGTTTGTGAAGTACCTTGCCTTCAGGTGCCATAAACTACGGAACGATTGTACTTACACTTCCCACTTTGATCTCGTTGGAAAATCGACGTACGGAAAAGGATTTGTTGTTCTTGTTTAAATTGCTTAACAATTATTTAGATTCTCCTTATTTATTAAGTAATATTTCATTCAGATGTCCTCGATTGTGCTCCAGAAATATGTCGTCATTATTTGTACCCCCACTTAGAAGAACAAAATATTGTAGGAATACTATTCTGCATCGATCGTGTTCTTCTTATAATAATACTTTTGATATTTTTGGACAAACTGTCGCAAAGTTTAGAAATAGTGTTCGTGCACACCATACGCCATGAATATCCGTATCCCTAAGTTGCTAAGTATACATAATTACAACATAATATTCTAATAATATTGTAAGAGAAAATGATCATGTTACTAGGAAAGTAATGGACTTGAGTGGTCGGCAAGTAGGAAGGGGATGACCGAAGGGAAGACGGACTGTGTCAAAATAGCGATAGAGAAGAGTGGAAGAAGAAGAAGACATGTCAACCCCAAATAAAATTGGTAACAGAGAGTTTTTACCGTGGGAGAGCCATGCTTCGGCACGAATTGGGCCGTCTCGATCGGAGTGATACCACGGCCTCACAGAAAACCGGCGTAAAATAGCGCTTGCGCTCTGTTTCGCCGAGTGAATGAGGGTCCCGGAGGCCCAACCCCCCTTAACCCCTTATTCCTTTTTAATAGGCCGGCAGCGCATCTGTGACTCCCCTGATGTTGCGGGTGTCCATGGGCAATGGTTATCGCTTACCATCAGGTGATCCGTTTGCTCGTTTGCTGCCCTATGCTATAAAAAAAAGCAATAGAAAAAAGATATATATAGCGATCGAAATATCAATCGTAACAATAAATGCTTATGCTATCCATCATTCTCAGTCATTTTGCAAAGAAAAACGTGCGGTATATTCCCTTTTAAATCATCCGAAGTTTCAACTACCACGGGGATTTATTTTGGAATTTAACTTTGTAGGTCTTATATAGGTACAAAAAACATCTTATGTGTAAAATTCTGAAACGGCCTGACCGATTTGTATGAAATTTCATACGCATATTCCGTAGATCTGAGAATCGGCCACTATCTCATTTTTCATACCACTAAGTGTTAAGGGTTGTCCACCCCTAACAATTATTATATATAATAGCCCATTCGTCCTGGTACCTTCTTGACGATTGAGCTTTTCTAAATCTTAACTTAAAATTATTACGTACATTTAAATTCAATTTATTAAAAGCGTTTTAGAAAATTAATCGGCCGCTATATATTTTTCATACCCCTAAGTATTAAGGGTTGTCCACCCCTAACAATTATTTTTATTTATTTATGGCATCAAAAAATATGTACAACCCGAAAAATTCACAATTCTATCACCAACCCCAATTTCTCAACAGCCGTTTTAGTAATTTCCCTAGAAATAATTTAGATGGAAAGATCGTTTGTCGGGTCAACCAGTAAAATCTAAGCTGTCGCGACTAATTGTTTCCCAGGCGCGTCACACCAGCGCGGCATACCGACCCCCAAAAACTGGTTGTAACGGTAAAAAGGCGGTAAACAGTTTTATATTAGGCAATTAGACGCAAGGACAACGCCAAACAATACTCGTCAAATACAGACGATTAGGCCAAACAAAAATACAGTTATGTAGCTCGTTCGAACATGTCCAGGCAACCCGCCTTTGTGAAAATATCGGTATAAATATTTTAATGGCTGGTTTATTACTGCTTTGATGTTACCGTTCACAATTGAAGATACGGCATAATTTAAATAGTTAAATGTTTTGTAATATTGCGTTTTTATAATGACGGTTCATAACCAACCAAGCCAACCTTCGCTTACATATATAAAAATCTGTGAAAAGGGTAGAAGCTAGCTGGTTCCCTCGACTTCGTCTGCGCAGGATTAGTATTCCAAGTAGCTTATATTAGCATGGTGCATATTTTTATAAATGGTACCCTATTTGTCATTCTGATCTATAATATATACCTATATTATATATATAATAGCAACCTATATTAATGTAAAGTTTCATTTAAATTCATTCTTATTTTACGTGCAAGAGTAACAAATATCCATCTTTATATTTCAAGACACACCTCTAGTACCAATGTCCCACTACATGCCACGTGACCCACTGACCCACTAAACCCCACCCCCGTCGTATCAGAAAAAATCGTATCACGAACTAAATTTTTAGGCCATCCCACACGCGGAGCCCGCATCGAAAATTTGTCGCGCGCGGAGCGAGACGCAGATAGCAGCCAAACGAGAGTGAAAGAGACAGCGATAAGCGAAACAGGGCCGGCTAACGGTACACACGCGGAAGTGTGTCACTAGCGTAAAACGAACTCCGGCGCACGCAGGTCGTAAGCGACGGCGTTCGGCCGCAGAAATTACAACCTTGACCTCCTAGATTTACCGACGAATGTTGAGTTGCTGACGATCTGGTTTTCGATTTTCACGGAGCTGATTTAGTACAATAGCAACGTCCGCTTCTGTTTGACGATTACTTAGACAGTCCAGTTCTAACCTACCTCAAGGCTGGCTTTTATTTTTACTTTAACTGCTCTTAGCCCGTTATGTTCCTACTGGCGAAAGCAGTTACAATTTTAATACTCATTGTAAATTGCGTTCAATTATTCTAATAAATTAACTTTAGTTGCATTCATGTAAAAGCATTTTATGCGCACATTAAGTTCAGTGGTACTTGCTGTTTCTCTGCGAACAATGTGTTTGGTTTCCATTCCGACTTATTTTGTCACATGCTGTTAATATAGATTGAGTGAACAAAATTTTAGATTTAGATGAGCGTAAAAGCGTTTTTCTTGTTCTGGATGCAAGTTTTTCGTTTGTCTAAGACACGATTTCAAGAAGAAAATATATAATAAAATCTGCGCATTTACATATATGAACATACCTATATTTTTTTCATATCGTATATGGTGTATTTTTAATGTTTGCATTGTTTGCTTTGTCGTTTAAGAATCAAGTCCGTGTTCACATTCGTCAAAGATTCCTTAACTTAAAATAGTTATAGCCTAATTTGTCCAATATAATAACTGCACCCCTGCAAATAGGTTGCCTGGAAGAGATTGTTGTTTAACAATAAGGCCGCCGCGGGTACATTTGTTTTTTTTTTATGTTTATGATCTTGTTTTTGGTGTACAGTAAAGAATTATGTTATGTTAAAATTATATTACTATTTATTTATATAACTAATCAATTCTTTTTAAACCAATACATGTTGTAGGTACTAGGCTACTCTGTCAAATCCCTTTGCATTTTTAATTAAGAAGATTGTGCACGTTGGCTTTTGTCAATTTGTCACTGTCAAATGCCGTCGTCGTCAGCAGATGCGATAGTCAAATAAAATGTCATTTCATTTGACATTGACATGACATATAACATATAACAATAGTGCGAAAATAACAAAAATAAGGTTACTGTTTTAATAAATATAATTATTCTTTTAAGTTTTTTTTAGGCAAGTTACATTAGTAGGATATTTTCACAATAATCTCTGTTTTATTTATCTCCTACAAAAAAGGTACGAGCAATATTTGACTGTATTAGTTTTAGTCTGCATATATCTCGGGATGTTATATACTTTGCTTTCTGTTAAGCTATTTTGAAAATATTACAACCTTTTTTAATGTTCTACTGTCAAAATAATTATAAACCCTAGGGACTTCATATTTACCCATACCTATATATCGATCTGATGCCATTCTCATGTGGAATTTGTTAACTGCCAAAACGTATTTCAATATTAAACATACCGTTAAATTTTTCCCAATTTTGAAGAGTTTAATATAATCTCCTAAAATTGTATTTTGCTAGTGCTACCAGTGTAATATGTTGTCTTTTCATAAGTTCAATGTACATGTTAAAAAGACGCTAATGAGTAAGGGCTATTACAAAGTCAATGATTCTAAAGTGTAAATATTTGTTTTCCCGTATAAATTGTAAACACATATGTACAATTATACATTGTATGATAACGCCATAATTTATTGTAAATGTTGGGTAGGAAAAAAAATTTGACGATTCAAAATAGCTTTCTATAAAGCTAGTTAATTTTGATTTTGTGACTCCGTATATATTTCATCGTCTAGTTTATTGTTAGTTTTCATTTTTTTCTCTTTTTTAACTCAGGGCTCTGATTCTAGTGTCTGTCAAGGGTCGAACATGTAAATACGTCGAGTGACGGAGAGCGCGTGGCGTCTGAAACAGCTGCGTGCGCGCAGGCGCCCTTGGTCGTGAACCGTCTTAATGTCATTAGCCTTACACTTGCTGGCGGCGAGATCGTGTATGCTTTACGTCATAGTTGATTTTCAAGATAATATGTATTTTTAACAAGATAATGCGTATTACGCATCACAACTGACCAATTTTTTTATAATGTATGTTGAAATTCTCCTGCACGGTTAGTCAGCAAGAACTATTATCTTCTCATTTTATGGATTAGAAAAGTGGAAGAGAGGCATTCGCAATTCGACCTATTATGATCTTCTGTGCTTTCCCTCTAACTAGTTCTTATAGCCATCCATTCGGCCTAGTCAATCATGTCTGTGAGCTTGATTATGTCCTTCAGTTGCATGACAGTCTTCCGATTTTAGGTGTCCCATTCTCTTTTAATATAGTCTTCTGCAGGTTACAGCATTGCAGTAACACCGTACGCTTTCCTTCTCATTCTTACAGGAGCTACATATCTACTCGCAAGTCACATCCTTGTGTTAAATGGGTCGATCAATGTGCTAATCATTAGGCAGACATATGCCCTGACTGAGTTCAGTATATCCTGATCCTATCCGTTCAGTTATCCGTGGCCATGTAGCTCTTGGCGTGTGTTTTTGAATAGCCCATTCGTCCTGGTACACTCATGTCGATTGACTTTGAAAAAATCTAAACTTAAAATTTATTCTTACATTTTGATTTGATTTATTAAAAGCGTTTTGAAAAATTAATCACTTTATTTCAGTACAGTTTAGTGGGTAATAAATGGGTAATTTATTTAAATTATATAAACAATTATAATAATAAATATTAGATTTTATAACCAGACAATTTCAGTAAATTATTATTGCTATATTCTATCAGAATCTGTTTGGAGTTACTCTAGGACCACTCTTAGGGCCACATATATGTATATCCTTCATGATGAGATGATGAGCAAATAAAGTCTTTATTAAAAGTATCTTATCATCTCATTTTTGACAATTCCCAAAATATCTTTATAAATTGTATCCTATGTGTTATTTTAATGTATAAGCTTTATTATTTTTTTATTATTTCATTAATATCCGTTTAGTAGTTTTTACGTGTAAGAGTAACAAATATCCATCCATACATTTTGTCTTAAGATTGTAAAAGTTGAAACATAATTTGCTTAAAATATGTAAAGCTGACGAGCTTTGTAAACAGTCCAACTATTACCTCAAAGTAAACTAGGGTCTTATTATAGAATCTGGTCTTTTGTTCTATAATTGCCATGTTTAACAAAATAATGTTACAGCTCCATAGACCATTGACAGTTATGACTCGCCGCGCCGCGCTCAGGTCGCGCAGAGCATCGCCAGGTCTGACAGATCACAATAACCATTGTTCAATTCATTTGTTTCGCTCCACAAAACTCTTTGAGCCGCCAAAATTAGCATTTCTTCTAGTTTTTGTTGTCTCGTGAAATTGTCGCGGCCGTCGTTACACGCTCCGATAAGATGGCAGTGAAAGTTGTTATGATAGATTCTTATGGTTTCATCGGATGTACTAAATGTCAAGTTAGTAATTGCGGTAGAAGTTGTAGCTTGTTCTTTTTAACTTAATTATAAGTTGTTTCCCGAAATTGAGTAACGCTTGGGCGTGTTAGTATTTCGACAATTTCACTTTTAACAGTTTCCTGTTTGGATGGGTTAATAATATGGGAATAATTAAATTTATGTCAAAGAAATGATTCAATGTAATTAACAAAATGACACAATTAATGAAGTATCGTATTCTTAAATTGTAACAATTAACATAATTATCGTGAGACAGTTCGATTCATTTTCTGTACTTATATTCATTTAAATGTCAGCATTAAAGTTTTTTTTAATGTGATAAATTGGCAAACCAGACCCAGGTTTATCAGCAAATCTACAACTTTCACAAACAATGTGCTTTAGCAAGTAATTCACTGCCTACCTTACCTTTCACGCTGGAATACGGTATTGCTACTGCTTTTTGGTGCAGAAATATGTAAGATGGAAATACACAAGCAGACGGCACTGGCATAGAGAGAGGGGACTAGAAGAAGCAAATGTTTTACGCCGACCCCATTTATGAGGGGGATAAAGAGGATAATAACAGCTCTATTCATTTTGCCACGCAGTTACTGCAAATTTTTGGAAAGTTAAAAAAAACCTTTTTTTAAATCCATAATCAAGGATATACTTTTGTATTAGATTGAATATTTAGAGATGTAATTATTATTTTACGTGTTTATTTTCATTACATACAAAAACTAACATACAATTTGCGTAATTTTGGACGCCGCGTTAGGCAGTAGAGCGGGACAAGTGATATGGTAGCCACAAATAATCATAATGACGAACAACGGGAGCGCTACTTTTTGTTATTAAGTTATGTGTCATTAACGTGACTTGTTCATTTGGCTTTGAAGTATTTTTTCCCCTTTTTTTTTATTTAAAATAGGTTTGCGTTTGTCCACAATCTCACCTGATGGTAAGTGACGATGAGGACTAGGATGGAACATGCTTACCTAGCAAATGCCTATTCACTTGTGATTTGAAGACCGTAAGATTATATTGTTCCGGGAACACAGACGTCGGCAAAGAGTTCCACATCTTAGCTGTTCGTATTAAAAACGAAGACTGGAACCGTTTTGTACGTGTAATAGGATAGTCCACCACGTAAGGATGGTACTTAAGCCTACGTCTGGTTGACTGGTGGTGGAAAGGAGCGGGTGGAATTAATTCATGTAATTCCCCTGGAGTGAAGAAGTGGAGAATCCTCATGGATAGTACCCCGATCAAGTGCTACAGTGATTATGTCGGAATCCAAACTGATCGAGGCGGCTCGACCGGAATGAATATCGATTAAACTCAGCCTGCGCCATAAACGTCCTACCGGGTGGATGGTCGGGTGATGCATGCTGAGAAGGTATGCCTTCTCCTGCGACGTCAGCGCTACCCTATTAACAGTACATATGTGCTTGAAGAAGCCATGGTACACTAGTAGCTCCGGCCTGAATAAATTGGGCTTACACGTGGCGAAATATAACTGCCGAAAAAAGGCGGGCCTAAAGATTCTGCATTAATTGATTCGGAGGGTCTAAGACGTGTTAGTGAGTTAGCAAAATTTTCTTTCGTTTTCTCTATCTTTGCTGAAGGGGTTCCAAGTTAATATATTATTTAATCCCAAGTCCTCACTATACCTCAAGGAGCAGTATATATTTTACTAAGGAAGTGATTAGACCCGACTGACAGAAAGCAAAAAAGACTTGATGACTCACCAAAGTTCTCACTTTGTCCAATTCTCAAGGAGTTATCCCACTAATAATCATGTCGCCATGATCAAATGTACTTAGTTATTACGAGACACATATGTTGAAGCTTCCTCAAGAGCACAAACTCGTCTACTTCGTCGAACCAATCCAAGCGTCCTCATAATCACCTTGTCTACATCCTATATATGTAATTACACATTATTTTAAATTATAATTGAAGCTAATAATACTAAATCTGGCCATAAAGACAGCTTTCTCTTGCCCTGTTTTATTAGGGGTAGCGCAAAATGACTTCCTCTTCCAATCTCCTCTATCACTCCCTTCTTCAACATATCTGGCCATAAAGACTATTTTATATTTAAAAAGAAACAAAATGTTACATTTGAATTTAGAATCTGTCATTCTTGTATGCATTATGTTATCTCATTGTCGTGCTAATCGATTGTCAAATATTTTTGTGATCTTAAAATTAAGTAGCATAAAGAGAACCGAATTGCTGTCATTGCCTTACACCAAGTAGTAAAATAGTTTGTGAAATTAAGTATAATTTAATATTTTAAAACACTATAAGACTTAGTGGTACTGCGTCTAGCAGCAACATAATATTCAAGACACCGGATGCTGACGAAAGATAATTGAGTTGTAATAGTAATGTGCTTATCTCATGTTTGGTAGACTTTTCATCATCGTTTCAGATATGAGACGCTAACTTGTGAACAGAAGTCGGGAAAGGCACCTGCACCGATCAACTGGTAGGCTACTGGAAGGCTGTCAGTTTAGCGAGTAATGTGCCCTGTTTATTACCACTTAAGGTGCATTATCCTTTATGCTATATCGATAACATTGGCTCTTTTGTGAATTTTATCATTTCTGATTGGTCACGTGAAGAAATTCCGTGCATAGACCTTGTTTGACCTTGAGCCTTCTTATGGAGGAGGAAAATGTGAATTTTAGTGTTACTAATATTCATATCGTGTCCAGTCAAGTTATTACTTCAACCGAATCTAGGCCAAAATCAGCGAGCTTACAACATGCATTCACAAATATTGGTCAAATTATATTTTTAATCGCAAACAAAAGGCGCACTTTTTGTGGCTGTCGCTACCGTGGTCACGTTCGGAATGCAATTGGGGGGTCTTGTAATAAATTTATTATGTTTTTTCACGTCGCACTTGTTGCGTCACGCGGCCGTCGACCCGCAATCTTGCAGCTTTGCGAAAACACCCCAAGGCCACGCTCTTGGCAGCCGCGACAAATCAGCACTTTAATAGTTTTTTTTGTGATAATTGCAAGTTGCGTGCCCGCGTTGACCAACTCAGTGCGTGTCGCGGGCGACTCGTGGCGAAATATGGAAACTAATGACCCACGATCTGATCTGTGACTTTGGTTACGAAGGTAATTGAAATATTTTGGTTCAGGTGTCAATTGGTCAGTTAACTTGTTTTGTTTCTATATTCAACTAGTCACTTGAGAACATTTGTAGTTAACGATTAGTTTGCAAGTGGAACTATCTCGCAGTATATGACAATTTCCGCAGTCGAAGGATTAATACACTGGTTTCAAAGCGTCCATCTCTAAGGTCGCGGATTCAACTCCCAGTGGGAGCAGATGTTTAAACAATGAAGCACTTGTACCTTAGTCATAGTTATTAATATATATTTCTATCAAAAATATGTATAATATATGTATGTCTTTTTTTGTGTTTTATTTATTTATTTATTTGGACAACCAACAAGACAAACACATATTAACAAAAACAGGAATAATTCAAAAATACAAACTTAAAGCTAAGTATTTTCTTAATTATAGGTCGCCACGGCATGCAATGTAGACTACAGTATGCTTAAATATATACACATATACGAACATACATACATATATTGGAATAAAAAGAAATATATATTAAAAAAAAAAAATTAAGAAAGTGCAAATTAATATTGTAATGTGTAAACAATATTGCATCAAGCTCAGTCACTAAATACGCATCTTATTAAAAGATCGAAGTATTTGACGCCTGAATGTCTGGAGCTTATCTGCAAATATGTCGATGTGACATTCTTTGCACAATTTATTGTATAGTCGCTGTACTCTGTTCATGGTAGCGTAGTGACCAAGATTGCTCCTGCTCCCCTTCACAGAAAATGGGACATATCTACCAACCCTCGCTAGCTTGTACGGAACGTTAAGACTAATCAATTGTAACAAAGAGGGACAATCCGTAGTTCCGTTGACAACCTTATATAGAAGCATCAGATCCAGCAACAACCTGCGTTCCTTCAAACTGTTCAGACCGAAATAGTCCAGACGCTCCTCGTACGAGGACAGCTTTTTTGCCTTATAAGCTTGATATGATAGGTGCCACATAAATCGCTTCTGGACTCGCTCTATTCGCTTTATGTGGACGTCGTAATGGGGACACCAGACCTGGCTACAGTATTCGAGACTTGACCTAACCAAAGACAAGAATTTTTGTTTCTTCCGGGAACCCCCAGCCTTCTCTCCCCTGCAATATATGTATGTCTACCCGTTACCCTAGATCCCATAACACGAGCCTTGCAGATCTTACTTTGGGCTAATTGGTGTAAGTGTAAGGAATATTGTATATTAATTATTACACCGACAAATAAATACCGAAATGTTTGGTGTAACAAAAACCCACACTTTGCCGATTTTTAATGAGTACCAGTGTTATAACGGGAGAATCTATACCCACTAATTTAAACAAGAAATAAAAATAAACTTGCCGTTCCAACGTACAGGCTACAAAAAACTAGAGGTTCGTTTATGGGCAAATGTATAAATTTTTATAACAAGATTCCACATAGTGTAGCTGAATCGCCTTTTCATAAGTTCAAGGTACATGTTAAAAAGACGCTAATGAGTAAGGGCGGTTACAAATTCAATAAGCTGATAAGTTTGTTGCGCACATTCTTCTTATCAGCTAAAAATACGCCCTGAATGGGTGGTAGGGGAAAAAAAATGGACGATTCAAAAGAGCTTTCTATAAAGTCATATTTGAATAAAGCTAAATTTTGATTTTGATTTTTGTTTTTGACTATTTTATATAACATCCTCAGGGGTCTCTTTCATCACACACCAGTAAGAATTCAGTTTCATCAACTGGAACTGATCTGGGCTACGACAGTTCGGTTACACCATTCCGTTTTATCTATGTGCGTGCAGACTCTGTAAGGAGCTCCCAGCTACTTCCTGAGAGCTGTGATAAGTCTAACGAGGCTTCTATGTGGGATTTATTTATTTAATTTATTTAATTATACGTACAAAACAGGTTACAGCCAATTAAAAAACAAAAACAATCTATATCGAACCTTAAAAGCTAAGTTGAAACCCAAGATACTCGTATGTAATAACATCCTTCATCTTGGAATAACAAAACTCAATTTCCGAATATCAAAGGATAAGCAAAGCAAAAGAAAACATAGATAAAAATAAAATAAAAAGAAAAAATACATACATTATTTACAATTGAATCACAACTTATCTTAAATTATTTGACAATAAATTCTTAAAACTATAAAAACTATAATGAAAAATATCGCAATCAATTCCTGCGTCTGCGCAGCCACTGACGAGCTCATTATTTTGGCGACACATTCTAACTAAGGGATTATAACAAGAGATATTGTTCACGAAAACCCGGAATGAGAATAATTTAAATTTACGAAACTTAATTGTGATAGAAGATATAGGATGTGCCCTTGGCATTGCAAATATTCATAAGTGACGGTTATTGCTTATCAAGGCCCTATTGCAAAAGACATTATTGCATTATTGCAGATAAGATAATATTTCAATATTTTAGATACGTTTATACATACGTCTCCAAATTAATATGCCCTGATCTTAACTGAATATTTGTCGCTGAGCTATGGACCTTTGTGCTGCTGCAGTACATATGTACGTCTATAATTCTCTACAGAACAGACTGGTCAGTTTAACTGGCTGTACCATAAATTTATTTCATCATCCTCTTGCCCATTTCCCATTATCTGGGGTCGGCGCAGTAGATCTTTTTCTTCCATTCCTCTCTATCAGCCGTCATTTCCATGCTTACTCCTTTCATTCTTATATCATTCTTCACACAATCGAGCCATCTTTTATTCGGCCTTCCTCTGCCCGTGTATCCCTCCACTTTCATATTCAACATTCGCTTTGTGACATGACTTTCATCCCTTCGCATCACATGTCTAAACCATGCTAATCTACTTCCTCTCACTTTTTCTACCACTGGCGCTACTTTCAGGCTTCCTCTTATGTACTCATTCCTTATCTTATCCATCCTTGTCACACCACACATCCATCGTAACAGTCTCATTTCATTCTTATGCAATCTATGAAAATAGATCCTTCTTCTTGACGGCCCAACATTCACTTCCATACATGACGACAGGTCGGATGATCGATTTGTAAATTTTCCCCTTCAGCCTTATTGGCATTCGGGGATCGCACGTTGTAGCTGTGATCTGTCGCCATTTCATCCACCCAGCGTTAATCCTATGCTGCACAGCTCTGTCTATTTCGCCGTCGTCCTGAATGAGGGAACCGAGGTACTTGAAATCTGAGCAGGTAGGAAGTGTAGCGCCATCTAAAGACATGGGTACAGGACTGGAAAGACCGCCAAAATCACAGTACAGATATTCAGTTTTGGATCTGCTGATCTTCAGGCCAACACTCTCCAGCCTCTGTTGCTGTACCATACATTTGTTTAACTTCTATAATTTAATAAGAATTGTTGCCTGTGGACGTAATTAAATAACTATCTATCTACAAATTGCACGTAACTTATTAAATTTGTGATCTACTAGACATAATAATAACTCCGCAATATATTGACAACCTGTTAAATTCTACGCCGCAAATACGAGAGGTTGCTAACAATTTTCCTGCCGCCTCTAGTTGAAAATTGTTTTTTTTTGTAACCGTAACAAAGCTTGTTATTTTATAATATTATATATATAATAAATAATAATATAATATTTTCCCTATGATTGATTAAATCTAACGCCGCCCATAAGAATAAGGATGAGTGCAGATTGTTATAAAGTAAGTCGAAAGAGCTTTATTAAAAAGTAAATATATGCGGAAAAGCTTGATTTCGTATATTGTATGATATTGCCCTTAAAGATTATAAAAAAAGGCATACAGAATATTCTCACTCACACACCCACACAACTCAGCAAGAACTAAGCCGACTCACACAACTAAGCCAGAGGCTCCCAAACTTTTTTGTGTCGTAGACCCTTTGCTATGTATTTCGTTTTCGGGTAGACCCCCTACTTATATTGAATGTCTATATCCTACAACTTACAAAATTTTATAAACATATATTATATAAATCTTAAAATTATATAATAAATCTTTTTTTTTTCATAGGTACTTTTTTTTTGTTTATGTTAGTACTTTTATGTCCTTATTTATTATCTATTTGCAAGTAACATATCAATTCTCGGTTAGGAGGTGTCTTTTCTCCATTTTGTGGGAACAGATGGTCCCGTCCCCCACAGTCATAGCCTCATCTATATTCTACTATAATATACTATTACAGCCATTATTAACTATTTCTTAAGACTAAAAAGGTTTAATATATATGGTTAGTATTAACATTTTGTTTACATACATACATATATGTCACGCCTTGTTCCCAATGGGGTAGGCAGAGAACACCTCTCTCCACTTGCTACGATCCTGGCACACTTCTCTTGCTTCCTCCACTTTCATGAGCGTCTTCATGCATGCTCGTCGGTTGCAAGTACTCTTGACCTGGCCTTTTTTTAGGATATCTTCGATTTGATCGAGATATGTCCGCCTAGCACCTGAATCCTGCACCGATTCGTCCTATCATTCTTACCTTGTATCTCTTTCCTTAATCTTCCTTCATTCATTCTTTCAACATGGCCGAACATGTTTATTATAAGTTAAATACTATTATTAATGTAATTATAGAATTATTACATGTTATTTATTACATGTTGTAAACATAGGTACTTTTATAAATAATGTATATATTTTTATATTAGAAGATTTTCATTTCATGGACCCCAAATTTCTTTTTCGTTGACATAGACTCCTCACTGGATATCAGGATAGACCCCTGGGGGTCGATATAAACAAGTTTGGGAATCACTGGTCTAGGCGAAATTTGATTTTGATTTGACAAAGGGAGACGGGCGATTTTAACAAAAAATAAAATAAAACCACGTGTAGTGATTGAAAACGAAAAATAATTTAATCTCAACTTAGTTAGGACAAACGCTAATTGGTGAATGTACTTACCATAACAATGCAAATTGCAGATTGTCTAGCTGATAGGTGCTCTTCGTTCAGCGATCCACTTGCATTGCGCGCAATTAACTGAGTTATTCGCGTTAGTTGACCGTATTCCTTAACTACACAGTGCGCGAAAGAAACTAGGTCAAACACTATTGCTTTGTGATTCTAAGGCTGATGCTTAGTGATTCTATTCTTGGAAATAATGTAAAAAAAATTAACAATTTTTTTCGTTTTTATCAATTTAGCACAATTTATTTATTTTACAGTAGCTGAAGTATAATAAAATTTACCTGAACTAGTTTATACATATAATTGAAACAGAAAAGTGTATATTTGTTAATGAATGTAATTACAATTTTTTTAATCGATTTATTGATTCAGTTAAAAACAGTCTTCTAAACGCAATTTCCGTTGACAAATATATCTGAACAGACCTATACTATAACTGTGTAAATATACACATATTTGGAAACACTTCACTACATTACTAAGACAAAGTCGCTATCTGCCGTCTGTCAGTCCCTATGTATGCTTAGATCTTTAAAATTTCGCAACGGATTATGATGCGGATTTTTTAATAGATAGAGTGATTCTTAAGGAAGGTTTATATCTAAAATACATGCATAATATAGCAGAGAAACACTGACAAATTTAAAGGTTTCTAATGTGATGCCGTAAATATGCACGTTTCTTTGCGCTTATATTGCAAAAAACGCTGGCTAAACCCTACAAGATAGACCAAAAAATGTACTACAGTATTGTCCACCTCAAAAAGTTCAACAAAAAAGTCCGCGATGGTATATGTCTATCTCTTAGGGATAACCTACATAACCATTTTTTCATTGCACCCGTGCGAAGCCAGGGCCGGTCGCTAGTTGATAATAAAGTCTATAATTACCCACATAAAGATAAAAATCGAGACTTATCTGTACCACAGTTTGTAGAAACAGTTGCCTGCCAGTTTGTTTTTGAATACCCTAAGCGAGTTACAGAATGTATCTGTGTTGTTTTGAAGGTAAGGTATTTTAATTTGTACGAGATTACGAGACAAAAAAAATCTTTTGAAAGCGTGAAACTCCTAAAATATTAATATTATACGCAATATTTTGTTTCCATATTTCTTATAATTATTAATAAATACAAATATACATGCATTTACATGGTTACATGACGACCTCCATAGTCGAGTGGATAGTACACCGGTTTCAAGGTGTCGCCATCTCTGAGGTCCCGGGTTCGAATCCCGGTGAGGCAGATGTTTGTGTGATGAATGCGAGCATTTGTCCTTAGTCATGGTTGTTGATATATATTTCAATAAATAATATTTATATATGTATAATATATGTATGTCTATCCGTTACCCTAGATCCCATAGCACAAGCCTTATAGAGCTTAGTTTGGGCTAGGCAAATTGGTGTAAGTGTAACAAATATTTATTATTATTTATTTATTTGTCTCCTAAATAGAATAGAATAACATCGCGCGTTACATGATTGAAATTTATACGACCTTATCTAGTTTTGATTCTATCGTTATAAAAACTTTGCATAATTTCTACGACAGTACAAAACAAATAAAGTGTCTTTTGAACCTGACGAAGTCCTAATAATTAATTATCATTACAGTGATAACATAAATAAAATAAAAAAATGTCTAAGTATGTTCTGACGAAAGTTGAAGATGAAGTGTAGATCATTCATTTCAGCCAGTAGACTACCACTGCTGGATATAGGTCTACCTCTAGGATCTTCTCTAGCGCTGCTAGCATCCAACACCTTCCTGCAATCTTCGCCAAGTCGTCTGCCCATCTTGCGGGAGGCCTGCCAACGCTGCAGTGTCTGGCATATAGCTGCCACTCGAGGACCTTTGGGTACCAGTGGTCAGTCCTCAGCAATGTGCCCTACCACTTTAAGTTCACAATTTCTTGGGCTATATCAGTGACCTTGGTTTTTCTGCGGATTTTATCATTTCTGATACGATTACTCCGAACATAGCCTTTTTCGTTACCTTTGGATGACTTATACGACCCATGGGAAGTATTTTAACTATAATTATTAGTATTAAAACTATATATTCGATTTTTATGAAAACTGTAAAATTGGTATGCAGATTTTTGAAGTCCCGATGAATGACAGAATCGATGTACAAATTCGATTTAAGACAATAATCATTGTAATTAAGCATTAAATTATTGAGAAAGAAATAAAATTGCATAGCATGCATGTTGTAACTCTTAAGACAAGGAAAAATACTTGAATAGCGACAGGAAAATTTGAAAATCGACAGACTACGTATATCTACGACTGACCTTTACTCGTAGCAGATATCCGTAGCACGATCTACGTTTTTCAACACATTTTTTTACTTAGTTTTTTTTTAATCATTTGTAAATAACGAGTTAATTTTAAAACATAAAGGTTGTGGTGCATTAGAGAGGAAATTAAAATATCATTTAACGTAATTAGTTACACTTTGCTGTCGACATTTTGCTCTATCACTATCTCATTAAGTCGAATAATATGAAATAAATCACAGTAGTTTGAAAGCCCGCTGAATAGTTAAAAACCAACTATTTCAATTGTTAAACTTGTCTATAACTTGTACATACGACCATTTAATTAAATAATATAAATTTACGATATACTTAGCGCTCGTTGTACGGATATTTTTCTGTATCCACCACTAACAACAAATATGCAAAAAATGTGTTTTTATACCGTGCATGCCTGCGTTTTCTGGACGTAGATATACTTAATTTCTATTTAAGTTTAAATTCAAAAATGTTCTATTAATTACGAAGAGATTTATTTATGTTTTTTTGTACCAGATGACAATTAGATACTCGTCTTGCCCACAAAACTCTTCATAAGATTGAGATATAATGACTAGATATCAGTAGTTACTCGTCTTGCCCACAAAACTTTTTTTAATAAAGTTGCTCAAAAAGTGGCGTATTGCAGGGACGTGTAGCGTTCGGGATCTGGGCTATTTCACACTCGTGCTTTTTTTTTTGCTTTCCCGAACTCGTGCGTTTTCTTTCCCAACTGTCAAAATAATTTCTATTAAAAAAAACATCCATGAAGAAATAGCTACGTTTCTTGGTCTGCCGGATGCTGAGTGTTACACTGGGCATAGCTTCAGAAGGACCTCGGCTACATTATTGGCAGATTCAGGAGCCAATTTGACGTCCTTACTAGGCATGGCGATCTGAAATCGATTAATCGAGAATCGATTTTTTGGGCCACCAAGATCGATTTTTTAAATCGATATGTAGTACTGAATCGATTCGGTGAATCGATATTTCACCCTTGAAAATCGACATTCGATTTTTTTTGTATAAACCATTAAACTATTTACAATTAATTGAATGTAACCGTATTATAAGAGTGCTGCCGGTTAAAGAATTAATTATTCAAAACTCGCGAGATGGCTGTATGTTTAGATTCCTTCGCATCTCGTGAATAAAAAAAGTTACGTGAATAAAAAAACAAAAAGTCAAAGACTCCAGTGCGTTCCAAATCGCGCCAAAAGCGATAACAGCGCTAAATGTAGAAAATAAATGTCTTATTTTATACTTTATCTGTTTGTTTGACATGGTTATGAAAATATTTTTTATTATCGAATTACCTGATTTTACTGATAAGAGATCGTAAATTATAATATTGTACCTTGTTTTTAATAAAATCTATCTAACTACTATTATAAAGGCGAAAGTTTGTAAGTATGGATGTTTGTTACTCTTTCACGTAAAATTAAACTACTGAATGGATTTGAATGAAACTTTACCACAATATAGCTTATACATCAGAATAACACACAGGCTACAATTTTTGAGTTTTTTTTTTCTAGACGGGACGAACCTGCAGTCCACGCGAACGAAGTCGCGGGCAAAAGCTAGTATTACAATATAAACAAAAACTTGAAAAAAAAAAGATCGATTTATCGGAAATCGATCTTATAAACTTCGATTTTTTGTGAATCGATTCTTTAGGTCACGATTCGAATCGATCTAAAAATCGATCTTTTTCGAAAAGAATCGCCATCCCTAGTCCTTACAGCGACTAGGTGGTTGGAAATCGGACAAAGTTGCAGAAAACTATATTGGTGATTCATTAAACAACAAACTAGAAACTGGAAAAAAGATCACACAATCCATTAATTTAAGGTCCAGTCTGTCTCCTTCACATGCTGAAGAGAACGTCGTCCATCCACGAGTACCTTCGTTGATAATGATAATTCATCAGATCCAATTCCATCAACTAGCAAACGCCATTGTATGACAAATATACATGAACAATCATACAAAATTAATAATAGTTTGTCTCAAACAGTAAATATGCAACCTAAAACTTCCCCAGTTAGTATAAAAAACTGTACCGATTTCAATGTATATGTGAATTATAACTTTTATAAGAAATAAATGATTAGTTAATTGAGTTTATTGTGTTTTTATAATTTTAATAAATTGTTTAATTTTTTCGCAACTGTATTAAAAACAGTCGTTCAGTACACGTACGGAACCGTCATTGCAACTCGTTCCGACTGTCAACCGTCGCTTTCGGCTCGGGTAGACATTTGTCGGAACTCTTTGCAATGACTGCCATTCCGTACTAGTAATGAAATATACTATTGTAAGATTAAGTGGAGATATAATGACCAGATGTCAGTAGATACTCGTCTTGCCCACAAAACTCTTCGAAAGATTAAGGACAGATATCTCTATTTAACTACTCTATTGTAGCAGGTGTTATTTTGCGGAAGTCCATTGTATTACAAAGGATATTGTTTTTTGCTGATTCCGCGCAGTTGATGATGACTTGTCCAACAAGCAGACAAGGTCGACACGTGTTTCGTCTCTCAGCGAGACATCTTCAGGATCTGTTGCCCGCCCGGTCAGAGGTCAGAGACGCCCGGACAGATCCAGAAGATGTCTCGCTGAGAGACGAAACACGTGTCGACCTTGTCTGCTTGTTGGACAAGTCATCATCAACTGCGCGGAATCAGCAAAAAACAATATCCTTTGTAATACTCTATTTAACTTTCAACTCTATTACCAGGTAATACTGTTTTACCTATTACTGCCACAAAAAAGCAATGTTTTTATTCCAATGTGACCGGTAAGATAGGCAGTGAAATAACTGGCTAATGTGACTTTACATCTCATGTCATATGTTGGCAGTGTACACTGTTATTTTGTGGGGGTTGCAGATTTTCTGCAAATCTCACAAGATCCACATATACTATACCCAGCTGCAACGTCTGTTTGTTTGTGTATTGTTTATATATATTAAAAGTGTGTTACATTCTTCAACAAAACTACGATCTAAGTTGGGAGCCAAAACCTGTAGGTATGATAGGCCTTGTAAATAAAGCTGAAATAAAAATAGTGTTGGTATATAGACACCGTTAGCCACTGAAGCGGAGCGGCGCGCGCCGGCAAAATGGAAGCAATTATTCTATGAATATCTTTGATTGCGCCAACGCAGCGGTGCCGCGGCGCTCCTGCCTTGGGAAACTTAACTATTGCAATATTATCAACAAAAGAGCCTTTTTATTACATTTCCACGAATTAATTGCAACTAACTGCAACAATATCAACTCAATGAGGTTTATGGATTTATAATTATTTCGTTGACATTTATCCATCAAAAGTTCTAGTTCGTTTTATACGCGTTAAAGCTTTTATTGGTACGCGTTGATTCATTCAAAGCTCTTGCCATCTTCAATCAATTTGTGGGAACAACTAAAGAAATTGGTTGTATTAAGATATATTAATAATTATTTTAAGTTTATTTATTTGTACATATGTATATCAGTTTTTTTCTAACATACAAATATGTATGACTTGTTATTATGTTAATTATGAAAAAAATAAGCTTTCAATAAAAAGAAATTACCTCATGACATTTTAATTATATGAATGATTAGAAAATGTATAATTTAACGCCATCTATTAACAGATGCATGAACTCTAATTGTAATCAAATGTTGAGCTCAACATATCATTCATCAAATCATGCAATCATCGATCGTTCAATCACCTTCATTCATTCGTTCATACATTTTTTCGTTTGTTCATCATTACAGTTATATTCGCAGCGAACAAGCCTATTTCTTTTTCATGTATCAGATTTGAGGAAACCACAAGCTATCGAACCGTATATATTAAAAGTGGCGTTCTAATTGTTTCAGAGAGTACGGCAGGGTGGCGGCGTCCAAGTATGGCGGCGGCGGGCTGTCGCTGGGCCCGGGGCCCGGCGTGGCGGTGAGGCGCGGCATGAAGTGCGCGCCGGCCGGCGGCGGCGACGACATGCTGCTCGGCTGCTGGCTCGACCCCAAGCTGGACTCGCCGCCGTGCCCCGACCTGCTCGACTCGTTGCTGGCGCCGCCGCCGCTCGCCGAGCTCAAGCCGCTACCACCGTTCACCGGCTACACCGGCCACCTCTCCATCAACGGCATCTCCGGCCACCACTTCCACGCCATCGCACAGCGCCTGCCCGAGGAGAACAATAACTACCCCACGCAGAGCGGCTACGGCGCCGACCATGATGTCGTATCTTCTTCGACGTGCGCCGCCGACGCGGAACCACCCGATTTGGAAGACGTCAAACCGTTCCTCGATGCTCCTGACACCAAGCCCTTCGCGGAAACTGACGTCGCCGATTCCTGCGCCGCCTCCTGCTCGCCCCCCGCAAAGCTCTTCGATGAGACGCCCAAACAGGAGATGTACGACATCAGTTCCATCGAAGATATCGCTGCAATCATCGGGTCAGCGATCGCCGATACCACGGTTCCTTCGCAGCCCGAAGACCCAGAGCGGAACGACTCGCGCGACAGCTGGATGGACATCGATGCCTGGATAGCCGGTGCTTGCAACCAGCACGGTGACAAGATCGTCCCGCATGACCTCAACGAGTTCGTCCTGCCCTCGTCACCACCGCCACAAAGCCAGCAGACTAGCCACCACGGCATGGAGTTCACGTGCAAACCTGGGCAGGACTTTGCCAAGAGTCAGGAGTTTATACAGAAAAATTTGGGCCAGGCGGGGTCCACGCTGCAGACACTTTTAACACACGGGTACATGCCGTTGCTTCAAAACAGGCTCCAGAACGGCCCGCCGGTCAAGCAGGAAGCGCCGAGCTCCACCAGTTATGGTATGGACGTGATATCAACGTCGTCGCCACCTGGCAACGCGGTGTCCACAACCGACGGTGTCGGCAGCATTCTGAACGGGAGATACGCATCTCATTACGCACTCGGCTTAAAGCCGGACGGCTTGTGCAGCCCAGAACGGCTGTTAGGATATCCTCACGCACACACCACCACCTCGACGCCAGCGAGCAAGAGCAAGCGGAGCCGGGTGAAAGCGAAACAGGGAAGCAACGGCGGTCTTCACGGGAGCTCGCTAGCATTTCCATCCGCGACAGCGGCTGAGCTCAGCGGGCTCTTAGGCAAAGAAAAGCCAGTCCATCGCTGCGGCATCTGCAATAGGGGATTCCTTAACAAATCCAACATAAAAGTTCACCTTCGTACACACACGGGAGAAAAGCCGTTCAGATGTGACGTGTGCGCGAAAGCTTTTCGACAGAAAGCTCACCTCATCAAACACCAGCAGATACACAAGAGGATCGGCAGGGACTAGCGTAGGCCAACGTAGGGGCGCCGGCTCAAACGAAGCATTTTGTAGATTATAGTTGTGTGCGTGCGTGCGTGTGCGTGCGTGCGTGTGTGTGAGCGTCGGCAGAATCTCATATTTGTAGAGTAATCGATTTTCGATGTCTTTTTAGCTAATAGTGATGTTCATACAATATTATATTTTATTTTAACCCTTAGCTAAACATTCCTAAGGACAAGTGCAATGTTATCTAGTTTTAAGATGTTCGGAGCTAATCTGTAGATAAATTGTTTATATTTCGTTAGTGTTGACGGTTTTGTGTTCGCTGTCTCATCCCAATTTCACTCTGAGGCGTTAATGTATAGGTTTTTCCGTCTGGTTAGGATTAGATTAGGCGTCTCCGTTCTTTAACGGGAACGAACAAAACATAAACGAATTATATTATATTATATGAAATCTTTTTTATACTACGATTTATACATGTATTTTCGTACGTGAATTGTTACTCCGATTACCTACTTATAGTCAAATTATTATGTAACTATACGATTGTTTAAGTACTAGGTAGTTGTAAGTAATAAGACAAAGCAAATGAGGCTATTTTTGCACCACTGAAATTCATTTATCAATCTATCAACCATTTACTAACTTTCTTCATGTCCATTACATTCTCGTTAAAATCACTATTTATCTTTCATCAATCTCCAAATCTAGACCCTATAAAGCCTTAATAAAAACTTAAATTTGCTTAATCGTTTCAGTTTAATATTATTCATTAATAAATTTTCATATTTTACTAACAGTATGTATAGATGACTTATTTTATAAGACATTTTAATGACTTTTTAGAATTAAATGCTTAAAATACAAAACAGCAAAACGTTTATAGTTTTACACAGATACAGAATTATAAGAATTTTATTAAAGCGCGGGATTATGTCAGTAAAAATAAAAGTTCAGGCTAACTTTAAACATCAAGTTAATTCCAGATTTACCAAGAAGCCATCTAAATAAATGTAAAAGCAATAATAGATAACAATAATGAAAATAAAATTAAACACACTTTAATATAAATAATAATAACATTAATATTTTTTTAAATATAGAATGAATTATAATTACTAATATCCAATTTTAAAATATCAAAATAAAAAAAATCACTGCATAAAAATCAAAATTCAAATCAAATAATTTAATGATTTTCTTCATAAATTCATATTGAGTATAAATACATCATGATTTTACAGTGATAAAGACTCATGTTTTATAGTAATAAAAAAATTGAACTGAGAAATTTATAATCTATTGTCAATAAGTAACTAATATGGACTTCTGTTGAATACGAAATATGCTTTATTTGTATACTATTTAACCTGTGCGTTTCTTTGTAAAAATTTTAATAAATATAGGTAACTAACTTCAGACATATAATGTATATAATAATCGATACTGACCAATCGTCAAAGAAATCAATATATCTATAAATATTTCGATCAAAATATCGATATATATATTACGATAAAAATTTTACTCCATGCAAATGTATAACCTTAGAAGCGTTGTAGTTTAATTACTGACGTACCGATTTAAACGTCGACAAAATTTTAAAACATTCCCGTGCCGGCACGCGAGCGGATCCGACGCGTCCGGGAAGCGGATAGGTAAAAAACTTAATGCTCGCGCCGATCTGTTTCGTTGTTACAAAATATACGCGCAATTAGGTCGCACGGTTACACGTCCTCATATGGATCTATCTCTCGGACAATCGAATAAGTTCTATACACATTCTACAATCGATTGCCTAGAAATAACAGCTCCCAGCAGGAGGTGAAAATATAGAATGCCTATTTTTCTTGATAAAGTAATAATAAAAAACGGAAGTTGTCTGAAATTAAACGAATAGGCGAGATAGAAATTCGTCAAATAAATCGTGTTAATAATTTAAACTATCTATAGGAATATGGAGTTGAATACATACATAAGATTAAATAACACCGCACTTTCCAGTTACGTCAAATCAATTTCATAACTTTTTCATCCGACAAACGCCAATTTGGCATCAATTAGCTTCGTTTATATTGCTAAGGATCGAACGTATTTGTTTTATTAAACACTAGTGTTTAACAATAATATACGTTGTTGAGTTCATCGCTTCATTTTCGTTGTAATATTTAGAAAAAGACGCGGCGTTTCAACGCCCGTCTGTCGTGAGGTAGGAACGGTTGCTACGCGCGCTGTGAGAAAAACGCGCGGTTGTAAAACGCCCGTGTACTCTCAGAGTTCTCATTGTACATAAACTTGTAAACACATTGGAATATAATCGGAGGCTTTTTTTATTGTTTTAAAAGTTACGACAAAAAGCTGCTTGTAAGCTTGGGTGCTACGAAATTTAATAATTCTATGCGTTTTACACGCGGCGTCTCCCACGCGTGCTTAGTTAAACCTTAAAAGTACCTTTTGCTAGCTAATAGAAGATTAGCTGTTAAGTATTTATTTTAAAATGTAATGTTTATTTGTAATTATACTGTAACCTTATTGTACGCATCGCGCCCTTGTGACTTCGTATGTTAGAAAGTAAACTAAGCGGAAAATGTTATTATTTTAATAGAGGTTTTCATTCAACCGTTTTTAAGTAAAATGTAAATTAATGTAAAATAAAAGAGATTTTTTTTTGTTAACGAACGCCTTTGGTTTTATTTCTTTGTTTCAGGATTTGTCGGTACACACAAGGTACATTTATCAACAAATGTAAGTAATAAATATTTTTTACTTTTATACCAATTACCTAGCCCAAACTAAGATCTGTAAAGCTTGTGTTATGGGATCTAAAAAAAATTTACATACAGATATTAAATATATATAAATATTTTTAATAGAAATATATATTAACGACTATGACTAGGTTACATGCATTCATCACACAAACATCCCCACCGAGACTCGAACCCGGTACCGATTAAGGAGGTCATCAAAATTATGATCTTAAGTGGTCATCAGCAGTGTATGTTACACGACTAACTGTCATTGGAACGTTTAGGTCAGAGGTTTCCAAACTTTTTTTGTATCGTAGACCCTTGCCATGTTTTTCGGTTTTGTGTAGCCGCCTGTGTTTTTCGTGGGAGAGCCAAGCTTCGGCACCAATTAGGTCGGCTCGACCGGAGTGATACCACGGCCTCACAGAAAACCGGCGTAAAATAGCGCTTGCATTGTGTTTCGCCGAGTCAGTGAGGGTATCGGAGGCCCAACACCCCCTTTTCCCCCTTATTCCCTTTTTCTCGTAAAAGGCCGGCAATGCATCTGTGACTCATCAGGTGTTGCGGGTGTCCATGGGCAGCGGTTATCGCTTACCATCAGGTGATCCGTTTGCTCGTTTGCTGCCCTTTTATAGGATACTAGCTTTCTGCCCGCGGCTTCGCCCGCGTGGATTTCGGGATTGGGTGTATAGAGGGTTAAGGGTCATAGCTTTTGCCCACGGCTACATATACGCGGAAGTCGGTTTATGGTGCGAAGATTTTATCGCGCTTCCCGTGGGACTATCCGTTTTTCCGAGATAAAAAATGCCGCAAAACTCCTCAAGAATCACTCTATCTATTGATGAAAACCGCATAAAAATCTGTGCAGTAGTTTTTGAGCGAAGTCTTTATTGCGCATCCCGTGGGATCTGTCGATTTTTCCGGGATAAAAAGTAGCCTATGTTACTCGGGGAGAATGTAGCTTTCCAAAGGTGAAAGAATTTTTGAAATCGGTCCAGTAGTTTAAGCGTGAAGAGGTAACAAACAAACAAACAAACAAATAAACAAACAAACAAACAAACACACTTTCGCATTTATAATATTAGTTGGGATGGGACAAACAAACACACTTTCGCATTTATAATATTAGTTGGGATGGGATATAAAAAACCCTACTTAACTGATATTGAATGCCTACTACAACTTACAAAATTGTATAAATATATTGTATTTTTTTTACTTCATAGGTACTTATTTAAATAATGTCTACGTCTTTCTAGAAGATAGTAAGTAATAGGTACTATCAGTGTATGTTGAGATCCATTATCGTGGACCCCCGTTTTCATTCTATGGACTCCCAATTCTTTTTTCGCTGACGCAGACCCCTTGCAGGTTGTCATAGACCCCTAAGGGTCGATATACATAGATTTTGGGAATCGCTGGTTAGGTCCTCCATTATAGGCTTCTTACAAAGTGGACCGGTTTGGTGCAAGAAGGCGCTGGATACTGGTCTACATCCAGCAGTGGGCATTGATAATAACAATGAACTAATACCGCATATGTCATAAACCTTTTATTTCCTGTACACAAAATATTAGAATAAATAAAATAAATAAATAAATATTTATTACACTTACACCAATTAGCCTAGCCCAAACTAAGCTCTGTAAAGCTTGTGCTATGGAAAGAAAGAAAGAAAGAAAAACTGTTTATTCCAGTAACACATAAAATACATACTACTCTACTTAATAACAAAAAATAAGTAAATAAAATATGTGTCACGGAAGGGATATCTACTCAGCATATTGCCGAGAGGTCACAGACCTCCCAACGCTGGTCTTCCGTAGATATCCCTCAAGAGCGACTACTATTGTAAACACTTAACTATAACTATCTATACACTATAACTATCTACACTTAACTGTAATTATAAACACTTACTACATAACAGAAAACATACATACATACATACACACACACACACACACACCCGCACACAAACATGCATACATTCACAATTAACAATCCATACACAGTCTACTTCACACTAAGAACTAGAACACTAGGAAACAGAATGCTATGCCTTAATGTGGACTTAATGGGATACAAGTAAAACACTATTCTAAGGTTGTCGCGCATACGGCGACAGACCCAGGCACTATTTACAAAAATTTTGTTTTTGTTGCTCCATTAGGTACTTTTTTATAATTAGTACGAAAGGCTCCCAAACTTACACAACTTCTTATTGGTGGGGGTATATTGTTCCAGCACTTGGTAGCAGCATAACGAAAGCTGCCACGAAATGCTGCAGTACTGTGCCTAGGGCATATCAACCGTGGTGCGAATCTGACTGGGCGATGTGAAAACGACAGTTTATTGTAAAGATAAGAGGGATATGTGATCTAGGGTAACGGATAGACATACATATATTATACATATATAAATAATTTTTATTGAAATATATATCAACAGCCATGACTAAGGTACAAATGCTCGCATTCATCACACAAACATCTGCCCCCACCGGGACTCGAACCCGGGACCTCAGAGATGGCGACACCTTGAAACCGGTGTACTATCCACTCGACTATGGAGGTCGTCAAAATATAGTGAGAATAGGTATGTCAAAGTTCAAAATATTAATTTAAGCTCATGATCTTCGAAACCCATTTTTTAAACTATTTCACAGTTTTACTCAAACTTAACTCAGTTGAACTTTCAAAAATTTATTAAATCGAAATATATATTTTTTTTTATTTTACAAATTTTTCAAATCATAAACGTGTAAATCAAAGTTATGAACGAAAATCGTATAGTTTAACATGTGTTCGTCGTGATAAGTCATAAAAATCGTATTTTTTTTAAAACGTGATTAAGTAATTGATTTATGATAATAATTAGAGATCGGATAATCGGATGCATATTTACCTAAAGTTAGTTTAATACAAAGTATGGAAACGGCTTTTTATTGTTTTGTTAAATAAAAATTTTCACCATTTCTGTTTTTTTATTCAATTATTTAATTGATTATTGTTTTAGTCAAACTAGCTCACTACTTTCGTATAACACTCTTTATGTAATAAATCGTACATTCATATATCACGGGGAACTGAAACTAAACTTCATATAAATACGTATGCATAGTTGTATAAATGAACCCGGAATCTCGGCCTTTTGAAAATAAATACCACGTGCTAATTTAGTAATTTTCAATCAATATCACTACGTTAAATTTGCAGTCCCGTCTTTTCCCGGGATTTTTATTTAACAAAATGTATTTTAAAAAGCCGCTTCCATAATTTGTGAGCCAAAAATTAACTTTAGGTAAATATGCATCCGATTATCCGATCTCTAATGATAATAATACAACTGTGATACCACATAAAAATTACAATTAAACATGCGTTTAGAAACGCAGCAGCGGCGGCGGCGCAACGACGCGCCCGGCACAGTTTTCCACGAAACAAAGGGCGATAATGAAAAATTGTCGCAACAAAAACCGATCGATTGACATTAACGCGATAATTCCCACGCAGCGAGTGTAATTTCTAAAAATAACGCATCGAATACGATACACATGTGGGTCACGGGCAAACAAAGGTGCGAGCGGAGAAAAAAGCGCGGTTCGCACGCGCGAAAGTCGGATGTGAAAAGGCGACGCACATGTGTTTGTTTGTTGAGAAAAACGTAAAAACTGCTTTGTTTTGGATTTGGCGGGAAATATAAGTGTGGGTTAGTGAAAGTATTTTTTTATTTACCAGTGATAGCTTATTGTCTCACGTCGGTCTATACCCAGCACAGTTCTACAGTCTATGGAACCATGTAGCGTTCATATCTGTCGCAATATAAGCCGCAATACCGACTGTCTCAGTGTAATTTTGATGACACGGTTGACGCAGTAGTCGAGTGATCGACAATACATTCAGGGTTCCATTCCCGCACGCGACAAATATTTTGTATGACCCACTAAATATTGATCCGGTCTGGATTTGTGTGCATGTGAAATTCTGTTTGTGACTTTAAAAAAAAAGGTTTTGAATAAAAATACCCTCAAATCCGAACATTCTTACATTTGCTTACATTTCTTTACATTATCTACTTCTAAAGGTAAATATTTCCAACATATCATTTCTAACATTCGAAATATGGCCATGTTATCATTTTTTTATTATACGCAATACAAAAAAATTACAGAAGCGAAAACTATATTTGCTGATAAAACTTCCAATGGTTCCTCTTCTAGCTTCAGGCTTCTGCCACGATAGGTCGGATATCAATGAACTGGACTGGTAGTTGATACATTAGTATTTTGTCGGAAAATTGTAAAATCTGGACTGTAATACCTTTAATACCTTTCTGATTAAAGTACATGTAGTATAAATATGATGCTTCAATTATTTATATTTTAAAAACAAGCCCAACTAATATTAAAATTTGGTTCAAACAAATTTTAGACCCTGAGACAGAACATAAGCTATTTTTTATTTCGAAGAAAAGGGATGAAGGGGTTTAAATTGAGGTTGAAAGTTTGTATGGGATTTCTTAATAATAAAAGATATAACCATGAAATTTTATATTTAAGCACTTGATAAGAAATCATTAAACATTTTGTTCTAGTATTTTTGAAATTTCGACCAGCTAGGGGGTAAAATAAGGATTGAAATGCAAGTTCGTCAAATATTACTTCATAAGAAACAAAAAATCGTTATAGCATTTTGATTTTTTTACCAGTGTGGCACCCCCACACACAAATAGGGGTTTAATTGAAGATAAGACCATGAATCTTGGTACCTTAGACATAAGGGACCAGGATTGACAAAAACTAATTTCACGCGGGCGAAGCCGCGGGCGGAAGCTACTTATTTATGTATTTTATTTATTTATTTCAGTAATCCAACAGCGTTACAATAAATATATGTCACAAATATTTTTATACATAGTAAGGCCACAAACGGATTAGAAATTTAGATAACAATAATGACTTAAAGAGAACTACTTTTCGTACTACAATACTATATAAGTCGGTTCCTATATATTAATTAATTACAAAATAAAGTTTTAACATGGTATTTTCTAGGTGTGCATATGTGTGTCTTTCTGTGTGTGTGTGTGTGTGTGTGTGTGTGTGTGTGTGTGTGTGTGTGTGTGTGTGATTGTGTCTTATGTGCTTGTTTTGTTATATATAAATACTGTGTCCCCGCAAAATTTTCTTTAAAATTTCACAAAACTATCTAGGGTTGGCTGGAAGAAATCTCTCTGTGAGATAAGTCCACCTTTGGTCCATTAATTTTATTGTAATATTGTTCGATTGTACAATAAAGAGTGTATAAAAATAATTAAGAAGGCAGGGCAAACAAAATTCCAGACTTGATAGCATCACTGTCTGACATAAAATTAAGTAACGTAAAAGTAATTAAGTAACACTGCAGTAATGTTAGACTGTTGCTGACCTGATGATAAGCAGTCGCACTCACCTATGATTACATACCTGTAAGACTCACAGCAAATCTACAAAAAACACAAGATCTACAGTGGACAGTACACAATTTTTACTAATACGACTATTATAAATGCGATTTATCTAAAGCATTTGACTTAGTATGCTATAACTTCTCGAAATAAATGGAGGCACACAAATTTTCCCAAGAAAACAAGCGGTACTGGTAAGCAAACTAAACCACCTAAATGCGAAATCAAAAACAAAAATTTATTCTTCATATAAGATTACAATCACTTTCAAAGAAACTACGCTATTGGTTCACAAGTCTACGGTGGTAGTGTACTACTACCAGCACAAAAAATATTTTTCCCCTGTAATTTTACAGAGTAGTCAATAAGAAGCCTTAAATAAGCAGTCTGAATTTCCTTCACAAGTTTGCGTACGGTCATCGAAACATCTCTCCATACCAATATCGAAGAGAAGATTTTAATATTATTATTAATATATTTAATTTAAAATCTTAAATTTAAGTTTTTTACAATAAAGATATATAAAATAAATATAAATACTATAAAAAACTTGAACCTAGTATGCCGCCGGTAGCGAGGCAAGGCGTGCCGTGTCGAGAATCACTGCTTTTTGTATCCGGCCCTTGATCCATCCGTCAAACGAGAGCCTCTTAAGATGTCGATCGAGACTTTGCTATCAAGCCATTCGCAGACACAACTATTGGAACAATGATTGTCGAATCAACATCCCACATGGCGGTTACCTCGTATGCCAAGTCATTACTGGCTTTGTCCTTCTCGGCTTTTACGAGGTTCTCGTCATGAGGGATGGAAATATCGACGAGCATTGCACGGCGTTGGGAGCGGTCGACCACCACGATATCAGGTTTATTGCACGCAATAGTCCTGTCCGTGATGGTAGAGCGATCCCAATAGAGCAACGCACGGCCATTTTCAAGAATTGGCGCTGATGCGTACTTATAGTACGGTGTCTCATGCTCAACAAGGCCGTATTGAAGGGCAAGCTGTTGATGGATGATCCTGGCTACTAGGTTGTGTCCATGCAAATACTCACCGTTTGCAAGTTGAGAACAACCAGAGATAATATGCCTAAGTGACTCTCCGGGACGGCGGCATGCCCGACGGTACCGTCCTTTAGGATATATTTTTTATAGAAAGAAAGATATATTTATTTGGCCATTCTTGTACAGTATGTCGCTTATGATATAATAAAATAAAATAAAAAACATCGAAATCTGGCCAAAAAGGCCCCTACCTCAGCTAATGCTATTACTGCTATACGCAGCAAAAGCGCTGGTTTTCAGGTAGGACCATTGATTCCGATCATTAAAGCAATATGCACGTGGGCATAGTGCATATTGCCTCCATGATCCCGACATCGGACGTAAAAGACAGTACACACACTATATAGTCTGTGGTCATGACAGTGACATTATCATATAAAAAGTACTTTGTGGACATTATTAAAACAATAATAGGTGAACAAAAATTAGTGCAAAAAGAAAAGACAAGCAATCATTTTGACGTTAGGAACAATCAATATGTGACATATTGTAATACAGAAGCATTTCAAAAGAAGGTTTTATATTATTATGAGAAGAATGCCAGCACAAACAATATATAGTTATTATTATTATTTATATGTCTGTTTCTGTTCATTGTCTGTTCATTCTGATGTATTATTGTAAATTTCCATTAAAATCAATTCAGTATTTTTTACGTGAAAGAGTAACATACATACATCAATACAAACTTTCACGTTTATCATAAATAATAGTTGGGACAAAACAACAAGTGTCATGAATAATTAATATGCACGTTTGATATAAATATAATATAGTAAATTAATGTAAATAATTATGAAATATATTAATTTTAATTTAATTTAATAAGACATAGATGATAACATAGAAAAATTAAAAGTATTTTTTTTTAATGCAAGCTTGTCGCGAGATTTACTTACTTATAGAATACTTTTAACGACAAGCTGTTATATATAAAAGCTTGTATTTAAACATTTTTTTTACTTTTAATTTATTTCTGACTAAAAAACCAAGCTTAGCAAACCCATTCATTTGATACCCATATTGTAGGGGTGCTTTATAAATAATTGGTCCGCCATCTTGGGAAAGTTCGCCATATTTGATTAATAGTGACTTTATTTACTCTATTGTAGCAGGTGTTATTTTGCGGAAGTCCATTGTATTACTCCATTGTATTAGTCCAACAAGCAGACAAGGTCGACACGTGTTTCGTCTCTCAGCGAGACATCTTCAGGAAGCGAGCGAGTCGCTCGTGAGACACCGAGCGGGCACCGAGCGGGCTTGTTGGACAAGTCATCATCAACTGCGCGGAATCAGCAAACGTAACCAATATACTTTGTAGTCACTTTATTTATCGAGGTGTTCTTTGCAAGCCCTTTCATTTGATACCCATATTGTAGGTGTTTTAAAAATAATTGATCCGCCATTTTGGTAATACTGCCATATTGGATTTAGAATGAATCATCCGACTTACACGTGCATGCAAAGTTTCAGCTCAATCGGAGACCGGGAAGTGGGTCAAATTAAGATTCCACGATTTTCTTACATAGTTACAAGTGAAGCTAATATAAAAGCTTGTAAATAATAATAAAAAAACATATTTTAACACACTGTTTCCTACGAAAATAGATACTGTAGTATTTTGTCAAAATAAACGGTAAATCCACAAAGTAACAGGTTGCGAAACAAATCAATTATATAGATGATTAACAGCTTAAGGACGATTTGTACATGGATTATGTAATCCTGGCTGTGCCGCTGACCTTTGGTTTCGGCGCTCACCAAGACTAAGCGATTTTATAGTATATATATTAAACAGGGTCTTATTAATTTCAGTATTGATTATAATTCTGACGTTGTTTGGTTTCAAATTATATTTTAATTAAGTATTTATGCAATTGTACAGTTCGTGACAGTTATAGCTACAAGTATGGGTACTTGTCAAAGCTGGTACTGAAAATATATGACTTGGGTGGCAGCTCAAAATGCCATGTTAGCTACACCGCGACAATAACACTTGAAAACATTTAATAAGTTGGCTGAACCAATTCATTTACAGAGATAATAAAGCGGAGTAGGTCAAATATCAGCGCCATGTCTACTGCGTGGGTCTTGGAAATGCAGAGAGTTGCAAATTCTGCATGAAAAAACATGTATTTTTTTTTGGACGGACCTATGCTGAATCCTCAGTTGGCAATGTTCAGCTTTGCAATGTGTTTGTGGAAGACGCACGAATAGAAGGTTCGACGCCTAGCCGACTAACGACAGCGGCGACCGTTCCGGAGTCATTAGGGTCGAAACAACACACAAAACATGTAACATCAAAACACCTTTTATTCGACTACGAAGCACTGAAGCGCTTATCAACATATTACTTATTAGCGTCAATCAAATATAAAATTTAAGGACACAAAGAATTTAATATTAACACAACTTTGTAAACTGAGATTTACATAACTTTGACAAGAGAAACAAAAAGAAAAGATACTCTACACCTGTTTGTAACTTTGTAGAGTCTTTCAGAGAAAGACAGAGAAGAAACTTGGAAATCAAATGTCTCTTTTCAATCTCGTAAAATAACACAATTACATCTTTTCACATATCCACAAAATAATAATAATCCACAAAAAAAGTAAAATAACCGGACATAATGTGTGTATATGATACCGAAACACATTATGTCCGGTAAAACAATTATTTATTTAATAGTGTCATTTATATTCTCTGGATATATATAGATATATCCAGAGAAGGTTTGAAAGGGGAATAAATAAGAAACTGCTCGGAATTAAATACAAACAACAAGTTCTTTTAACAAAACAAATGCGCTTGAAGTAAACTTAAAAACAAATTAAAAACAAATTTAACGCCTTTATTTATCAATTGAGACAGTATGAAGTTTGTCGTGTCAGCTAGTATATTATAAAAATCGAAGCATTTTTATAATTTAACCCTTAGTAGCCAGATTTACGAAAGATATCTTTTTTAATATTACTATGTTTGCTTGAGGGTCTAGATCAGTGATTCCTAACCACTGTGCCACGGCACTTTTGTGTACCGCCAAATTTCACAAATTGATAAAAATATTAATATTATTAAATTATATCATTAAATAAATATTTTTATGACAACATTAGAGGAGAGAATTATTCATTATTTCCCAAAATTTGATATTAAGAAATTTCATTGGATTCGTAATCCATTTCTCATAACGGATACTTCTGTATTTGACTTAACTTTGAATGAAGAGGAAGAACTAATTTTGTTTTCCAATAATCAGGATTTAATTTTAAAACATTCAGAAGAATCAATTAATTCATTTTGGTTTAACATCAGATGCGATTATCCAATGATAGCCAAAGAAGCTAAAAAAACATATTACAATTTTCCAAATCTTATTTGTGTGAATTCGGATTTTCAGCATTAGCCAACGTTAAAACTAAAAAAAGATCAAGATTGTTAAATGTAGAATACAATATGAGAGTAGCATTGTCATTTATATGACAAATGAAATTATCAAAAAACGTCAAGCTCAAATTTCGCTCAATTATTAAAAATATTTTTATTATTAGCTTGTAATTAATCCCTTAGTTCCCGTCCCGTCCCGTTTAGTTATTATTGTAGTATATATTAGTTTTTTTAGTATATTATACAGTGTGTTGTAGTAAGTAAATAATTTTTATCTTTTTCTTTGTTTGCCGCCTTTGTGTGCCGCCAACAAAAAAAAGGTTGAGAATCACTGGTCTAGATGAAGGGAAAAATAGCTGAAAAATCACAATATTTATTTTACATATTTATTTAGAAAAAAAAACAGGTATAAATTTTGATACTTCAGGCATTAAGGCCATAAGGAAATCAGATATATGCATGAAATAATGAGAATCATTGAATTTTTTTATTATCGCATAACGACACTTTACACTTTTTACAGAACCAAGAGGTAAGTTTCCAACAATTATTAAATTTACACTTATTTCTGGAATCCATAAATATTTTTTCATGGCCAATACAATCGCAGCGCACGCCATTAAAGGGTAGTAATTGTCCACCTGTCCGGGGTCTTTTAGAAGGTACTGTAGTATCTTGTCGACTGTTGGTACTACTAGGTCTTGCCCTTTATTTTTTTTAATTTCGAAGTAAAGAATATTATACAACAGTAAAATACGTACAGCCAACCTATTAAAAAACTAATAGTAATATGAACATTCAGTTATAAGTTTGGTCAGAATCGAAACTCTAGGTTATTAAGGGCTAACATACAAAGGGTCGCGGGTTCCAATTCCTGCACGGGACACAAAAGTTTGTTCAGGTCTGGTGGATTCTATACTTGTAATTGCACCTAAGACACACGATTAAAAATCCTTGTGTGGGGCGACGTATTTAAATTAAAAGCGATTGAAAGGTTAGAAGCAAGTGGCTCCCCATCCGTTCCCGAGAAATACCCGTATACTTTGTTTCCTGTTCAATGTTCTTTTTAATACAAACTCTCCTTCATACCTTCGAGAGCGCTTTTCCTTTGCTAACTCTTCCAAAGCTCTCTGTCGATCCCATCTAAAATCCCTTCTTTATGTTCCTTCGCGTAATACGAACTTCTTATCCTCTTCATTCATGGCTCATTCGGTTAGACTTTGGAACTCGCTTCCACCTAGTATACGGAACTGCCTAAGTATATCCTCATTCAAGTTGCGTTTAAGGGAGTACTATCTTTCGAGGCGTTAATTGTGGAATTTATGTCATTGATAAATCTATGGGTTTTTATTTTTGTTAATGTTATTGTATATATTGGTATATATGTATAGATATATTGTTAGTTTTGTTTTTTTTCTATTTTTCATCAATTATTTCACTAATTAATTAATCTGCAATACACGCATTATTTAGATTACCATACAAGTTCTCCTCTCGCAGTTCTGCTGGAAGAAATTTCATTTCTGAAATAAGCAGTACCTATCTACATTAATGTTATTTTTAATTATGTTTTACATGTATTAGTTTTTGCGTATATAAATGTTAAATAAATAAAGAAGCAAGCTACACGTGGCTATTTTACGACAGCAAACGCCGTCGCAGCAGCAGAGGAGGCGCACGCGCACAGATCGGTGACAAGTTATTTTGCGCACGCCACTGGCAGCTCTTTCACCAACCCACTTACGTTGATTTCACCGACCGACTGGTGCATACGTTAGCGAATGCGAAAACTATGAACCTCGCCCGCAACTCTCGAGAAAACATAATGCAATTTATAAACACTAGCTAGCGCCTGAGACTTCGTCTATGTAGGACAGTTCACACAATCCTACTACTATTATAAAGGCGAAAGTTTGTAAGTATGTATGTATGGATGTTTGTTACTCTTTCACGTAAAAACTACTGAATGGATTTGAATGAAACTTTACCACAATATAGCTTATACATCAGAATATCACATAGGCTACAATTTTTGAGGTTTCTAATGTGAGGTCGTAAAAAAAACACATTTTTTGCGCTTACATTGCAAATTGTCTGTTGTGTCTGTTTATAGGAGCATACTGCAGTAGCTACCTATAGGCTTATGATTAGGGCTCTGCAGTGCTTAGTTACCGTATTTCTTACTTATTACTAGACTAGACGGGACGAACCTGAAGTCCACGCGAACGAAGTCGCGGGCAAAAGCTAGTATCTTTATAAATTGTAGCCTATGTGTTAACCTGATGTATCCACTCTAATATTATAAATGGGAAAATGTGTCTGTCTGTTTGTCTGTCTTTCACGGCAAAACGGAGCGACGAATTGACGTCATTTACGTGGAGATAGTTGAAGGGATGGAAAGTAACATAGGCTACTTTTTATCCCAGAAAAATCGACAGATCTCACGGAATTCGCAATAAAGGCTTCGCTCAAAAACTACTTCATGGTTTTTCATTTTGACGACCTCCATAGTCGAGTGGATAATACACCGGTTTCAAGGTGTCGCCATCTCTGAGGTCCCGGGTTCGAATCCCGGTGGGGCAGATGTTTGTGTGATGAATGCGAGCATTTGTACCTTAGTCATGGTTGTTGATATATATTTCAATAAAAATTATTTATATATGTATAATATATGTATGTCTATCCGTTACCCTAGATCCCATAGCACAAGCCTTACAGAGCTTACCTTGGGCTAGGCTAATTGGTGTAAGTGTAACAAATATTTATTATAATTATATTATTATTATTTTCATGTGTTGTTCATCAGAATCAAAATCAAAATAATTTTTAATCAACATAGACCTTTACAGGCACTTATTGACGTCAAAACAAACAAAACAAAAAAGAAGCTTAAAAAAAAACAAAAACCTTGTCCGTACGTACGAATAAGGAAAAATATTGACTACACCTGTCCGGAAATTGGGAGAGCCTTCTCGAGAAGAACAGGCAAGAAACTCTGAAGGTCTATTTTTTATCTCCTTTTTTCAATGTTAATAATTGTAATAATATAATATAAAAATACAATATAGTATAAGATACAATCATACCTAATAAGTTACATCAATACTGATGATGTGATTCTCAAGGAAAGTTTTAGACTATTTTTATCCCATTAAACCGACAGATCCCGTAGGATGCGTGGTAAAGGCTATTCAAAAACTACTGTTCGGATTTTCTTTGATTCGGTGGTTCGATGGGCTATGATGTATCCCGAAAAAACCGATAAATCTAAATCCGTTTCTAATTGTCGCTTTCAACTGAAATGGTTACCTATTCGCCAGCGCAGAGACTTACATGTTTTATCCCTACTTTACAATATTTTGTATCTTCCAACATCTCTATCCTACCTTAAATCTTTGTTCTCTTTTCGATCCCATTCGTCATGTCGTGCCTTGCGTTCTAATTTTAATCTGACTCTGGATATGGACTATTTTTCATATTCTTTTTCGGCTTATGCCGTTCGGTTGTGGAACTCTCTCCCTGAGGGTATTAGGGGAGCGCGAACGCTGGAGTCCTTCAAGAATCAAGTCCGTGTTCACTTCCTGTCAAAGATTCCTTAACTTAAACTAGTTATAGCCTATTGTCCTGTCCAATTACTCTACCCATCCTATATTTAAATCTCCTTTTAATATTTCCCTGGTCCTAGGTTGCCTGGAAGAGATTGCTGTTTAGCAATAAGGCCGCCTTTTGTACATTTGTTATTTTCTTTTTTGTATGTGTATTTTATGAATACAATATAGGGTTATGTTATGTTATGTTATGTTAAATCCCACGGGAAACGCAATAAAGGCATCGCTCAAAAACTACTGCACAAATTTTCATGTGGTTGTCATCAATAGATAGAGTGATTCTTGAGCAAGGTTTTGTGGTATTTTTTATCTCGGAAAAACGGATAGTCCCACGGGAAGCACGATAATACCTTCGCGCTATAAACCGACTTCCGCGCATATGTAGCCGTGGGCAAAAGCTTTGACCCTTAACCCTCTATAGACCCATTCCTGAAATCCAGGCGGGCGAAGCCGCGGGCAGAAAGCTAGTAAGCTATATTATTATAAAGTTTCATCAAATTCGTAGAGATGCTAGCTAGGATCCTTGGGGAAGATTACATCCAGCAACGGGTATCTCGCGGCAATATGTTAAATTTTGCTATTTTCAACGCAAGGGAAAAAAACAAAGCAGTTCTAGTTTCCTGCATTTTTTTTCTCCAGGGGGTACGTCTCACCTAAGTGGGAAATATCTACCATCTGTGCAGACAAAGTCGCGGGCTGCAGCTAGTGTTGAATAAAGCTTTAATAACTGAAGTCTGCATACGCAGTGGCTGCGGTCTCTAAGCGCTGCATGCACACGACATGTAGCTGCTAGTACGTCACGCTCACAGGAAAGGTTATGGCCGCCCGCCGTCTCACGCTCGCACGGAGCGAGTCTGATGCGCTTGACAGAGATCAGAGATCTATGTCAAAGTCAAGACTTACACCTTAGGACGAGCTGGTGATGAGCTGCGACACCGAGAGCTATCATCGTACCCTAATGCCCTAGCTGTTGGTGTGGAGTCGTGGAAGGAGATCGAAACTCGTTTGGTTTTTATATGTCAATGAGTGCTTGTATTCAATTATTTATCAAAGTTAAATTGTCTCGCTATAATCACCACTTAACTCTCTATATAACATACAAATAGACTAGATTTATTATATTTTTTATAGTGTCAATGTAAATGAAAACCAAAAGAATTATAAGACTTGTTTAAAGAAATCCAAATGGACGAATAAAAATAACTATATTACTCTGAAAAAGTATTGAGTTATTCTGCTATTAGCCGCCCATATACATAATGCAAATTCAAGACTTATAAAATTGTGGATGCTATTGTCAGAACTGGACAGATATGAGACAAATATAATAAAATACATCCAATTGTGAATCTCCTTCTTTATAAAAAAATACATTTTAAATTACGACTGTAACTCGCATAAACAGTTGATTTTCAGTTTCTTTAAATCTATTGCTTGACTCGGCTGTTTGAAAGGCCGCGTAGGGTCAAGTATGAAGGGCGCTCGCGTCTGCGAATTCGCGTCAATTTCACGTTTCACTCACTTGTTTCACTGCATCCCTGCAAAGGTCACGGCGGCATTTCATTCACTCGAGCCGTGGGAGCGACACCGGGGCTATGACGAACTCATCAGGAGTTCGCCTCTTTCGTTATCCACGGCAAGTGTGTCAGATTTCAAATAAAGAACCCGCTGCGTTTGACGTAACGAGTTATAAACAGCTGATAGAAAGACCTCTAAGTACGGACAACCTAGCGACAACATTGTTTTAGATTGCCTAAAGATAAATAAAAATAATTCAATACGTCGTATTTATATTTAAAAGTATCCCCCACGATCCCGGAGCACCCTGGAGGACGTCATAGTACCCTTAGATAAATTAAGATTCCGAACTTACCATATATAAATTAAGGTTATTTATTTATCTATGCTGGTACTAAAAACAAATACATAATTACCAGCTTTTGCCCGCGACTTCGTTCGCGTGGACTTCAGGTTCGTCCCGTGTAGTCTAGTAATAAGTAAGAAATACGGTAACTAAGCACTGCAGAGCCCTAATCATAGGCCTATAGGTAGCTACTGCAGTATGCTCCTATAAACTACATTTAACGATCTTTTTCCTTTTGTGGGTTATTCCTAAGAGACAAACATATACCATCACGGACTTTTTTGTAGACCTTTTTAAGTTGTACAATACTGTAGTAAATTGTTTTGATCTATCTTGTAGGATTCAGTCAGCGTTTGCAATGTAAGCGCAAAAATGTGTTTTTTTAAGACCTCACATCAGAACCTCAAAAATTGTAACCTATTGTTATTCTGATGTATAAGCTATATTGTGGTAAAGTTTCATTCAAATCCATTCAGTAGTTTTTACGTGAAAGAGTAACAAACATCCATACATCCATACTTACAAACATTCGCCTTTATAATAGTAGTAGGATATAAAGATATTTAACGTTTTATTTATCTTTAATAATATTGATAATAGTATGATATTATTGGTAGTATTAAAATAACATAACGAAATAATTCCCGTATACTTACTTCCTACCGAGCTTTGTCGAGGATTTATGTTAAAGTCGAGTATATTTGCTTCAATTTAATGGACAATTCTGTATATTTAATGAGATAGCGTTGCGACTACAGAAATATTTTAAAAAATATTAGGACAATCTTTTAGTCATTGCAATCATTCTGTTTCTAGTTAAAGAAAAAGGTCGAGACTAAAGTCCTATAAATTATAAATTAGTTACTGCAGAGACATAGACTATATTGTATATAATATTTTCTCTTTGCGTATATACAAAACGAAATCTATAAAGACACGTAATATACATACAATTGATAATTTGAAACGATCATTGGAAATTATTCTAAACGGAATTAATGTAATTGTAATTTTTAATGCAGTACTATCCTTACGCCGTCGCATCCAGTTATGTGTTGAGAACAATAGCCGCCAATATTCTCAATTAATTTGTTAAGCCCTAATGGTAACGTAAGATAAATAAATGAATAATGTTATGACTAAATGAAAAAAGGTTGTTATTTATTTATTTAATGATCATCAACATAATGCACACTATTAAATACAATTAATCAAATTAATATAAAACTGTGAACTAAATGTCATTACAATTATAGGCGATGACAACATAAATTGTAAAGTACAGTGTGTTAAACGAGTAAACATTATTCCATGGACAATAATAGTTAAAAATTATTTATTTATACACTTTATTGTACATGTAGTAAATCATATTGTTATTAAGACTAAAGTAAACAAAAGGTGGACTTATCTCTAAAAGAGATTTTTTCCAGTCAGCCCTAAGTAGTGGAAGTAGTAGAATGGTGAGATGACTCAAGTGTATTCGAATCTAGTATTAATTTTTAATTAAATATTTATTTTAACAATATGTATATCTAAAAGATAACACCTATACAGTATATACATACTTACATATATATAATAGATATAATACATACATAATTATTAATACATAAATATTAAACACAAATATATAAATATTAATAGATATATTACATACACATTACATAAATAATAATAAATAATATATAAATAAGATAATATAAAAAATTTACATATCAGTACAAAAGAATGGAGTTGTTGAAATATAATGACATACGTTATCTATGTGTTGATTTGCGAAAGGTAATAATTTTTAAGCTGACGTTTGAACGAAAATATGGATGGACAGTTTTGTATATTAGTTGGGAGTTTATTCCAAAGTTGAGCGGCATGAACGGAGAACGAGTGAAAGAAGAAACGGGAGTTAGTAACGGGAAGCTCAAGCATTCTTGTTATACAAGAACGTTTAGGACGGTTAGGAGGTGGTAGCAATTGGAAGCGGGAGCGGAGATAAGCAGGAGTTTGGGGATCCTTCAAAATTTTGTAAAGAAAAGAAAGGATGTGCACATTACGCCGAAGCCGAATAGGAAGCCACTTTAGTTGCGTTCGGAATTGGGAGACATGGTCATATTTACGAAGACCAAAGATGAATCGAATGGCTAGATTCTGCAGGCGTTCCAATTTGTTTAACGACTCTTCTGTTGCGTCTAAATAGCAGACGTCTGCGTAATCGAGAATGGGAAGTAGTAAGGATTGCGCTAGCATAATCTTAGTTTTGAACGGGAGGAAATATTGGAGCCGCTTGAGAGAGTGAAAAGAATGATGCACTGTTCTTCTGTTGCATCTAAATAGCAGACGTCTGCGTAATCGAGAATGGGAAGTAGTAAGGATTTAAAGACATGGAAATTTAGGAAATATTAGGAAATTAGAGACATGAAAACAATCAAAGGCAAACATTACAAAGTAAACACGACAGTAACTACGAGTAAATATAACAAATATATTGATACAATACTTGGTTATATGTAATAATTATATCAACCGTAACAGCAATACTCATTAAACAAAAATAATAATAATAAATTCCTTAAAATGTAACAAATTATATTTATTCAATGGCAAAAATAATTGAAAACAAAAATAATTAAAAAGTTGCAGTCATACTATTGCTGCAATAGGCTGCATGTTACTACGCTAAGAACTACGACAATAGGCTTGTATCCACTATGAACAAATCTGGTGCATTAGGTTGCATAACTATTAAGATGATCATTTAATTATGAAAAAACAAAGTTTTATAAAATAATAACTTTTGATTATTTATATTTATAAAATAAAATTGCACAAAATAAGCCATAAGTCACGTGACAGCAACACCAATTAAAAAGTGTTACGTCACGCCGTGCGAAACGTCAAAGTCGAAATGTCATTCCCAAGTGTCTTGTGGAAGTGCGAAAAAGAATGGGCATCATTCCTTCTCGCGAGTGTTAGCCACTTTCTACGTATCTGCTGATTGTTTGGCACGTATATAAATAATTTTTTTGGTGTTTTTATACTTGTGCTTGTACACTGGGGCACTATGCAGTACTTGTAATACGATGAATCCATTTTTTATTAAAATAACTTCACAATACCGAATATTCCGATACTAAAACAGCTGTGTTTTGCACGGCGTGACGTCATTCAAGACGCCATGACAGTCATGAGCGTTTTTGATGACTAATGTCAAATATTTAATTAAATGCAAAATTATTCTTATAAATAAGCATTTTTTTTCAAAAATAATAATTATTTTGTATAGAATAGGCATCAAGGTATATTAGTATCTAACTACTGAAATTTAGGCAACAAGCCTATTGTAGCAGCAAATTACTCTGTGGCAAGTACAGTTTTTTTAAGTCTTTCAATAGTGATATGGAAGATATCTATTTGTTTGGTACGTGCCACAGCGTTATATTTATTTACGATTCTGTTGAGCGAGATTTGAGTTACTTAGTGTCGTATTCAGGAGATGACATCTGGAAACTCGCGGCAATCTCGCAGGAGCTGAAAAGCTTATACTGTTAAGAATTACTAAAATGGGTTTCAATTTAATAACTCAATAATTACGTTACTAAATAAATTTTAACTATATAACATAATGTTATATAACAACATAATAAATAATAATAATAAATATAATAATAAATATTTGTTACACTCACACCAATTAGCCTAGCCCAAGGTAAGCTCTGTAAGGCTTGTGCTATGGGATCTAGGGTAACGGATAGATATACATATATTATACATATATAAATAATTTTTTATAGAAATATATATCAACAACCATGACTAAGGTACAAATGCTGGCATTCATCACACAAAAATCTGCCCCACCGGGACTCGAACCGGGACCTCAGAGATGGCGACACCTTGAAACCGGTGTACTATCCACTCGACTATATATCGAATCGATAATGAAACTATAGCTTTTATAGATATAATGTGAACTGGTTTAAGCTTGTAAAGTAAGTTGGATTCAGACTATTTGTCGGCCGCCAAATTCTAATTAACAACTCTGTAAAAATATAGGGAGATAAAAATAACCCTTGCTTGTTTTCTTGCTAATTCTTTCCAATAAAAGGTCTCCTGCCGTAGACTTGTTAACCAAACGGGTCACATCTGTGAGTGATTGTAAAAATCTTAGAAATATTTTTGATTTCATTTTCATTTTGTGTGACTCACTCCAAGCGTCGTTGTATTCCTTTTCTTATTATTTAAATGGTCGTGGAATGACTAGTGCCGATAAATCCATATGTCAATTAGTATCGAGTTAACAGTCAATCAAGAAATGGTCTCAAAAAAACTAGTTTTTAATACGCTTTGAATTCAGCCATCAAAACAAACGCACACCAACCTTGACCATAACCTCCGAACGCTTCCGCGCCGAGCTTAGGAAGCTGCGAGCGAGAACGGCGTGCGAGAAGGACGGCGAATGTGGAAAGTGTGCCAGTAGCACACTCCGCCCGCCTGTGCTACATCCGGCATGAGGAGAATCAGAATATTAGCCGTAACTTGTTATGGCGTTAGATTTACGTTTGTGCCTCGGTTTGCATTTTTCCCAATCGTACTTGATCGATTCGATACAATTTATATATTTACTAGCGACCCGCCCCGGCTTCGCACGGGTGCAGTGAAAAAATGGTTATGGTGGGTTATCCCTAAGAGATAGACATATACCATCGCGGACTTTTTTGTGGATTTTTGTAAGTTGTACAATACTGTAGTACATTATTTTGGTCTATCTCGTAGGGTTCAGCCAGTGTTTGCAATATAAGCGCAAAAAAACGTGCTTATTTACGACATCACATTAGAAACCTTAAAATTTATCAGTGTTTCTCTACTATATTATGCATTTATTATACATACAAACCTTCCTTAAGAATCACTCTATCTATTAAAAAAAACCGCGTCAAAATCCGTTGCGTAGTTTTAAAGATCTAAGCATACATACGGACATACAGCGAAAGCGACTTTGTTTTATACTATGTATTGATTGATGTGGTTAGTACACCGGTTTTAAGATGTCACCATTTCTGAGGTCCCGCGTTTGAATCCCGGTGGGGTAAGATATTTGTGTGATGAATTAGCTAGCATTTGTTCCTTAATTATGTATGTTAATATATATTTCTATAAAATATATTTATAACACAAGCATTCAAAGCTTACTTTGGGGCTAGGCCAATCGGTGTAAGTGTAAGAAATATTTATTTATTTATTTAATATATGGTGTATTTAGAAAAGAATAGAAATCATTTATTACCCACAAGTACACAAGTACAAAAAACTAGAGGCTCGTTTATGGGCAAATGTATAAATTTTTATAACAAGATTCCACATAGTGTAGCTGAATTGCCTCTTCATAAGTTCAACGCGAATGTTTAAAATCTTATATGTAATAAGATTTTAAACATTCGCGTTGCATTATACATATAAGATATAGTTTCGGGATGTAACGCGATGTGACACACACTCACACTCACTCATACACACACACACACAGACACATACACATACACACACACCCTATCACTTGTGAACATTTGCTGCATATCTCATGTTTTCCTATTTTAATAATTTAATGTTTAATCCTTTAATTTTAATTTTTTGTTTCATGTATGACTATCTCACCGAAAGGCTTAAAAATGTTGCTACTTTTACCGAATCACTGACTTTCGTACCACAGGCTGACCTTTTTTTTTTTTTTTTTTTTTTTTTTTTTTTTTTGTTCCCTGAGGAAAATGCATTAAATTGCATACCCCGGCTGTGGCGAGCCGGGGTTATGTGGGGCTCTCCTCCCCACTAAAAACCTCAGGGATGGCCTTCCTCAGGCATGTAGGGAGCCCCGGGAACAGAAAGCTTCTTCCGGGAACCCCAGCCTCCGCTCCCCCGTCGACACAGGGGAGCCCTCCTCGGGGGAGGCTTACTACCTCCCCCGGTCTCCTCCACCGACGACGCCCCCCCGGCCACGGAAGGGGCGTGGTCCATCCCGGGTCGCCGAAGCAGTCGCGATATCCTCGCGTCCGCCGGCGACCCGCGGCGGCGCCGCAGCTGTGCTACCGAGCCCGGCGCCGCCTTCTTCGAGTGGGATCGGCCATCTCCCGACCCCGCTCGGCGGCCCTCCTTCTGGAGCATCACTGCTTCACAGAAGGAGGCCACAGCCCTCCAACCTCCCTCGTCCGCCAGCATTGCCGCAATCAATGCCGGCGGAGACAGATCTCGCCCGATCTCTCTGCGACCAAGACTCGGCGCTCGGAGGCCCACGCGGGGGCACTCCGCCAGCGTGTGCTGGGCCGAGTCGAGGTCGGATGCACAGTGGTGGCAATGTGTCGATCCCTCCCGTCCTATTCGACACAGATACTCACCGAAGCAGCCGTGCCCGGTGAGTATCTGAGTCAATCGGTAGGTTGACCTCCTCCTTCCCGTGGAGCCAAGCCTCGAGGTTCGGGAGTACGGCAACCGACGGCCCGCTGGCGCGCGCAGATCCGTAATTCGAGCTGCGCACGCCAGGCCCGCCACAATCCGTCGGTGCCACTCCCGCTTAGGCACTTCGTGCGCGGTTCCAGGGCGCTCCCCCCATCATCGCTCCCCCGGTCGACACGCCGCGACGCATACGTCGCCGCGTACATGTCGGCCAGGATGTCGAATGGGGGGAGCGTCCCAGCACCGTCGACCACAGGCTGACCTAGCACGAAAGTCAGAGGCCGAACCAATTTTAAGAATACTGTAAAGCCTTGAATAAATATCGTTTAAATGTATAGAATAACTTTAATGTGTATTTTGGGCTTGAATAAATCATTATTATTATTATTGTAGCTTACATCACGTGTCTTTGAAGACACGGTCCTTTATAAGGCGTGCGCGGGGATACAGATCCAACGCGTAGAGGCCATTTAAGCGAAATTTAATGAAAGTGTGCGTGGAGTGTACCAACTGGGTTTAATCTCTATCTGCACCATGAAAAATGCAGCCAAAAACTATACCGAGTTAGATGCACAGAAACTATTGTCATTAGTGGTCAAAACGTTTGTGGCCTATTGTATTTCGATTTAGGTGGTAATGAAAACCGGGCTATGGAAGAGACTCCGGTCACCTGCCTTCTCAAAGCCTCCTAATTGATTTAAATATGGCAGGTGGTGACTCGCCGCTCACTAAATGGGCACCCCAAAAAGCAGACCAATATTGGTGCGAAGAGAGCAACATTGGTGTGAACGGCTAAGGGTGTAGAGAGGTGTGTCTGCGACAGCGATCGAGACGCCGTCGGCGTTATGACATTATTACACTTCCACCCTTCGAGCATTTGCTCTTGCGACTTTCACTCTGTCCGGCTGGTTAAGGCAAGACAGAGGCGGGTGGCATACGCCCCCCTGAAGCACATCGGTACCCTCGTGACGCAACTCACCGACAGCTCGCCACAAGCTGCCCTGAGGGAGACTGACTGCACTGATGGGGCATTTATGGCAGTCAAGGGGCATTAAATGCCCCACCAGCGGGCGATGGGGTCGTCACTTCCCTACGTTATTATTATTATTATTATTATAGTTACATGGTCCAAAATCCTCTCCAATGATCGCTACTATCATACAAGAATAATTCGTAAAGCGATTGAGATAAAGAAACATAAGAATTTCAATCGGGATGATGGATTCAAAATTATCATCAGCGTGGAATCCAGTGATAAACAAATGTACGCCGCGTACTGTGCCGTCAAAATCAAAAATAAACCCTGATACCGTCAGTGTGGTGTGCCGAAGTGACATTAATACTGATAATATGTGGGTAGAAGAAGAACCACGAGCCCGCCTGAGCAGACGACGCCACGCGCCAGTCAGCTCGTGACCACGGCTAGTGCAATCTGCCGAAACGTCGAGCAGTAAGTAGTACTTACATACTACGTAATATACGTCGCGTTACGTCCCGAAACTATATCTTTCAAGGTACATGTCAAAAAGACGCTAATGAGTAAGGGCTATTACAAAGTCAATGATTATTTAAATGATGCAAATGCTTGGTGTTGATTTGAGGATACATTCTAAAGTGTAAATATTCGTTTTCCCTTATAAATTGTAAACATATATGTACATTGTATGATAATGACATAATTTATTATAAATGTTATTACTTTTGATAAAGCTGATAAGTTTCTGGCGCCCATTCTTCTTATCAGCTAAAAAATACGTTTTTTACCGTCCATTCGACGGTAAAAAAAAAAGATTCAGAAGAGCTTTCTATAAAGTCATATTTGAATAAAATTGATTTTGATATGATTTGATATACAAAACAGATACGCGAGATTTACTTACTTATAGAATACTTTTAACAACAAGCTTTTATATGTAAAAGTTTATTTTGTTCTTTTAAGCGCATTTAATAAAAGCTTTTATTAAAAAAAGTTTAATTTTAATTCATTTTCTGACTAAATAACCAAGCTTAGCAAACCCTTTCATTTGTAACCCATATTGTAGGGGTGCATTATAAATAATTCGTCCGCCATCTTGGTAATGCCGCCATGTTGGATTTAGAATGACGTCACACACACAACCATGCATTGTCGTCCGACTTACACGTGCTTGCAAAATTTCAGCTCAATCGGAGACCGAGAAGTGGGTCAAATTAAGATTCCAAGATTTTCTTACATAGTTACAAGTGAATCTAATTTAAAAGCTTGTAATAAAAGTATTAAAATAGGGGAATATAATTTTAAAAATAAGCTAAGCTATATATCTACAAATGCATGAAACTAACATGATGTATAAAAATATGAGATCTAAATCAGCTCTAAAACTTCGCCCAAGAATGCCCAAAGTGTCTGAAAAAAGGATATGAGTCATAACACTTTTGCACTTTAAGATGGAACTTTTAGAGGTTGAGCCGAAAGGAATGGATTGACTTGTATTGCAGGTAGCTCGTTAGTAATAAATAACCATTACTAAGTCACAAATACCCGCAACATCACACAAATGTCTGCTCCAACCGGCACTCGATCCCGGAACCTCAGAGACAGCAACACCTTGAACTAATTTACTAATCATTCATGTAGACGAAAATGTGTCACTGTAGAGTTACATATTTTAGTCAGTTGTGAAATGAGTACTTGTTACCTGTCTTCTCTTCTTCCTGCCCTTTTCCCACCTTAAGTAGGGTCGGCACAACATGTTTTCCGCTTCCATTCTCCTCTATCACTCGTCAGCTCAACATCGACTTCCTTTACTCTCATATCAGAATTCACACATTCAATCCATCGCTTTCTTGGTCTACCTCTCATCCTAGGTCCATCTATATTCATATCCATCGTTCTTCTTGTTATATGGTTTTCATCCCTCCTCATTACATGCCCAAACCATGCTAACCTACTGCTCCTTACCTTCTCAGTCACTGGCGCTACTTTCAAACTTCCTCTTATATACTCATTCTTGTACTTGTTACCTCTCATTACTCAAGAAAGGAACATGGCTCATTAACCTTTATGTATCTTTGAACTATATTTTGTTAAAACCTTAATTATTATACGCAGTCATTGTAATGTAAATATGCAATTCTACTTCTCATGCTTGAGATTATACCATGATGATAAATTGCGGATTTGACAATCCAATAGCCACACAGTGAGCCACGTCGTGGAAGAGTCGCATATTTGATTTTAAAATGATTAGATGACTTGGTTGAAAATAGATGGCTTCACAGTGAGTCACGTGGCGGAATACAGTTGCACATTTGTTTTTAAAAGGTGTAATAGTCAGGGGAGGAATGCAAGTCATAAAAGTGACGCTAGTATTCCATTGCTTTGAATAATTAAGCCGTTATTTCTAGAAGGTGTTGCTATTGTTGACAAAAATTTCTAAGCAATAAAGCAAGTAATAAATAGAATATTATTTATCAGAAATCGTAAACTAACTCTGCATAACAGTTTCACTCGTGCAAAAGTAAAAAGTGCTTAATCTAAGATAGACTGTATACTAAATCACCATAAGCACACGTGTCATAGTGACGGCGCATAAAATGGTAACCGAACGACTGTTTACGCCAGCGTATTAACTTGCCAGTCTAGACTTCAACAGCGAGAGAAAGCCGAGCCGAGACATATTGAAATTGATAGAGTCATTGGACAAAGAAATCGTGCAACAATAGGGATGATAACTTAAATTTTTCTAATGATTTATTATATTTTTTCTAAGTAATTTTGGAGTAGAAAAATAATAAGAACATTTATTTTAAAATACCACAATGTCACGTTTTTTAACTACCAATTTATATTTTCTATGGATATGTAATGAAGTAAAACAATCCCTACTAATGGATGTAAAAAAGCTTGAATGGATAAATGTTTGTTGCTCTTTCATGTAAATACCACTGAATGGATTTTAATAAAACTGTACAATAATATAGTATATAATTCAGAATAACATATAGGCTACAATATATAAAGATACTCTGTGAATTGTCAAAAATATGACGATAAGTTTCAAGTAAGAACAAATCTACCATCTATATAGAATAAGCCGCCCGCCGGCTCTATCTAGTCCTACTACTATTATAAAGGCGAAAGTTTGTAAGTATGGATGTTTGTTACTCTATCACGTAAAAACTACTGAATGGATTTGAATGAAACTTTACCGCAATATAGCTTATACATCAGAATAACACATAGGCTACAATTTTTGAGATTTCTAATGTGAGGTTGTAAAAAAAACTACAGTAAGTATTGTACAACTTAAAAAGGTCTACAAAAAAGTCCGTGATGGTATATGTTTATCTCTTAGGAATAACCCACAATAACCATTTTTATCCTTTACTTTGTACGAGAAATAATGGCTTATTTACGAAGCGATTTTAAGCAATACAGTATTAATCCTTATCCAATTAAGTTAATTAATCTTAAATACATTGTGCATGTTTATGCTGAAGGAAAAAGATCGTTAAATGTAGTTTATAGGAGCATACTGCAGTAGCTACCTATAGGCCTATGATTAGGGCTCTGCAGTGCTTCGTTACCGTATTTCTTACTTATTACTAGACTAGACGGGACGAACCTGAAGTCCACGCGAACGAAGTCGCGGGCAAAAGCTAGTATTCTATAAATTTTTATAATCTCTTGGTTTTTCATCTGATGTTAAATATTAATGAAGATGGAAACAAGCTTGCAGACTTTGAACTGAGGAACTTTTCTCAAATTTCTTTTAGCATAACCTTACTATGTTAGGGCGATTAAGCCTTCCGTGTGCAGTGGCCAGATCTGCCATCGGACGCGTCCCCCGGTTACGGATTGGGATACGCCCTCCAGATTTGGGGGGTACCGGCTTGCTGGCGTGGACAGAAACTGGTTAGGCCCCTATGAACGGGGGCGGCGGATAGAAGCGGCCAGTGGCGGAAGAAGCGCCCCTTCTTCTTTAAGAGGGGGTGGCTGTCGTCGAAGGGACCCATTTTGGGTCAGTGGATAGCCGGAGGTACCCGGCGGCCAGCCTCGTTGTGACTTGGAGTGGACGCTTGTTCTTTATTGATCCCATCCCCTCATCAGAGCGCGATACAGCTCTCCTTCGGGATGACGCGCTCGCGCCCAGGCGTATTGAGGGAGATCGCTGGTTTTTAGTAGGTAAGCCTTCTGGGGAGGAGAGCCCCACATAACCACCGATTCTCGGGGTATGCAAGGCGATTAGGCCTTAGTCAACCACACTGCCCCAATGCCCAAATTCACTTTTACACAGACACAATTATAAAAAGTTAAAAAAAAAACGATATTTAGAGGCCTATCCCTTCATTCCAAAATGAAAATGCAAAACCATACCCTCAACAAAAAACACGTAAAGTAGGTAATCTATCTAGCGGATGAAAGAGCATTTTCCCACGTAAAAACACAAGCATTTGTCGGTGCGAGTAGAATCTAGGATACAGAGGTACTCACTCCGAGACGGATACGAGTAATTATTTAATTGTCGCCAAACGAATTACTATCAAATACTGCAACCGATAGTTTTATCTCAAAGATCACCGTACAATGCCGGGTGTGCGCTGCCAACGTTAACATCAGTAGAGCTGACACAACGATGTACTCCAAAAGAATGTCCGCAAAACCCCGTTGCAAACGCAGAGTGTATGCCGACTAGAGTGCATTACCAGCCTAACAAATGAGCATTACACGCGGTAGGGGTAAAAGTAAAAGTTATGTAGCTAACAGTACCCGCATTCGCTCTCGGAACAAACACTTTGCGAACTGCGTACTCAATAGATATACAGTTGGTTTTTTTTACATTTTGTTAATTAAAACAATAAATAGATATCGCACTAGAGTTCGGACATTTGTTTAAAATTAAAATCAAAAATGTATCTTTCAAATTGGATTTTCACAACCACTTTTGCAGGTTAAAGATGCCATTGGTCCACAAGTCTACAGCGGAAGACTTTTATACTGGAAAGAACCAGCAAGAAAACCAGTAACAGCTATTTATTTACTTCCTGTATTTTCACAAAGTTGTCAATTAAAAGCTGGCTTTACACAAAAAAATAGTCTGAACCCAATTTTTTAAAAAATCACATTACAATTTTAACAATTATAATTTTAATTTAGCCGCATAGTAACACCGAGAGAGAAAAGACATCGTTCTTTCCTCTAATTCAATTCTGGTACAGGTTACTGTATCACATAGTGCAAGAACGAACTCCACAGGAAGTTCCACACACGTCACAAGTCGGGAACTCAGATCTCCATGGGGATCTCGAGCTTCGAATGATTTATTATAGAGCCAAGATCTTCAAGCCCTTTTTTTTTTTTTTTGTTCCCCTGAAGAAAATGCATTAAATTGCATACCCCGGCTGTGGCGAGCCAGCGGTTATGTGGGGCTCTCCTCCCCAGAAGGGGGAGGCCTACCCACTAAAAACCTCAGGGATGGCCTTCCTCAGGCATGTAGGGAACCCCCGGGAACATCAAGCTTCTTCCGGGAACCCCCAGCCTCCGCTCCCCCGTCGATACAGGGGAGCCCTCCTCGGGAGAGGCTTACTACCTCCCCCGGTCTCCTCCACCAACGACGCCCCCGGCCACGGAAGGAGCGTGGTCCTTCCCGGGTCGCCGTAGCGGTCGCAACTTCCTCGTGCCCGCCGGCGACCCGCGGCGGCGCCGCAGCTGTGCTACTGAGCCTGGCGCCGCCTCCTTCGAGCGGGATCGGCCATCTCCCGACCCCGCTCGGCGGCCTCCTTCTGGAGCATCACTGCTTCACAGAAGGAGGCCACAGCCCTCCAGCCTCCCTCGTCCGCCAGCATTAGATAAGATCTTCAAGCCCTACTAGCGACGGCATCAGCAACACCGGTTACCCCAGACCCTCCTATTCCGTAAGCTTCTGTTTACTATAACGATATCCAGATACAACCGAAACAACTCTGGTCCCCGCGCCCATAACCTACATCTTATGTGGCAGCACTGCATCGCTCCTCACCCACACATGACAAAGTTGTCGCATCTATTAAATTGAAACAGTAGAAGCAAAATTTCTAGACATAATTTAGTCTGTAGATGGAACTTAATCCTGAATTCGACTGTATTTTTAGATGTAAACACTGTGTAATTCATTTCACCGTTTTATATGAACAGTTCTCGATGACGTCGCCTGAGATTTCGGACAATAGCGGGGGCTGGTGCCGATTCAGATTTCTAAATAGGGAAGTGATTATTAAGCGGATTTTGAACTTAATCCAATACAGAAATCTGTTGCTTATAATCTGAATCGATCCAAGATGGTAAGATGTGAAATCATCGTCTAGAGCAGAGGTTCCAAAACATTTATGTGTTGTACACCCTTTGCCATGTTAGACCCCCTACTTACCTGATATTTAATGCCTACATCCTACAACATACATATAATTATTATTATAGCATATATAATATTTTTTTTTTTACATAGGTACTTTCATAAATGATGTATATGTATTTATATTAAAAGATATAATACAAGTAAAAGGATACTATCAGTGCCTGTTCAGATCCATTTTTATACATACATACATACATATATGTCACGCCTTGTTCCAATAGGGTAGGCAGAGACCACCTCTCTCCACTTGCTACGATCCTGGCACACTTCTCTTGCTTCCTCCACTTTCAGAGCGTCTTCATGCATGCTTGTCGGTTGCGAATACTCTTGACCCGGCCTTTTTTAGGACATCTTCGATTTGATCGATATATGACGATGAATGACGATCGATAAATAATTTATATTTAAATTGAATTGCATGTTGGATACCATGACTCAATACATGGAAAATATTCATATTATTGACATTAACCAATTATCAGATATAACAAATAATTTCTTTTTAATTAAGGATAGAATAAGTCTGACTACATTTTACAAAAAACGATTAGCAATGGTGCTAAAATATTACTTTTTAACTTCAGCCAAGAACATGGCTGCTAATTTACAAAATGACAATGCTTTTATTGAGCAACATATAGAATATAATTTCTTGGAATCTGTTCCAAAGAATTTAAATTAAATAATAAGACAACAGAGATTATCTCTGGCTCTTTAAAGACAATAGAAAAGCCTCATTATCTACGAATTGTACATCAAAATATCCAAGGCTTTTCTGGCAAAGATTTAGAAATTAATTTGTTGTTAACATGTGAAAAAGTTGATATATTGTGTGTTACCGAACATTGGCTTAAGAACTATGAATTAATCACCTTTGATAATAATTATAGTATTGTAAGCTCATATATTAGACAATCTGCAATAAGAGGGGGGTTTAATCATATTAAACAATGTATTGCATTATAAAGAACGCAAAGATGTTGTATCACTTTCCATTGAAAGAGTTATTGAAATATCGTGTGTGGAGCTTAACAATCTTATTATAGTGTGTATCTATAGGCCCCCATCTGGAAGCTATATAGAGTTTGAATCCACCATGGAGGATGTTTTGCAATTAGTGTGCAGGAAAAATAAGAATGTAATTGTATGTGGAGATTTTAACATTAATATTTTAGATATATCACCTCTCTCCAAAGGTTTATTAATTTATATAAATCATTTGATCTGCATCACGTATTTAACGAGCCAACTAGAATAACACCCACATCAGCTACCTGCTTAGATAATATTTTTTGTAACTGTAAAGTAATTGAATCTGTTGTAATAAACTACATTAACTCTGACCATAGTGGACAACTAGCCTGTATTGAGCACCATCATGTTAGCCCTAAAACGGAATTGATTTGTAGACCTATATCCCAGGGAAGGTTATGTAAATTTAAAAAAAAAATAACATCTCAAATTACATCTTTGCCTACTGTTGGTGGAGATGCTAATAATTTATATAATAATTTATTTAATTTAGTAAGAATGGAAAGCAACAATATGTTCCCACAAAAGGTTGTAAAATTAAACAACAAAAAGAAATTTAGTGACTGGGCTACTCCAGGCATATATAAAAGCAGGAGAACACTTTTTGAATTATATGCTTTAAAAACAACTTCTGTCGACCCTGCCTTTTTAGATTATGTAAAAAAATACTCAAAGACTTTTAAAAATGTTTGTTTATGTGCTAAATCTTTATACATATCAAATAAAATAAATATGTCAAAGAACAAAGTTAAGACTACATGGACTATAATAAATCAGGAAACGGGAAAAAGTAGAAGCTCTGGGAACTCTTTCTCTTTAGAAATTAATAATAAGACTATCAAGTCGGACGATGCAGTTGCGAATGCATTTGTTGATTATTTTTCTCAAATTCCTGCTATAACTACCAGTAATCTTAACTCATCTCCTAGTTTAGCCGTCACCCTCCTGGAGTCAAGTGTGAATAGGTGCAGTGAATCATTCAAATTTAGCCATATTGATGCTTCTTCAATTAAGAAAACATTCCGTTTACTTAACAAGAAGAAAACTGAAGATCTCTGGGGTATATCAACTCACATAATTCAATCTGTCATCGATGAATTAGCCCCATTGTTAGCACAAATTTTTAATTCTTGTATTGATGAGGGTATCTTTCCTGATCTAATGAAATATAGTAAATTAATACCACTTTTCAAATCGGGTAACAAAAAAGATCCCTCAAATTTTAGACCTATATCCATATTACCTACTTTCAGCAAAATCTTCGAGAAAGTTATTTACAATCAACTAATAGGTCACTTGAGAACAAACAGATTCATGCATGAAAGCCAATTCGGCTTTACCAAAGGTAGATCCACTACCGATGCCGGAACTGCACTTATGAAACATATTTTTGACGCATGGGAGGGCAAGCGGGATGTAATTGGAGTGTTTTGCGACCTTTCCAAAGCGTTTGACTGTGTGAGTCATGAAACGCTTTTAAGTAAACTTAGACATTATGGTGTCTCGGATGGAGCTGTTAGCCTTTTAAAATCTTATTTATCAGACAGATTGCAGAAAGTCGTTATTAATAGATCAGAATCTGCTAGCTCGCCTATAACTATGGGGGTTCCCCAGGGATCAATATTGGGTCCTCTACTGTTTCTAATATATATAAATGACCTTCCTTACTACATTACAGAATCGTGTGAGACAGTATTGTTTGCAGATGATACTTCTTTACTATTCAAAGTTGATAGACAAAAGGAATGTTATGACGATGTAAATAGTGCTCTCTCGAGAGTTCTGTATTGGTTCACAACTAATAATTTGTCTTTAAATTCTAAGAAAACAAAATGTATCAAATTCTCTTTGCCCAATGTAAGGCAGGTTGATACTAGTTTAAATATGAATGGTGATGTCATTGACTTGGTAAATAATACTAAATTCTTAGGCATTACGTTAGATTCACGACTACAGTGGGATCCACATATTGAAACTTTGGCAATCAAACTTAGTTCAGCGGCGTACGCAGTAAAAAAGATTAGACTTTTAACTAATGTTGAAACGGCAAGAATTGTTTATTTCAGCTACTTTCATAGTGTTATGTCCTATGGACTGCTGCTATGGGGATCAGCGGCTAACATTGAAAGTATTTTCCTTTTACAAAAAAGAGCGATTCGTGCTATTTACTGTTTACGGGCTAGAGAATCCCTAAAAGAATTGTTCAAAGAAATTAATATTTTAACTTTAGCTAGTCAATATATATATGATAATTTAGTTTTTGTATATAGAAACTGTAATAAATTCAATAAAAACAGTGATCTACATAATGTGAATACTAGAAATAAAAATAAACTTGCCGTTCCAATGTTCAGACTCCATAAAACTAGCTGTTCGTTCTTGGGGAAATGTATATCTATGTTTAACAAGCTTCCGCAAAGTGTCATTGATTTACCTTTATATAAATTTAAAATCCATATCAAAAATACACTCATGAGTAAAGGTTATTATAAAGTAAGTGACTATCTAAATGATCACAGTATTTGGGAATAGGGACACTATTCATAGAGCCATGTTTGGTAACATTATTTATTGTATTATTTTATATGTGTATGTAAACATACATACGACTGTAATCGTATTAGGTATGATTGTATCTTATACTATATTGTATTTTTATATTATATTATTATAATTATTAACATTGAAAAGAGGAGATAAAAAATAGACCTTCAGAGTTTCTTGCCTGTTCTTCTCGAGAAGGCTCTCCCAATTTCCGAACAGGTGTCGAGTCAATATATTTTTTCTTTTTTTTCCTTATTCGTATGTACGGACAAGGTTTTTGTTTTTTTTTTTTTTATTATTATTTAAGCTTTTTTTTTTGTTTTGTTTGTTGACGTCAATAAGTGCCTGTAAAGGTCTATGTTGAATAAATATTATTTTGATTTGATTTTGATTTGATTTGATATGTCCGCCTAGGTCGACCTGCACCGATTATGGACCCCCATTTACTTTTCATGGAAACTTTATGTTTAAGAATGAAATAAAGGTTGAAGTTAGTATCCAAGTTCGTCAAATATCACGTCATGAGAAACAAAAAATCGTTTGTTCTAGTGTGTTTTGAAATTTTTACCAGTGTGGAGTTGAATTGATGATCATGAATCTTGGTACCTTAGACATAAGGGACCAGGATTGACAAAACTAATTTCGCGCGGGCGAAGTCGCGGGCGGAAGCTAGTAATAATATAAATTATAGTAAGTAAGCACAATAATACAAAAATAATAATTTTGGCGTCAATAAAAAGAAGATTGTCGCCATCACGATCATATCTCATTTAAATAGCAGCGGAATATGGAAATATGATGACGGAAAGCCGTCATCATATTTCCATCTCTTTCCAACGCGCACTAAACACGTGCGCAGACGCAAGTCTAGTTTCTACGATCGTCTACGTTGTACTACTAGACGCATAGTGCAATGATGAAAGTAGGAGTAAATTATATGAGGATTTAAATGGCCTTGGCAATAAATAACTCAATATTTTATTCCTCATCAAGTTTAGATTATTTTTTACAATTGCTTCATAATACGAATATTAAAGATGACTGAGCTTGATATTCTAGCTCGGAGTGATTTTTTAAAACCGCTAATTAAAGAGGCAGCGGCGTATACGCCCTCGCCGTCACTCTTGTATCGATGACCCATCAACGCACTCTCGGACGTTCCAGACTAGGTTTGTCCTAAACTCTGTCAACCAACCCTTGCTAGTTGACAGAACTCACAGAGACAGAGCTGGTTGACTGGGCCCATGCCAAGGTACCATCCGTACAATTTGCAAGAATGCCTTCTCTTCTACACACATATGACCTACTCTGGGAACCAGATCATTAATTAGAGCGTATGCACCATAAAGTTATGCCGCTAAGGTCTGTAGCATTCTGGTGAGCTGAAAGTATTACGCAGTGCTTAGTTTGTAGGCTGGCCTTATGCTTGAGTATAGCATAACCACGCACCATAGAACAGTTAAGGGTGGTTATTTTTTTTACAAGATAGGGCAGCAAGCGAGCAAGCGGTGATCCGTTTGCTCTCATCAGGTGATCCTGATGGTAAACGATAACCTGTATTGAGTTGATTGTTGGCTCTTGGTGGAACTTATTATACATGTTGAATAAAACACTTGTACTGTTCCACTAATTTTAATTATTGTCGACCTGACCGGTTTCGCTTTACAGCATTTTCAAAGGTTAAAGCAAACACAGCTGTTCGTGTTTACGCTTCTATCTAAAAATTAAATTATGGTCAGGTCGACAATAATTAAAATTAGTGGAACAGTACAAGTGTTTTATTCAACATGTAAACGATAACCGTTGCCCATGGACACCCGCAGCACCAGAGGAGTCACAGATGCGTTGCCGGCCTTTAGGTATGCTGTAAGTGATCGTCCACTCTCCAAGGGACGGCTTCAGTTACGCACCTCTTTTAAGGATTAACTTCCTCCCCCACGGGGAAAAATAAATACTCGCCCTCTACCACTCAGCCATCTGCGTCGGGTGAGTGCGGCAGAAGGGTCGTTTTCCCATAGTATTCAGCGCCTAAAAATAGTGTATAAAATAACATATGAAGAGTCTTATTAAAGCCTCTTAAATAAAATCAAAAATCAAAATAATCTTTATTCAACATAGACCTTTACAGGCACTTATTGACGTCAAAACAAAAAAATATAAAAGCTTAAAAAACGAAAAACCTTTTGCGTACGTACGAACAAGGAAAATAAAATATTGACTACACCTGTTCGGAAATTGGGAAAGCCTTCTCGAGAAGAACAGGCAAGAAACTCTGAAGGTCTATTTTATATCTCCTCTTTTCAATTTTAATAATTATAATAATAAACACATCGGTCCCACCATTCAATGGAAATTGTGTGAAAATGTAAAAACTTTTCCATTTGCCAAGTGCCACGATGATTATGTCGAACTCCAAGCTTATTTAAAAAAAAATTCCCACGAGATATGGTATTGAGGGGTGCTCTACTATTTTAGTCGTTGTCATAAACCCTTTGGTGCTCGGATAACCTTACACGGGATACCGCGCTCGTTCTACGGCGGGTGGTTATGTTGGCTCTAGCAGAAGGCTAGCCTACCAACTATCGAGTTCTAGTTCAAAAACTAAAGCTCCCCCCCCCCCCCTCCAGAGACGGAGGCGTTGCAGACTCCAAACCAATCGAGGCAGCTTGCCTGCAACTCAGCCTGAGCATTGATCATAACCTACGTTTTGGATGGAAGGGATCTTGTGTTATTCGCCAATTAGTACTGTTTTATATGTAGAACTCAAACTATAAATATATATTTAACTAAGGTATAATGATTGAGATGATTTGAATGAAAAACCAATGAAAAATGATTGCGAGTTAGATTATACACGCCAGGCGGTATACAACGATCATTTATGCGGTAGCCTGTACGCTTTGACCTACTGATCGCGTTACATTGTGCCTAACAGACCTAAACACGGCATCGGAATTTTAATGTCACCGCGCGAGCGCTCTACGCCAAATGAATCCGTTACATTATAATAACTGCGACTTCGTTACATATTCGTGTGTATTTCTATTTAATATTCGTGGAGTGAGGTTCTGATTAATAACCTACGGACTCAAATCTGCTGTATCTCCCCTAACCGCGGCATTCTGCTGGCCAACCTGCTTAGTAAGTCAACAGAGATGTCTTTCAATGATATATCATCCGACATCGAGTCTGCTGAGAGTTTCGGGAAAGGCATGTGTATATTTTAAAAGTTGGAAACGGCTCTGCTAGAAGAATACCTTTTGTTTTATTACCTTCCTTGTGTGTTTCCTACATCCTACAACATGGGTTCCTTCAAAAGAGGCGTGAAAAGGCATCTTTTGGGCCGGCAGGGATAGGGCAGGTAGGAGAGTGGAGTAAAGTCACTATCCTATCTGTCATCTCATTTGGGCCTCTTTCACCGCTTAACATCAGGCGGGAGGAGGTCATCTGCCGCGCCTAGAATATAAAAAAAAAAAACAAATACAGGTTGAATTCGCGTGAATATCTGCGCAGTATCCGTTCGATTTTTTTTTTGGACGGACCTATGCTAAAGTGCTGATGACTATAGTTAATTCCACCTTGAGTGTATTTATGAAAGCCACGAGAACTGAAGGTTCTGCGCCTTGACTGCTAACGGATCCGGTCCGTTAGGGTCTAGCTAAGAGAGTCGACGAAAATTGACTGCGCTTCTACTGGCTCAGGCGCCATATCGTGGGAGGTGAGAGATCGTTCGATTAACTAAAATAGAAATTACTTGCTGAGTACTGAAAACAATTGTCGACGTGAAATTAAGGCTCCCATTAAACTCCTTGGAGGCAATATTATATTGTTTTATTTGGTTGAATCGTCCAGATTGAGTCTGACTTCCTAGTCAATTCAGTACGCCAAAGTTAGTACGCCAATTTGCTTTTATAAGGATGTACTTATCTGTCAAGAAATATCTCCTTGTCACGTCAAGTCATAGGGTTATCAGAACCAACGGTTTAGGCTAAATTTAGTAGGTAGGTCTTTCGAATTGAATCATCTCGGTTCGTCTGGAGTATGATCAAACCGCCGTGTCACTTGCTTGCATCCATGAAGATTATCAGCATCTCCTCTCTAAAAGGAAAAAACAAGAAATATCTCATCATCAGATCGTATACGTCACCGAAAGTACGAACCTACCATACCTAAGTAAAGGGATGGTTCAATAGCCTTATCAGGTCACGCTGATCCACTGGAGTTTGGTCGACTTTAAATCCATTCCCAGGTGTACTCTGGTTGTCTCAGAAACTTTAATCAATTTACTGAAATAATAATATTTACTAGTGAATATGACTGAGAACTCATCGGTACCTGTTCATTGCTCTCAGCCGTCTGGTCAGAATGAATCATATCTTTGATTTTCTTAGAAAATAAATAAGCACAGTCAAACAGTGAAAAATCAAAGACGAAAATTTATTCTTCAAATAGGATTTTTATAATCACTTTTGTTCTTCAAATATGCCACGCCATTGACTGGTAAGAACCAGCAAGAAGTATTATTTTTCCCCCTGTATTTTTACAGAATCGTCAATTAGCACCTGGCCTCAGACAAATAGTTTCAATCCAACATCCTTTATAAGTTTAAACATGTTCACATTATATCTAATTACATTATATATAATTATAACATTACATAAATTACATTATATATATTGTAAACTCATTATATATAATTAGTAATAATAGGACGTGTTATTCATATATGTAGAGGCTATAACGAGAAACAGACAAATTGCGATGTCGATGCATTTTTGACACATTGGTTTCTTATAAACGAAAACTAAGTAATTAATAGTAAAATAGTAATAATAGGAATATATAATTAAGTAAGGAAACATGTTTAATTTCAGGGTATTTACATAAAACATATAATGTTACATACAACAACCTTAATGGACAATATCGTGTACATTTCTAATTGTCATATGAATTAGATGAAATAGATAGATAGATAAAATTTCTATTAATTTCTGCAAAATATATATTGAGAATAAACAAACACACAATCAAACACCATAATTATATGTATGCTGCAGAAAGCAAAAGGTCAAGGCCCAGCTAAATATTTGCCTAATTTGGACAAATCACAGATTAATAATAATAATAATAATAATAACAATATTGATTATTCACCAACCACACTACCAACACATCACATTCTGTAATTTACTTGGCTTACGCCCGTAATTACAGTTAGAACCAGCACTCACGCTGAGAAAATTAAATGTACATAATAATAATAATAATTTATTTGCTAAAACATGGTTACATAGGATGTTACAGTTTATTTGATTTCCAGCATATTTTATTGAATTTCAATGTGCAAATATTATACATTTTAAAATATTAATCAGGATTCAGTACTATCAAAATCGTCATATTAATTCAATCAAAAATTATTACAAATAATAATTAATAAAATAAACATGTCATAAGAAATATTAAAAAAAAAATACATTATGGTCAAAATAATATTATTAATATTCTAGTAAAATGTCAAAATAAAAACATTCATTCACATTAATATCTCTTTATAAATTAGATGCATATAGATGTCAAACATAAAAATATTGACATGATTTTCAGCCATCACCTTTTTTGAGTGAGTAGAGTTTTAAATAAAAGTAAAAAAAAACTTCTTTAAAAACAAACTTTTATTTCATTGCGCCAACAAGGTCAAAATAAACTTTGACATATAAAAACTTGTCGTTTATTCTATAAGTAAGTAAATCTCGCGACAAGCTTTTATATGTAAAAGTTAAAACCGAGTAAAAAACCAAGCTTAGCAAACCTTTCATTTGATACCCATATCATAGGGGTGCATTATAAATAATTGATCCGCCATCTTGGGAAAGTCCGCCATATTGGATTAAGAGTGACGTCACATTATTTATCGAAGTGTTCTCTGCAAGCCCTTTCATTTGATACCCATATTGTAGGGGTGCATTAAAACTAATTGATCCGCCATCTTGGTAATGCCGCCATGTTGGATTTAGAATGACGTCACACACATAACCATGCATTGTCATTCGACTTACACGTGCATGCAAAATTTCGGAGACCGGGAAGTAGGTCAAATTAAGATTACAAGATTTTAGCCGCGGGCGGAAAGCTAGTGTATAAATAAAGCTAGTGTATAAATAAAGCTGGCTTCAAAACCTAGCGATCAGATTCATATACGGACTTCGCAAATACGACCATATTTCTCACTTTCGCACTGAGCTGAAGTGGCCACCAATCCGTGAGCGTCGTAAAATGCATGTTCTGTCAGCGCTTTATAAAATCTTAAAAGACCCTTGCTCCCCACAATACCTTCGATCGCGGTTTCAAATGCTGCCTCTCCCATCTCGTTCTCTTCGTCCATGCTATTCCGACAATCTTGACCTACCCAAATGCAATACCAACTTCTTTCTGCAGTCATTTACCTTTCGAGCTGCCCAAATGTGGAATCATCCGCCCTCTGCAGTACAACAGAGCCCATCTGCTAACACATTTAAACGCAGACTTAAGCAGAGCTTACAGTCGTCAAGTTGTACAGTTATAAAATCGTCATAAGTAACACATTCACACCATCATTCTATATATCTGTTATATTATTAATTAAGTATGTATGTATTATGTATATGTGTATATATAGTATTTATATGTATGTATGTAGGTATAAATATGCATGTATATATTTATGTATATACAGTAAGCAATTTATGTAGTATTTATTTATTGTACCTATGTAAGTTAGTTAAAAATATTCTAGGTAAAATTGCACAAGTTATTATTCTATTGCTCATTTAAATTATGTATAACTCTGTCTCTTGCTTTGAGGTTCTCACTATTAATATTAGATACACACTTACAGGTTGGCTGGAAGAAATTTCTATTAGAAATAAGTCCACCTTTGTGAACTACATTTTATTATTATGATTCGTACTGTAAATTTATGTGCAATAAAGTGTATATACGAGTATATAAAGGAAATCATCCTGCAGATCTGCGAAGAAATTCAAAAGAGTATGTGATATCGACTAACTCTGATCCAGCGTGGGTCTAATCGGCTTATTTGAATCAGGGTAAAGTCCGTAGGTGTATGATACATGTATGAGTTGGTGGTAATAATGTACTTACAAGTGTGTTCAGCAGTCGGGCGCGGCGGCATGTGCCCGCGTCGGTTCGTGCTCGATCGCGACGTCGGCAGTGGGTCAAGAAACAAGGCCGCGCCATTTCTCTTGGCACTGGGAGGCGCAATGCGAAGGGCTGTCTCCCTCGGTCGATGACGGACTGAGAAAAGACAAAATCATTTCAAAAAGTTGTCGCTGAAGGCTAAACATACTACATATTACAAGATTTTATATTAGCTTCACTTGTAACTATGTAAGAAAATCTTGGAATCTTAATTTGATCCACTTCCCGGTCTCCGATTGAGCTGAAATTTCGCATGCACGTGTAAGTCGGATGAAAATACATGGTTATGAGTGTGACGTCATTCTAAATCTAACATGGCGGCATTACCAAGATGGCGGATTAATTATTTTTAATGCACCCCTACAATATGGGTATCAAATGAAAGGGCTTGCAAAGAACACCTCGATAAATAATACGACGTCACATTTAATCCAATGTGGCGGACTTTCCCAAGATGGCGGACCAATTATTTATAATGCACCCCTACAATATGGGTATCAAATGAAAGGGTTTGTTAAGCTTGGTTTTTTAGTCGGAAAATAAATTAAAAGTATTTTTATTAAATGCGCTAAAAATACCAAAATAAACTTTTACATATAAAAGCTTGTCGTTAAAAGTATTCTATAAGTAAGTAAATCTCGCGACAAGCTTTTATATGTAAAAGTTTATTTTGTTCTTTTTATGCGTATTTAATAAAAGCTTGTTTTATAATTTTTTTTTATATGCCGACTTCAAAAAAGAAGGTTATCGATTCGACCCGTATGTATGTAATATTCCTAGAACTGCCCAGTTTTCGTATATGTGCGTCTGAACAAATCTGCCAAATTTAAAAAGTGTATGTATGTACTTTTTTTATTTATGTTTGTGTTCGCATATCTCTGGAACTACAAGTCCGATCTAAGTAATTCTTTTTTTGTTTTACTAGGTATTGTTCAACTTAGGGATACTGCAAGTTTCATCGAAGTCGGTTGCGTGCTTTTTGAGATAGGGATTTTTTTATTAATCGACTTCAAAAATGAAAGAAACCGAATCAATCGTACGTTACGTAAGTTTAGAAAGAAGAAACACAACACAACAAAAAATTTACAACTACAGAAAGAAAGAAATATATATATATCTACCTACAATACCAATATCAGGAACCTTTATGGACTTATCTACGACTTTAGTTAAAAACATTAAAATCCTTACTTAATATTATAAATCGGAAACTGAGTTTGTTTGTTTGTTCCGCTTTCACGCCGTAACTACTGAACCGATTGCTTTGAAATTTTGCAGACGTAAAGATAAAAGTCCGGATTAAATAATAGGCTACTTTTTATCCCGGAAAAATCGTCAGAGCCCACGGGATGCGCAATAAAGGCTTCGCTCAAAAACTACTGCACAGTTTTCATGCGTTTTCATCAATAGATAGAGTGATTCTTGAGCAAGGTTTTGCGGTATTTTTTATCTCGGAAAAACGGATAGTCCCACGGGAAGCGCAATAAAACCTTCGCGCCATAAACCGACTTCCGCGCATATGTAGCCGTGGGCAAAAGCTGTGACCCTTAACTCTCTATAGACCCAATCCCGAAATCCACGCGGGCGTAGCCGCAGGCAGAAAGCCAGTATAAATATATTAAAAAAAAAACATCTCGTAGCGACCAGTTATTTTGAAACTGTACTAGCTGCTGCTCGCGACTTCGTCTGCGCAGGGTTAGTATTTCGAGTAGCTTATATTTCGTGACGTACACTACCGCTCAAAAGGTTTTGGCCACCTAGTACAATATATTTTGTAAAAGTGTGATTAAATGGAACTACTTCAGAAATATTTTAAGTTAACTGTTTGTTTGCATTTTTTTGACATAGTTAGTTTGGCTGGGCTCCACCGCACTTAGCCTCACGATTGGGAAATTGTGCGTATGATAGAAGGCTCCTGCCTCCTTCCTACTCCATCCATCCCAGTTCCTCCCAGAACGCTAGCAGCCTCTGTGGGCTGCTGCATGCTTCTGGCAGGGACGCCGGGGAATGGAGAAGTTTCTCCCGTTGGTCGGCCACACTTGCACATTCCATAAGAACATGCTGTGGCGTTTCCTCAGCCTCCATGCACCCTCTGCACAGGGGGCTGTCTGTTATACCTATTGTGTACAGGTGTTTGTTTAAAAGGCAATGTCCGGTTATGGTGGCTATGACCTTTCGGATCTTGTCTCTCTTTAGTTTGATAAGGGAACGGGCAAGCTTCTTGGAAGGTACCGGGACTGCTTCCTTCGTTCGCTTGCACCCTTCCTTAGTTGTCCATTCTTTTAGGTGTAGTTCCTCTGTTCTCTTGCGCAGCCAGGCTTTTACTTCTGCCTGTGGAATGGGCATTAGGGGTTCTGGTCCATACACTTTCGTGTTGGAGCCTCTTTTTGCCAACTCGTCTGCCGCGTCGTTTCCGAGTGAGTTGCTGTGTCCTTTTATCCACTGCAGGATTACCCGGTTTGTGTCTGCAATGGCTTGGAGCGTATTATGACACTCCAGTATGAGGACAGAGTTGATAGTATTGTTTTGGAGGGCCTGTAAGGCCGATGCGCTATCCGAGATTATCTTTATGTTTTTTTGACATAAGAATAATACATTTTTTAAATTTTAAACTCATCACAATGAAACCTAATAAATGTTTTTTTTTAATGCATTGTTTATAACTATTGCTCGGAATAGGTTGTTTAATTTTATGTACTTGCAGAAAGAAAATGATGTAAGCGTAACATGGATAAACCTTCTTTTTTTTAAGGGGGAGAAATGCGACCTTATGAACCATGACACCGCGCTGGCAAGGCGCGCCGTGTGTGGGGCTCTCCGGTCATAGAAACGAAGACCCACTCAAACCCCCCCGAGTTCTCTAGGCCCATGCAGGGCACATGGCGGGGTGCGCTTTCGCGATTCGACCGCCATGTGTCCCGGGAACATGGATAAACCTAAAATTTATACTTTACCGCTTTTATTGTAAAATTTTATGTTTACAACTTACTATTACAACAATAAGCTAAAAAATGAAATACTATATTGAAAGTTCAATATAATATTTTTACAATCTCTGAAAATAGTAAGTTCCCAGGCATATCCATACTATTGATGTCACAAAATCGCAAGGTTTTCAAAGAAGGTAAAATACCTTTCCGAGTGATTTTGTAGCGCTCTGGGGTGTACGGAAAGGGGTTGAAAAGGGGTGAAAAGTGTTTTTTGTAAATAACATTGTCAAAAAAAATAGTAACACGTAAAGTGAGTAAAATTAGTAACAAGTAATTTCTATAGAAATAAATATTTACATAATAACTGTATGTATTTAAATAAATCGTGTATAGTTATTGCGATCCAAACGACGCTCGCTTAAACCTAAACAAGAATTACAAAATCTTTCCTGTAGTAAAAATTAAAAGCCTTCAATGACATTATGAAGCTTATCCGTAACAATATTGGTTTTAGCAAAAAACCTATTTTTTTAATTCAAGCTGGCCAACCCTACCTCGCCGCGGGCGGGGAAAGACGCGGGCTACAAGAGCTGCGTGGGCGTATATTTAGAATTCAGGCGGCTCGCGATGCGATCTGGACCTAATAACTAACTATTACGCCTAGAGCCTTGTAATTATGTAAACGGTTGGTCATTTACAGCAGTGTTATGTGGTTGACTAGTGCTTAACGTGCCCTTCCTAAGGGCAGTATTAAATATCTAACTATACTTATAATATATAATAATAATATACTATATTCTATATATTCTATATTCGGCAGTGTCGTGTGAGGCGGGTCGTTGCGTTCCCTAAAATGGCTGGCTCATACGTCATGCTCGTGAACGGGTGCTGCTAGCGGAGATGAGTCTACTCTTTACTATACTGGGTACAATTTATTATAATTTTAATTTAACTTCAATATATTCTTTTAAAACTATATGACAAGGCATTCCTAATATAGGCATGTTCTCAAAATATAATTTTTATTAGTTGTATTTCCCATATTATGTAATGGAAAGTGACTTCATGAATTATCCATATTGAAGTCATTTTCCAAATTGACGACTCTGTATCTATTTAATACAGGGAGAAAAAACAGCCCTTGCCGGTTCTTCTCCTTATTTATAAAGCAGTTGGAAGAAAGCCTTAAAGCTTCATCTGAAACCCAACTTCCGTTACAAGATGAGCCAAATGTAATACTTATATGTACTATTATAACTTTGTTAATCGTTTGTTATTAAGTATTTTCTTATCAAAGCCCAATTACTACGTTTTCTCACTGGACACAGAATCGTCTTCGGCGTCTGTCATGCTCACCCAGAAAATATGTTTGCATCAATTTAAATATGACATGAATAGCGCTCTACATTCGTTCATTAGAATTTTATCGTATAAATTATAAATTCCATTAGAAAGCATAGACCTAAGCAGACCGAGTTGGAATATTGAGGTGCGCTTAATTACGTGCAAATTAAAGTAATGACCCCGAAATTAGCCATCTTGACATGTGTCATGGTGACTTTATTGTTATTTGTCACCGGTGCTTGTTAGGGTTGATACTCGATATTACAAATTAATATAGTTTAATTCTAATCACTCTTTGTGCCAACTATTGTCACAGCTCATTTCCATCCCTTACTATTTCAGGGCGATTAGGCGTTGGGGTGTGATGTCAGATAACCTCCTCGTGGCGCACCAAGAATACTTGGAGAATCCCCCAGGTAGCGAGGCACTAGAGTTTCTCTGCGAGAATTCTCGAATCGAGAACTCCCGAGAAATTTTGTCTTACTCGAGACGAGAAAAAAGTGGTCGAGAAATCGAGAAATTAAGTCAAAAAAATTTTAAACTTAATACGAAACCGGCTATCAGATAATGCTTTAAATGCCCTCGTATTTTTGAAAGCTTATTTCCTAAATAATAAAAATACCTAGTGGGCTAGCTTTTGGAGCAGTTTCCTCTTTAAATTGTGGTTATAATTAGTCTGATTACTAATTATTTATTAGATTCTTAAGTATACTTACGTAACAAAAATGTCTATATATAAAATATTGAAAATTTGTATTGAAAAGTTGGACTAAAATAAGTTACCTGTACCTTATTGTTATTCTATGCAATTATGAAGCTAGTCTGATTGTTTGATTTTTATACCTAATTCAAAAACTGTCGTTTCAATTATACATTTTAATAGAGAAGTTTGTAGTACAGACAGAGACTAAAGTAAATTATACCTGTAGTATGTAATGTAAGGTACTAAATTATATTGTGGTGACATGATGGCATTGTTTTTAGAAGATACTTTATTTGTTTTTCCCAAAGATGAAGACTATTTAGTCCTAAAATTGTGTGTAGAAATAATGACAAAAGATCTCACTAGATTTTATTTCGTTTAATAAATATTTATATACTTACTTAAGTTAAAGTCAATTGAAACTTATAATAAATCTTGTTGATTGATAAATGTTGTTGAATATTGCATAAAAAGCGTAGTTTTATTGTTAATACACACCACCCGAAAATTCTCGAGAAATAAGTGGTCGAGAATTCTCGTGCTCCGAGAAATAAAAAAGCTCCAGAATTGAGAAACCCTACGAGGCACTGATCGGCGTGCGGCGGTAGCTACCGTCACGGCAGGGTTACTAGGCAGTCAAGCCGGGTCGCTTGCCCGACTACACCTGCCAACTGCCTACGGAACACAGGAGCTTATGTTTCCATAAGCTCCTGGGACGACGACGTCGACAACAGCACAGCCTTTGCGGTGGCACTAGGTTGTGCCGTCTTGATCGGGATCAAGCGTCCCCGAACCAGAAGGGGGTTGCAGTTAGCTCCCCCCATTCGATAGTTCGCGGGATGCCTGGCATCCGTACAGACGGCTCATTCATGTGCCGCCTGGCATTCGACCGCCTCGTGTCCCTCCTCGCCGCAGCGGAAGCACATTCCGGTCTTACGCGGAGGGGCATCTCTGGGTGGGGTGGCCCAAGACCATGCATCTGAAACAGCGCATGGGCCTCTAACCTCTAACCTCCATGTAGTTTTTACGTGAAAGAGTATCAAACATTTAACTATAATCTATTTTATATTATATATAAAAAATGAATCGCAAAACGTGTTGGTAAGCGCATAACTCAACAACGCCTAGACCAATTTGGTCAATTTTGTTTTTTTTTAATGTTCGTTGAAGTTCATGCATGGCTTTTACGGCGTTAAAAAATCGAATAATTATCGGAAATACCCTAAAAACAGCCCTTTTTTCCCATACATACGTTTTCTAACTAAAATGTACAGTCAATTTGAGCTTTATTGTTATTGTATAAATGTGTTCATATTGCAAGCACTCACTGGTGTCTAAGCAATGTAGGTGTGTTCATAACATCAGAGTCAATTTGCGCTTTATTAACGCTACATAAAGTTGAAATTTAATCATATCTATCGAAACAGTGTGCGTGTGTGCGTTGGAGCACAGAATACATCGTTGGAGGATTTAATATCACGTTCCGAAATTGAATAGTTTTAAATGCTTATATATGTTTTATTTAATTATTTTTTTATTCACAACGCCCTACCACTAGAGTGACGGTTCTGTACAGAAGATTTTTTTACCCTGACTATAAAATAAGTAGGAACAAAAAACTGCCACTTTAGAATTATTTTTGACAGGACGAAGTGTGTCGGGTCTGGTCGTAGTTAATAAAGAAATAGCCACGAACTATTTGGACAATAAAATGGCGGCGACCCTAGTACTAGCTGACGCCCGCGTGCGTTGTGAAGTTGGAAGCATACGCAATGTGTACTTACTAGTACATTTATAACAATAGTTTTTTCCTGCGTGGAAGATTACATGGAAACACCATAGTCATCACAGCTCATACGTCCCCACCGACGGACTTGAGCCTACCCTAGGTTAAGGCTATAGGGTCTCGACCGCGCTGACCCAGTGTGGATTGTTTGACTACATACACCTTTGAATAGGGATTCTAAGGGTTACTACCTGCAAAAGGTTCATCATCATCACTTAGCCAATCTAGTCCACTGCGGGACATAGGCCTCTCCCAATTTGCGCCACAACACCCGGTCCTCCGCCTTCCGCATCCAGTCCCCTCCAGCGACCTTCTTCAGGTCGTCAGTCCACCTGGCGGGGGAGCGTCCTACCTTACGGCTGCCGAGTCGCGGTCTCCATTCAAGGACTCGTCTGCTCCATCGGCTATCAGTCCTTCGGCAAACGTGGCCAGCCCATTGCCACTTCAGCGAGCTTATTTTGCGAGCTATGTCGGTTACTCTGGTTCTTTGTCGAATGACCTCATTACGAATTCGATCTTTCAAAGAAACTCCGAGCATAGCTCGCTCCATATCCATCGCCCGCTGCGCGACTTTAAATTTATGGACTAACCCGACCGTTAATGTCCACGTTTCGGCGCCGTAAGTCATAACCGGTAGGACGCACTGGTTGAAGACTTTCGTCTTTAGGCATTGCGGTATAGGCGAAGAGAAAACCCGACGAAGCTTGCTAAACGCTGCCCAGCCCAGCTGGATCCTTCGATCGACTTCTCGCTCGAAGTTGTTTCTACCAAGCTTAATTGCCTGCCCTAGGTAGATATATTCTTGAACAACTTCGAGCATCGATCCTTCGACATATATCTAAATATATACCTGCAAAGGGTTGCAGGTATATATTCAGAATATTCTCCTTCAGTAAGTAACAGTAAGAGCGTACACATGAAATTCGCAAAACGAACAACAATACTAAATGGCAGCTACAATCCCCGGCCCCGCGATCTTTTACATTCGTAGATCAGAGGCGAGACAGCGCTACCGACCCTCACTCTAAAAAGTTCTTACCAAACACCACTAGCCCAAGCATATCAGCTCTCCAGTTCCAGATACAGTGACCCGTTGGAGGAGGAGGGGAGGTATTGTACCCTTCCCCGAGAAGGGCTCCCCTGTATAGGCTATCCCCTGTATAGGCTGCTAATTTACGAAATGACAATGCTTTTATTGAGCAACATATAGAATATAATTTCTTGGAATCTGTTCCAAAGAATTTAAATTAAATAATAAGACAACAGAGATTATCTCTGGCTCTTTAAAGACAATAGAAAAGCCTCATTATCTACGAATTGTACATCAAAATATCCAAGGCTTTTCTGGCAAAGATTTAGAAATTAATTTGTTGTTAACATGTGAAAAAGTAGATATATTGTGTGTTACCGAACATTGGCTTAAGAACTATGAATTAATCACCTTTGATAATAATTATAGTATTGTAAGCTCATATATTAGACAATCTGCAATAAGAGGGGGTCTTTAATCATATTAAACAATGTATTGCATTATAAAGAACGCAAAGATGTTGTATCACTTTCCATTGAAAGAGTTATTGAAATATCGTGTGTGGAGCTTAACAATCTATTATAGTGTGTATCTATAGGCCCCCATCTGGAAGCTATATAGAGTTTGAATCCACCATGGAGGATGTTTTGCAATTAGTGTGCAGGAAAAATAAGAATGTAATTGTATGTGGAGATTTTAACATTAATATTTTAGATATATCACCTCTGTCCCAAAGGTTTATTAATTTATATAAATCATTTGATCTGCATCACGTATTTAACGAGCCAACTAGACAACACCCACATCAGCTACCTGCTTAGATAATATTTTTTGTAACTGTAAAGTAATTGAATCTGTTGTAATAAACTACATTAACTCTGACCATAGTGGACAACTAGCCTGTATTGAGCACCATCATGTTAACCCTAAAACTGAATTGATTTGTAGACCTATATCCCAGGGAAGGTTATGTAACTTTAAAAAAAAAATAACATCTCAAATTACATCTTTGCCTACTGTTGGTGGAGATGCTAATAATTTATATAATAATTTATTTAATTTAGTAAGAATGGAAAGCAACAATATGTTCCCACAAAAGGTTGTAAAATTAAACAACAAAAAGAAATTTAGTGACTGGGCTACTCCAGGCATATATAAAAGCAGGAGAACACTTTTTGAATTATATGCTTTAAAAACTACTTCTGTCGACCCTGCCTTTTTAGACTATGTAAAAAAATACTCAAAGACTTTTATAAATGTTTGTTTATGTGCTAAATCTTTATACATATCAAATAAAATAAATATGTCAAAGAACAAAGTTAAGACTACATGGACTATAATAAATCAGGAAACGGGAAAAGTAGAAGCTCTGGGAACTCTTTCTCTTTAGAAATTAATAATAAGACTATCAAGTCGGACGATGCAGTTGCGAATGCATTTGTTGATTATTTTTCTCAAATTCCTGCTATAACTACCAGTAATCTTAACTCATCTCCTAGTTTAGCCATCACCCTCCTGGAGTCAAGTGTGAATAGGTGCAGTGAATCATTCAAATTTAGCCAAGAAGCATCACTTCTTCAATTAAGAAAACATTCCGTTTACTTAACAAGAAGAAAACTGAAGATCTCTGGGGTATATCAACTCACATAATTCAATCTGTCATCGATGAATTAGCCCCATTGTTAGCACAAATTTTTAATTCTTGTATTGATGAGGGTATCTTTCCTGATCTAATGAAATATAGTAAATTAATACCACTTTTCAAATCGGGTAACAAAAAAGATCCCTCAAATTTTAGACCTATATCCATATTACCTACTTTCAGCAAAATCTTCGAGAAAGTTATTTACAATCAACTAATAGGTCACTTGAGAACAAACAGATTCATGCATGAAAGCCAAAGGTAGATCCACTACCGATGCCGGAACTGCACTTATGAAACATATTTTTGACGCATGGGAGGGCAAGCGGGATGTAATTGGAGTGTTTTGCGACCTTTCCAAAGTGTTTGACTGTGTGAGTCATGAAACGCTTTTAAGTAAACTTAGACATTATGGTGTCTCGGATGGAGCTGTTAGCCTTTTAAAATCTTATTTATCAGACAGATTGCAGAAAGTCGTTATTAATAGATCAGAATCTGCTAGCTCGCCTATAACTATGGGGGTTCCCCAGGGATCAATATTGGGTCCTCTACTGTTTCTAATATATATAAATGACCTTCCTTACTACATTACAGAATCGTGTGAGACAGTATTGTTTGCAGATGATACTTCTTTACTATTCAAAGTTGATAGACAAAAGGAATGTTATGACGATGTAAATAGTGCTCTCTCGAGAGTTCTGTATTGGTTCACAACTAATAATTTGTCTTTAAATTCTAAGAAAACAAAATTTATCAAATTCTCTTTGCCCAATGTAAGGCAGGTTGATACTAGTTTAAATATGAATGGTAATGTCATTGACTTGGTAAATAATACTAAATTCTTAGGCATTACGTTAGATTCACGACTACAGTGGGATCCACATATTGAAACTTTGGCAATCAAACTTAGTTCAGCGGCGTACGCAGTAAAAAAGATTAGACTTTTAACTAATGTTGAAACGGCAAGAATTGTTTATTTCAGCTACTTTCATAGTGTTATGTCCTATGGACTGCTGCTATGGGGATCAGCGGCTAACATTGAAAGTATTTTCCTTTTACAAAAAAGAGCGATTCGTGCTATTTACTGTTTACGGGCTAGAGAATCCCTAAAAGAATTGTTCAAAGAAATTAATATTTTAACTTTAGCTAGTCACTATATATATGATAATTTAGTTTTTGTATATAGAAACTATAATAAATTCAATAAAAACAGTGATCTACATAATGTGAATACTAGAAACAAAAATAAACTTGCCGTTCCAATGTTCAGCTGTTCGTTCTTGGGGAAATGTATATCTATGTTTAACAAGCTTCCGCAAAGTGTCATTGATTTACCTTTATATAAATTTAAAATCCATATCAAAAATACACTCATGAGTAAAGGTTATTATAAAGTAAGTGACTATCTAAATGATCACAGTATTTGGGAATAGGGACACTATTCATAGAGCCATGTTTGGTAACATTATTTATAATATTGTATTATTTTATATGTGTATGTAAACATACATACGACTGTAATCGTATTAGGCATGATTGTATCTTATACTATATTGTATTTTTATATTATATTATTATAATTATTAACATTGAAAAGAGGAGATAAAAAAAAGACCTTCAGAGTTTCTTGCCTGTTCTTCTCGAGAAGGCTCTCCCAATTTCCGAACAGGTGTCGAGTCAATATATTTTTTCTTTTTTTTTTTCCTTATTCGTACGTACGGACAAGGTTTTTGTTTTTTTTTATTATTATTTAAGCTTTTTTTGTTTTGTTTGTTGACGTCAATAAGTGCCTGTAAAGGTCTATGTTGAATAAATATTATTTTGATTTTGATAGGCAGGGGAACAGAGTCTGGGGGTTCCCGGAACTCGCTTGGCGTTCCCGGGGGCACCCTACACGCACGAGGAAGACTATCCCTGAGGTTTTTAGTGGGTATACCACCCCCTTCTGGGGAAGAGAGCCCCACATTCGGTTTCAGCGTTCATTCCTTCCGCGTACATGCAAACTCTGGAATGAGCTCCCAGCTGCGATGTTTCCTGAGCGCTACGATATGTCTAACTTCAAACGGGGCTTAAAAAGAGTATATTTTCTCTCCAGGTAGGCAGCGGCTCAGCTGCGCCCCTGGCACTGCAGAT